>CM031238.1:62179484-62806893 GCA_018340775.1 Taxus wallichiana var. yunnanensis | reverse complement strand
TCCAATGGTCGATGACACTGCGCAAGCACTGGCCGGGCCCAAACGCAGAGCAGAGAGAACCCAACACAAAGACAAGGCATAGATTTCTCATGACAAGACACAAGAATAGTTCACAAACACATCTCAATGCAAGACCAAATGTAGGTATAATGAAAAGGAACAACTCGACTATGAGGTAAAAACACAATATTGATGCATAAAGAACCAACATAAGACCCGACTCGGCTTTGTAGACCCCGCATGAAAATGCAAATGAGTAAACAAATCCCTTGACAAAGCAACTTGGAATTGATGCGTAAAAATCCAACCACCAATGCAAGAAATGCAACATGGCTTAACTCGAAAAAATCGATAAAGTTGAGAATGACCCACTCATTTTGAATGCAAGACATACCCAAAGCCAAAAGAATAATTGAGATAGAACAACCCAACATTAGAAATGGAAAACAAACACTTGAATCGATACACAACCCAACTCGAGATCAACTTGCCTCATAGCTCAACTCGATGAGTTAAGTTGAAGAGAGATTTCTCCAAGAATAGGGTTCATTGAGATGAGCAAAAATAAAGAAGGCACCAAGGAAAAAGGAAAACGAGGAAGGAAAGGAAGCCCAAAAACATAATTTAAAAAAAAAACCACTTTTAATTAAAAATTACCGATAAGACCGAAAATAAAGAAATAACCTTTAGATAGATTTTTGTTGGATCGGAGAAATTGAGTAATTATCAAGAGTGTGTAGAGGAATGGGGCACATAAGAGGGGTGTGTGCATGTGCACAAGGGATGATTAAAGTGGCGCACACCCGGAAGAAAGAACTCGGGACTTGGCTGATTTTGCGATTCTGAGCTATAAATAGGAAAATAACGTTGGAGTGCAGATCACATAAAGATAAAAGCAAGATGACTCGAGGGCCAATAAAAGTCTATTTTGGGATAAAGCACATGCAAAGTGAAGATGAAAGGTCATGCATGGATCGAGGCTATTATTAGGATTAAAGCAAGTTCTATTTATAGGATAATCTATTATTAGCTCCATTGTAAAAGCATGCAATTGTTAACACATGGCTATTTTGGGCATGTAGTCTATTTTGAGAGTGCATAGGTAGTGAAGGGAAATTCCCCACCCATATATATATATATATATATATATATATATATGACATTGTTTTTTGAAAACCGTATGAAAGAGACCATGTATGTGAGAACAAACCCGTGATGTGATAGAGTTATGCTGCTCTGTAGAACTGGTGCACATGATTATGTGATGATGATTGTTATGTATTCAACTTCTGTTATGTAATACTTTGTTATGATGGAATATGGAGGATGGATTCTAGTAATTGATGTGTCTAAATATGGTGATTACATGGTGCATATGATATTAGTTGTTATCTGATATGTGTGTTTCCTTATTACATGTGTTTCCAATTGAATGTATGCAATGATTTATTATGAATGAATGAACACTTGGTTATCTATCATCATGTATCTGCATGCTAACATCTTGAAAAGCAATACAAAGGAGGGACCTGGTAGCTTCGCGTGCTTCGGGTGAGCGTTCAGATCTATCTGAATGAGGTGCCAATGTGCATAACAATTAAGTGGAAATAAGAGACTACATTTTGGTTCCATTGCTGGGACATATTTTTAAGCCATTTTCCAGGATGTTGCTTGCATATGGCGTATCGATTGACTTTGGAGAGCATTGAAAGTTGGGTAGAATGGTCAGGATTAGTTTGCACAGAGATATAGCATTGGACTTGATTTCAATGCACGTCGTTAGGTGGAAGATAATATTTATCATGAGCTCTATGAGATGTTATTCAACTTATTTCCAGTATAATTGTATGAGTGGCTGACAACATATGCATTAGGGAAGTGTTGGGGATATAGGCCAAGACTTTGGACACAAAAGGATTACCAGACTCTTGCTAATGCTGATGTGGAGTGGACTAGAGTTGTAGATTGTTGGTGGGCTGGAGTGTTACATAATTACACATTGGAGTATGTTATTTATACTTATTTGTGTCTAGAGGAAGTTGAGTTCAGATTCTTGCGTGAGCCCAGAGGATCATACTTGCGCGCTATACCATTATCGATCAATATTTTGATAGTAGAACTAGATTTAGAGTGCCTACCCATGGCTAGCTAAACTAACACCACATGTAGTGGAAGGAGCATGTGTGGAGAAAGATGGAAGACTTGGAAATATGAAAGAGGGAGAAAGAGGGAGAAAGATGGGAGAAAGGCGAGAGAGGAAATATGGCTCAAGTTTAATGAAGTGTGAGAGAGGGACATGACACACAAATGGGAGATTCAAGAAGTGCTAGAGTTGAGGAGGATGATGGATCACAAAGGTTTTGAAGCTCTTGTGGAAGATGAGGAGCCACATCATCAAGATCTCCCAACTTTAGGAAGTGCAGTAGAGAATCCCCTTCAGATTTGGATGAGAGCGCATTAGAGGAGAGAATGAGGACCGCAGCATGCATCTAAACCCACCTAGCCACCTAGCCCTTGCACATGGTGTTCTAGATCCAAATGTAGTCATTGAGAAGTAGGATAGTGCAAGCAAACAAGAAAAGATGAGTAGATATCACTTTGTGTTGAATTTAAGAGATAAAGTTAGTAGTGCACCCATGATGTCATAATCAACACCGTTGTTTGGAAGTTTGATTGCAGGTTTTTATCGTGCATGTCATCATGATAAAATGTTGGTGCGTAAACTGTTAGAAGTATGATAGTAGCAGCTGTGACCATGCAGACTATTGGTGTCTAGTCTAGTACCACCACTGGGACATAAAGGAGTACGTCAACTAGTCTCGTAGCCCACCGCAGGGGGTGTGGAAGGATCAAGAGGATTGGGCGCTAGGAGGAGGAAATAATAGTGGAGGTTCTAGTTCTAGATCACGTGGACAAGTCCCACATCCCCAACAACCCCCACATCAACCTCAATAACCATTACAACCGAAACCTCAGGTTTACTATGATATGTCTCTCTATTTACCATAGTATAGAGGGATTGAATATGCAACAAATCATGTGCATAATTGAAAAATACTATGGCGCGCTAAGGAAATTATAACTTTAGATAGGAAGGATAGTATATGAAAAAAAGGAAATTCCTATTGGGGCACTAAATGATGCATCTATTATCATTCAGGGAGCTAAGTTTACTGGGGACTTTGAATTATTGGAGCTTGCCAAAGTAGAAAACTTTCTAGCATCACTTGGGCGATCTGGTGCTATACAAACAATGCTGATTTGCACTTTAACAAGAGGTAAATAAACTTTCGTAACAAGGATGAGCATGTGATTATACCTCTATTTGAAAAGAAGGAAGAGCCTTATGTTGAGCCCTTGAGTGAAGAAGAACTTAATAGAATCTATGCTCAGACGGTGTATGATCCAAAGAATCTAGAACCATCTAAAGAAGGTGTTCTTCAATGGGAGGACATGTAGTCGTAAGTGACACTCGCTAGTGTTCCTTGTAATAACTGGGCCCATGTCACATATGAACTAGTTGGGTGAAAATTTAAAGGGTGTTTCACTAGAATAATTAGGTTGTACATGGTGAGGTGGTTGGGATTAGCTTAGGTACCAAGGTATACTGGTGAAGGGAATCCCGATACATTCTTGTGCACAATGGAGACTTAGTGGAATAATGAAGGGGATAGAAGAAACATGTTGGTCTATACATTGCATGGGAAAACATGATGATGAGAAACACATAGAGATAACCTTTTGAAATGGTGAGAAGTGAGAATTGCCTTTTCTACTAGGTTTACTTGGAGTAATGTACCTACACAAACATGCGAATTTCATGGGAAGTCTCTGCCTCACATCACATCCATGAGTGTGAGAGATCATGGGCATAGGGTAAGGAGGCCTTACCACCATCACTTTGGGTACACAAGTTATACTCCACATTGCATGTCAGTGCATGCACATGGTATGTCCATGTTGAGTTAAAAAGAGAAACATAAAATTGGCAAGAGATGAATGCAAGTATGATCCAAACTTTTGATTATTTTTCTACTAAGCCTCTAGTCCATGAAGCATTGTAGATAATGAAGTGCATAACTTTGGGGGATAACGCGAAGGTTGAAGAGCTCATGCTAGAGTTGTTTGGTGAACCTGATCTCAAGGCATGCCTTGATCTTGAGGAGATAGAAGAAGTACAAATGGGACACACATGGTGTTGGTGAGAAAATTTTTGGGGAAATTTTTTTGGGTTTCTTGCCAACACTCTGGGAATCTAAGTCCCTCTACTTAAATGGTGCAACTTTCATATATGCATGCATGAGTAAGGTGAGTTTTATCCAGTTGGCCTTACTCGATCTGAAAATTAAAATGCACTTGAATTGACTTAAAAATTCCTTGTGTGCATCTAGTTTTCAAAATACGGATTTAATTAAGTCTTTTAAAATCCATTAAATGTCTCATTTTAATGCGGAACTCGTGAGTTTTAACCACTTAACATTCAACCGTTCATACTCCGTAATGAGAGTGGATTTCCTCTTCTAAAAATTCAACTTCATTAAATTCAAAATTGAATTAGAATAATTTACTATACACAATTAAATAAGCTGCAGCATAAAAATATCGAGACAAAAAAACATCGACACTCATATGTTTACGGGGTTTGGAAAACTTTGCCTACATCCCCGGTCATGATGACCATTCTATTATTTAAAATAGTTGCAAAACACTTGATTAAATGCAAATTACAACAATAATGAAAGTTTAAATCTTTCTCGGTGCTTTCCTCGCTCTTTTACGCCCGTCAGGACCTCCATGAGCTTCCAAATGGATTCCAGGATTCAAAACAACACGCTACCTTTGCACAGAATAACACAATCATTATTTCTCTGTCCTGTTCAAATACTAGTGAGCTAAATTTATACCAAGTCAAGCCCCTTGGGTGAGATGGTGAGTCGCTCCGCATTGTAAGTGCTTTGGTTGGTGGTTCTATCCCTTCACCTTATTTTGTGCCGTGTTTTTTGTATTGGTGGGATAAAATCCCATATGAGCCACACAATTGAGGATAAGGGCATTTAAAATAGCTCACCTTACTCGTTATAGATGTGGCTTTGGCCACATTTGGCACTTTGTTTCCCATTAACATGGGCTGGCTGTATTTTTCACCATGATATATGCCCGTATGGGCTGCGCTATTTGTTAAGTTATGTGGATATCCACATCGGATTAACCATTATTTTTCTCGCATATATATGTATACGCTATCCATTATTTATATAAAATCGACCGAGTTGTATGTATAATGGTGTGGAAATCGGTGGACTATTCACTAAATGCGTGGCACATACAATGCATGGCGATTAGATTATAAGTGGTGGATAATAATGTTTGAACTAGCCAATGTGGAGAAAATCCGAACAATGTGGAGTTCTCGAGCATTGCCATATGGAAAATAACATGGTGAATAATTACTAAGTAATATAAAATTTGACCATGACAATAATGTGATATTCCAATAATAAAATATGGAAATAAAGACCACTTGTTGATCCTCAATAGGAAAATAAGGTGAATTCGAACTTGTGGTGGCAAGCCACGTGGTGGCTTGGGACCCACCATGTCGGAAATGATATAATCATCCTCACGGCGGCTAGGCTCCCTTCCGTAACAAAGTTGAGCCTCTTGTTCCCACAACCAAACTTTTACGTGTGTCAAAGAATGGAGGTCATAAATGTTAACCATTTAACCTACCTTGAAGAAAAATATGTCGACAATTTTTGTAGAAAATCCTTGTACAATGAAATTTTCTAAGGCCGAAATATGAAATTTTCAATCTTTGAACTTTGGAGATTTTTTCTCTTTCGAAGTTTTATAGTTCAGATTCAAGATTGATTTTTTAGCTCTTCAAATTCCAAAACCTCGAAAGTCCAAAATCTCGAGACTTTCTGCTTTCGAATTTTAGGAATTTTGGCCCCACTTGGTTTAAATCCCTCTCGGACTTCCGAAAGTCTGAATTTTCAGAATTTTGGGCTTTCGGGTTTTCAAAATTCTCTCGAGTCATTTTTAGGATTTTTACTTTAAAACTTCCGAAGTCCAAATGTTTGAAAGTCTGAATTTTCGACTTTTGGGTTTTCGGGTTTTGGAAAATTTTCATTGTCAATTCATTTTTTCATCTCCTAATCTCCAAAGTCCAAAACCCTGAAATTCCAAATTTCAGATTTCAGGTTTCGACTTTCAAAGGTCCTCCGCGCAATTAATTTTTCACCTACCTCCATATGGATCAGATTTCTCATTAATATCGGGTTTTCTATTTAAACTCGGTTTTTACTCGTCATTTTTACCTGACACTTTTGCTCTAACATTCCATTTCTTGTACTTTCAAGTCTTTTTCAAGGTATGGTAATTTGTTTATTTTCTTTTGGTTTTAGGTATTTTTCTTTGTTTCCTTCTCATTTTGGTTTTCCCTTTGGTCTCCCCTCGTGTTTTTTTGAAATGTCAACCCCTTGGTTCACCATGTTTCACATTTTGAGTTTCTTCAGGTATTCAAAGTTGTTCGAAGGATCTTCTCGAGTCTCCCATTCTTCTTCTCGATTCTCATTTTTCAGAATTTGGGAGTTAGTGATTGTTTGGAAAAGTCCTTCTCCTTTCTTTCGGTTTTCAAAACTCTTTTCGAGAGAATTTTTTTGGAGATATTGTTCAGGAGGTTTTTCCTTCAGGTTTTCAAAACTTCCAACTTCAAAGAAACTCTTTTGGAACTTCCGACTTCGAGAGAAACTTTTCGAGAACTTCTTTCTTCTGGAGAAACACTTTCGAGAAAATTGTTCAGTGGGAAAATTGGTTGAAAAATTCTTTTGAGGATATTTCCTTCGAAACTTTTGGTTTTGGAGATTCTGTTTGGGAAAATTTTCAGAGATTTCAGTTCGGGAAAATTTTTGGAGAAAGTTTTCAGAGATTTCAGTTCGGTGATTCCTTTCAAACTTTTTAGTTCATAATTTCGAAAGTTTTTTCAGTTTTGAGTTTTCATAATTTCTACAACTTCGGCTTCCAAAACACAGGGCTTGATGTCTAGCTTCCACTTCAAAGGGAAAAGAGAAGATGAAATACTCATTTCTTGGGGTTTCTCCTCACTCCTGCCTGTCCTCCGACTTAGGAAATATTGGGGACACTAATCTAGGACAAATTGATTTTCCAGATTTTTGGGAAAGATTAAAGGCTCCAAACAAGAAACCATGGATGCAGGCCATCTACGACAGTGGGCTTGCCCTTGCACCGGTTTTCCCACATCCATGCATTGCCTAGAATTTGTTTTAGCTACAACAACCCACTTTGAAAAAGACTCCATGTCAGTCAAAGATAGTGATGATAAGGTGGTAATCCGTTTGGACCCAGACTTCTTTGAAGATCTACTTAAACTTCCCGATGTTCAAGATTATGCCACAATTTCACCAGAGATAGCAGTGGAACATTGGGATAAGAAAGAGGAAGTATGCTCAAAAAATCATGATGAAATCTTATCTAGCCAAGAACTTCACCAAATTACCCAAAACTATGCATCGGTTGGATTTTATTCAGAAGTCAATGATCTTATTGTGTTGTTAAACGAGTTTCAGTCTTCCTTCTACAAAGGAATTCTAGGAATGGATGTTTTTGTACATCACGACCATCAAGAAGAATGATGAGTTTATCCGATGGGGGAGCATATTAGTAGCTCCATTTGCTATCAATTGGGTAGAGTGTTAGATACGAAGACTTTCTACATGACATCCTTCTTGGTGTATGTGGTTGCTGCTTATGGGAGATTTTTTTGGTTTGAATACCAGGGGTGTTTGCAGTACTTCCCAAATATATGACTTTTATCCCCAACTCACTCTGGATGAGGGAAGTAGGCATTTCCGTAGAGTCAACGACACTTTCTTTGTTGTCATCCTCTATCATTTTGACAAAGAATTATATAATCGAGGATTTCTGATGAAGCTTTCAAAGAAGTGTGGGAATGGGGAGAAATCTACTTTCAGTTTCCTACATTCACCTATATCCGATTCTAGGTTTCATAGGTGCCCCAAGAAAATTTCCAAGGTGCCCCACTGACAAGTGGATTCTATTGGAATTAGTTCAGTAGTTATTAGATTATCATCAAATCTAAAATAAGCGTCACAAAGCGGGAATGCATTTCCTGTTTTGATTGGCAGGTACTCTTTCCCAAATATTCACAAGGCAAAAAATGTTGATGCAGAAATGGCCGAGGTAACCCTGTGGACCTTTCATCCATGGAATAATTTTGATTATTGGGGTAAGTTTGGGGAAATAGGTTGGTCCAGTGCCCACGTGCCCCAATTGGAAGATATCTGGATTCATTTTTGAGATGAATACATCGTGCGACAAAGGGATTATGAAAGATTAACCCTTGATGAGGTTCAAAATTTGGTTTGGCCAATGTGCCAAAGGACATGCAAGATAATGATGAGGTTTTGGATTCATCATACAAGGATGATAATGTTGCCAATCAACCACTATCATGGATTGATTGGTATGTGGAAGAATGCAGCAATACAAAGGAGAGGGTGGGACCCATTTTAAAGAGGACTTTCAGTTGGTTGACCACTTTGGGAATCTCACCCAAAGGGGAAAATCAACCTACAAATACAGAGCTATACCAGCAATAAGCCAACCAACACCCACTAAGGGAAAAATGTTGACTCAAAAGGCTCCTACAATCCCAAAGAAGATTTCATTTGTTGTTGGTGGCTCATCTCTCTCCAAGGCTTCTACTCCCAAGATCACATCTCCTGTAGTGCCTGTGACAGAAGTGGTTGAATTCAATGAATCTCCTAGTATCCTCCAAGATCCTTCACACTTTCTTCTTCCTCCATTATCACTTCCAATATTAGTTCCTTCCACTTCCACAATCATTTCTTCCTTCCCATCCCCTTCTATGGCCCAAGTATTCTCATCACTTCCAGTTCTATTAGTTGGGGAAAATATTGGGTCACCCATTTCCTCTTCACTTCCTTTAACACTTCCATTTTCTTCAATCATACCTCCTAGCATCATTCTATCAACTCCTATGGCTATCCTTACATCCACACCATCCATCATTTCTACTTCTTCTCAAATACCAACCAGGGTTTCTAGTGATCTTTCTCTAACCGATGTTTCAGGTATTGGATCTGCTGCTCCATCTTCATCAACTCTAGCCATACTAGAATGGCTATTTAGGAAAAATCCCAAGAAAAAGAAGAAGGTTCCTCTGGGAGATGTTATAGATCTCAGCATATTGGAGCATATGCCCAAGAGACAAGCCAAGAGACCGAGAACCGTGTCAATTCTGATGGTTAATTCATCTAGAGAACGTGTGATAGAGGTTACCACCCCGTTGAGGGAAAACTAAAGAAACAATCACAACTACGGATTACTGGATTTCAAAATTCTCATTGGGGAAGGCTACTCATGAAGGAGCCAAGCAAGATGTACACACTACTCTTGGGGCCCTTTTGGAGAAATATGACAAAGATAAGGCCACCAAGGATGAGCTCAAAGCCAAGGTCGAGCAACTCACTACACTACTGCAAAGTAACCCAACCCACTCCATCCAATGAAGTCTTAACTACTACGGATATGAAAATTTCATCTACAATCGATGATATTTCTTATCATGAGCTTGAGAAGCTAGGCCAAAAAGGGAGATCAATGAGTGGATGGATGGAGAGAATTCTACAGAAGCCAATCCTTTAATCAAGGAAGTAGTTGAGATATATAATGATTTGTAGGTTGCAAAAACCACCATTTCCAAGATGGATGAGGCCTTCTCTGAAGATAATAATAATCTAAATTTAAATTTGGCAACATGGAGTGACATCAGAGAAGAGGATCCCGACTTTCTTCTTCAGAAGAGGTGATCGATGATGTCTCTAAATTATTTGAATATCAAAAGGCCATGGAATTTTGGTGTCAAGTATTATAGGATCTGATTAAGAAATTGGAGGAGAAATGAGTGGAGATCACAGATGCCCTGAATGACATCTTAGAGGAGTTTGATATTGCCAATTGCAAATTCTTCAATGAAAATATCGATGCTCTTCTTGAGGATCAGATTAAGGGAAATTTCAAATATTTGGTGAAGTGTGATGATGAGGTCACCAAAATTTCAATAGTGACTCCATTGACCAATTGGTCTTATGTCAAAATTTCATAGGGAGACTAAATAAGGTTACAAATAAACTTCAAGATTGCCATCCAGGATCAAAAAGAGATCGAGATAACAGATGTAGTGAATCACTATGCATGTGGGCCTGGAGATGAAGAAATTTAGGGGATTATCAAGCGCTTCATTGAGTACAAACACCGAATGGTTGTGTGGGAAGAAGGACATCAGAAACTTGTAAGTGAGGGAGGTGTAGATGAACCAGGCCAAAGCTAAGCATCCATGAAAGGACAAGTCCAAGCTTTGATCGGTCAAAGTTGCAGGGTTAACTGAGTCAAACCCTTGTAATAAATTTTCTATTTTCATGGGAGCATTGTCCCTTAATATTAATGACATTTCTATTTTTAGTTAAATGTTAGTTAAGGGCCTAGTTGTAATGGCTCAGCCTAAGAACTTATAAATAGTTGAATGCTTATATTTAGTAGAGATTATTTTTGAGAGGAGTTTCTCTTCAAACTTGGAAGAGTGCTTCAGAGATTCTAAGAAACCTTTTAATTACATTCAGAGTTACACCTTGCTATTGAAAATCTGATTTATTGTGTTGAATGTTAATCAATGTTTACTTTGTGAATTTACAATTCCTTAGTGATAGTGATTATCTTACCTTTATTTTAGGTTATCTATTTCATGTTGTGAAGGAATAATACTACTATCTTTTATGCCAGTTGTGAAAATCTTATTTTCCTTCTGCATTAATTTTATGTCATTATTGTCCCTAGTCACAGAAATAGATGTTGATATATGCATGTGTGGTTTCTTTATGATGAATTAATTGTGTGTCGAATCTGATTTGATCTACCCTTATGTACACTCAAGTTTAATAGAGGAACGTTTGCCCTGGTTTTGTGGTATTTTGTACCCTTTCTAGTTGCAGATAGGTGAAGGTGGTCAGTGATGTAAGAATACCTCCCACATTAACCCTTCCAGATGTTAAACATCCCTTAATTTTGTGCATCACCACTTCTAGTATAGGTTTTATTTCCTTACAAATATCTTTCCCTAATCCCATGAAATGTTAGCGTAGGACTAGATAGCCCTTTTATCTTGCATTAGAAGTAGTGTTGTGTTGTGTTTAGGAAGAGGAAGTTGGCCTTCTCTAAAGGTTCACCTCAAGCCCAAGTCCCACAACTTGAGAGGTGATCCCATGTGTCCCAATCACACAGAATGTCCTATTGACATTTTGGCCATTCGCAGGGTGCACCAACATCAAACATAACTTGAACAACCTTCATTTTTGTCCTCTTTTCTCATTTTGACATTTTATCACTACCGAATGAGCCACTTGGCCAATTTTGCACATGTACGTGTCACCATGGACATGTTGACCCACGTTGACCTTCTAGTTTACCAAACTTTGACTAGACCCATCTTGAGCTCAGAGTGTCCGTTTTCCACATTCTTAGAGTCATCGAAAATATCTCTAAAGGATCTACTTCACTATCATGGTTTAGGGAAGTTCAGTGAACATTTGACACTAAAATTGATCCCCTGATCACTCCTCCCTACCGAGAAGGCATTTTGTCCATAAAAATTGTTTATCAACCCACAAAACATGCTATCTCCTCCTGCATTGGACAATCACACACAAGATCCCAAAATAACATTATAGGTTAATAAAATGCAAATAATTGATTAGATAATTAGATAATTTATTAGATAATAACACCCAATTAAGCTAGTGTTCAACTAAAACTCTGCAACCACCGTCAACTCTACACACAATTGTGAACTATAAAACCCACTGTAATGCCATCACAAATAACGGACCAAACAATAACACCCATTCTATTACGAAAAGCTAGTGTTCAACTATCACTTTGTGATATGGACAATTACCAAAATTACAATTTCATAAACACATATTAGTATACCAGACATCTAAATTTCCTACAATTAGGCTAGTTCCCAACGTCCATCCGAAATCAGAATAATTTCAAATATTCACTATCTAGAATAAACTAGACTATCAACACCCAAAAATAGCTATAGTCAAACAAATTGAATTCACATGAATTTTCCAATTCTATCCATACACTGAATTGTAAAATGATAGATAACAAATTGTATGCTTACCCAAATTGGTGAACTTCCATAATCTGCAAAATGATCACTTGGTGCCACTTTGCAAACTAGTTTGTTAGTGTAATAAATTTACACCCTAATTGCAACCACATCTGATAGTTACAAAAATCATTTTTTTGCCCAAAATGAGGGTCTTAAAAATTAGTGCAAATAATCATATGTGGATACAAAAAGTTTGTCTATTTATTACAATATCAAACATGTGCCCAAATGGGTCTTATAAGCATATCCATAAATTTGCACAAATGACAACATTATTAAACTGCAAGTTTCAAAATTAGACATTCTGATGATGCCCATACCTGCGCATATTGTTGTCGAAATGGAATTTATTTACCTTGTCCATGAGAAACTAACATGAGTATTTTAAACCTATCACTCAATTTCTTTATAGGTGATTTCCATAAAATTTTCAAAGTTGAATATCAACATATGCAAAAATTTCCTTTTCTTCAATATACATCAGAATTCCCATAAATTAGCTAATTTTCATGCTATCTATAGTTCTTAACACAAACATAAAATTGAGGATTGTTTTACCCATTAAATTATGTGGTTTTTTCCATTTAGGAGGTTTTTCCTCGCTCAAAATGAGCATCTACATGAGTTAGATCAACAACCGTTGGTTTGACATTATTTTCCTTTTTAATAACTTTCCAATGTTGCATCAAGGAACATGCCAACACATATTAACATCAAGACCATTCCTTTTACAATGGGAAAAAAATTATTTTTCCTATTTTAGGAGTCTTACCCATTTTTCCATCTCCTGAGCTCTGTCTAAGAGAATGATTCCTCTGTTTAGGAGAGGTAACTTTTTTTCCATTTCTCACCTTACCAGAGTGAGATTGGTCTTTAGCACCTGCCTTATCATTCAAAAAAGGCATTAACTTCTTTATCATATTTTTCCTCTTCCAACAATATGTTGCGAATGATTAGTACCTTCACAAAATGTGCAAGGAAAAGCATATTTTTGCCTACCAAAGCTATATTTTTCAAACTGAAAGAGTGTTTTAGAAGCTTTAGGATTCAATTTCCCCTTAGTGCTATTTTTAGTGTAAGTGGGAGGAGGTGGAATTTCATTACCTCATTTACATGTTTTCTTACACCTTTCATTGTTCCTCTTAATGGCAGAATCTTGCAAATCTAGTGGCATAGATTCTTGGTCATTGGAATTTTTCTTCCTTCACCTGATTCGAACTTTCTCCAATCTCCATTTTCTTACTAGAGTATCCCAACCTACAAACCGAGGCTGATCCTCTACCCGTATGGGGTTAGGATCACCTTATCCATTTTTACCAATGCCCTTTCATTAATTACTATTTTAACCATTAGCTTAGATCTAATTCCCTTAGTGTGTTTTTCAAACTGACCCAAAGGAATGTCTGAAAATACATGCAAGGAATTACTAAAATAAGATGAAAAACTTACAATGCACTCCTCATTCATAGTACCCACATATGAAGAGGAAGGTTTTTCCTTCTTGTGTTCATCTTGTTATAGCTTTGCTAAGAGAGCATCCTTGGTTTGTATTTCTTCTTACAACTCTTTAATAAAAACCATCAACTTCTTACTCTATGAAAACATCTCATTGCCATACTCCTCTTTCTTTGTTTTAGAGGATTGTGGTCTATATTTTAACCGCACTATTTCCTCTTCTAAGGAGTAAAAATTAGCTCTCAGAAATAGTTTTTCTTCCTAGAGTTGACGGTTAATGGCTTCAAGCTCATCAAGCTTCTCTTTCTTGGATAGCTTTCCCATGATTCCTTGTTCTTGCAAACACAACTTCATTGCACAATAAAAGTAAGCCCCAAAATTTCTGCAAAACTGAAACCAAATCTCAAAATGTAATTCAAAGTTTTCCAAAACACAATCAGAAGCTTAAACTGCTATTAACTAGCTCTGATACCAGTGATCCATAAATTAAAATGCACTTGAATTGACTTAAAAATTGCTTGTGTGCATCTATTTTTTCAAAATATGGATTTAATCAAGTCTTTAAAAATCCACTAAATTTCTCATTTTAATGCGGAACATCACGAGTTTTAACCACTTAGTTTTCAACCGTTCGTACGTTGAAATGAAAGTGGATTTCCTCTTCTAAAAATTAAACTTCATCAAATTCAGAATTGAATTAGAATAATTTACCATGCATAATTAAATAACTGCAACATAAAAAATATCAGAGACAAAAAAATAGTGACACTCATATGTTTACGGGGTTCAGAAAACTTGTCCTACATCCCTGGGTCATGACAGCCATTCCATTATTTAAAATAGTTGAAAAAACACGTGATCAAATGCAAATTAAAACAATGATGAAAATTTAAACCTTTCTCAGTGCTTTCCCTACTATTTTATGCCCCTGCCAAACCTCCATGAGCCTCCAAATGGCTTCCAAGGCTTCAAAACAACACAATGCCTTTTCACAAAATAACACATTCATATTTTCTCTGTCCCTTTTCAAATACCAGCGAGCTTAATTTATACTAATTTGAGCCCTTGGGAGTGTTGGCGAGTCACTTTGCGTTGTAAGCACTCCCTTCAACCTTCTTTTGTGTCAGTGTTTATTTGCATCGGCTGGGAAAAAAATCCCATATGGGCCACGCAGTTGAGGATAAGGGCATTTAAAATAGCCCGCCTTACCTTTGACCACATTTGACATTTTGTTGCCCATTAACATGTGATGGCTGTGTTGTTTGACCGTAATATATGCCCGTATGGGCCAAGCTAGTTGGTTACATTGATATCCACATTGGGTTAACCGGTTCCTTCACCGTATAGATATGTATATGCTATCCATAGATTATATAAACTCAACCGAGTTGTATGTAGAATGGCCGTGGAAGTTGGTGGAATGTTGGCTAAATACGTGGCACATATAATGCATGGCAGGTTAGATTATAAGCAATGGATAATAATGTTTGACCCGACCAATGTGGATTTCTTGAGCATTGCCATATGGAAAATAACATGGTGAATAATTACTAGGTAATATAAAATTCGACCATGATAATAATGTGATATTCTCGATAAAAAAATATGGCAATAAATACCACTTTTCAATCCTCGATAGACAAATCGGGTGCATTCAAACTCATGGTGGCAAGCCATGTGGTGGCTTGAGATCCACCACGTCGAAATGATATAATTTTCCTCATAGTGGTGGGCTCCCTTCCGTAACAAAATTTGATCCTATTGTTCCCGCGACCAAATTTTTACGTGTGTCGAAGACTGGAGGTCGTAAACATAACTCGAATAACCTTCATTTTTTTCCCTCTTTTCTCCTTTTGCCAATTGTCCACTACTGACTGAGCCACTTGGCTAATTGTGCACATATACATGTCACCATGGACCTGTTGACCCACATTGATCTTTTGGTTGACCGAACTTTGAATGAACCCATCTTGAGCTCAGAGTGTCCATTTTCCATATTCTTATAGTCATCGGAAATCTCTTTGAAGGCTATACTTGCACTATCATATTTTAGGGAAGTTTAGGGAAGATTTTGTAATAAAATTGATCCCCGATCACTTAGGGTCGTGGATCCAACATGGACACTCCAATGACCTTGTAGAAAGAGATTGCAGATACCTGCAAGAGAGGAATTTTCTAGGAGAGTGGGAAAGGGAGTGAGAATGTTAGATAAGAGGACTAATGCTGCAAGTAGAAAATCATAGTCTTGCATACATCAGTTAGAAGTTTCATCACATGCATTAAAATTAAGAAGAAATAACTCTGCAAATAACAACAAGACTGATTAGAATTTATGAGCACAAAGTATCAATAAATTCCTCAGTCAAAAGAGGGCTAGAAACTCCTTCTTGTATTGATGCTTAAACAAAAGTTGTACATAGTATGAGAATAGAGGAAATTTGAGAATGGGGAATGGAATAATTTTCTATCTCTTTGATTTTTCACAAGGATCTCTCTCTCATGAATTCACAAAAACAACTAAGAAGACCTCAAATGAGGAGCTTATTATAATTTATAGAAGAGAAGTAACTCTTCATCTTCTCGATGACTTTTCATATGCCATATTTTTGACTTTAGGTTGTTCATATTCCTATCAAATATTAAATCCCTTTTATAAAAACAAGGTGACTTAAATGTTACATCATGTTTCTAAAGTCACTTAAAGACATATCAAAAAGTACAAACCCCAATGCAAAACTAGACAATGAGAGAGAGAGAGAGAGAGAGAGAGAGAGAGAGAGAGAGAGAGAGAGAGAGAGAATCATGAAAAATAATGATATGCTCCATTGGATTTGATCTCGTTCTCGACCGGTATCCATCTCACACTACCGAGAATATCTCATTTTCTCCAAATTCCTTACTTGAAACAAGCCAATGTAGGTTCTACTCTATCACCGTGAGGAACATGTACATAACTTAGAGTCCTTATCCATCCATCAGACACACCATTGATATATTTGAACTTTCTGAACCATGATGGATGTTTCTCTCGTAATGAGTGCAATGGTAGCCCGAATCTTTGAGAGGAACTCCAAGGTATCCTTATTGAAGGATAATGGATTGCCCACTTCTTTCTTAACATATTCCTCGAATGGCTCAATCAACTCATCGAAAGTTGTGTCTTCTCCCATTACAAGCACTCCAAGTTTCTAAATTTGATGATTGATACTATCCTACAACTTGTACGCTTGTTCTTATTTTTCATCCAACTCGGTGATGGCTCGATTGATTGCTTCAAATCTGTTTGCTAAGGATCTTTCCCATAAATGCAAAAATTCTTTAGAAGGAGTGCCAAAACCTTTTTGTTAATCAACTCATGAGGGTGAGTGTTTCTCATTTCATTCACCACTAGAATGACTTACTATTTTTAGTAAGTGCTATGAGATAACTTACTATTTTTAGTAAGTGTGAAAATTCAACTCTTTCAAACCTTAATTGGATATGACAAATTGAATTCCTCTTTCCCTTGTGTTCCTCTCACCTTTTAGACCAGTTTGCTATTTTTAGCAGGTGCTCGTGAGACCACTTACTATTTTTAGTGTCAATTTTGGACTCGAGATGACCCTTTCAACAATTTTCTTCTGCAATACCTTCTCTATGTTCATCACCCCCATGTAGCTTCTTCGATGGTGGATTACCCGAAATAGTAGTCTCCTATGTAAAAGCCATATTATTTTTAGTAAGTATTCTTCTGGTGGTTGGATCACAATGGGATGAATTTTTCTAATATGGGTTTTTTCCCAATATCACCCCTCTGAAATTTTAGGCTTACCCGATCACTGGTTCGTGAGATTTTAAATTTTTAAATTTTTCACTCACAAAAGCTATAGAAATGACAACCATTAACGGAGCTTGAAAATTGCAGTGTCTGGTTTCTCCTCCAATCATGACAAAAATTATATTTTTGATGTGGGTTTTTCTTTCTCGTTCCACCAATGAATTTTCTCTTCAAATCGATTGCCGGTTTGATGGGAAATCTAATTTTGTTTTCGTTGTGCCAAGAAAGAGATTTCTTCACTGTAAACAATCCTTTCTGCAAATGGGATATCTGTTGGTGAGGTTTTTATGGCCTTCAAGAATGATGAACACAACAACAAACAGTTCTTCAATTTGTGCCCTGGTTTGCAAGATATGTCGATTTCTTTGTCTCACGACAATGAGGGTTTTTAGGCGAAGATCTTCATTTTTCTCTTTTGTTCTTCACTTCTTTGATCAAATTTTCCTCTAGGATCACTATGATTTAACAATATGGTAGCCATGGAAGAGTTGGTTTAGGTGCAAAAATGGAGGCAATAAGTTCTAGACAAGAATGGATAGAGCTCTGGTAGGGTGTGAAGCTGTGAAGAAGAAATGGAGGGAAAAATTCTAAGTGTTTAGCTTTAAAGCATTTGTGAAAAATGGAGTGACACTTGGTGGGCATCTGATGGTTGTACATTTGGCTCCAACTAGCTCCTAGGGGCTGAATATTGCATTGTAGAAGGTCGCATTGATGACTTGGGGACACAAGGGACTGGGAGCATTTTTATGTCCCTCATGTCCCTTTTCCCAAGGGAAAAAAGGGCCATTATATTTTACATCGCGCCAGCCGCGACACTTGGCAGATCATCCGTTCATTAAGGGGATAAGATCCGACAAGCTCCTAGGGCTAAACCGGTGATGAAGAGGGTTCCATGGGTGATCGAGAGGAAAAATAGAGTTGGGTGCATGTTCTTACGTCCTCTATGTACCTTTTGTTAAGGGACTAAAGGGACACTAAAATGTACTAAGCTCTTGGAGCCGACACGTGAACACTCACCTTGATCCAACTTGTGACGAAGATAACTTGAGCTCCCTATGGAATTGTTTGGAAATTTTTCATATGATATTGACTAAAAAGGGCCTTCTAAATCCAATGGTAAGGGTCTTAGCTCTTCATTCCTACATTTATGCCCTAATTTTTTAAATTTTTTCTCAATGACTGATCATGATAAAAATATGATATAGACCTATTGTTCGTAGGTATTGTGAATAATATGATTTCACCACATTGTAGAGATCTGAATTATCTTTTCGACGATGTCTTGTTTAGCTCCTAACTCCATCCAGAGCTCTCGAAATCAATTCTCAAAGTTAAGTGGCTTTTTGCCCTATACATTGCGTAGGCCCAAGAACCCTATTTTTGATGAATCGCCCTTTGAAGACCTCCAAATATTTCCTGAATATTCCAATATCATTTCCTTGATGTTATTAGACATTTTATTCATCTCCATGTTGGATTTTTCTCCTTTGTTCCACTCCAGGGGGTTGCACCAGTCCAGGAAGGCCAGTGGTAACCCTTCCCAACACTTGCCCAAAATTAGCATTCTTTAAGAACTCCTAAAATCACCTAGGGGATTGACTTGAATTTCCTAATTCACCTAGGGGATTCAGTTAACTTTCATTAGAATGACTCGATAAGGCTGATGTTGAGGATGGGTAGACTTGGGGTGTCTTGGAAAGGTAAAACTTGAAAATTTTGACACATGGGTATCATTTTCATGCTTGAAAATTGTAAATTTACTTGAAAACAACTTGATCTAGCTTGGGGACATGATATGGACTGAGCACATCGAAGACATGGTATGAGGAATCCTAGAATATAAACTTACAACATATTGACCAAGTGCTTTATCCATTGGGCCTTGCGAGTCATGTACAACTTACAAGAGAGAGATCAAGGAAGGACACACACACACACACACAAAAAAATGATGAAAATAAAACACACAACAAACATGGAAAGGAAAAGACACACACAATGTAAAATGGAAACACACCAAATAATAACCTATGGTAAAAGACGGGGACTATCTCGCTTTCATTGATGATACTACTTCAGATATTTCCCACTGTGAGGAAAATTCCAATGGCATTCCATCCAGATATGAGAGTAGAAATATGTTTTCTCCACAAGCTTCATGAATCTAGAATGGGTGAGCCATAATGAATCAAACTTTCCATGGCTGCCTTTTGGTTCTCTCCTTTTGTCCCATAGTAGGACAAGGTCTCTAAATTTGAATTCCCTTGCTTTAGCCTTTTTGTCAAAGATATTCTTCACCTTTAGTTGATGCTCTCTGATACAGTCAACCACTCGAGTCTATTCTCTTCCAACTTCTCAAGAAACATGATCCTTTTGTTAATAGAATCCTTATATTGTTCATCTTCTATTCCCTGGAGTAATTTGAGAGCTGATATTTCAATTGTGATGGGAATTTCTGCTTCAATCTATTCAACAACTGGAATGGTGACATACATATTGCTTTCTTCAGAGTGATCTTGTCTGCCCATAGTGCATCGTACAACTTCTTGTGCCAATTCCTTTTGTTTTCATCCACGAGCTTGCGGAAAATGGTCATGATGTTCTTGTTACTAGATTCAGCCTAACCATTTCCCTGTGGATAGTAGTCTGATGAGTGGGATAGGGAGATTCCATATCCGTAGCAGAACTCGACAACTCCCTTGAAGAAAAATAGGTAGCATTATCTGCTACAATCTTCTGCGGCACTCCAAAACATACTATGATATTCTCTTTGATGAAATTACATACCATTTTGGTGTTAGATTGCTTGACTAGAATGGATTCCACCCACTTTGTGAAATAATCTGTCGTTGTGAGCATGTAGGTGTGCCTTGCGCTTGAGTGAGGATTTAGAGAACTGATGAAGTCTAGCCCCCACTGCTGAAATGGTTCTTCAATGACAACTAGCTTGAGTGGTAGTGCTGCAAGTTGTGGTCTCCCAACGAATTGTTGACATGATTTGCACTTGAAAACCCATTCTTATGTAGTCTGTAAAGAGGGTACAACAATAATATCTTCCTCGAGAGAATCTTATGTGTAGTGACCATGGCTGAAAAATGCCCACCGCACACTGGTCATGATATGCTTTAAGAAAATTATCTTGTTGTTCTTTGTCTACGCACCTGAGAAAGCATCCAAGAATTCTTTGTAGAGTGCGTGGTTCCAGATCACAAAATTTATTGCCTTCAACTTGAGTGTTCTCATTTGCTTGTAATCAAGATGAGGGGGGAATTCTCTGTAGGTTAGATAATAGGAAATGTTTGTGTACCACTCATTAGTAGTAGTTACTGAAGAGGACCTATGGACTATCTTCAAAATAATTTGAGCAAGTACAATTATCTTCACCATGTTGAGCCTTGAGAGCTTCATCTTTGGTGATCAATCTACACATGACCATTTCCCACACCAAATTGGAGGGCTGGATATCCAAGTCATACTCTTGAGTCTTTACAACCCAATTTCCTCTTTTAGCTCGGGATCTTGCTATGTCAAGATGGATTTGATTGCACTACTGAGGGACCATCACCACCGTATGAGAGTTGAGTATGTAAAACCTGAAATTTTTATAGATTTGACCATCACATAGGCATGTTTCTCCAACTGGATATAGTTTAGCTCATGCTTCTTCAACGGGAATCTCATAAAATAAATAGGTGCTTCCACACCTTCATTATTATTCTAGACAAGAACAACAAAGAGTGTATGTTCTTATTCATAACAATACATGATGAAATCTTTATTGAAATCCAAAGATACGAGAGTTGGAGCTTTGGAAATGGATTTCTTGATTTATTCAAAATTTGATTTTCCCTTGTCATTCCACTTGAAGCTTGTTTGTGGTTTCATCATAGTGGTGATGTGCTTCGTCAATTCTGAAAATTTCGGAACAAACGCATGAAGAAAGTTTACCTTGCCAAAGAAGGAGTGAACTCCTTTCTTGCTTGTGGGAAGAGATAGTGCTTGAATAGATTTCACTCTTTCAGGATCAATGTGTGCTCCATGATTGTTTACAATATTCCCCAAAAGCTTACCTTCTATAACTCCAAAAATGCACTTTTTTGGGTTCAAGGATATGCCGTGTTTTCTACACCTTGCGAGTACCTGTTCTAAATGGTGAATATGGTCTCTCGTATTTTTAAGAAGATTGTGAGATCATCCAAGTATATGAAAATAAAATGATTCAGAACTTTGAATGCTAGATCCATCACGCTTTGAAATGTATCTCCCAGTATTGATAAGATTGAAAGGCATTATGCTATATGTAAAAGTGCCCTAGGGTGTTGTGAAAGTTGTCTTGGTGCAATCCTCCTCTGACACCTTAATTTGGTTGTACCCCAAGAATCCATCGAGCAAGGAGAGCATTTTAGATCCAGTGACCACCTATAAAATGTGATCCATGATGGGAGAGGGTAATTATCTTTTAATGAAGCCTGGTTCAAATTGCAGAAATCTACGCATATTCTTATTTCGCCATTCTTCTTCCACATTGGCACAATGTTTACCACCCATGTGGAGTGATGGATGGGGAAGATGATCCTTGCATTAAGCATTTTCATCACCTCCTCTTTGATGGTGTCTGCTATCTTTGGGTTGTACGACCTCACGAATTTACCTAGATGGCTTGGAATCTAGCTTGAGGAATTAAGTGTTGCATTTCCTTCGATTGAAAGGATTTAAGCTTGTCATAAGAGTAGGCCAAAACATCTCAATATTTATTGAGAAACAACATGAACCTTCTCTTTTCTTCAGAGAACAACACTTTCTAATGTTGACCATTCTTGGACTCTTTGGGGTGCCAATTTTTTCTTTCTCAAAATCAGCTAAGCTCTAGGAATATTGCTTCGCCTTCTCTTGAATGAATCTATCATGTTTATCAAAAAGATCTTCTAGAGAGACTGGTAATTTAGGAATCTTGTTTCCTTTCAATTTGATCAATCCTTCTTCATAGATTCCTTCAATTAATTCCTTCTCTTCTTTAGCTACCGCTTCCTGTGTGGATGATCACTTCCTTCAAAGAAGATATTATTGAAATTGTCTCTTTGTTCTAGGAAGGCCAGGAGCTGATTATCATTGTTGAAGAATTGCCGGTGATTTTCATTATCGGGAACACTAGGTTTGAAAACCATCTCTATGGTTACCTTATCCTTATCAAATGATGAGTGTGGCATCACCAGAGAGGTGACACCGTGAGAGAGTCATATATTGTGTTATGTTCTCAAGGAATGGAATCAATGGAGAATGCATCAAAAGATTCAATGTAGTGCCACACTCTATTTCGTAATGTGAGAGCGTTGGATTATTTACTTACTACTGCTTCTAGACCTACCTTACTATTACCTATGTGTCACCCTAGAATTTCAAATTTTTGATCCCCATATCTTTGACTTGCGCCCATGTCTAAGAGTAGGGCCTCATAATCCACCGTGTTATTTATGTTATGAAATTGTAGCTTGTAGGAAAATAGGTACAATTCACCAAAAGGAGAGCACAACACCATGCCTGCTCCTAAACCTACACTAGAGTGAATACCATCAAATTCCATTTTCCAGATTTGATCTTCTTCCTCTTCCATAAGAAGTAGAAAATTCTCATCTTTCTTTGATGTGAGGAAGTAGTTTCCTAGCTCGTTGTCTTGAAATAGAATGTTTTCCCTTGGATCATAAGATTTTTGTATCCTCGTACTTCATCTTTTTACTTTGGAAGCAATTCCTTCATCTTGCCTTTTACTAGAATAGTTGCAGATGACCAATCCATTTTTATCTCTCTGCCCAAATATCTATAGAAGATTTGGCTCAATATTATCCCAAGAATGTTGGAATGTATGCCACAAGGATGGTGAAAAACACCTTCTTTTCTGGAAAATTAGCTAGTGCTACATGTGCATCTTTGATTCTTCCCGCCAATAGAACTTGTTTATTCCATTAAATAACAGGAGCCACTTTCTCGAGTGAAGGTGAGGCCTAGAGCATTTGCAAATTTTACCGGCATCATATTATCCGAGGCTCCACAATCTTTGATGCAATTATTGAGTTGGAAGCCTTTAATGAGAAGTGATAAGAAATAAGGCTCAACTTTGTTGGTTTTTGAGACACTCTAGGATAACATGTTTTTGAAGGTGAAGTGGATGACATGGGAAGTAGGCCTTTAGAACTTATGTTTAACACTATAGGACTACCACCACAAACTACATAAACAAACCTATCAAATTGGGAAGGGTGCATTTGTAAGTATTCTAGCTCTGTGATCTAGACTTTGGTTTTACTCACATGTTCCACATAATCAAATGGAGTCATGGTGGGTGCGATTGAAGTTCTAGGGATGATGAAAGATTTACATGGAGAAGGTTTTTATACTTTGGGAGTTAGATTATATTTATTGGGTGTGATAAATGGTTTGGAAGGAGATGGGGATTTAGATTTTTATGGAACCTTAGATGATTTTACGAAATAAAATTTGAAGAAGAATTATTTTTAGCAACTTTAGGACTAGGAGAAGGACTAGGAGACTTACTTGGTGTGGCAATGTGATCCTTTCTAACCATTGGGTCTGGTTTGGATGACTCCATTGAAGGTGGTAGTGGCAATCCTCAATTGATGATGTTGTTTTGTGGAAATTCCGTAGAGGATCTTCTTTCTTTTATTTTCTTTCATCGTAATCGCTGTTGAGGAAGAGGCTCTTTCTTAGAATTTTCACGAGTGAAAATTACACATGATAATTTTGGGGCTTCTTCATCACCCCCACTCGAGGGTGTCTCTACGTAATGTGTATGTCTTACATGTTAGCTCATCTAGAAGTGATAAAAATATGTAACATAACTTCCCATGTTAGGTTATATGGAAAAGTGGTGTTGTAACTCACAAGTTTGGTCATGTATGAGGAGTAGTAAAATACGTTGTGTTTTGTCGATTGATTGATGTGATTCAATTAGTAGAATATTATGTTGAGATTTAAATGTATACGATAAATCACTCATGGAGATGTTTTTTGCTTGCCCCCAGATTAGGTCATTAGGGGGAATCGTTGGAAATTGGTGTGAAATGTCACATAATGTATGATCGAATTTTTGATAATGATAGATTAGAAATGTGGAATGATCATATAACGGTGCGAATGGGATCATAAGGTGATCTCGAATGTATGCCCCCACTTTCAGCAAAAGGGGAGTGATAGTAAGAACAAACACCGATCCAAAAGTAGATGTGAAACGATGCGAAGTGAGTAAAGTGAATAATAGTAAATATCACAAGAGTGTGTATAGATTGAATGGAAAATATGTTAGATTAGAATATAACATTACAAAATGTGGATCATATTATAGTAGGTAAAGGTATGAACTGAATGACGTAGAAAAGGAAGAAAATGGAGTAGTGGAGCTCAAGCCATGAGTGAAAATACATGACTTGTATTAGTCGGATGAATATGCAAAAATAGTAACTATAACAAAGTGAGTAATTGAGATTTTATATAAATAGTAATAGGAAAAAGTGACTAAGTAATTCATTTGAACCTTGAATGAGTGAGATTTTGAGCTCTGAGTGTATAAAGATGTCGTAAGTTAGAGAAGTGAGATTGAACCGATTTAAAATGGTGGCGACGACCGTGGCGTCGTATAAGACAACCGAGCTGGTAAGTGTGATTTTTATTTTAAAAATATGTAGAAATAAGCTTGTATGTGTGAATTTTTGTGAAACTTGTGGTTTTTATATTTATAGGAGTTTTGACTCAGGCAAGAATACTTAAGGTGCTAACGTCCCTCAAGATGCCAACACCCATATCTAGGCACTAGTGACCTTCTCGTGAGTGCCCACACCTTCTTCTTGGGTGTCCACGCCTTGCTCCTTAGAACGAGTGGTCCAGGAGGTTGTTGTTGACCCAAAATGTGATGAATGTGAAAATTGATGCTTTTTTATGCTAGTAGTATTGTTATTGCATGCATATGAGGTGTTAATGTCATGTTTTTGGTGTTGTGTAATGGGATATCCCTTTGAGGGAGATCCATGGAGGTATACATTTGAGTAATTTTTGGGATTGGGCTTATCGATTAAGAGTGTGATGTATTAGACCGTGCGCTTTCGACACATAGCCGAGGTTGGGTGAGGTACCCCATAATATGCCAATGATTACTTGTGTTATGTGAGAGGTGGTGTGTGGAAACTTATATATTTTGGTTTCCTTCTAGGGAGATGACTGTGACTATGGAGGATGTATATAACATATTACAACCACCTATTGTGGGGGAGAAGGTTCGGGTGATGGCTATCGAGGATGCAACGTGACATGATGAGGGCCACTAGGTGTTATTTTACATAGACATAGGTTCGAGACTAAGACCTATATAATCTTAGATTTCATACCGAGATCAAGTGTTACATGACCGTGGAATTTTATTGTAGTGGTGATTGCTTCGTCGTGGAAGTGGAGGGAGGAGGTGTAGGCTTCTTGTATAAGATGCATGATATATGTCAAAGCATATAGAGGAGGATGCTACTAGATATTCATGGGTGCAAATGTATTAGCACATTTATACAAGGACTTATATATATTTATGCAGAGGATCATGGGGGTGGCATTGAGGCCATGAAATTATTACATGTATGGGCCTATGAGCATATCATGACATCTTTTGAGGCGCTTAGTGGGCCACATGACGATTGGGTTAGGCCCGAAATATTTGTATTGAGGTGGACTAGTACGTGGGGTAGGAAGCTGATACTAGTACCTACAAGTCTATGCTAGATTGTATAGGGCTAGGGGCCATTATATGGAGGCCATATCAAGTGCATGGAGGGTGGCCATAGGATATAGTTGATCTAAGATGTATTCATCATATGATGTGGTTAGAGGATTGCTTTCCTAGAGTGATTGAGTTGTTTTAGGTGGAGCGTGTATCACGACAGCTTTGGTATTGCTTAGGATGTGCCTTGAGCCATATATATGTGTGTGAGATACTAGAGCACTAATGAGAGTAGGCATGAGGATGAGACCCACAGAGCACAACTAGTTCCTACTTATTGGGACGAGGCATATGCAGTGATAGTGCCAATACAAGTCAATGATGCGGAGTGTCTTGAGGCATATGGTACATGGTGGGAAGCACATTGATGGGTGCTATTATTTATAATCATTCGGATGCCGTGGAGCACTGCAGTAGGTGGAGAAGAGGAGAAAACAATTTCCCTCGTGGTGATGATGTAGTAGTGGCGATGCCAGTGTTTCACCCGATTCTTAGATGTTTCTTTGAATGTGATGAAATAGATAGGGTAACGGGCATAGGAGGAATACCGTTGAAATGTTTGGTTGATGGGTTATCGCACACGTATGAATCCCGAATCCAAAATTGATCGTGAGAGCTTCCTTTTGGCTAGGAGGAATACCTGAAATGGAAAGCAAAACTACCGTAAAGAATTAAACAATATATGCAAAGGATTTCCTAGCATGTGCTAGATCCGGGAAGTTTGATACTTCCTACACGACTCAATCCAAAGTGTTTAAATTTTTTTAATGTTGGTAAAAAAGTAAATCATATTGTAATTAAAATGATTTAGGTATCTCATTCATAACATAATAAGAAATATCTAATCTAATAGGGTAGGTTAAAATAAGATTCAAAGGTCGTGTAATCGGTTGCAGGTCTCTACAGTCGATAGAGGTCTCGAGGCGGAGTCACGGAGTGAGTAAAGGTGATGTGGGAATAGGTGGGTAGGTCACATTATGGATTGTATTGGTAAATATAGAGACCGACGTTGGTTGGGGAGAATCGGTGCCGCCATCGTGGGAAACCGGGAATGCCACAAAATGAGCTTTGGATCTCCCTTATGATTGCACAAGGGACTAGGATGGTCAGAGTGAGGTATTAGGCTATTTGGATGGGGTTTGGTGAGGTTTTAATGGGGATATGGAGGGGTGAGTATTAAAGGAGGTCAATGGGTGGCTAGGAGAACAAAGGATGAAGATATAATGATTAAATGAATGAACCAGAGGAGTAAACTGTTCTACTTACTTGAAATCTGGTTCTGGGTGCCTGTGAGTGATGGATGAAGGTACTTGGTAAGAGGTTGAATGCTTTGAGAAAGCTCTGCATGGGCTCCATGTGCATTCCTTTTTGCTTGATTGGATCAAATCTGTGTTGGAGTGAGTGTTGGATGGTTATTGGGTGAATGTTGGATGCCTGTGCAAGAGAAAATGCTTGATCTCCTTCTTTGCATGTGTGTTCTTGCTGAAACTTGTTCTCAAAAGATGTGATATCTCTCAGGGATCTGCCAATGTTTTCCAACCTCCAAAATAAGGTTGTTTTGGGAGTTAAAAGGTGACCGATGGTGGTTCCGGCTTAACTAGCGATGGTTATGGGTAACCGGTGTCGGTCAAGGTGGGATTTCCTAGGCTTACTAAACTAGGCATATCCCCTTGATTTCATAGGATCTCGTGTTGTTAACCTATGGATTAGGATGGAAGCTTCCTTTAAGCATGCGGGAATGTGGTTAGAGGGAATGTAGGCATTGATTTTTAGGGTTTGGGTAAGACTTAGTTAGTTATGGCAACTTACTAAGAATAGGTCTTAGGGTGAGGTGGCTTGATGAGGTGTCTAGGTGAGGTGTATGTGTGGACATTATCTAAATTAAGATATTTAAATAATAAATATTGTGAGGATAATGAATTAAATTAATATTAGTGGGGTGAAGGGGGCCATGGCTAGGTGAATGTGATGAAGGTATTTATTTGTCGAGGGACCAAAGGGGAGTGTGACCTAATTTTAGTGTCTACATTTTGCCCCTTTTTTTTGACATAGCTTGTATTAGTAAGCGATGCTAAAAAAATAAGATGTGGTTGCCCCATGTGTGGGTGAAGGTGATCCCCCTCAAACTAGGAGCTGAAGAGGTAGAAGTCAGAAGCGGTGAGTGGTTTGATAAAAGGTGAATGAGATGAAGAGGAAGGTGAATAATGGGGAAAGAGAAAAAAGGAAAAAGGTCTACTCGGTAATCTAGGTAATGGGTCGAAGGTCAAAGGTAGTAATGACCAAATGCACGCACATGTATAAACCGTAGTAGACGCTACCATGTTGAAGAGTAGGCAAACTATACATCGTCTAAGGTTGATAGGTTTATCCAAACAAGGTTGGAGTGATTCCGATATCAAGGTGTAGAATATGGTCGAAACATAATGCGAGTTAGGTGCGGGAACATTTAGGTATGTTCCAAAGATACACGAATGGTAGGGTAAGGATAAACGGTCATGGCAATAGGCTAGGTAAGATCATTAGGTCAATAACATAGGTAATGATACCACAAGGTATAACGAATACATGAGGTCAAAGGTCACTAGCGATGGTCTAGGTCCAAAATCTAGGTCACGGCATGGGTAAGGCCGAGGTATGGGTAAAATAATGAGTCCCCAAAGGAGGACGAGGGTAGGTGATAAATGACGAGGTATGGAGGGTGAGGTAAATGGTCAGGGTAAAAGGTCGGGTGAGGTAAATGGTTAGGGTAAAGGTTGGGTGCGGTAAAAAAAAGTGACGGGCAAGGTAATAGGGTAAAATTTAGGGAAATGTGAAAGAGAGGGTGAATGATGCCACGAGGGTAATCGATCTTTGGTAGAGGATAACCAACCTCGGTAAGGTAGGGCACTCGACCAATGCCGATGAAGGTAAAACTGGCATCGGTTAGGTCGGGTTTATTATAAAAACAAAAAATCCATGTTTTTTGTGATTCATTTGTCATTTAGCGAAGTGAGAAAATGAAAAAGAGAGAGAAAAAGAGAGAAAAGTGCCCGGATGGAATGGAGTGTTGAGTTGGTGCTCCGAGCAGTAGGTGATTGGTTGTTGAGAGGCGGGTCCACAGGATTGGTGGGCATGATTTGATTGGGTGGAGCGTTAGGGTAGTGAGTTGGTGATGGTAGAGGATGGAGAGGGATTAGGCGGGCCACCGGTGTAGTGGCTAGACGTGCCACCGTGACGATGGCGATGCGATGAGGTAAGCATCCAACTCTTGTTGTATTTTGTTAGATAGATTAGGTGATTTGCAAATTGGGTTTGTTGTTATGATATGGACAGAAATTAGGTAAGTTAGGCATGATGGAGTCGAGTCGGTTTAGGCATGGATCGAGTCGGGTCTTAGGCATGGATAGAATCGATCATAGGCATGGATTGAGTCGGAGTTGATTTAGGCATGGTGGAGTTAGGTTTGGTTTAGGCATGGATCGAGTCGTCGGTTTAGGCATGGATAGAGTCGGAGGTCATAGGCATGGATTGAGTCGGTTGATTTAGGAATGGTGGAGTTAGGTTTGGTTTAGGTATAGATCGAGTCGGTCAATTTAGGCATAGTGGAGTCGGGTTTGGTTTAGGCATGGATTGAGTCGGTATTAAGCATGGTTGAGTTGAAATTGGTTGAAGTTGTGATTCGTTGATTTGTGAAATGAATGATGATATGGGTCATGTGTAAGATTCTTTATAATACATGTATGATGCTTTGGTAGAGAAATGGTAGTCATAAGAAATGTATGTTGTGATGATGATAAAAATGTTAAGCAACTTGTTGTCTGTTTGATTTGATTTCCAATTGTTGATATAAAAAGGAAACTAAGTGGGGTAGAATGTATTTTAGGAAGATGAAAGATGGATTGGTTAGGGTAGAGAGTGGCTGAGCTAACCTCCAAGGGCTCCATGCCCTCAAAATGTTACCTACATAGTCCCGGTGAAAAGGGACCTTAGGCCGATGTAGTTCTCCCATAAGTGAGGGAAGAATATGATGAGGTATGAAAATGAGTTGGTAGGTTTTTAGGCATGATGGGTTTAGGTAATTGAGGCGTGAGTGGGTTATATGTAAAGTGATATGGGTGATGTCGATTGTGATAAAAGAAGAAGGTGACCCCAAAGGTAGGTGTCGAGGGCCAAGTCCTGTATAAGGTAATCAAAATGTAAATAAATACGGTCAAAAGATACGATGGAGTAATGAAGCCACCTGATTGGTTAGGATCAGACTAAGTAGGTCATACCTTGGAGAAGGTGATGAATGTAAGACCCTAAAGACATTACATGATTGATTGTTCTAAAGGTGAAAAGTAGTCACATGATCACCAAATGTCATGGTTCCAAGAGGTCCCTTGAGGTAGTAGGAAAATGGGGGTGCAAATGGTGAGAGGGGTGAAAGGTGGGTAATTTTATATGATATGAGGTGGCATGCTCTTTGGGCAAGAGATCCGAGGTCACAATGGGCAAGTCCATGACTAAAAAGTTTTCTATTTTGACTTGTATTTGAGATAGACTGATCAATGTGGGAAGTCTATATGGGATGAGGAATTTAACTCCTTGAGGTCTTCGTGAAGTTGATCGATCTTTGGAAGCTTCCACACTTTTTAAGAGCTTTATATAGCTTTCCTTCAAGGAGCGATTCTCTTTACTGAGAAAGTAATTCTTTGAGAGGAAGATGTCCTTTTGAGGGAGTCATCTTTTTATTAGAAGTTTGACTCAAGGAGTTGGGTCCCATGTGGGGCTTTGAAGTCATGGACAAGACCAAGGTGAAGAATAGGATTCTTGTTCGAAAGCAGGGGTGAAATGACCATGGGATCTCATCTAAAGGTAGACAAAAAGTATCCATGAGAATCATGTTATGTGCAGCGCCATGGTACACACATTCAAGAGAAGATAACAAGTGACAGGTACTCACATAATTCTTGTTTAATCATTGGTGAGGTGTAAGAAGTGGGCAGCATTCAAGGGACGAGTATGGAAAGAGGAAAAAGGGGAGGTAGGACTATAGGTCAACATTAGAATGGTCGAAGATGTAAGGCATTAAGGGGCTCAGGTTTGGGTTTACCATCGAGTGAAGATAAACGATAAGCACCCGATCCGTAAGTATGGGTTATGATGTATGGTCCAAGCTAATTAGGAGCAAATTTTCCCTATTTAATTTTTTTCTTTGGTTACATGTTGATTTTCTTTCAAGACAAGGTCACCGACTTGGAAGGTTCGTTCATGGACACATTTTTCATAGGAATGTTTGATACGTTTTTGGTAAACTTGAAGGGGGTCAAGAGCGTTAAGATGACGTTCATCTAATAACTCCAATTGTGCTAAATGGTCCTGATGAAATTCGTCATCGTTAAGCATGTCATGGAGAGAAATGTGGAGTGAGGGAATTTGAACTTCGAGAGGCAGAACAACCTCTGTATTGTAGACTAGAGAAAATGGTGTGGCAACAGTGGAAGTGCAAATACTAGTGCGGTATGCCCACAGGGCAAAAGGAATGTGCGTATGCTAATCCTTCCCAGTATCGTTAACCACTTTCATGAGAATTTTGTTTAGGGTTTTGTTAGTGGATTCGGCTTGGCCGTTGGTTTGTGGGTAATAAGGTGATGAGAAACTTAGTTGAATGCCGAAGGCATCACAAAGTTTTCGCAATGTTTTGTTTTTGAATTGTTTTCCATTGTCAGTGATGAGGTGATGAGGAACACCAAAGTGAAAAATGATGTGATGATTGATGAACTCACATATTTTCTTGGCTTTCGTGGAGATGAGTGGTATGGCTTTAACCCATTTTGTGTAGTATTCAGTAGTGGTGATAATCCATTGATGGCATTGGGAAGAATGGGGGTTGATCTCTCTGACAAGATCCAAACCCCATTAAGAGAAGGGCCAAAGGTCACGGGTGACTTGTAAGGTGTGACTGGGTGTATGATGAAGGTTGGCATGTTGTTGGAATTTTACATAATGTTTGATGTAGTCACAACAATCATGGTTAAGGATAGGCCGAGGCGAAGAATACACTTAAGAACAACAAGGCAACCGAAGTGGCCTCCACATATGCCATCATGGACCTCCTTAATGGATAAGGAATTTTAGAACTCGTGAGGCATCGTAAGAGAATACCATCAAACCTTCACTTATAGAGGAGGCCCCCCATGATGACGTAACAAGAAACCTTTTTAAGGAAGGCACGTTGTCCGTTATAGGTGAGATCAGGAGGTAAAATGGAGAGAAAGATAGTCAAAGTATTGTTTGTACCAAAGGTCACTCAGGTCGGGGGTAGCGGTTTCGATAGAGTAAACTTCACGAGGTAAATAAGAAGGTGATTAGATTCGTACGGTGAAAAATATTTTAGAATCGGTGGGTGAAGTGGGTATTTGGGAAGCCAAGTAGGCCATGGTATCTATAAATTTGTTGGTTGAACGTGGGACGGTTTGAAGGGTGTAACAATCAAAGGTGGTCAAAAGTATGTCTACATGATGTTTATACTCCTGAAGTATCTCATTACAAAATTGCTATATACCATTGACTTGGTTTATGACCAATTGGGAATCACCAAAGATGTTGATTGATTTGACATCTAGGGCATAGGCGGCTTGGAGACCTAATACGAGTGCTTTGTATTCGACAATGTTGTTTGTACAATCAAAATATAGTTTGAAAGACAAATGCATGGGTTCACCATCAAGCAGAATGAGGATAACACCAGCCCCACCCCACGCTGACACTTGGATCCATCAAAGAAGAGTGTCGTTTGGTAAGGGGGTTCGTTTAGGGAAAGGGTAGCAATGGACTCATCTGAAAAGTCAAAATTAGAGGGTTGATCCCGAAATAGGTGTGTCGGCCAATTGTTCAGCAATAGCTTGGCCCTTGATGGAATTTTGATGAATGAATTTGAGGTCGAGGTTAGCTAAAAGCATAAGCCAATGTGCGGCACGCTGATTTTGATAAGGTTTTGTGGTTGAGTAGGTAATGGCGAGTTTTGTGAAAATGAAAACTAAGGCTAAGAAATTTTTTTGGGATGGGTGTATAAGGTTTCGTAGTCCAAAAGAGTACGGCTTATGTAATAAACCACCTACTCCCTGTGTTGTTCATCACGATGAGTGAGCATGGCCCCCAAAGAGTGATCGGTAGTTGAGATATATAGGTAGAAAGGTTGATCATCTTTAGGCAGAATGAGTATGGGTGGTTGGAGAAGGTATTATTTTAAGGCCTCAAAAGCTTTGTGGCAGTCATCATCCCATTTAAAGGAGATATCCTTCTTGAGCAGATGATGAAATGGTTGACATCGATTAGATAATTGTGAAATGAAATGGTGAATAGATTGCAACTTACCTTGCAGGCTATGGATTTGTCTAAGGTTAGTGGGCAGACGCATTTCGAGAATGGCCTTGACTTTAGCAGGGTCAAATTCTATACCAAACAAGGAAACGATAAAGCCTGTGGAGCTTTCCTGAGAGGACCCCGAAGACACACTTCTTAGGTTGAAGGCAAACACAATATTTAATGAGACGGTCAAAAATGGTTTTGAGGATGGTAAGGTGCTTGGAGTGGCGTTTAGATTTGGTGAGGAGGTCATCCACGTAATCTTCCAAAATACGATGTACGATATCATGGAAGATATAAGTCATAACTTTCTTGATATGTGGCACCGGCATTTTTAAGGCCAAAAGGCATGACTCGATAGCAGAAGGTCCCCCAAGGGGTGATGAATGTGGTTTTATGTTGATCCTCTAGGGCAAGTAGGATTTGGTTATAACCCAAGAAGCCATCCATGAGTAATAGCATCTCATAACCAAAGTGGTAAGGGAAAGTCATCTTTTAGGCAGGCTAGGTTGAGGTCATATAAATCCATGTAAATACGAAGTCCCCCTGTCACTTTAGTGATAGGGACAATGTTAGAAATCCAATGAGGATAATCAATGGGTAATATGAAGGAAACAGAAAGAAGGCGCTAAAGTTCTTCTTTGACGAGAAGGGCAATGCGAGGGTGCATTTTCCTCAACTTTTGTTTGATGGGTTTGGCATCGGAATGGTTACGATATTGTGGACCACTATGGTGGGGTCAATACCAGAATATCTATGTAAGACCAAGAAAAAGCGTGGTTATGATCTTTGAGAAAATAAGTGATGGCTTCCTGCTCAGTAACATCTAAAGATTGACCAATATTTAGGATGTGCGGGTCATCCTGAGTATGAATGTTGATCTCGATAGTCGATTCATTCAACATGGTTTACGTCTCAGATGGTAATGACCGATGAATATATGAATCTTCCACACCAAGGTAGGTGAGTACGAGATTCACCATCCTGACATTGAACGACGTTAATTGAAGGTGTATTGTCATCGATTATTTCAGATACAAGAAGGGAAGAGTGGAAGGAGCCTCGCCTCACATTGATAAGTCAAATACCCCAAGGAAACCGTGTTTATGAAAAAAAAAAAGTTAGGAGGGATAGATTCAGGATCCATCGACTCCGTCAGTGAAGGTGGTGATGAAGGAAGAGTGGGTGAAGGTGGAGAAGGGCTGATGTCCTTGATGAGTTCAATGCAAGCTTTGTTTGGTAGGTGGTTTAGGAAAGTCGATACCACTATGGTCATTATGTTTGCGGGTGGTACATGGAATGATAGTATGGTGGCCTTGCTCGTAAAATCCAAAACTGAAACCATTCCACACACATTGGTGTAGGAAGGTGTGGGAAAAATGGTGATTGGTGAGAGACTAGAAGTCAATGGAAAATGGGTAGGTTTGTGACAGTGGTTCGGGTGTGTAAGTGGTGGTATCAAGTCCCCTATAGTGAGACTGGTATGGATATGAGGAGGACCATAAAGGAGGCATTCTCTTATGAGGTGATCATAGTGAGGGTGTTGGTGAAGGATTCCGTACTCTTGTGGAGTAAGGAACGTGTTAACATTATATAAGCGATACTCCCCAGAGTGAGGTGTTGAAAAGTACAACAAATTTTGCACGGTGCACAACACTAGTGCAAAAAGTTTTACGTTCCAAACATTTTTAATCATCACTCTATAATCCTCATTCCTCATTTCAAACTAAACACATGGAGCTACATACAACCTGCACGGTCAAACAAGCAAAGCCGTGTAAAGAATAGATCCTGCGTATTTAGCGGCTGAGGCTTCTCCCTGCTCAAACCGACCTACAACACAAGGAAAGCAATGGTTAGAAAACTCATAGAAAATTAAAAAAACACGGTGGAGAACATTCTGCTCTCAACACATTACAGAAGCGGCTACAATACATACAAATCGGTGGAAAAATAAAACAAAGCGACTGGAAAAATATATATAAAGAAATGCTTGCACAAAGAAAATTGTGGTTAATAGCATTAGAAGCGGCGGATTTCATTAAGGAGAGGAAAATGAACTTCGATCCATTTTTTGAGCATGCAAAACCCTAAAACCACCTCAAGCCCACCTCGCAGGCCACGTAGGACCTCTGCCACCTCATTTTTAATGAGGTAAGTCATTTTTACCCTTTATTAAATACAATATACTTCACTTCTATATCAAGCGCCCTTAAGTGGCCAAGGCGGTTAGAGGGAAAGTCTTAGAAGTGGGAGGTTTGGGGTTTGAATCCCACCCCAATTGAAAATTTTGAATTTGGTGGAATTTTTGGTGGAACCGCTAAATTTAGCGGGAAATTTAAATTTAGTTATAACTAACTAAATTTAGCGAGAAATCCCTAATTTAGGGTAATTTTTTTTTCTCCCATTCAGCTTTGTTTTTTCATTCTAGGCAACTTTCTCCAAAAGGGGGATACCTAAAAATTGCATTTTCAGCTTGTTTTTGCAATTCTTTGCATTTTGGGTCGTATTGGGCTCAGGAGGCCACCAGGCCCGCAACAATTTTTTTTTCCTGCCATTCAAATTTTCCATATTTTTGAATGTAATTTGTATACTGCATTATATTGTACTAATTTTCAGGTTGCCATAGTCAACTACAAACTTTGTAACTGCTCTGAAACTGGCAAAATTGTAATACAAAATAGTATAAAATTGGTTCTGTAACACTCACGAGATCCTAGATCTCATTCGCAATGTTCAGTATATACGGTGCCTCACGGAAGCACTTACAGTAAAGCCATCACAAATACTACTACACTTAACACCTAATATAGCTGCAACAATGTCGTCAGGCATTGACCCTTTAAATCGATGAGGAGTAATAAGGTCATAGTGCACACACTATGAACCATCCCATCCATCTGTGAATGATTGCATGACATAAATTTGGACTGAGAAATTATCTGAGTATATAGCGAAGTTATGCATGCGTATGAGGATATTTCTTTGAGCTGGTGTCAATAATCGCACGGATCCGATAAGTACTATCTTGGTACCACATATTGAATTCTTTCACGTACGTTAATGCCTCTTTCACGTACACTGGGTATATAGAAAGGGAGAGCTTCTTCCACGTACCACCGGGTATATTAGAAGGGTGCGTATATAGAAAGGTTTGGTATATCAGACTAACGGTATATAGATTGGGAGACCTAATACCTGGAGTGATAAGAGCCAAACCCCATCGGTGATCTTTACAAAATCGGCACCAATGCCCCCAAATATTTTCTTTCGATTCACAATTACTCGGAGGAAACAATTATGATGCATGGAAGACAAAAATCAAGACAACTTGCGTTTGAAGAAATCGGCTCTTATGAATGATACTCTAACCAGATTAGCCACTGATACAACACAACAACGGTAGTTTGATAAAGCAAATCAAAAGGCCAAACTCATCATCTTGTTTGGAGTGTCCAATGATGTGCAACCCCACATTCGAGATGCCAAAACAACAAAAGAAGCATGGGATAAATTGAGCACAGTATACGAGGCCAAGAACAAGAATGTTATACTCAATTTGCAGAGTCAGTTACATACACTGAAGTTCAAGTAGAATGAAAAAATTGAAGCTTTCTTAAGAAGAGTTACAGAATTGAGGGCTTCACTTCTAGCCTTGGGAGAACTGGTCACAGATGATGCTCTTGTTCCCATTGTTCTGAGAGCACTCCCCTCTTCTTACCGCATTTTTTCACAACACTAAATGTGTTAGATACGACAGTTGGTTTTGAAAAACTGGTAAACCTATTGCAACAAGAGGAAGTAATGCACAATAAGGATGATGAAGAGGAGCAAGCACTATCTTCACATCAAAAATGGAAAGGAAAAGGTAAAGGAAAACCTAATTCCTATCAAAAATCCCAAAATCAAAATTAGTATCAAGGGGACAGACAACAAAAGAAGTAATGTCCAATCTGCAAAAGAGGACATAACCTACAAGATTGTTGGTACAATACTTACAAGAAAGGTTCATCCAACAACTCTAGACCTCAACAACAACAATCTTACAAGGGAAATTCTAACAACAATCACGGGTAGAAAAAGGGGAACTGGAAAAGAAGACCCCACCAACAAGGTAATATTGTTGAGCAACAAGAACAGTCAGACAATGAAGACTTCTTGTTCACTACTCGATCAAGTGAACCATCCACGTCATCTAGTGATGTCTGGTATGTTGATTCGGGAGCCACTCGACACATGACCAGCCACAGAGATTGGTTTATTTCAATGAGGGACACGCCATCGAAAAATCATGTTTCGTTGGGAGATGATTCTTCATATACAGTTCAGGGGATTGGAAACATTTCTCTACCCCTTGGTTCACATAAATGCAGACTATCAGATGTCCTATATGTCCCTAGGTTGAAAAAGAATCTACTTTTAGTTAGTCAACTCCTAGATCACAACCTAAAAATTGACTTTGATAGTCAATCCGGTAAGAAAACATGCTTGATTCGAGATAAATCAAGAGGCTCAAAAATAATTACAAAATCCTCCAATGTGGGATGCATGTTCCAACTTGATTTTGTTCATAGAGACGATCAAGCACTTGTGGCTAAGAACTCCACCTCAACATAGTTGTGGCATCGGAGATTTGGTCATGTAAGTTTCAAATATCTCAAACACTTCACCGGTGTAATATGGTACATGGGCTACCATCTCTTCAGAAGGATACAAAAAAATGTCCTCATTGCCTAGCAGGAAAACAACACAGAGCTTTGTTCCAGAGGAGTACATTTCAAGCTCATGGTAAACTTGACCTGGTTCATACCAATCTTTGCGGTCCGATGCAGCCAAGTCATTATGGGTTCCAGTACTTCATGCTTTGTGTTGACTATTCAAGAAAAATGTGGATTTTTTGTCTTCACAAGAAAAGTGAAGCATTTGAAACCTTCAAAAAGTTCAAAGTAGCAGTTGAGAAAGAAGCTGGTCATCACATCAGAACTCTCCGCTCAAATCGGGGGGAATTCACCGTGATGAGTTCGAGACTACCTACAAACTCATGGGATTTTTCAAAAATGCCTCCTCCACACACACCACAGAAAAATGGTGTTGTTGAGAGAAGAAATCGTACTATCATGGAAATGGTGCGATGCATGATTGATGATTTCAGACTTGTAAAGACATTCTGCAGGAAGAAGTAAAAAGACAACAAGTATATTTGTTAAACATATTACCCACAACCGCTGCTCTTGATGGAATAACACCACAAGAAGCATGGTCAAAAAGGAAACCATCTATTTCACACCTCAGAGTATTCAGGTGCAAAGCAAGCATGCACATACCCAAACAGAATAGAAAGAAATTGGACATGAAGTCACAAAAACTTGTCTTCATTGGGTACAATGAAGAAACTCTTGGGTATAGATTGATGGATCCTAAGACCAAAAAAGTCTACACTAGCAGAGATGTTTATTTTTTTGAGAAGAAGGAAGCAAAGACTCCTCCTCTAGATTCACAAGATGTAGATTTTTCAAATTGTTGTAAAAATTGAAGCTGATGTTCCCTCAGAAGATGAAAGTAATGATGGGGACGATGGTGTTGATCGGATAGAACCATGACCCATGGGAACAGTTCAACGTATGCCTAAGTGGTGTAATAGCACATTACGAGATGCAAGAATGGATGCTCCACTGGATACATCCACCCCTGGACCACGGACTTGCAATAAAGCAAGAGAAGAAGTGAACTTTTCTTTGATGAGTAGAGTTATTGAGTCCGATGATCCCTTTACTGATCCAGAAGCCCTACAATCAAAAGCTTGAAAATATGCCATGGATTTTGAATATCAATCGGTGATGAAGAATAACACTTGACAGCTTGTCGATCTTCCACTAGGGAAGAAACCCATTGGATGCAGATGGATATTTAAAACAAAGTACAAAGGAGATGGGAATGTGGACAAGTATAAAGTGAGACTTGTAGCAAAGTGGCACACACAAAAAGAAGGCATTGACTATGAGGAGACATTTTCTCCCATAGCTAAGATCAAAATGATCAAGATGATCTTTGCTCTAGCTACACAGTTTGGATGGAAATTCCACCAAATCGATGTAAAAAGTGCCTTCCTAAACAGATATTTACAAGAAAAAGTCTACATGACTCAACTTGAGAGATATGTAGTACCTGGTCAAGAAGTAAAGGTATGCAGACTTGGGAAATCTTTGTATGGCCTCAAACAGGCACCCCGGGCATGGTACATCAAGATTGACGAGCATCTTGTACAACATGGATTTGTTATAAATCCATGTGATCCCAATCTCTACCTCAAAAAGCAAGGGGGGGAGATGGTGATTGTTGTTGTCTATGTTGACGATCTAGTCATCACTAGAAGTTAAGTGAGGATGATCGATGCAATGAAGAAATATCTTAATCGATTGTTTGACATGACTGATCTCGGCTGATGCATTACTATCTTGGATTGGGAGTATGGTAGAAAGAGAATCATATTTTTGTTTCTCAGATGAAATATACCTAGACAACGCTTGAGAAGTTTAGGATGATGGATTACACACCAATTGCTACACCCATGGAGAATATATTGTAGTTATCTCGTTCAGATCCATCTCCTGAGGTAAGTGCCACTCTCTATCGGCAACTGATTGGGAGTCTCATTTACCTAACCTACACTAGACCAGATATCAGCTTTGCAGTGAGCTATCTATCCATGTTCATGTAGGAACCCAAAGTTTTCATTGGAAAACAGCAAGGTGAATTTTGAGATATCTCAAAGGATAAGTGGATCTTGGTCTAGAATACAAGAAGAATGACAACTTCTTCTTGACTAGATATTCGGATTCAGATCATGCAGGTAACATTGATGATAGAAAATCCACTTCTAGATTTGTATTCTTTATGGGATCTGGACCAATATCATGGGGAAGCAAGAAATAACACTTTGTTTCTCACTCTTCCACAAAAGTCGAGTATTGTTCTGCAGGAGAAGCTGTCTGTGAAGTGATTTGGCTACGTCACATACTAGAAGGACTTGGAATACCATAGGAAAAACCGACCACCATGTATGTTGATAATGAAGGTGTTCTCAAACTTGTTTGCAATCTAGTTTTCACGAGAGAACAAAGCACATTGAGGTACAAGTTCATTTCATATGCGAACATGTGTTGAAGCACAACATCTAGCTTCAATTTTGTCCAACAGCTAAACAACGAGTAGATATTTTCACAAATTCACTTGCATGTGACAAGTTTGAGTTGTTCAGAGAGTTCCTCTCCTCATCTCTTGAGACAATGCACAATTAAGGGGGGAATGTTAGGTTAATTAATTATGCATAGTATATATTTATTATTTAATTAATTATATTAATTAAATAATGTTGTTATATGGTTTTTAAACCATATTTTTCTTATTCCATAGTTATAGGATTATTTGTTGCATAGTTGTAACTTAATCATTTGTTTGTATTAATTTAATTGTTGCTTCTGGATGTATTATGGAAGTTGTTGTATTTTTGGTTGTACCATGCAACCTCTCTTTTGTCTGCACATGACTGTATACAATACCTATAAGTATTGCAGTCCTGCTAATGTAAATTGGTTGATTCTGATTAATTAAATCTACAGGCTTCCATCCCTGTTTACAGTACCGTATGTCATCGATGTGGACAGAGAGATTAAGAGAGCTGGTGCAGGTCATCGGTTTGGTGCGGTGCGATCTCTTCTTCGAGAAGCTAAGATAGGCTACTTGGTGAGTAAGGTGGGGTGAATATGAAGGTGGTAATTTGGTGAGAGAGGCTACATGATGGGGTGTGATAATGGAGGCTACGGGTGTAGGGTCATTGGGTAAAACCTCAATAGATTGCAGGACCTCCATGAGAGCTTGACGATAGGATTCCGAGGTTTGGATGAGGTCATATAAGGAAATTTTGAGGGGATATTGGTGTAATTGTTTGAGCATGGTGTGATGTGTGACTCCATTAGAAATAGGGTATGTGGGGCCATGGATAGTGATTTTAAGTATGGGTGCAGATGTTATGTTGGGTATAGGATTGGTTGGTGAGTCAGCTTGCCTTTTCCTTTCCTTTGTCTTTTCTAAGCACGAGTAGTGATGTGGATCATGTTGATTTGAGGGGAGTTGGAAAATGGAGAAGGTGTAGGATGGGTGGTGTAACGACATGATGGGAAAAAACCTACCGGAGGATAAAAACCCTGTGAGGTGAGTTTGGCACAACGACATTTGGGTGATGGTGTGGCAAGTTCTGTGATGTGAACCATGTTAATTTCAAATCTTGGGGGTGGTTCTAGGAGTTGTGGTGGAGGTCGTTGTTGTTGAGTGGGCGTGAGGGGAGGACTGTGGGAATGGGTGTCGGTGAAGTAGGGTCCTCATCGAGAAGGTCGTCATCGTCAAAGTTGGCTTCTGAAGGACACAACTGGATAAGTACATTTTTCAAAGCCTTGCAGCTTCTCCACATTCCGCCCCGACACACGATGGCGAGCACAAATTTTAGTGTCATCAAACCCTTTTGGCTTGGGTTTGAGGGGGTCATAAGGTTTGAGTGGTGGTAATGTAATGATGGAAGTCTCAAGGAGGTTGGCTAAGATTTTGGCATAGGATCCTATTAGTGGGTCGCAATGGGAAGTGAAAGTGGGTTTGGGTGTAGGTGCGGCTGATTGTTGAGGAATGGTCCTTGCAAGAGGGGAAGTAGGTCGAGCTATGGTTTTGGGTGCTGGCATGTTCTTGGGTGTCAGTCATGTTTGTTTAGGTAGGGGTATGGTAGATGAATGGGTAGGAGGGTGTGTGGTTGTTTTGACTACCTTATTAGAGGGTAGGGATTTTTGTCTTTGGGTTACACCTTCTTGGGTAAAGGTGATGCGGGTGTCTGAGATCTATAAGGAAAAGTAGATGGGGAAGAGGGTGAGTTACACACGGGGATAACAGAGGTGCTTATGAAGGTAGATGATGCAGTCGTGCGGGGGTAAAAGGGACAAAGACTAAAGTGTAGTGGGTAGTGAAGAAGTTACTGAGGGTATTGGAGGTATGGGTGGTAGAGATGTCAGTAGGTGCATGTGTAAGCCATGTCGGGCACCGAGGTATATTAGAGGTTTGTGAGGAAGGGATGAGCTATTGTGTTTTTGGTTTCTTTGTCGTCAGTGGAAGTTTCTTGACCATTTTGGGAGGTTGAGGTCCTAAGACAGACGAAATAGGTGAAGGTGATGCAGGTGTGATTGACATCACTAGGGTATGAGTCATATGGGTTTGGTTCTTCTGTTTGGGTGCCGGAGTGGGTTTGGTGTTGACTTTGGAGGATGTGGCTAAATCTAGTTTGACAGGTGGATGAATAAGGTTGGTAGTTGGGGTGACCCCTAAGGTAGTAATAGGTTTAGTCCAAGAAGATGTTGTAGGTGTGGGCTTGGATTTAGATGTATGTTGGGTTATGGGTAAGGGTGTGTGTTGAGCTATGATGGGTGTCGTGGGAGAAGTTTTGGGAAAGGTGATTGTATCGGTTTGATTGGTCAAAATATTTTTAGGTAGATAGTGGAGGTATCGTGTAGGTAACATCTGCATTTGCATTGAGACTCGAAAGCGAAGACACCCCCATAATAAGGCTCTGTCCACATAATCTAGGTGATCGGCCAAATGTGAGAATGACATGTCATTGGTGATGTTGATGAAGACCTAATGGCAAGTCCCATAAAATGTGTCCGAGAAACGGGAATTGGCTAGCTTTAGCTTTCGTGGGTAAGAGATCCGAGAGTAGGTCCGAAGGATCTTGGGTAGGCTGATGGAGAATGGTCACCTAGAGGAAAAGGTATCTCTACTGGATCCGTGATAGGTGGAGGAGATAATGGGTGCTCCTCTATAGGTGGAGGAGAGGATGAGTGCTCCTCGTGGTAGAGGAGATAAACAAGTATCCTCCATGGACTGAAGAAGTACTTATGGGTGTCGGTCCCCTAGGTGGAGAAGCCAAAGGTGAAATGGTCTTGATGTTAGTGAAAGGCTCCTCCATAGGTGAGGAAGGAGGTGAAAGGTGTTCCTCTGTGGGTAGAGGAATAGGTGAGGTGGGTTCCAATGTAGAAGGAGGACTTTGGGCTAGAATTTCCTCTATGGAAGGAATATGAGGTATTTGGGAAGCAATAGGTGCGTCACTAAAAATAGCGTGGACCTCGCGGGTATGGCTATCATGAGTTGAGGTCTTTCCGATTTGATCGAGACGAAGGGGTATGATTGGGAAATGGTTTCTTGAGATATATAGGTTTTGATTGGCAGGTGCATTAGAATTATCCACCGTTAACTTGCCTTTCTCAAGCATTTCTTGGATAATATTTTTGAAAGTGATGTAATTTCCGCCACTATTATCGGTACCCATATTTAATCTCCTTCACAACTTGAGTAGCATCATGGATTTTACAAGACACTCAGAGGCAGATAAATGATTTATATGTCATTTTGTATCCGAGGAAGCAATTTATCTGACTTGTTAGCACTCAGGCTTTGAAGAAGTGGGTAGCACCTTGAAAGGATTTTGATCTAATCCTCACTATTTTAGGTTATGCCTTTCAACCAAGGTAAGAGAACCTATATTGCAGCCTATGTTTTGTGAAGGAGGTGGAGATATCCTTATACTATGCATATTCTATGGAGATGGCCTTGGGAAAAATGATCAATTTTCCATTATTCAAAATCAACATAGCTGTCACTACTAAATGATGGAAATGCTTTCAAGACAAGGCTGAGGCTGCTAGAGACATGGTATGATCTTGATTTTCTTTGTGCATTTTTGTAGATGGATTAGATTCTTTTGTTGAGACACAATGCAATGCAGGGGTAGTATAGTGTAGGATTAGTTATCTTGAATGAATTTTTGGTGGGATATTTTAGACAAGACTAACTAGAATTTACCAAATTCTTTGAGGACCTTTGCAAGAAATTTGTAAGACCCACACAACAAAATGCTTCAAAAGGGTTGAGATACTCCTTCAACCAAGATATGTGCACCAAATGGAGGCCCAGATCTACACTCTTCCACACAATATTTGATAACCTGCCAAAAAATCTTGAAGCAGATGAACCAACAGAGCTTCCAGAAACCTCTATTTTATCATGACCTAAGGTGCACCCAAAGGTTTACAACAATCTCTAAATTCAAGGAAGGTAAAGTGATTTTAAATATGTTTATCTCTTTATCAGATGAAAGCTCTTCTGAATGTGAGATTGCAGATGCCACTAAACTATCAACAAGAAATGAGACCATGTATGATGAAAAGAGTTTTCAAACACAAGACTGCAATAGGAGCAAGAAACACAAATTAAAAACATTCTAGAACATAAGTGCATGCAAATTTTGCCAAGAGACAACACAAAATAATCTAGAAATGATCAAATCTATCAAGTAAGGGAATGTTATAAGAACAATCTCAGAGCTTGTTGATGGCTTTATAACTAAAACCAACTCAACATGATACAAATTTGATACAAAAGGAATTAGAAATGGTTCTCAAGCGGTTTCTCAGAGAATGGGCTTCTTCCCAGATTTTCTCGTGAAATTCTAAGTTTCTTCGACCTTTTGCATGTCTCAAAACATGCATTATATAACTTTCAATTACATTTGATCCTTCTTTCCCAAGAAAATAATATGCCCAACGCATCAAGTTTGTTACAAAATTCCAACATGATTCATAGATAGGGACATTTAACAAATTTGCAACAAGAGTTGCCAGGTGTTTCTAAAATGGCGAATCATTACAAATCCTTCATCATTATCCATTATGGAGGCACGTTTTTCATTCTCCAAGCATGCAGACCCCTTTCATTTCATCATTTCATCCTTATCATTCCAAAATTTGATTCTACAACTTTATAATTTGATATTTCACGTTTTACATGGGCCTGAGTAAAATTTATTTCAAAAACACCTCAAATATGCAAATTAATCCCTAAAACCACTTGCATTGATCTTTGCAGGCACAAAGGACACAAATTCACCAAAAATTCGATGAAAAATGATGCAAAATTCACATTTCCACACTTCCTGGAGCAAAAATGGTGGCCAAAAATGAAAATGTATAGTTACCCTTGATATGCTCTCTCTCCTTTAATATGGGTCCTCCACATGTCAAAATGTGATTGGGAATGAATTCGGGCTCATTTTTTGACTTTTTAACATTTTTGAAAAAATGGAAAAAATTGACTTTTTTCTCCGCCCCTCCACCTTTGAAATTTGGAGCTGACAGTGGCATATGGTGGGTCCCATTGGGATCATGGCTCAATTCTGTGCATTTTGACCCTCTTTGGAAATTTGGAAAATTTTCACTTTTTTCCCCACGGCCCGCACCCTCTGCCTTTTCGTTGACACGTGTCATGCTCTCTGTCACTAAAATTCCACGGGCTTATTTCATGTTTTAACCCCTTTTTTCGCCAAGGGAAAATTTTCTATTTTTCTTGGGGGCCGCGCCTCCGATTTCTCCCTGCCATGTGTCTCCTTTTGATTTGTCACGGAGCCACGCCTCAATATTTCATTCTAAGTCTTTTTACAAAAAGGGAAAAAATTCCCTTTTGCCTCCGTCGCCCGCCGCCCGCCCGCTCGCCTTCGCCACGTGTCTCCCGTGGCTCATTTGCAGGGCCCACGACTTAATTCTTTGATCTAAGTCCTTTTACAAAAAGGGAATAATATTCGCTTTGCCCCTGCCAGCTCGCACTTCCTTCTATGCCCACCACGCTGCCATGTGTCCACTCCTGTTCCATTGCAGACCCTCGGCTTCAAACTTTTCCTCTAAGTCTTTTTGCAAAAGGGAGAAATTTCCCCTTTACCTTTAGTGGCCCGCACTCTCCTCCATGCTTGCCACATGTCTCCTTTTGCACCATTGTAGACCCACGAGTGCTTTCCACACCTTTTTTCCTTTTTCAAAAAGGAAAAACTTGCCTAAGTCCCCCGCCAACCTCCCACTCCGCCTTCACATGAAAATGAGACACGTGTCCTCCTCTAGGACCTGCGGAGCTGCGGGAATATTTGTAAATTTTTCCAAAAATAAAAACACTAAGTTTTTAGAAAAAACCCACCGAATCTCATCCAACCAGAAGCAGCCACGTGTGAGGGACGGCTTGAGCTTAATTTTGACGGGAAAATGACACCCGTATAACCGTAAAAAACACAAAATTTACCAGAGATGCCCGAATTTGATTTTTTCTTCGTGGGTGAGGGATTTTTGGTCAAAAAACAAGGGGAAATTGATTTTATGCAAGTTTCGACCATGGGGATAGATATTTTGAGGGAAAAGAGAAAAAATGAGCAACTACGAGCTCCACAGATGAGAAAATGGAAAAAATGACAGAGGCCCGTGGATTTGGAAATTTAGGGCATAAAACAGAGCTTGCATGTATTTTTCTTTCAAGTTGGGGAAAAATAATAGGTTTATGAGCCATTTAAAGCATTCAATCTAGATGGGGAAACTTGCAGACCACCAAACTTGAAGAATTTTTTTTTGAGCACGTAGAACAAAGGGGAAAGATGGGAAAATAACAGAGGATCAAAATGGACACTAACAACTATGACCCTTTACTCGATGACGATTCTACAAGTCATGTTCTTTATACCATGCGGACATAGGGCAAGCAAGGTCAAAAATAGTGTGTGGTTTTATAGGCGTATGGGTGATGGCCCCAGCGTTGATAAGGTTTTCTAAGATAGAAGAGTAAGGCTCCCCAATTGGGGTGTATTTCCGCTATTCTCGTTTGAATTGAAAAGTCTGAATGGGTGAGAGATTAGATGAGGGGATAGCTTGATTTGACAAATGAGCTAGGATGGCCTTGAGTATCACTATGTTAGTAGTGCCCTTAGCCTTTGAATAATTGTTTTGCGGTTTGGAAGAAGAAGAGGTATCATTCGACTTAAATGCTGAATTCTTATTGCATAATTGGATTTTCTTCTCTTCGATGGCCCGAATCTCTAACTTTCGTGCCATGGTGAATGATTCATCAAATGTTTGGAAAGTCTGGACCTGTAGGGTTGGTGAGATATGTCTAGCACAAGCCCATGTGAAGAGCTTGATGAGTTTTGTTTGTGGTAGTTAGAAGGTGATTTGATTGATTAGGCTATGCCAGCGAGTAACAAAATCTGTGATAGACTCGTCATCATACTCACGGGTAGAGTATAGGTCAGTCATGGTAACCTTCTTAACAATATTGATGGAGAAGTGATCTAAGAATACTTGGGCTACCTGATTAAATGAAAATATAGAGTGTCTAGGTAACCCACTATACCAATATAACACAGTCCAAATGAGAGACATGGGAAAGGTCCTTAGGAGCAAAGCATCATCATGAGTAATTAGGTAACACCCATGTTTGAATGACCAAAAATGTTGTTGCGGGTCCTCTTTACTATTGAAATGATTAAATTTAGGCACTTCCCAATGTATGGGGTATGGATGAATAAGAATGGATGGGTGGATAGGTTCATTACAAATTTCATCATAGGTTAGAGTGTTGTGGGAGCCAAAACCGATGCCTCCAATGTCTTCATCTTGTCCATCTTCGCTTTTATTAGGTTATTGGTAGGTTGCGATGATTGGGTGCCTCCCGTAGTGTGAGAGGGTTTTTTTGGGCATATAACGGGGTGGAATTCCAGGATATGGCACTACCGTGTATTTTGATTGAGAATAAGGAATTGAAATAGGGGGTACGTACCCATAGTGAATAATAGATGAAATGGGAGGAAACCTGATAGTACATATATGGAGGTGGAAGGGTCATGGTAACCCTAGTGGTAATGGGGGCTAATGATTGTGGAATGGAAAGGACCACATTTTGAAAAGGGGTAGAGGTCATCGACACTGGAGGTGGTAGTGTAGCTACGGTATATGCGAGACAATAGGGGTGGATGAGGTTACGTTTTGGTAGATTCAATAGGACGGACGTATATAGAGAGGAGAGATCTGTCGGCTTGTGGTTGTCGAAGGTATGGTGGATGTGGCGGGTGTAACAGATGTAGCAGATGTGGCAATCATAGTGGGTATAGGACCTAGCTACGAAATGACTGGGGGTAAGGTAGATGCGGGCAGTATGGAGCCAGATGGGGCTGACGTAGGAGTGGGAGTGAGAGTCGGGGGATAGATATGGGCATGCCGTATATCAACTGACCCGAGGCATCTCGAGTGGATGAGTGGGAAAGATAAAACTGCAAGGTGGTAGGGTTTTGGTCAAGGAATCGTGTGAACTCTTCATCCCAAATGAGCAATCATGATAGGTTAGATAGGATCCATGGCGGGTGATAAAATGGAAGGCGGCGAAGGGCTAGGTGGGAGCGGTTGACAACTAGTGTGGAATACAAGTGCACTTTCTCATCTTCAGATCAACACCATGTGAAAAAGTACTAATTAGGTTGGGCTGCTTCTCTGTAAATGACACAGAAAATAGTAGGAATAGGTGAAACATGCTGTAAAAAGTGGATTAGGTACCGAATGTCAACTAGAAAGTGACACAAAGCTAATCGATGCTAGTTAGGTAAATCGATGCGATTCTGAGTAACCACTATTGGTCACTGTGGGAAATGGACAATTGGTCAAAAACAAGGTATAAGGCCAAATTTGACAGGTATGCCAAATCTGATGAGTTTTACAAGGTCAATGGGAATGATAGTAGTGACAGGGACTCTGAATAGTTGAATAAGGTGAATAAATTTCCTTTTGGGTGGGTTAACCAAAATGACAGTGAACCGATGCTCTGCCGGGTATAACCGATGTGCGGTCGGGGGTAACTGACGACGGTCATTGGACTGACATCGGTCACTAAGAAATTGAAACAGTGATGAAATAAAAGTGGTTGCGAATTAAAAATGATGTGGAATAAAATCCAAAATTCGAGAATGATGAGAATGTGGTCTATGAACACTCGATGGAGCTGGAATACACCAACCGTGATGAGGAGCGTGTAAGGAGAAAAAGGAAAAAATGAAGAGCGTGACCTCTCACCTCAAACCGCAAGCCAAGCGAAAACACTAAGAAAAATGTGATCCTAAGGGTGCCTTTTCTATTATGTTTGTTTAGCTTATGTTATTTAAAGATTGACACATGAACTGTAAAATAGAGTTTTTGGTGAGGATGGCTTCCTACAAAGAAGGAGATCTAAAAGGTGAGGTTTCATGTATGTTATGGTAGGGGCGGACTTCACTCTAAAGTATGACTCGACAGAGAGCAGCAAGTTAGGGAGTACTTACCAATCCTCGATCAATGCGATCGTTGTGAGCATTCCCGGAATGATGTTGTTTAAGAATATGTATTTTTTTGAATTTGTGTAGTTTGACAAGACTTAGAGAGAGAGATTTGCTTTCTACGTTCATTTGTCAACCATCACCGTGTGAATGACTTCTAGTGTATAGGTTTCCCTTAATTAATGTGAGCTAATGCAACAAATCAGAATGAAATGCAATGATTTTTAAGCCCAAATTGAAATATGAAGTTTGATGACACAAATGGATGAAGAGAAAGAGGGATGTTCTTTCACTAAAGTGCAAAAACAAGAAAAAATGATTCTTTTAAGTACACCAAAAGAAAGGTTTCTTTAAGAGAAAATAGAAAGAAAAATAAGGTTACCAAGGAAGAAAATTAATGTGTATGCTTTTCGAAGAGAAACAAACACACAACTTTTCCTAGGAATGAATAAAATGCAAGGAGCCCCGAATGGGTCCCACTTTGGCGTGCCAAAATGTTTCACCCGATTCTTAGACATTTGTTTGAATGTGACGAAATAGATAGGGTAACGGCATAGGAGGACTACCATTGAAATCTTTGGTTGATGGGTTGTTGTGCGCGTATGACTCCTGAATCCACAATTGATCATGAGAGCTTCCTTTTGGCTAGGAGGAACTACTTGAAATGGAAAGAAAGACCACCGAAAGAATTAAACAATATATGCAAAGTGGATTTCTAGCATGTGCTAGATCCGGAAGTGTGATACTTCCTGGACGGTTGTTAATCCAATGTTTAAAAAAATTTAATGCTGGTAATAAAGTAAATCCTATTGTGATTAAAATTATTTAGGTATCTCATTCAAAACACAATAATAAAGATCTAATCTAACATGCTAGGTTAAATAAGATCTCGAAGGTCGTAATGCTCCGTTCTGGGTCTCTATAGGTTTGACAGAGGTTTGAGGCAGTCACATGTGAGTAAAGGTGATGTGGGAATAGGTGGGTAGGTCACTATTATGGATTGTATTGGTAAATATAGAGACCGATTCCGGTTAAGGGTGACCGACGCCGGTTGGGGAGAACCGGTGCTAGTTACTATGGAAAATTGGGAATGCCACAGAATGAGCTTTGGATCTCCCTTATGATTGCACAAGGGACTAGGCTGGTCGGAGTGAGGTATTAGGCTGTTTGGATGGGGTTTGGCAAGGTTTTAATGGGGATATGGAGGGGTGAGTATTAAATGAGGTCAATGGGTGGCTAGGAGAACAAAGGATGAAGATATAATAATTAAATGAATGAACCAGAGGAGTAAACTATTCTACTTACTTGAAATCTAGTTTTGGGCACCTGTGAGTGATGGATGAAGGTGCTGGTAAGAGGTTGAATGTTGTTGAGGATCACCAAACATTAGAAAGCTCCTGCATGGGCTGCATGTGCATTCCTTTTTTCTTGGTTGGATCAAATCTGTGTTGGAGTGAGTCTTTGGATGGTTGTTGGGTGAATGTTGGATGCTTGTGCAAGAGAAAATGCTTGATCTCCTTCTTTGCATGCGTGTTCTTGCTGAAACTTGTTCTCAAAATATGTGATATCTCTCGTGGATCGACTAATATTTTCCAACCTCCAAAATTAGGTTGTTTTGGGAGTTAAAAGGTGACCGATGGAGGTTCCGCTTAACCGGCGATGGTTATGGGTAATCGACGTCGTTAGGGTGGGATTTCTAGGCTTACTAAACTAGGCAGATCCCCTTGATTTTCTAGGATCTCGTGTTGTTAACCCATGGATTAGGATGGAAGCTTCCTTTAAGCATGTGGGAATGTGGTTAGAGGAAATGTAGGCATTGATTTTTAGGGTTTGGGTAAGACTTAGTTAGTTATGGAAAGTTACTAAGAATAGGTCTTAGGGTGAGGTGGCTTGATGAGGTGTCTAGGTGAGGTGTATGTGTGGACATTATCTAAATTAAGATATTTAAATAATAAATATTGTGAGGATAATGAATTAATTAAATTAAATTAATTAAATTAATATTAGTGGGGTGAAGGGGGCCATGGCTAGGTGAATGTGATGAAGGTATTTATTTGTCGAGGGACCAAAGGGGAGTGTGATCTAATTTTAGTGTCTAAAAATAGAGCGTGATTACATGTGTATTGATAGTTGTGGGTTATTACTTAATTGTTTGATTGTGTCGTATCGTGTGCATGAACTAATGTGAAGTTTTATATGGTTGCAGGAGATGCTTATTAGTCACGATTGTTGATGCTTTTATATGCACTTTAAAGCGAGAATATGCCCACTAATGTGCTCATTAGAGGTGGGATGTTAGAGCGAGTGGATGCTATTTTGGGTGAGCATGCTCATTTGTTTGATCCAATTGTGATAGCGGTGGCTACTTATACTTTTTTTTTTTAGTGAGAAAGATGAGGCAGGAGTGGAGATGTAGTGAACAAGGGAGGCTATGGGTGTAGGAACCCTAGTGCAAGATGTGTTCATGAAATTTTTGGAGGTACAAGTCCATAGTGCGAGATCATCGATTAAGTTGGCTTTATTACGTAGGCGAGATGGAGAGATATAAAAGGCCACGACCAATGACATAGATCGAGCGAGATAAACATCTAGTTATAGAGCTCTTATAGTTATATATAGTGATAATGATGATGCTATATGATTTGTATTGATGTGGCGATGTATGGGGCCTTGCCTCCCAACGATTATATATTGTAACTATGAAATTTTGGTGATATATGTATATATGGATGATGTTGGGCTTGTGAAATAATGCCTAAGTATCAAAAGTGCATATGATAGTGGCGTGAAGGAAGGGGTGCGTGAATAGGTGCGAGAGGGTGACATAATTGCACCTGAGGTTTCACGCCTAGAGAGATAAAGTTAAGAACTTAGTCATTTTTCTTGGATCAGCTAAAAATAGGATGGAGTGTAGGACACGTAAAATATAAAAGCATGAAGACTTCGTAACCAAGGAAATGTTATTTTTGGAGCAAGTGGAGGATTAAGAGATATGCAAAGTTTGAGCTAATAATAGGATTATATCAGGGTTTATTTATAGAGATAGTCTATTATTACCAAAGCTTGCATTATTCATAGTTATCTTTATATGATCACATGGCTATTTTAAGCATGTAACCTATTTTGACATCGTATGGGCGGTGAAGGGCAAGTACCAATCGCTATATATATGTATTGATCTGCATAGTTTAGAGAGTTCTGAGTTTTGGTATGACCAGTATGTATTAGAGTTATGTTGCTTGGTATGTTTTTACGCACATGAATTTATGACATTTAGCAACGTATTCAGCTCTTGTGTTGTGAGGAGCTAATATAATATATATTTATGGATGAATATTGGTTATTAATGACTCTATTCATGAACATTGTATGGTAAATCTGATTGTAATAATGATATGATGTAATATGATTTCTTATTATGTGTGTTTCCAAATTGAGCTCATGGATCTGGTTATTATGATGGAATATACACTTTTATTATGTTTATTATGAACATGCATACTAACACCTTGGCAAGATAGTAACAAAGAGGACATGGTAGATTTGCACACTTTAAGTGAGCGTTCAGATATATCTGGATGAAGTGCCAGTGCACCTAGGAAATTGTTTGGGAAAATAAGACTACATTGTGGTTCCGTTGTTAGGACCACTTTTCAAACCTGTTTGCCATAATGTTGCATGATGATGACATAACGAATGACCCTTGCAGCCATTGAATATTGGGTAATCAATGATAAGATCAATTTGCATGAAGATATGGTTTTGGACCTGATTTCAATGCACGTAAGTGGGTGGAAGATAATATATATCATGAACTCTATGAAACATTATTTTTCTACTTTCCAATAGAGTTATACGAGTGGTTGTCAACATATGCATCAAAGAAAAGATGGAGTTACAAATCAAGGGTTTGGACATAGGAAGAGTACCATGATTTGTTTGATGCAGATGAACCTTGGACATGTGTTGTAGATCATTGGTGGGCTGGTGTTATGCACGCTATACTACTGAGTACATTGTTTCTAAATAGTCTTATTTAGAAGTTTCGAGTTTGAATTTTTGTGCGAGCACGAGACAATCGTACATACATGCTATTCCTTTGGCAATTAAGATCTTGATGGTGGTGTTGAGTTTAGAGTGCCTACCTATGGCTAGATAAACATACCACCATGTGCAGGGGTAGGAGCAGGTGTGATGAAATACAAAGTGGACCTTGTGGCGAAAGATAGAGAGAAGAAATGTAACTTAAGTACAATGAAGCAAGAGAGAGGGAATTGGTGAAGCAACATGATATTGAGGAGTCTATGGAGTTACAGAGGATGATGTCTTGAGAAGTGTTGGTGCCATTTCTAAGCTTGCATAGTGTGCCCTAATTTTTCATGTCCAATTTTTCTCAGAAATGTTTTATTTCTCAAATTGGTGACCTGCAATTTCTCCCCTTAGTTGAAATGCTTCAAAAATGCCCATAAACTTGTTGTTTTTCCTGGTTTAAAAGAAAAATCCATGTGTGCTCTTATTTGTGCCCTAGGTTTTTCCAATTTTTGGGTTGTGTCATTTTCCCTTTGCCAGATCATGCAAAAATTGGGATTGATCAAATCTAAATTGTATGAGTTAAATTCCCAATCCCAAGGTCAAAAATAATGTCAAATCATGCTTTAGTTGATTTAAAATAAAAAAATTTGCAATCCTTGTTGAAAAATTTGATTTCTAGGGCATCCTTTAAATTTTTCACGTTTTGACGGTCATACGGGCATCATTTGCTCATCAAATTCATCATCGGAAGGTAATGGCAATGTGACGGTTTCTTATTAGGCGAGGGGATGTCGAGAAATGTCTCTAACTTATCATTTTTTGAAATTTTGGCAAAAAGGAAAAGTTTGATCTGCACTTCACCTTCTGATGAAGTGCCTATGTGGCATATTTTGATTGGCTAGGGGATTGGTGGGTGGCGGGATTTCCTTAGGAAATTTTGCTTTCATTATGCAAAATTTTCAAAATCAAATTTTGGCCTGAAGGCCCGCAGCGAATAGGGAGAGGACATGTGGCATAGAGGAGATGTGGGTGGCGGAGAAAAACTTGTGAAATTTTGTGTTTCTTGGCTCAAAAGCTTAAGGGAAAATTTTGGTCCAAAGCCCGCAACCAATCACAAGAGGACACGTGTCCTAAAAGTTTCAAAACGGAAGTGCGGGCCGCGGGGGGACTTAGAGTTTTTTGGCTCTAATTTTATAAAGTTTCAAAATCAATTTTTCCCTGCTCCAATTAGAGGAGGACATGTGGCATCAGTTTTAGGCGGGTCGGCGGCCTAGCGGATGAAAAATTGAAATTTTTCCTTAGCAAAAAAGGGGGCTAAATTGAAATTTTGGGCTGAATCTCCGCAATGAATTAGGAAAGGACGTGTGTCCAAAAGGGAAAAAGGTGGAGGAAGGGGCCAAAGGAAATTTTTATAACTTTTTTCCTTTGTTGTCTAAAAGGTAAAAATGAAGAATGGCTCCGCGCCAATCATAGGTGGACACGTGTCCAACAGAGCAAGCGGGGTCGACGGGTCCATGGAGGGAAATGGGATTTTTTCACCCTTTTGGTGAAAAGGCTTAAAACCAAGCTTTAAGCCGTGTGCCCACAAGTGAATCATCGAATGACATGTGGTAGAGGACAAGGTGGGTCAGCGGAGGTAAGAAGGAAAATTTTCCCTTTTGCCAAAAATACTCAAAATCAAAATTTGATGCGTTGGCTGCTAGCGAATCACAAGGAGACACGTGGCAAGGGAAAAATTAGAGGTGTGGGACCGCAGGGCAAAAGGTGGAATTTTTCCCAATTTCCAAAAAGGTCAAAATGTGTAGAATTGAAGCGCAATTTCAAAGGGACCCACCATATGCCACGTGTCAGCTCCAAAATTCAAAGGCGGAGGGGCGGAGGAAAAGGTCAAATTTTTCCATTTTTTCAAAAATGTCAAAAAGTAAAAATGAGCCCGAATTGATTTCCAATCATTTTTTGACACGTGTCCCACCTTATCCAAAGTTTAAAAGGGTAATATTGAGCTTATTTTTGGATCTCATCTTCCACGGCTGGTATTAAAAGTTGATGTAAGATCGTGATTATGGGAGCTCGAGCTTGAAATCACGTTTTTGCATCAAATTTCATTAGATCTTATATAATTTTGTCTTGGCCTTCTGAGAGCATTGACATCATTTTCATGACTTAATTCTTCGATCTATGGTGTTTTTGATGTAATTTTTGCTCAAGCCCGTGAAAAAACGTGAAATGACAAAATCAAAAGTTGCAGAGGTAGTTTAAAAGGGTAAAAAGGTGAAAATGATGAGTAAGAGGTGTTTGCATGCCTCAATGATGAAAAACATGCCTCCAAGATGGATAATGATCCAAATATTTGTAATGATTTAATCTTTTTGGCACACCTAGCAACATGCGAGTGTTTTTCTGTTTGATGTCATTTTCATTGAATCATGAAGAATTGTTGTAACAAACTTGATCCCATGGCATATTCTTTTCTTGGGAAAGAAGGCTCCAATGTGGCATGAGGTATATAATGCATTTTGGAGAAATTGTAAAGGGTTGGGAGTTGAAAATCACGAGCAAATTTTGAGAGAAAGCTCATTTTCTGAGAAATCCACCAAAGAACTAGGTTAATGTCTCATGTGTTGGAAATTCATGTATGTGAGTTGGTTACAAGTGTATAGCCATCACACAACTCTGAGATTGTTCATGTAACTCTCCCCTGCTATTGAATCGACAAGTTTTGAATTAAATCTATGTTTTCTTTGGGCAATATGATGTCTGTTATCATTTTTAAATGACTGTAAATAGTTTTTTTATTGTTCTTGTTGCAATATTACATTGAAAGTCTTTAGAAATCACACAGAATATCCATTTCTTGTTGATAGTTTAGTGGCATTTGCAATCTCATGTTCAGAAGAGCCTTCATTTGATAAAGAGATAAACAAATTTAAAATCACTTCACCTTCCTTGAATGTAGAGATTTCCTGTAAGCCTTTGGGGATACCTTAGGTGTGGTTTGATCAAGGATTTTTGTGTTTAATTGAGTTCTTTACTTCAAGCCTTTGTGGTAAGTTCTCAAAGATTATGTGAAGAGTGCAACCCGGCTTCCATTTGTGCCTCTCGCTAGTTAAAAGAACATCCTGATTATTTGAGGCATTTCATCTGATAGTTTTTCAAATATTGTAGAGATTGTCAAAGATTTGATCTATCCCAGTTTTTTTGTCAATCCCCACCAAAAATCATCTAAACAATAAAGATCCTATCATGTACTACCCCTGATTTACATTTGTATACCCACAGAAGATCAAAATCCATTTGCAAAAGTATGCATAACATATCAAGATTTCCAATGTCTCTAGTAACCTTTGCCTTGTTTTGAGAGCATACCCATGTTTTGAGAAGTGACAACTCGTGAGAGTTCAGATCTGGGGTGTTGATCATGTTTTCATCAAGGTATCCATCATAGAATTTCAAGCAAAGATAAGGACATCTTCATCTCCTTTACCATTACAAGGTTACAAAATAGGTCCTCTTACCTTGGTTGTAAAACACAACCTAAAATAGCTAGGACAAGATCAAGTCCTATTGGAGTGCTATCCATTTCTCCACAAACTTGAGTGCCAGCTAAACCATATCCATGACTACCAATGACATACAACATGGTTTAATCTATCTTTAAGCTCCATGACATTTCGTGGTGCTGCTCCAACCGGAAAGGAGAACAAATTTGGATACCAATAAGAAGGACTTAAGGCTCACATGGAAGACATTGAGTTGGAGAATCAAGTTGTCCCCCACTTAGGCAAGAGTAGTAGAGAATCCCCTTTAATTTCTCCGATGAGGGCATGTCGAGGAGGAAGGACCGAGGATCACGAGCGTGCATTTGATCCCACCCGAATACCTAGCCCTTGCACATGGTATTCCATTTTTAAAAGTAATCATTGATCAACATACGATTGTAGGTAATCCGATAGCTTAAGGTAGATATAATTTTCCTTTGAATACATAAGTACATCAAACAACACATTCATCTATGGAAACAAAAACATCACCTTTTTTATTTGGAGGACCGATTGGAGGAATATTTTTAGCACATCATCAAGATAGAGTATGGGTGCGCATAATATTGGGAACACATCTGGAAGTACTAAAACTTCATAAAATATGGGATTTTAGTTTAGTAATACTGTTGGAAATCAAGGAAATACACCCACTATTCTCCGTGCCCACCGCTGAGAGGATCGGAAGATTAGGAAGGTCGGGATCAAGGGACCAGTGGTTCGGAGGTGGAGGAAATGTTTGGTGGCGGTTCAGTTGGATTTGAGGACATTTACCTCATATCCAGCCTTCCCACATCAACCTCAACAAGTTTATTACAAGATTTCCCTCCACTTACTTGAATATAGAGGTATTGAAGATGTTACAGAGCATGTGCACAAGTGTGAGTTGTTATGGCGCACTAAGGGAATCACCACTTTAGATAGGAAGGTGAGTCAGTTTTTACTACTCTTAAGGGGCACTAGCATAGCCGGTACACAAAGTATGACCCACATCGATCGCAAAGTGGATTATGATGCTTTTCACTTTGCATTTCTATCCAAGTTCCATATTCTATAGTTTAAATAGAAATTTATTAGTGTGTCTTAAGGACATAAAGAAGGGCTTATCGAAAGCCTTTAGGAATATGACACACGTTTAAAACTTTGTTGTTAAAAGTTATCATATGACATACATCCGAGCTAACATGTAAAATGGGTTTTTGGTGGATTATTGACTCCATTCGGAAGGGAAATATCTCATTATACCTTTATGGATCCGTACAACGCTTTGGAGGAATATCTGTGTCTTGAGGAAGTTGGGAGTGTGGACATTGAAGTGAGTCCATTTTTAGAGGTGCAAATTGTAGCAATGGAAATACAATTGGAGAAGCTCTATGCTAACTCATCTCATGAGACATGTAGTGGAATATGGTGTATGGATTGCAAGGTTGAAGGACATACCAAGGATAGTTTTCCTCACAAGTTGGTGTGCACCATGTTGTTGGATTGCGAGATTTTTCATTTGGACCATGATGTGAGTAGATGCCCTCTTTTACAATGTGTGATCTAGAAGAATGTGTTTATGTACTGTAAGATTTGTAAACCACACACTTGAAATTTTTTTATTGTAGAGTGATTAATCATATCCATGAAGACATTGAAACTGGTGTGCACTAGACTTGTGTAGCATGTGGATCTAAGGAACAAAGAGAAAAACATAATGAGGGGCACAATAATGGGGATAACATGAATAAAGGATTTCATGGTGGATATAGAATCTGAAGTCATGGTGGTGGTAAAGGAGGATTTACTAGAGGAAATTATTATACTTGTGGATCTCCTGATAATTATCATCACGAGTTTCCTCGAATGTGGTTTTGTCATGACGTGGAAAACAACAAAAATTTAAAGAATGTCCAAACTTGTATGAGTATATGAGCAAGAAACATAAGAAAGACAAGGGTGTAACTATGATTAAGATACAATGCGTAGATGGAAACTAATGGATGTAAAATGTTGGACTTAATTATGAATTAAACACCCATCTTAGTTACCACATGTGCTGAGGTTACACATGCTCGTGAACCTCCAAAGTATAAGCTAACTATAACAAAGAAATAAGTGATTAATGCCAAGTACCTTGATGTTACACATCAGAAAGAGGTTTACTAGAGACAATAAACATTATTAGATATTTGCAAGGAGAGATTCGAGCTTGAAGGAACATGCATGTGTGATGAAATGAGCTAAAAAAGTTTAAATAAATCAGAAGATGTAGATGATTTGAAGGAGGTATGTTGAATGTTGTTTCAGGAGAACATAATCCCCTTGTTAGGAGAGTGGTTGAGAGAAAAATTACTACGTACAGGTAACAAGCATGAGAGGAAGATACTTCATGTAAATATACCTCCCCATAATCATGAGTATGATAAGGAGATTACATTGAATGCGGTCATATATGGATGGATTCTGAGAAATATTCGATAGATATAGGTGCAGAAGTTAATGTACTCATGTTAGATGCATGGGATCGATGGGAAGACCACCATTGTAGCCTTCTTTAAATATATTATATATGGAAAATAGAACTAGAGCCATGCCTCTTGGAGTATTAAAGGATGTGACTATTATAATTTAGGGAGCCAAGTTTATTGGGGACTTTGAAGTATTAGAGCTAGTTGAAGTAGATAGCTTCCCAACATTACTTTGGTGCCCCTTGTGTTATGAAAATAATATAGATTTGAGCTTCAACAAGGGGTACATTAACTTTGAAAACAAAGAAGAGTGCGTAATTATACCTTTGACAAATGCAAAGGTTAATTTGTATTTTGAGCCTTTGAGTGAAGAAGACTTGAATAGGATATACACGTGCACAATCAAGCACCCTGAGGTAACTGAGCCATCTAAGGAAGGAGTGATATAATGAGATGATTCTCAATCAGTTAGTGATACCATAAGTATTTATTGTGACAACTGGGTGCATGTCATGTATGAAGTAGTTGGATGAGAGGTTAAGAACACAGTTACTCAAAAGATCATGTCGCACATGGTTAGGTGCTTAAGTTATAACCAAGTACCTCGGTACACTAGTGAGGGGAACCTTGATGTATTTCTGTGCCATGGAATCCCAGTGGAAGAATGAAGGAGATAGATGGAATATACTAGTATATACTCCGAGCAGGATAATAACACGTTAGTGGGCTACACACAGAGACAACTTATTGGAATGGTGAGAATTAAGAATTGCCTTTTCCACTAGGTTCTTAAGGAGAAATTTACCTTCACAAATATGTGAATTCCATGGGAATTTCCCTACTTTGCACCATGCTCAATAATGTGATAGAATTTGGATAGAGAGGTGGGAGTCCTTACCACTATCTCTCTAGGTATATAATTTCTATGCCACCCTAGGAGGCTGCGCATGTGTATAATATTTCCATAAAGAATTGACAAGAGAAACAATTAATTGGGAAGAGATGACCTTAGGTATGATCCACACTTTTATTATTTTTCTAATAAACTTTCAAATCAATGAAGCATTGTAGATTATGAAGCACCTTACTTTGGGAGATAGCGTGAGGGATAAGGAAATCATGTTAGATATGTTTGGAGATTTAGATTTAGAGGCACACCTTGAACTTCAATATAATGAAGAAGAGAAAATGGTTCATGCTTGGGGAACAAAGGAAAATGGTAAAATATTTTGCATGATAAATGATGATGATGATGAGGATAATAACTCGAATGCTAACAAAACTGAAGGTATGCAAGAGGTGATGGAAAAAATAGATGAAAAGGTGTGTGCATATCACGGCCTATGAAAACAAACAAGGTTAATATTGGAATAGATGCAGAGCTTGAAGAGGCCATTATTAGTGAACACTTTGGTTAGAGTAGGAAGTAGCTAAGATTATTGAACTCCTACGTGACTCTTAGGATTTGTTTCTGTAGGGCTATCATGAGTTAAAAGGAGTACACCCTTCTTTAGGAGATATGAGAATTAAACTTAAATAAGTCACGTGCTTGATTAGGAAGAGGTATTAGAGGATGAATCCTAATCTACGCATCAAGGTAAAGGAAGAAATTGATAAAATGCTCAAGTCTCGTATAATTAAGCCCATAGAGTAATCTTAATGGGTAAGTCCCATGGTCATCAGTATTAAAAGGATGGGAGGATAAGGATCTATGTGGACTACAGAGAGTTAAATGCTTTATGTGTTATTGATCCTTTTCCCACCCCATTTATAGAGGATATCCTTGAAGGAGTTGTAGGGCACAAGATCTACTCTTTTACATATGATTTTTCTAGTTATCATCAAGTGCACATAGTAAAGGAAGATCAAGAAAAGAAAACTTTCACCACTGAATGGGGAAGTTTTGCATACATAGTGATTCCTTTTGGATTGAAAAATGTGCCAGTGTGTTCTTGCACATTATTGTGCAGGATTTTCAAGACTTCATTCATAAGTTTTTATAGGTATATCTAGATGATTGGACAATGTATGGTTTAGTTAAGGATCATTGTGAAAATTTGAGGCTTATGTTTGAGAGGTGCGGTAGTTGAACATCTCTTTGAATATTAAGAAATGTATCTTTGTAACACCTTTTGGCACTTTACTTAGGCATATTATTTGTAAGGAAGGGTTGTTGGTAGACCCAACCAAGGTCGTTGTGATATTGGGATTGGAAGAACCTAACAATCAAAGTGAAGTGTATAAATTTCTTGGACATACAGGTATTATAGAAAATTCATTAAAGGGTATGCAAATATTTCCGCTCCTTTAGAGGAGTTATTGAAGTCAAAAGGAAAACTATATTGGGATGATGTGCAATAACGTGCGTTTGAAACACTAAAGGAAATGTTGACTACTACACATATTTTGCACTTTCCTTTGTGGCATAAACCATTTCATGTTCATGTTGATTCTTTTGAGATGGAAATTGGCACGGTGTTGCGCAATGAGGAAAAGCAATTGTAGACCACCCTATTTGTTTTGTAAGAAGGAAGTTAACACCAGTCAAAGATAATTATACAAATACTGAGTGTGAAGATTTTTCCATGATTTATGTGCTGCACAATTTTAGATAATACTCATTGAAAACCCCATTTATTTTCTTTACACATCATGAAAAATATGTTGAGGAGCGCATAGAAAAATTGATGCGGTTAGATGAACGACACACTATTTCTCAGTGGAGCTAGAAGACAAAAGGAAAAACAAAAATCATGACATGATAGGCATATAAAAATAAAGAATTTGAGGTGGGAAAGATGGTTCTTCTATATGATTTAAATTTTGTAAGGCAACCAAGAAAATTGAAAGTTCATTGGTAGGACCATTTGTAGAGTAACAAAGATACTTGACTCGGGCACTTGTCAATTACAGCACCGAATGGCACTTTGTTTCTGATTAGTTCAATGGGAGTAGGATGAAGCCCTACTATAAATAATTATTCTTGGTGTTTGTAATAAGGCAGTATTTTTACTTAGATTAGATTTCCTTTTAATGTATTTTCCTTTAATGTGTTTCCCTTCAAAGACCGCTTATGCTTTTCCAATTTAGTTTTGGGTTTTTTTGTAAAACCACACTTACATGCCAGGATTTGATTACTATCTATTAGATTTAAGTGTTGAGGACCGTACATACTTTAGTGTGGGGTGGATCAAAAAGAAGAAGTGATTGGTTCTTTGATACAAATTTGTGTGCACAAAAAGAATGTTAGAAGTGCTTGGAGTGAAGATGGTTTCAAAAAAAATTTCTCATATTGAAGACCAAAAATAGATGGATGAACAAGTAGTGTAACGTGAGGTAGGAAAAATCATGGGAAACTACTTAGTATAATGCATAGTGGATAGGTATGCAATGTATGTAAAGAAACACACAAAAGGGGGTATATGGATGAGAAGTAGTGGGCATGCCGAAAGTTATGACTGGAGTGCGGAAGAATACGTGTGACACGTGGAATAGAAAAAGAGTTGAATTAATGCCACATATAATGGTAGGTGAAGAGAAATTAGTGCGGGAAAATTTGAAAAATATATAAAGGAATGTACTTGTGATATTAATTTTACCTTACATCCTTTGAGTTTTCGAGATGATAAGAGAAATTGAAAGTGATAAGTGTGAAGATAAAATGATCAAGCATCAAACTACATGATTTCGAGACACAACATTACTAGAGATCTGCATGGAAGGGTGTTTGAGCTAGTTGGGGTGTGGGGAAAGAAAGTTCACAAGGTTAGGGTTTCAAGGAAGAAAAATTTACAGATAGGGAATGCTAGGGCATAAAGTGTTTAGAGTGGTAGAGGAGATAAAATAAGTGTAAGGGAAAGTGGTGGTATAACATCGCAAGTTTTTTGAAGCATATTATCACCCGAGCAAAATAAAATGTCACCAAGGAGAGCCATGGTTAAGGAATCCATGATACGTAAGGCACCACATGAATGGTTCGTCGAAATGCAATACCAAAAGGAGGTGATTGAAGGAAGGTCGTGGATGTCCCAATTGATAAAATGCAAGATAAGTGACATCAATCATTGTAGTGAGCCAACCTTGAAGTACATCAGGGATGACACCATTTTGTAAACAAATCTGAAGGACTACAGACGGGAAGAGGGTTTATGATAACATGATCTACAAGTTCTTTGAGAGTGTTGGTATGATGAAGTTGTATGAGTTGCCCTTATTTGGAAAACTAGAGAGACATATCGTGGATTATCTTGCGCATACACGAGGACTTATTCTCGCTTTGTGGGGAGAAGGATGAGGATTACAAAAACGTTGATTGGGAAGGTGATAGGGTTGTGGAAATCTAGTTTGGAGATTGCAGGACACCTTTTTGATGACGATGGAGTGGAGGAAACATCTATCAAATTTAAGTATCACAAGGAGGTTGAGATTTCAATGTTGCAAATATAGATTACAGAGCTACAAGTGTAGCAAAGTGTGCCGAGTTAGTTGTAAACTAGGTGCCTTAAATGTAGGAGGTGAAGAGGTGTTGGCTGTATATCACACATAAGGTGGAAAATAAAAATACTACAACATTACGAAATTATAGTGGAAGAAGCACTCATTCAAGAGAACATAGGTATAGGTAAGAAGATAACCTAGGGCACTATATTGTTCCTCATTGTATTTTGTGAAATTGGTGTGCTCAATGGGCCAAAGGAGAAGATGTGGGTATACCCCATGGAAGACAAGTCACTAGCGAATAAATTCACGAAGTTCACATGCCAAGGCATGATTTTGGGACTTATAAGTAGTGCATAGAAAAATGGTACAGAAGGATGCACGAAACTTTTGAAGGAGAGTGACACATCCCATGGGAGCTACCAAAGTGTCTAAGAAGGATAGGTCAAGATTGTAACACATCAACACTTCTATTTGGGCTGATTTTACATGAAGACCGGTGAGAAAATACCTTGGTGTAAGTTTCCCTTTGCTTTTACTACACGTTACTTTAAGGATTTGGTGAACATGTTACATAATGCATGTAAGTTGTAGTTTGATACGATAAGGTAGACACATATATTCACATTCTACACAAAACTTATGTCTACCCCAATAAGGAGGCATATGTGGAAACAATGGAATCAAATAACATTGATATCACTCCTGAGGTTATGGTTGTGGGGTAGATAGAGCCCGCGTGCATGTATGTATACTTAAGGCTGAGGTTTAAGGATGAAAAGTGTATTGCAGGTGAGGATTGGTCACTTCTAGGTCCTCCAAAGGGGAAAAAAATTGTGGGTACAAAGAGAAATATTGAAGATACACCCCAAGGAAAGAAAAAGAGGGCTTAGATAATGTCCTCGAGAGAGAAGAGGAAGTAAAAGAAGATAATAATTTACTATATCACAATAGAAGAAAACTACGTAGGAAGTGCAAGGATGTAGATGTAGGCACTTTGGATCTTCACAACCCGTGAGCTGGTCACCGCACATAATTCCCATGAAGAAGTATGAAGAAGAGAAAAGAAGAAGGTATAAGCATGTGCCTATGAGGGATAGTGATGAGGAGGGATCATCACACAGTGTCCATGCATTGGAATGTTTCCATGCCTAGTCTTGAAGTTCAAGAAGATGAAGGGATTAACGGTGAGCAACTACAATTTGATATAGAAGTACCCAATGTGAGTGTACATGAGCATGAAGAAGAAAGATACACTTGAGGAGATACGAAAAAAGGAGGATAGTGTTGAGAAACCGATCGGCGGAATTGAAGGTGAGATGTGAAAGGAGAAGGTGGAAATGCTAGTGGAAAAAGGGAATAAAAGATGGTGTAGACACTAGACCTTGGGTACATCAATGACCCAAAAATATTATACGTGCGAGGTTCTAGAGAAATCTTGTGACGTAACAATTATATGGATGGGATTTAATGGGCCTTGAGATGGTGAATGTGAAAAAAATGAAACAATATCATGGAGTATGTAGACTTATATAGATGAGCCCAAGTTTGATGTCTCACGAGGAATCATGTGCCACTTGAAGAATGAAAAAGGTTCTATAATCTAGACATGTGATAGCTAAGCCCACAGAGTTCTCAAATAAGTAGGCAAGCGATGTGTTGAAAAAGATATCTATAGAGGTCACTCACCGGAATACAAGATAAGGAGGTTACCTTGAGGACATTGCTGGAGGAAAATAAGGATAAGGAGGAAGAAATCCATCACTTGAAAGAAGTAAGAGATAAGGCAGAGTGCAAGAAAAATGTTGTTCTTGAAATGGATGAGGAAATTTGAGAAGAAATCTTGAAGGAACAAAAACAACATGAAGAGAAGGTAACTGGAATTTTTCCCTCTACACTACATTACTTACAGACCTTAATACATTTTTTGTTTGATGAAGGGACCAACGCACATGGTCTAAGTATAGAAGCGATATCTGCTCAAAAGGAAAAAGAAGCTACAACCGAAAAAGAAGAACCAAGAAGCAAATTATGTGTTGGATAGTTGGGTATGATTCCATACTCCAAAATTTGAAGGATGAATTAAATAAATAAAATTTGACACCGAGGATATATGAGGATCCTGAGCAGATTATTAAGATAAGGACATTACAAGAAGAAAATGAAGTGCGTGTGGAAAAAAAGAATAATACCTTGGGATGGGAGGATAGGCTGATATTATTGGTAGAGAAGTGTGACATACTCAAGGAAGCCATGGACCCTCATGATGATAGAATAAAGGATTTGGGGAAGTTGATAGCATGGAAAATAGACATAATGGATGGAATGGTGTCAGGGTTAGCAAATGTAGTATGAGAGTTGAAGCACAAGGGAAAGGATATGACTCGGAAGAAATGGATGCAGTGTTTGGAGATGTTCACATGAAGGAAAAGAAAGGGATAAGTGACTGGAATGAATTGGAAGTTGAAATCAAACATGAGTACCCTAAGCTCCTACTACATGTTGAAGAATAAGTGTGCTAGTGATTCAAATATTCTTTAAGTTATATAATTATTTTATTCTTTAAGTCATTGCTCGTTATTTATTCTTTGGAAATATAACTTGAGTAACCCCATTTCCAAGGGCGTAAATGATATTAATGTGGCATAATGTTGGGCTTGTTAAATAATTCCCAAGTATAAAAAGTGCATATGATAGTGGCACGAAGGAAGGGGATGCATGAGTATGTGTGAGATGGTGACAAAATTGTACCCTAAGGTTTCACGCCTAGAGAGACTAAGTCAAGAACTTAGCTTTTTTTCTTTAATCAAAGCTAAAAATAGGATGGAGTGTAGAGCACATAAAAGATAAAATCATGAAGACTTCGTGACCAAGGAAAATCTATTTTTGGAGAAAGTGGAAGATTAAGATACATGTAAAGTTTGAACTAATAATAGGATTAAATCAGGGTTTATTTATAGAGATAATTTATTATTAGTAAAGATAACATGCTTTGTAGTTATCTTTATATGCACACATGGCTATTTTGAGCATGCAACCTATTTTAAGAGTGCATGGGTGGTGAAGGGAAAGTACCCACCCCTATATATGTATTGATCTGCATAGTTTAGAGAGCTCTGAGTTTTGGTATGACCGTATGTATTAGAGTTATGTTGTTGGCATGTTTTTACGTGCATGACTTTATGATAGTTTGGTAATGTATTCAACTATTTTTTTGTGATGATCTAATATAATGGATCTTTGTGGATGGATATTGGTTGTTAATGAATTTATTCATTATCATTGTATGGTAAATCTGATTGTAATAGTGATCTAGTCTAATATGCTAATTCTTATTATGTGTGTTTCCAAATTAAGCTCATGGATCTGGTTATTATGATGGAATATACACTTTTATTATGGTTATTACAAACATGCATGTTAACACCTTGGTAATACAATAGCAAAGAGGACCTAGTATCTTTACGCACTTTGGGTGAGCGTTCAAATATATCTAGATGAAGTACCACCGCGCCTAGGAAATTGAGTGGGAAAATAATACTATAGATGATTAGTATTATTGTGTTGTCTTGATGGTTTTTGATATGTGATACAATAAGTATTGTTTGGAGATGTTTGTTTGAGTTGTATTACATGAATGATGATATTGAGTAATGGATAATGACATTTGAAATAGATAGGTAACGTGTGAAAATGGTGAAGGATAATAGATAATGTAGGAAATAAATTATGTGATTGAGTAATATGATATATAAGTGAAGAAAAATTGTGTCATATGTATGACTAGTGATAAATGTATGTATAGAACTATTTATGTGAAAGATAAATGTAAATGAAAATGATTGTAAAAGTGTATGTAATCATTTGTTGTTATAATGAAGAGGGGGAAGAATAGTATTTCCCCCTAGTGTGTGTATATGAAAATGAGGTTCATTTGTATAAGACCCTCAACAATAAAAATGAACCATAAAGCAAGAGTTTTCATCAGGAAGTGGTGTGATAGTGTACGCTAGATAGATATATCAATGAAGCATGTAGCACAAAGATGAAATGAGGTTATTATTGTAACAAATCCCTCAACAGTCATGTAAAAATGTAAGAAAATGAGTGTGTCATCGGGTGGTGAGGTGATAAAAGTCACCTACTAGAGATCGAGTGGGTGAGAAGTGGTGGAATCATGTGAAGTGGAAGTAGTATGAGTTTATGAGCCAACAAAAATACTTGATGGAATGATGTGAATGATGGGAGATGTAATGGTGGGAAGCATAAATGCAGATGGCTTAGGAAGCCAATGTTAAGTAGGAACACTGCACGATGGATGAGATGGTGCAATAGTGGATGAATGAGGTTGAGGGTGTGCATTAATGATGACTTGAGGTGCTAGGAAAAGAATGACCTTAGAAATAAGAGTAGGATATAAATGAACTGGAGTAACATAATACTTGCGCGAGAATTAGAGTACTAGATAACTCATGAGAATGAGAGCTAAAGGAAATGACACCCTTATACTCTAATTGTTGTAATTTTCTATGAAGGACACAACAATAATTGTCTTTGTGGTGCTCGGCTCTGTCGTGTCTTGTTGAAAATCTTGTAAGAAGGCCCTCAAGTGGGTTATAACTCCTATTCAGACATTTTTGCAAGATTGTTTGATTAAATTGGTGTAATGGTTTCTTCTAACCTTATATGGAAAACTCAGAGCTACCTTACCCTGTGTTGATCAAGGGCTCGAATCTTGTGCAAGTTCACTCACCTTGTCCTAACTTGGCGTGTTGGGTGGTTCTCATACCAATGTGATGTAGTTATTATCCTGAAGAGGTAAATTCATACACCTTAATGCATGAGCGGTCAGCTTGGTGGTGCGAGCTCACCTTGCCACGAGTTGTGTTTGCTACCATTACGAATGTTTTGAAGAGAGAATTGGGGAAAATCCCTCTCAGTCACTTGTTAGGAAAGAACAACGTTAGTAAATAAAGTAAAAAGGGTAATGGGATTTCTCGCGAAATGAGAAGAATGGTTTTAAAATAAAATAAAAATAAGAATTAGAAATATAATTAAAAGGGAGGGGAGATGATTCATTTTAGGTTCTTTATGTTTTTGAGTTAAAACAAATAAATAAAATAAAAGAGTTAAATTTTAAAAAGCCCGTGAAAAGGGCGGTTTAGGGAAAAAGGGTGCTAGGGCTCCTTATCTGATTTTTCTTCCTTTTTGTTGAATAGAGATAGAGCAGCCACCACCATGAGGAAGGGAAGCTTCAAACCAGTCATGCACACCCACCAAGATGTTGAAGAAGGCGTGAGGGGTAGTTCGTGAAAACTAGGATTGCAGCACTTAAGTTGTTATCTGCACCGTTCTCCAGGTTGAAGTCGTCCAATAGTGAGGAAGCCATTTTTGATCTTTTTCTTTGTGTTTTTTATTCCCCAGTCATGTTTTCAGGGAAGAACACCTCTCAATGAATAATCTTTGGGCTGATCGATTTTTTTTCCTGCATTCGCCCTGCTTTTTCCAAAAATACTAGAGCCAGATCAAAGTATGGATGTCCATCTAAGCATAATGGAAATCTGAATATATATTTTCAGTTTCCCCAGTCAGTGCCAAAATGGGGATTCTACTAGTTTATGTAGTTGTAAGTGCCATGATAGATTTGCCTGCAACGGGTGGAAGCATGTGAAAGGCAAGTAGGCTAAAAAAAAAAAAATTCCGAGAGAAATGTGGGTTCATGATCTGCAACAGTTGTAGGTTATCAACGAAATGGGTATGTTGAAAAAGCTCAGAAACTTTCAAGCAACTACATTCACAGGTGTAGAGCCTCATATCCTTTGCCAACATTCTCTCAGCCATGTTCAAGTATGGAGCCTTGTGCAGGCCCTAGAAAATTGTTAGAACATAATGGGCAACATATTCTATTGGAAAAACTTCAAGTGATCGGGAAGTTTGTGTGACATTGTGGAGGTTAGATCAAGGCTCGTGAACTGGTTGACAAAGTGCCCAAGCGAGATGCTGAACTAAATCCTGTGGGTTTGACCGACTTCGTTCCTCCTAGGCATGGTTCACCCCCCTTATCTTTCATAACTCTCATACTTTAGTTTTCGTTTGCAACTTAATATAATTTTTAAAATATTAGGATTATAATACTTTTAATTGTTTTATTTTAACTTGTTGCAAAACAATAAAATGTCGTATCGTAACTCACAAAAATCAAAATAACTCTTTTGTATTAAACCATGAACTTCAACCCTCATTCTGAGGTGATTTAGAAAAAATCCTACCCAACTAGATCACTACAATATTATTTTATCGACAAGACGAAATTGACTTCCCAGTAATAATGTTGACCATCTCCCTGTTTAAATAGATAATTTTTGCATTTTTCGAGACTCATTAAGTACCCTTCGTAACTCTGAAAATGAGATGTTAAGCTTCATTCATGTACCTTGTTATGTGAGGAGTCACCTTGACCTTTGGATTGACCCCGAATGAACATATGTGATCTTTTTGACGCTCTTATAGGAGCCTTGTTACACTATTTTGTAGTGGTAGGAAGTTGTTAAATCTAGAAAGTTGGCTTTCGTTTTGAACTACCATTTGAAACCTGGATAGAGAAATTAATATCCATCTTCGTAAACCTCTCATGTTTTTACTAGAAAATTTCATGGAACCTTCAGTTTAGGGAAAAACACTTTTCTGGATAGTTTGACAATGGCATTTGTAGGCCTCTAGTCGCAGTTTGACAAGGTCAAACTGGACCAATTAGGACCGAGTGGCTTCAGAAAACTTGTCGCCGTTTGAAGACTGTTTTCTAGTTCTGAGTTTCATCGACTCTGTTGAATTCTCCTTATATAGGGAAATTTGTAGGAATTTTCTCGTTGCGTGTTCATCCATCAAATGTCAATTTTGGACATGGTTTTCTTGAGCCCTTGAGCTAACTTTTGTTCATTTGCACTGGGCCAACTACGACCAGTGGCCCCGAAAACTAGCCGCCAAACGTAAACCGTTCGCTATTTCCAAATTTCGTCAGTTGCTATGAACTCTTGGTATATATGTGGACATGTAGAAATTTAATCATGGTGTGTGTTCTCATCGGAAGACAACATTTGAAAGCGGTTTCTTAGCCTCCGAGCCCATTTTGAATGTTTTTGTAGCTAGTAAGAAAATGTAAAAATAGAAAGTTGTGGGACCCTCGTCGGGTTGCCAAACCACCGTGGAAACTTTTGACACATGTAAATAATGGTTTAAAAACTCTATAGTGTAACTTGTGTGAAATAGAACTTTTGACAAAATGGTGTTTTCTCTCTCTTCCCTTCTCTTTCTCTCTCCTGGGTTACAAAATGAAGTGAAATGAAATGTAATGAATACATGTCTCTAAACCTTTTCTTTCGATTGCAAATTGTAATTATTATTATATGTAAATGAGAAACTGAAAAATGTTAATTATGTTAGATTAGGGTGGATGCCATGCCAGCGATTTATCACTGATTTCATGCTCACGTGGTTTTGTAGGTTGAAAGAATGATGACGAAAAGGTGATGTGTAATTTATTAATTATCATTGTAATTTATATATTTCATTGTAAAATGAATATATGTATAATGTAGTCTCATGTTACAGAAAGTTATAATTGATAATTTGCTAATCTGTATGAGATGCTAGTTTTAGGGATATTTAGGAAATGTGTATTTAATCATAGGTTCAATTTGATTCATAGTACACATGGTAAAACAGGTGTGATATATATATATATATATATATATATATATATATATATATATATAAATGAATTTGAAGTAATATCTTGTAGTGCATACTCAGTGTTCAATAAATGATTAATGAGTCATCTTGTGCAGTCATACTTTTCAATTGTAATAGAGAGTTTTAATCAAAACACTCTACCCTTGTAGAATTTCGAGCATAACTTTTTTCATGTGTGATACTCCTTATCGTAGAAGAAATTGAAAACCGCACAATGAAATTAAACTCGCACTTGACGGAACCTCCTAGTTTGAGCAAATATGAGCCCAAGAATGGGTTTATCATCTTAGTTAGTATATTTAGTGACATTGTCATAGACCTGTCTGATAGGAATGACACAATCAAAATTCATTTGGAGTAAGTAGAGATATCTCTTCCTTCGTATCCTAGTGGACTATCTTGTCTTCCGAAGATAGTTTTAAAATTTAATTTTCTTCATCAAATGAAATCCCTGTTGGATTCAGATGACATAAATGGAGGTCATGATATAGTTGTTCTATGTCTTGCATTCTTGTTAGTGAACTCTTTAGTCCCTCACAGATAAATGTCTTATCTTTGGCCTGTGACAATATAGTGCCTTGAACTCTCACGAAGGGTTTATAGAGTAAATACATTTTAACCTTAATCAAATCTATAATAGGGATTAAAGCCCTGGGTGAAAATTGGAATTAAGCTTAACCTTAGTTGTTTTGGTGGTTAACATGTGGATAGAAAATTTTAAGTAACTCTTTGCAAAACAAAATTGTTTTGAAAGATGTTGACTTTAGAGAACCCAAGAAACCAAAGTCTTGTTCTGTAATACCTTGTTAGGTCTGTTTATGACATTAAGAAATAAATAACCTTTCACATGTGGAATCATGAAAGGTAGAAAGATGGGACCCTACCTTGAACACAAATCACTTGTGGTTCATGTCTAGTTTATAATGCTTATAACCATGTACTTCTTTAAGATGTCAAACAAGTACTTTCGTAACTCTTTTGTTATAATGTGATGGTAATAATGAGACCTTAATGTGATGTAAAAGTAAAGCAGAGAAGAGAAAAAAAAAAAAGAGATTTGAGGTTAGGGATACTGCCACTCTTGGAGTCCTTATAACTCAATTAAATATCTTTATGTGTTTCAAAGAATATGTATTGCCTTGGTGTGATCAAACTTCGAGAAAACAAAAGATATATAAATATAAAAGGAAGTCATTAAGTTATTGAACTTTATTAACTATGGTAGTGAAATAACTATTCTGTGATCGAAGAATGTTCTTGGGGAAAAAGCTATCTCGAATCTAAGTCTTCCTTAATCCCAAGATTTCATCTTGACATCACATTAGATTCACTTGTGTAGCAAGGGTAAATTTTAAACATTGAATAAACATTAGAGAAGCATATTCTTAACACAAGAACAAGTTAACTAAGTACTTTATATGCCTTTTTTTTATTATGCCAAATAAGTATGTAAGTTATGGAAATTTCCGTGAAGGATAAAAAAATCCATCTTAAAATGGTCAAACCGTAAATTAAATGTGGAATGAACTTAAGATTCTATAAAAGGAAAAAGGAGGAAGTTTTCCTTGCACAATAATGTTCTTGGAATGTTGATCGTAACTAAAATACAATTAAAGAAATGGTGTGTTGTGGGTTCGCCAATCCTGAAGTCCTTTTCTTGTGGTTGGGACATTGCTAGTACTCATTCATTTGGAAAAGTGTGGTATAAACATGTATATGGTGTTGTCATGTGTCTATGTGATTTGATGACTTATGTAAGTGTCATATATGTTGTTGAGTTTTCCTTACTTGGAGTCCTTGTGGCTTTTTTTAATGAGCAATGTAAGTCAAATTTTTTTATCCTAGTATTTTACTGTTGTAATTGTGTGTGTAAAATGTGGCATTACAATCTTGATGGAAATTTATACAATGATAATTGTAATAAGGATGATCGCGTTGGTAATGTAAGTAATGTGGATGATGATGTTGATTAAAAGGCAAGTGAATCAAGTGCTTATCAAGTAAAACACACAACACATCATGAGGCCTAGCAGAATGCAAGAAATGCAATGGATCTCGAGTAGGAGGTGGCGAAGACCGAGGTGTAGAGCGACACGATGGCGGAGATGGAGGATGCTTATGCGATGAAGGTGATGGAACATGCTTGCAAGGAGGAGGAGATGGATACCTTGGAGGATGCTTGACAGATGGAAGTGGAGAAGAACTAGACAAAAATGCAACAATAGAAGGAGGATCTATAACATGTGTAACAATTAAATCTTGTTCTATATCGATAACCTTGTAGCATAAGAGTGTAAATGATTCGCATGTATCATATTGCAATTGTTGTTTTAGAGTAGGAATCAAGCCACAATAAAAGATTAATTTCTTTTCTAGGTCTATAGGCTGAAATATGAGTTGGTGCATACAAACATTGAAGCATAAGATATAGTCCTGAATAGATTTTGTTTTACCTTGATGTAAGCTAGGAAAGTGGTCATATGTGACACTAGGACCATTGTTTAGTATAAAGTGTCTAAGAAAAACATATTCCATTTCAAAAATGTACTAATGGATCCAAAAGGTAAGTGAGTGTATCATTGAAGAGCTTCATTGATAAGGCAATAATCGATCATTTGAGTAAGAAGCCATAGCTAAATGATAATGCTTGAGATGTAAATATGGATTGCCAGTACTGTCAAAGCATGAGAATGTAGGCATAGTGAAATCCTTAGGAAATGTTGAGTTATGAATTTTCTTTGGAATAGGATTGCCATGTAAAGAATTGTTATCAATAGAAGCATAATAGGCCTTACTTTCAAGAGTGAGAGATTGGACCTGAGATTGCAACTGTCCTATAACATGCATGAGTGATAAAATATCATGTGGAGGAATAGTAGAATATGTGAGAGGTACATGGAGTGGTTGAAGCTTGCCATTATGAGTGATTAGAGGAATATTAGAAGAAGAAGGAGAAGATGAAGATGCTATAGGCACACTAGATGTAGATGTAGAAGAGATGGTGGTGGTATAGTAGAAGGAATAGAAGAAGTAACATGAATATCATCGCGAGAAGAAGAAGAGGAAAGAGATGGAGATGAACATGGAATATTAGCGGAAATATATGGAATAGAAAGAGAAGAAACCATAAGAGGTGCACTAGTAGAAATTAAAGAATCATCATTAATATTAGCAGAAGCAATCTCTCGGATGTGGATGAAAGAAGAGTGGAAAATTCACATTCAACATTCCTAAGTGAGCTAGAATTGTTACTAACATGTTCATGCTCAGACATATCATCACACAAAGTTTCACATGCAAGTATTTCATCAAGCAAGTCATCAACATAGTGTGAAATAGGAGAAGAAATAACATGAGACATATCTTTACAATCATTAGAAGCATGTTAAGAAATAAGAGAGCCATGAGATACAACTTTACATTCATCATGACTAGTATGAGAAATAATATCATACACATGTAAATTTTCATCCTCATTTGTGTCTATAGTATCGCAAATACCAAGCAGATAATAAATAGTAACATCATTAAGATTTTATATAGAAATATAAGAAGGTAGAGTAGGCTAGTTCCTATGGAATAACAAGGAGTAAAACTAGAAAAAAATGTTGGGTCAGAAACAATGTTGAAAACTAATGAGAAAAACTAGTAGGAAGATTGCATTCATTGGAAAAAAATGTTCTTTGAGTATAATCATCAAAATGAGGATTGTGATAAAGAGTGTGATATTCAACCATTGCAACCTCGTCATAAATAGGGTTAACACTCTCATGATGCATTTCTTTCCTAGGAGAAGAAGATATATCCTTAGCCATTAGGGTTTAGTGGATCCTAGTGAAAGGAGTTCTAAGTGTTGGGTTCACCAAAATGATTCAATAAAATATGAATTTATTTCATTGAAATATGAATCTAGATATGCTAAAAATGATATACAATGAAATACATATGCTAAGAAATTTTACAGATGTAATTATGAAAGAAAATGAGAGAGTTAGGGAACTTATCTTTATTTCACTTATCCCAAAGTGTGTCTGGACTGCCAGACTAATGAAACAACAACTCAAGATGTTGCAAATGGACCCCAAAAATGTAGGAATGTCGAAATGTCAGTACTAGGGTGCCTATGTAGGGGAAAGGGCACTTGGGGTGCTAAAGACCTTCTTGGGGCACCTGTGACTACTCAAAAGCTTCAGAACTCAGTTTCGCAGTGTCGTGAGGTATTCATTGGTTGTCATTGTTAGTGTAAATTCACAACACCCCCCAAATGACCTTTAGATTTGTAGTCTAGAATTGGGTCATTTAGTGTGATTGCACAACATTGGGTTTTCTCCAAGATGTGGGACCTTGCAAGGTGAGAAAAATCTCTAGAGAAAGCTGGTTCTTACTCCTCTGTTTAGGTGTATGCATGAAATTTTAGCAGAGGTTTTGATTCAAAATTCCTACTCTAAAACTACCAAGGAGATAGGGTTGAGAGAAAACATGGTAAAGGGAAACAAAACTAAGCTAAAACAGTGATACACCAAAGGAGTGATGAAATTTGTTTTGCAAATAAACACATATCATAGAGATGTAACACCAAATAATGCATAGATTTCCAAAATATAATGAAAGATCAAAAGACAATGATAAACGCATGAGAGGATTGAAGGATCATTCACAAAACATGCATTACCATTCCCAAGTTTAATACAATGCATTACAATGAAAGAGAGGAAAAAAACGTGCCATAATCTCTATGGAAGGTCTAAAACTCCTTGAATTCACGTGCCAAGGGGAAGAGGGGAGTCTGCAAGAACAAAAATGTCCAACCCTTTACAAATGAGCCAAAACTAGCTTTTAATGATGAAGTAGAATGAAGGAAAGGAAAAATACATGGGAAAATTGATTTGAGATCTCCAACCACCAACAAGATCCATTAAAAAAAAAAGGCACCCTCAAAATCCATTTTTGATGCATTTGGCCATCTTTGGAGAAGAAACGAGTGCCACACCTAATCAATTTTAGTGGTTAGGGGGTCGGTTCTACATTTTTCCCGTGCTGGGACATTTCTTATATTTTCTCCCATAAATATTCACCAAAAATAAAAATTGAATAGTCCATCATGTGGAGAATTTTAACAGATTTCCAATTATATAAAAATGCAAAAATCTAAGCTCGGATCAAAAGATACTATGCTTTGAAGATTTAGGGAAAACAGTGAAATTAGGCAAAAATTAGGGTTCACGGGCTGAAATTTGAACTTTTTCCCTCAATTTTTATTTGGGAAAAATTCCCAAAAATCTCTGTCGGCCCGACCTCCGCTGCCATGTGGTGCCCTCTGGTTGATCCGCGGGTTCAAACGATCATTCTCCCCTTTTTCGAAATTGGAAATTTTTCCAAAATTACTCCACACCTCCGCCACTCTGGGACACATGGCATCATTTTCCTACTTGGAGGGGATGCACTCCATTTTTACCTTTGCACCATTAACCACTTTGGAAAAATTCCAAAGTCCTTCCGCCACTAACAGGACACGTGGCGCAATCTCATTGCTCAACGGGGATGCGCTTGTATTTTCCCTTTGATGCACTTTGACCAAACACCAAAAACTCGAAGTCCTTCTGCCCCCACCACTCCAACCTAACACATGGCACCATCTCATTTCCTTGTGGGATTTCGGGCCAAAATTTTCCCCTTTACCCTTTTGCCCCAAAAGGCTAAGTGCCAAATTTTTTCCCGCGGGCCCACCTTGGGAAAATTTCCCCTCCAAACTCCATCGAGCCATAACTTGCAAAATACAAGGAGTTAGGAGGACTTATTTACCTTTATGGAAAGGGGAGAAAATTCTCTATCTGATGAAGTAATACCCAAGAAAATTTTGAGTGTTTGAAATGTGTAAAAAATTGACTGAGGCAAAAAGAAGGAAAGAATGAAGACAAGTTAGCCAAAATAAGCAGGGGGCTTATTTTGGATAACAATTTTGGTGACTCAGAGGGGTCATCTACCTGCTAGATGAAGTGACTAGCTTCCTGAAGCAATCCATTGGGCAATGGAGTCATCAACTTAACTGTTTGCTACTCTCAATTCATTAGAAAATTTCTAAGATGAATATTGTGAGAGTAGAAAATTACTTGGGACTAGAACATGGCCTGCAAAAGATGCATCCTTAGGGCAAAAAAACTTGTGCCAAAGCACTTAGGGAAATGTAAATCTAAGCTATAATAAAACAATGTGCATAGGCACTTGGAGGAATGAAAAATCTAAGCTAATATGTACAAGGTGAGAAGTTTCCCTTCTAGTAGCAATGCTTTAGATGGATTCCATTAATTAGAATCTGCAGTTCCTCACCATCCAATATAGACAATTGGAAGGCAAAGTGTTGTTTTTGCATTTTGTGACTATGTAGGGGCCACTCCAAATGGCATCAAATTTTGAATGCCTTCTTGGATTTTCTCAGTCTGCATCCCATTTCAACACTAAATCTCCAACTTGGAAAGTTCTAGACTTAGCTTTTCTATCAAATCTTCTCTTGATCAAATCTTGGTCCTTTTCCATTGTTTAGGCTGCATGCTCTCTAATTTCTTAGAGTTCCATTAATTCTGCATATCTAACATCCATGGGCCAAAACTCTAACAATTCCAATTGCTTCATGAGTTCTAATGTTGGCAACTCAAGTGACATAGGCAAGACTACCTCTTTCCCATAAACAAGTCTGAATGGAGAGTTACTTGTGGATCTCTTAGGAGTTATCCTATCAGCCCATAGAGCTGATTTGAGCTTAGTGTGCCAAGTCCTCTGATTTTCATCAAGAGTCATCTTGATGATCCTTAATAGATTCTTATTTGTCGACCTAGCTTGGCCATTACCTTGAGGGTAATAATTTGATGAAGTGCTCAAATAGATCCCATTTCTAATAGTCCATTCAGTTACCTTTGATCCTATGAATGCCAACATTATTTGATATTATAGTGGTAGGTATACTAAATCTGGTTGCTATCCCCTCATAGAAGTCTAAGATTCTAGATTCACTTACCTCTTTGAGTGCCACCGCCTTAGTCCATTTGGTGAAGTAGTCTGTCATTTGTTAGAATCCATTTGTGCCCTTGGCTTGAGTTTGATTAATGACTCCAATGAAGTAAAAACACCATTGCATGAATGGTTGGTCAACTGAGATTGGGTGCAATGGAAGTGCTGCTAACCTCTCTTTGCTTGTGAAGAATGCACAATTCTTGCACCTCTTGATCCATGCATAACAATCACTAAACATTTTGGGCCAATAATAACCAGCCTTCATGACCTTTAGAGCTGTCACTCTTGGAGAAAAATGGCCCCAACTGATCCACCATGGAACTCTTCTAACATTTTCTCAATCTGATTTGTCCCAATGTATCTCAACAACACTCCATTGATATCCTTTTTGAACAAGACACCATCAACAAGTGCATACGGAATAGCTTGCAATTTGAAGTGTCTTCTTTTGGATTTTTTCATCTTTGGAGGGCATAGGCCTATTTGTAAGAAGTGCATTATGTATTGGGTCCATCAAGGAGTGATCATACCACCATTTTCTTCTTGAATATCTCTTTGTTTGTGGCTGTCTTGCAACACCAAAACAACATTATTATCTTTACTTGTTTCAATTGATTGGCTCAAGGCCAATTTCTCACACAATCTCTTTCCTCAGACCAGCTTGGTGACTTTGATCTCAATGTCATACTCCATGACACGAGTAATCCACCCTATACATTTTTCATTTAGATCTTTGTTGAGGAGGAAGTCTTTAACTCCCATATGAGAAACTAGCAGTTGAACCTTGTTGTTTGAAACTAGATGCTTAAATTTCTTCAAGCTCCTAATCACTGCAAGAACATGCTTCTCAATGAAGGAATACCTTACTTCATAGTCCTCCAAGCATTGGCTAAAGAAGGCAATTAGCTGCTCTACATTTTTTCATTTTGCTTTGTACTAAAATTACAGAAATTTTATCACCACCACCAAATGCATAAAGGATGAAGTCTTTGGAGAAATATGGGTTAATGAGAGTCGGAGCCTATGAGATAGCTTCTTTGATTACCTCAAAACTTGCCTTACCTTCAGCTTTCCATTTGAATGCCACACTTTTCTTCAACATCATAGTTATTGGCTTGACAAGGGCTACAAAGTTTGGAACAAACCTTCGAACAAAATTGATTTTTCCCAAGAAACTTTGAAGAGCCTTCTTATACCTTAGCAATGGCAGTTCTCTTATTTCTTCAACCTCTTTTTAGATGAATTACCAACCCTTCTTTGGAAACAATGTGGCCTAGGAGCTTTCCTTCATGAGCTAGAAAAATGCATTTTTGGGATTGAAGGATACCCCAAATCTTCTACATCTTTGGAACACTTGTCTCGATGAAAGATATGGTCTGATGCACTTTTAGAAAATATAGTAATAATAATTTAGGTATATCAACACTATTTTGTTGATCAATCCCTCAACGCCATATATCCATTGCCCTTTGGAAAGTAGCTCGGCATTAAACAACCCAAATGGCATTTTTCTATATGCATAGGTTCCCATTTGGTGGTGAAGGATATTTTTAACTGATTCTCTTACTTTACCATGATCTGATTATACCCTGAATAACCATCTAGCAATGAAAACCTCTCGAGCCAGCAACAACTTGCAAAATCTGCTCCATAGAAGGAAGTGGGTAGTAATCTTTGAAGGGTGCTCTGTTCAAATCTCTAAAGTCTACACACAACTTGATTTCTCCACTCTTATTTCTAACTAGAACCAAGTTTACAACCCATCTTGATTCTTTATTGGGAATATGATACTTTCCTCTATTAACTTATTCAATTCCTTCTTCATGAGAGGCTCAATGTGTGGTTTGACTAGTCTCTGTTTCTACCGATGGGCTTAGCACTTGGATCTAGTTCAATTCTATGTTGAGCTAGCTTGGGATTGAAACATCTCAATTCTTCATAGCTCCAAGAAAATACATCCGGGAACTCTTGGCAAAGTTACATAAACTCATACCTTTCTTGCTTGGTTGCCACTTTACCAATTTGGAGTGACTTGCCTTCTCCAACCGAGATTGGCTTTGAATCCTCTCAACTGAATTTGTTTGCTTTATCCTTCCAAAATTGATCATTAGGATTGAAGATGGACTCTAAAGTCACAAGTCCCTTTGGTAGTTTGTTGGTTCTCAAATTGTACCACTTGATCACCGTGTCTTGTTGTTCTAACTTTTCTTAATTTTTGGTGGGAACCTAACTTCCTCTTGTAAGAAATTTATGATTTGTTGGTCACTCTAAAACACCTACTAACTTGCATTGTTATCCGGCACCGATGGTCTCATAATCACATGGATGTTTGGCTACATTTTATCTCTTTTGATACTCTCCACAACATCAAAGGTTTCTCCAATCGCTGCAAGCCTATCAAGAGCTTGGTTCTCTTTCCTAGGGATGGAGTTGACGCCAAAGCCCTCAAAATCATTAATGACCACACCCTAATCTTATAAATTTTGAGTAGATCATTCTTGGCAACATGTTGTCCTTTAACTTGATTAAGAATCAGCTCACTATCACCAAAGACTTGTAAGTTTTGATGCCTCTCTTCCTTGACCAATGTAATCCATGTATCAAAGCCTCATATTCAACAAAGGTGTTCTAGAACATGCAAACTGAAATCTAAAAGCTGAATAATAACTAATGCCTTAAGGTGAAATAAGCATATCTCCCCTCTTGCACCTTGTCTACTTCTTGATCCATCAAAGAACAACTATCATACCTCATTGTCATCTTCATGATCTAGTTTAGTGATGCTAGGGAGAGGTTGATTTTCTTCATGCATGTAATGACTCCTAGTTGATTCCTCTATTTCATTGTAGGAATCAAAAGCATGTACCTTATGTGCCCATTCATCAAGAGTCAAATCTAGAATGCTTCCAACTTTGGTGTCAGATTCATGCGTGCTTGGATAATCCTCTTGATCAAACGCTGAATAGTTGGCATTGATTGGGCTTGGAGTATGAGGCTCAATGTGAAAGTTTGCAATAGGTTCGAGCTGATTGTGGCCTTGGCTCCATACCTTGTCCTAAATATCATGTGTGACCAATCAGCAGATAGGTATCCTCCAATTATAGCTATGAAATCTCTTAAAAACATATGGCAAAGAGTGGTGGAATGTCTATCATTGACGCATCATGCAAAATAATGACATTGGGGCATGCATGCAAAGTAAGGTTCAAATATTTAATTACCCCAACCCATTCTTGTTTTCCCATCTAATTGAACTACCCCCTTGGAGATGACTTCATATTGAAGGCCTAGCAGATCATCTATTTGCTTGGGCATCACAAAACTACTTGCCCTAGAATCAATCATACAATTATGTACTAGTTTATCTCCAATGATCAATGAAACATAGAATGGAGGGGCTTCAAAATTTTACCTTGTTGTTCTATCTTTTTCCCTTAAGGCCGAGCAACATTTGTGAGTACCTTCTCTTGCATATGAGTTGGCTGATTTGAGATTGACCAATTCTTCATGGCTGTTTGTAATAGATCCCTTTGTCCTGGGATGGATAGTGAATCCCACATAGATATGTTCACATTGGTATTCTTCATTTGTTCAATGATGTTAAATGGGGATGAACCATCTCTTTACTTGCCCTTTAGTCTACACATTCTTTTCTTATACATGGGCTACAACAACTAGCATTTGAGCTGGTCTAGAAGGTGGCTTGGGTTGTCCTTGCGCATTTGGAACTAAATTTTTATTGCTAACACCTTGTGAAGTGATGGAAGGTTGTGAATCACTTGGGTATAATGACCGCCCTTCACCAATATTCCTCTTCTTTGACCATGTGTTAGATGCTACAATCTGAGAAGTTGTTTGATTCATACCACAAAAATCTTTAGCTTTGTCAATTCACAAGTGTACTCTCATTTGGAGTTGTATCTTGTTGAGATGTCCCTTGTTGTTGGTTTGTTTCTCAACTCACTTCAATATCTACACCAGTTGTTGTCACCATTAAAGCTTGGTTCAAAGCACCATTGAAGCACATAGATTGGTTGTGAGGTTTACTTTGCATGGGAAACACCAGTCATACCCTTAAGCTATATTATTTTACACTAGCACTAAGGCTTTAGAGGTAGATGCAACATTGGGGCTATAGGGCTGAAATGGTCTATTGGCAGGAGGCCTTATTTGATTTTGATTTGCAGCTGGGTTGGGTGGCCTATTAGGGTGATATGGTTGTCTATTAGGCTAAGTTTGACGCTGATAAGAAGGCATAAAAATTTGAGCTTGTTACCTCTTGAGCGTAACCATCTCATTCCCCAAATTTTGTAATTGTTTCATAATCTCTTGAACCTCATTTGAGGCACTAGAGGATGAAGTAGAAGTTTCATTTGAACTCGGTTTCTAGGAGTGGGAATAAGAGCTAAAGTAGGTTCTTGACTAGTACTTGGGCTTTCCAAAATCTGGATATAAGGGCATAGGAGGCCTGGGTACAAGTTTACTAGCTTGGATCAAACAATTCTCAACTCTAATGGTGATGTTTTAAGCTGTAGGTATAGTTGCACCTCCCACGGATTGGATCAACATAGAAATGTCGAAATTTAAAACTTTGAGAAAGTATAAGAACGCACCTTGAGTGTTGGCCTCACCGCCAATGAGGATTCTATCCCACGTTCTTTGAAATCTGAAATTAAAGTCTATTAGCTTCTCATTGGGAGCTCTCTTGATAGTTTTCAGTTGCTCCAATAGAGACAAGTTGTTCCCTTTCTCTCCAAATTGGTTATGTAGGGTCACATGCACAACTAGTTCCAATTTTGGAAAGAGCCTGCCTCAAGGCTCTGAACCATTGCAAGGCTTTTCCTTTAAATGAAGATGCCAGAAATTCGACATAATTTACATCTCAACAATCTCATGGATTGTACAAACATTAGCAATGTCTTTGACATGATCACCAGCGATGGTCCGATTTTATCTAGTAAAGTATGGGATGTTCTTCAATGCAGTAATTGGAACTAGGTTTTGTGCATTGAGAGCAAGTGGGATGCTTCTAGTAAAGTTGACATAAGGATTAGATTGTGCCATTCTGATTGGCCTGAGAATCCTTGTTGATTAGATGAAAGGTCTACCAGGTGGAGGAGTTGATAGAGTTCTATTTAGTGGAGATGGAGACCTTTGAATCCTTCTTCCTCTTTCTCCTCTTTCTGGGGATAATTATAGATAGTTAAAGAATCCCTCTTCTCTAGTCCTTGACCTTGTTTGGATCATTCTCATGAATCTTCAAGCTTGGACTACTGAAACCAGTTGATTCTATACTTTTGGAGTCGCCAGATGTGTAAATAAGGGCTCTTTCAAGCAAGAAACTTACAAAAATTACACATCAAATTTGTTATAATAAAGATGAAGACCTCTAAGGTCCCATCGGGCATGCCAAAACTATTAGTGCAAATTCACAACACCCCCAAATGACCTTAAGATCTACACCAGAATTGGGTCATCTAGTGTGATTGCACAACATTGAGTTTTCTCCAAGGTCCTGGGACCTTGCAAGGAGAGAAAACTCTCCAGAGAAATCTGGTTCTTAATCCTCTATTTAGGTGTATGCATGCAATTTTTGCAGAGGTTATGATTCAAAATTCCTACTCTAAAACTACCAAGGAGACAGGGTTGAGAGAAAACATGGTAAAGGGAAACAAAACTAAGCTAAAACGGTGATACACCAAAGGAGTGATGAAATTTTGTCTTGCAAATAAAAATAGATCATAGAGATGTAACACCAAAGCATGCACAAATTTCTAGAATATAATGAAATATCGAAGACAATGATAAATGCATGAGAGGATTGAAGGATCATTCACAAAACATGCATTACCATTCCCAAGTTTAATACAATGCATTACAATGGCAGAGAGGAAAAAAATGTGCCACAATCTCCATGGAAGGTCTGAAACTCCTTGAATTCATGTGCCAAGGGGAAGAGGGGAGTCTATAAGAACAAAAATGTCCAACCCTTTACAAATGAGCCAAAACTGATTTTAATGATGAAGCAGAATGAAGGAAAGGAAAAAAACATGGGAAAATTGATTTGAGATCTCCAACCACTAATAAGATCCATTAAAAAATAAGGGCACCCTCAAAAATCCATTTTTTGATGCATTTGGCCATGTTGGAGAAGAAATGAGTGCCATACCTCATCAATTTTGGTGGTTGGGGGTCAATTCTACATTTTTCTTGTGCGTAGAGAAGTTTTTAATTTTCTCACATAAATATCCACCAAAAATAAAAATTGAATAGTCCATCATGTGGAGAATTTCAACATCTTTCCAATGATATAAAAAATGTAAAAATCTGAGCTCTGGATCAAAAGATATGGCCCTCTGAAGATTTAGGGCAAAACAAGCGAAATTAGGGTTCACGGGCTGAAATTCAAAATTTTTCCTCCTTTTTCAAATTGGGAAAATTTCCCAAAAAATCTCCTCTAGCCCGACCTCTGCTGCCACATGGCACCCTCTAGTTGATCCATGGGTTCAAACGATCATTTTGCCCCTTTTGTGAAATTGGAAATTTTTCCAAAATTACTCCACATCTTCGCCACTTCGGGACATGTGGTGTCATTTTCTTGCTTGGCGGGGATGTGTTTCATTTTTACCTTTTCACCATTAACCACTTTGGAAAAATTCCAAAGTCCTTCCACCTTGACTTCCACCGCTGACAAGACACATGGCACCATCTCATTGCTCGGCGGGGATGTGCTTGTATTTTTCCCTTTGACGCACTTTGACCAAACACCAAAAACTCGAAGTCCTTCCGCCCTCGCTGCTCCGACCTGATACATGGCACCATTTCATTTCCTTGTGGGATTTCAGGCCAAAATTTTCCCTTTTACCCTTTTTCCCCAAAAGGCTAAGTGCCAATTTTTTCCCGCGGGCCCGCCTTGGGAAAACTTCCCCAAACTCTTCGGGCCATAACTTGCAAAATACAAGGAGTTAGGAGGAATTTTTACCTTTCTAGAAAGGGGAGAAAATTATCTATTTGATGAAGCAATACCCAAAAAATTTTGAGTGCCTGAAATGTGTAAAAATTTGATTGAGGCACAAAGAAGGAAAGAATGAAGACAAGTTAGCCAAAATAAGCAGGGGGCTTATTTTGGATAATATCACCTATATGTCACAATTATATCACCAAGGTACCTATAAATATGCAACACACATAATAGCCTACAAAACCCCTAAAATACATGAAATCCTAAAAATAAAGTTACAAAATGGGAGGTTGGACTGTCCTTGGCTCATCAATAAAGTGAAATTACGACCGAGCGTTGCACTACATCTCAAACCCCATGTCGTCTCTCTGTGATTGTGTGTGCAATAGTGCTTCTAGGTTTCCTTCATGTCGGTGACTCCAAGATAGTAAGCTAAAATCTAGATAAAATGTAAATGTGTGGATGGAATTCAACACTTCCCCTTCCTATGCAGTGAATGCAGAGTAAAAAGCGCAAAGATGTAGTCCCTTTGATAATATGTATGTAGATAGCCCTTGGGAAAACTTCCTACCATTATAATGACATTTATGTTGTGTTTATATAGGGATATATTGCTTGAATTTCCACACTAATGACATGACATGCCAACTAGTACCTCAGGATAGGAGTAAGAAAACCAAAAAGGCCGACTACAAGTATAAAAAATGTGACCAAGAACAAAGAGGATAGGAGCACCCAGCCGACAGAGTGCTTGGATGCTAGTGTCCATCCCTAGGAGTTAGTGTTTGGAGACAACCAATGAAAAATGTAAAAAAATCCAAAAAGGGATCTATGTGACCCGACTAGAAATGGGTGCAGAAGTGAGAGAAGTGAAAGATAAAAATGATAAATACACTCAAAAATAGAAGACTAACTAGGCACTTTGTCGCCAATGAATAATTTTCTTATGTAAGATCCATATATAAAACAAAATGTTTATTGGGATAGTAAAATAATAGTATGTGCATGATTTTATGTCTACATGCGGTGTATACAGAGTAAACAACCCAAAAATGCGAGTCCTTTAATAGTATGTAGATATGATTGCCCTTTAGAATTGATCACCCCTATAATAGTATATATGTTGTGTATATATATGGATCTCTTTTTTGAATTTCAACACTAGAGACATGATATGTAAACTATGACATCTGGATAAGAATAATAAAACCAAAAAGACCCACCAAAAATATCAAAAATGTAAACATGAATAAAGAGGATAGAAGCACCCGGGATGGATAGGAGTGCCTGGGTGCTAGTGTCTAGAATGGGTCTTTGGGTCTGGGATAACTGAAATATAGGTATCCATGTGACTTGACCATAACTGGGTGTAGAAGTGATAGATGTGAGAGAGAAAGAAAATAAAAACAACCAAAAAAGTGGATGGACTAGGAGTGTGTCACCAGTGAATAATTTTCTTACTTAAGATCCATGCATATAACAACATACTTAACGGTATAGTAAAATAGTAATATGTGCATGATTTTGTGTCTACATCCCCCTTTATGTTATTTGAATGAAATTCAAGTAGTGTAAAGGAAGTAAGGAATATACCCATGAGAAGTGCAGAGAAGCCCTATCACGAAGTGTGCATAAAATGTAAGAACTTGTAGCATGAAGAACCATGGATAATTGTTTTGACGCATATGGAATATGTGAAGATATCAAACTATCATAAGGAGCACTTAGATATATGATTGAGATGATTTTGAATATTTTGGATATTTTGAATTATTTCTAATGGAGATTTGAAGAGGCAAGGATTGATCAATTCCCAACCTTGGTTTTATTTATAAATAGAAGGATTTGGGAATCCTATCATCACATGAATAGTGTTGGGGAGAGAAGTCTAGTTTTACTCTCCATCCATGACTACATCCCCAAAAGGTCCAACTGCTGCATACAGATAGAGACCAAATTAGCTCCGTGTCTAGTTTCATGTTGTACCGTATTGTTTCATATTGATGAATCCATATAAGAGAGTATAGGAAAGGAAATGACCTATCATTAACCCCACTCCCACGAGTGTCCCGATTTGTATAATGCTAGATGGATTCCATGTTAGGTCATTTGGAAGCGATAGAAATGTAGAGTGACTCCCAAGTTAGGTCATATGGGAGTGATAGTAACTATGGTATAGCTCCCAAGTTAGGTCATCTAAGAGAGATAATAAAATATTCTTGTTGTACTGATTGATTTATTTGATTTGAATGATTGAATCTTGCTTGAGGTAATATGTATGAAGTAGATTACTCACGAAGATATTTTTGGTTTTCCCTAGATTAAGTCATTAGGGGAATAGTAGAAAGTATTTGAATGATGAATAGAGTGATTTGTTCCTTTGTTTGAATAGAATTAGAGAAAAATATTGTAATAGTGATGTGATAAGAGTATTGATTGATTGTATTGTAACCTAAGAGGGATCATAGGGTGATCTCGATTGTTTTGCCCCCTTTTGGAAAAATGGTGAGGGGTGAAGAGACGAGCATTGATTTGAAAGTGAAGATAAAAGTGAAAAGAGATAATATAGAATATTTTTAACGATGCATGTAAATTGATGAGTATTTCTTCCAGTTGGAATATAACATTATGCAATGTGTATAACATGGTGCTAGGAGAAATGTGATTCGAATGGCACAAATGGGGAAGAAAATGGAGTAACGAGGATTAAGATATGAGAGAAACCATGTGTTGTGTATTAGTTGGAAAAATGAGTGCAAATGGTAACTATAATAAATGAAAAATTGAAATAGTGTTATATATAATAATAGTGAAAAGTGAATAGTAATTTCATTTGTATCATGATTGAGTGAGAATTGGATTTCTAAGCTATTTAGGATGTCGTGTGTTAAAGCGGTGGGTTTGAATAGGTTAGAGAGAGTAGCCACAAATCGTGGCTTTGCACACGACCCGATGAGTTGGTGAGTAAGGTTATTATTTTTGAAAAATGTGGTGAAATTTGTCAAATTTTGCGATTTTTACACAGATTTTAACTTTTGTAATTTTATGTATTTCTGACCTAGGTGGGAGTGGCCAAGGAGTTGACATCTTTTGGGACACTAGTACCCAGTTCCAAGCGCTAGTGACCTATTATGGGGCACCCGTGCCATGCTCCTGGGAGCTAGCGACCCATGAGAGGGATTTGATAGTGCAATGTGAAATATTGGTATTTTGAGTAATTTTTGGACTATGATAATTTGGTTTTAAATATGTATGAGGTCTTAATGTAAGAAATTTGTTGGTGTTTGTGTTACGTAAAGAGATATACAATCGAGAGATTTCCATGAGGGTCGACATTTGAGCACATTTCTATATTGAGGCCACTCGGTGGGCCACGTCTTTGAGTGGGCGAGACCCAGGGAAAATTTTAGTGGCAATTTTTTGTAACTCACAAATATTTGGGTTTTTAGAAATCTTAAATGGAAAATATTCAACAGTCAGCTGCCACCTACTTTTCTTGAAAATTCAAAAAACAGGTCATTAGTATGGGTCAGTTCGACTAGTATTTACACATATAAATAAAATTATACATGTAATTCACCACCATTTCAAATCAACTTGTGCACATATTCAATGAAGTATATTACTATACATAGCGCCTAGGTATAATACACATACAACCATCTAATGTTTTTACAATATTTTCCATCGAATTCAAACCTAACTTTTCTAACCTCTACTAGTCGACTCCAAGATTTTCCACCCAACCCAAATCCGTCTAACTATAATCCATCTAACCCGAATATTTCCAACCACCAACGTCTAATTGTAATCCATCCAACTGCAAGTCGTCCAACTGAAAGATGTCTAATTTCAATCTATCCGAAAACAAGCCTTCCAACCGTAAGTCATCCAATCTGCAAGTCATCCAACTACAAGTTTCCCAACCCCAATCCATCCATTATCGAGCTATACAACCGTGATCAACCTCAACCGTATAGCTTATTTATCAAACCCAAATCCCTTATGTCCCCGTTTGGCAACATATCCATGGATTCTAGAAAGCAGGGTAAGAAGGTTCTGCTAGTTCAAAAAGAGTAACAAGACATTGTTTGGCTATTTTGGAAACTCACAAAAATGAATGTTGTGTCTAGATTTGTGGAAAATATAGGTATGTACTATCTACTAATTTATAGAATTTTATTATTATATTTTTCATACTTTGTATGTTTCAAATACTCTTTGCACTCTTATTTTATGTTTATTTAGTGGTATTAATAATATAAATAATTAATACTATTTATGTAAAAATTTATATGCAAACATTTCTCAAACACCTTCACAAACTAATGTGTTTCGAGATGTCAATATTGATGATCCTTTTGGTTTTAATGAAACTAATATTTTTCGAGATGATCCAATTGATGAAAACATTCATTCCCTTGATGACATCGAACTAGGAGAAGATTCATCAAATTCTCATCCAACACCAACAACAGAGGAAGCTTCTACTCTAATGTCTATTTCTAGAAAAAGGAGACATGAGGATCAATATATTCTGTTGAGAACCCAGATGCACAAGTTGAAGTCGAAGAAAGTAAAAAAATCTATAAGAAGAAAGAGGACAAACTGGACAATAGGAAGGAATTTCAAGTTCGATTGGGGAAGCCAAATATCCTTTTATTGATCATGTGGAGCTGAAAATGGTAATGATATTCCAACTCAATGTCAATGTAAAATATGTAGTTGGAAACAAGGGAAAGATCACACAATGTAGCTCAAACTAGACACCATTGAAAAACACTATGGGAAAATATATATTTCCCAAAAGAAAAAGGATGGGAGCATAGTAAGATCTCATAAATGGAAAAATGCAAAAGAATTCTTGCATGTAAAATATGCAGAAAATATGAAAAAGAACAAAAATGTTTGAAAATTTTAAATGAAAAAGGTGGCACAACCATAGAAAAATTGAGAAAAGTTATGGAGAGTGAAATGCATCCCAAAATTATTCAATTTTCTAACGTATTCCATACATTAAAAAGGGAAGACCCATTTCAGATTTCTCCCAAAATAAACTTTTGTATCGGGTTATTGGCTTATAGAATGTTCTTTAACCACATTGGTTAGATCATGTAGACACCCCGCATTTGACTAAGAAATTTTAAATACCTTAATTGCACTATCCTCTTTCTCGTAAATTGATGACACTTTGTCAATAAACCACCATTCTTCCTATATCACCATTAATTAATTACATTTCACTAATTAATTAACCCTCAAATCGCTCAGGATGTTGATTAACGACCTTTCATTAATTAACGTCCACTTCTACCTAGGTCAATTAATTATTCTTAATTAATTTCAACTACTAACTTAAATCAATAAATTACCATTTATTGAACCAATTTCCACTATTAAATCCCGAATCACACTAATTTTCCTCCAAATAGCCTAAAAATCTTATTCTAGCCTATTAATTAATCACCTTTGATTAATTATATGCACCCCAACTCCCATAAAGTGCTAACTAAAGTGTTAACTCACATGTTAACTCACCTAGCTTTAGTTAATTAAACTAAAGTTACTTAATCCTTTATCCCACATCCACCAATTTGCTAGCCTTTCATGTTCAGGAAAGCTATATAAAGAACCCTCCTTCTTACCTTTCTTCTTCTTTCTTACCTTTCTTCTTACACATTATTTGCATTAGTCTAAACTATAGTAATTTTTATCTTGAGCATTCTTCTATTAGTTTGATCTATCCTCTTCATCTTGCATTCATTCACTGAAAATTGAATAATATGGGAAGATCCAAAATAGCCTTGTAGCCATTCTTGGTGAGATTCCATTAATAATCCACTTTGATTGCTAAATGATCTATTTAGGTTCATTTTTAGTTAGTAATATAAAAAGTAGAAATGACTTAGTATGTTAGTTTTATTTATTTCAAGTTTTCATGCATTTGAAGAAGTTAGTTTCCATAAGCTCTTATCTTGATGGTTCTTGTTTAATTAGATTTGATTTAGAACTATTAGGTGTTAGTTTCAATTCATCTAGAATATTTAATTACACATGAGCACATATGGCACGCCCAGTGGGAGTTACTCCATTGTCCTTTGCACTTAATTTCAAGTTTTTGTAGTTAAGTTTCAATTTTGGTTACTAACCCTCTTTTTGAATATATTGACATAACTTGTTTTGTTGAGTTTACATGTGTTGACTCTTCCTTGTAGGTATAAAGGATGTGAAATGCTGTCAAAATTGGATCTTGATGGGAAAAATTCAAAATTTATCCATGTTTTCATGTTTAGAGCTTCATTTTTCAACTTTATACATGCTAGTTTTGTCAATTTCTTAAAAATATTAAATTTTTGAGCATGTAGGTTAGTGTTTGATAGTGTTGAGTATTATATTTAAGTATTAATGAGGTGAGTTGTTGTCCAAATGAGATATCGATGATAAAAATTCAATCTTTTTCCATGTTTGCATTTTTAGAGCTTCATTTTCATTACTTTGCATGCTAGTTTTGTCAATTTGTTGAAAATGTTAAGTTTTTTTTTATCATGAATGTTAATGTTTGATAGTGTTAAGTCTTATTTGCATGTATTCATGATATGAATTACTCTCAAAATTGAATCTTGGCTAAAAAAATTAACTTTTTGTAGATACGGGGACATTTTTTTTACCTTTTTCTAGTACATGTTAAGTGCATACCCGTGAGCATAAGAGTATATGCGTAACCCATCTTTTGAAGACCATAACATTTGTTCCCAAACTCGAAATGAATCCATTTTTTTTTTTTTTTGAGTTGGAAAGGTATTGAAGTGAAATATGAAATGAAAACATAAATTTGGGATTTATAATTATAGAAAGTGTAGGGTTTTCATTTATTATAAAACTGGTCATTTTTGTTACATGCTAGATTCACTTTTGATCAATGCCACGTATACTCTTCTCTTGCGCTTTCAAGAGACCTTGAGAATAAGAAATGGCTATGATTATGGATATTTTTCTAACACATTTAAATAATTAAATGATTTTTTCCCCATTTTTACTTAGTTAGATCAAAGTTTTTGTATGTTCTTCTCTTGCACCTTTTGGCGATCTTGAGAATCAAAAGAAACTTTGGTATTCTTGTCTAATATTTTACGGGTTTTGAGTCTAACCTTTATTTTCAGGGTGTTTTGAATCATGTTTTTGCTAACTTGTTTGATGATATTTAATTAATGTCATGCTTTCACTTCTTAGGATAGAGTTGTGTATGCTCTTCGCTCGCACCTTTTAGGTGATCTTGGGAATCGAAACAACTCTAAGCCTTTTTCATGCTTTCAAACATTTCACTAAAATCGTGGTTAAGGGAATGAACAACAATTTGGTTAAAATGAATTTCTTATGCATTTGAGTTACAAGTTTTTCCATTTGTAATATAGTAGGGTTACTTGTTGTGTATGCTCTTCTCTTATGTCTTAGGACAATCTTGAGAATCAGAAACAACGTTTTATCCTCTTTCATGATGTTTTGATCATTTGGAAAACTATTAAACTTTGCATGCATGACCAAATATACATTTTTCAAAGAATCGGGATCTAAACCAATACTAATACAATTTGTTGTAGGTTTCCAATGGTGTGCAAAACCACATTAAGATAAAAGATTAAAAAACACACCACTATTCAAAACATTGTATTTGTAAGTTCAAAGTTAAAAGCTATGACTCGTCTGCTTAAAATTAGGAGAAGTTCTCTGGAATAATACCTAAAACCCATAAGGATGATCCTAGAAACCCTAAAGTAGTCCAAGCCAACACGGGAACCTTGTGGATGAAATGGGAAGCACTCCACTTACCCACTTCTCTAGTACACATTGAAAATATTAGCATTACAATTATCTTGATGAACCCAATGAGGTACAACTAAATGCATTTATTTCTCATTGTATCAAAGGGGTAAAGTAAATCTAGGATACTCTAAGGTTTATTCAGTGTGAATTCCTTAGAAAACCGTGCTCAAGTGATAGTTTGTGACACCTAGAGAAAACCAATTAGGAAACCATTTCATCTTGGAGCCAACTTGACCGACTCAAAGCCAATCATGTTTCAAAGAGCTTTCACGAAGCAAGAAATTTTTGGAGTCAAAAACTTGTTAGTCAAATAAGGGAGAGTCCATTAAATTTTGAGCCAAGAGTCATTCATCAAAAAATTTGTGAAGTGTTACTCTGTCTTAGTTTTTACTTGCCATAAAACGACAATTTTTTTTTCCAAGTGACGCTAAGTATTTTTCACCCCCATTTGATCTACTCCTTTTCTCTCTTATTGATATTTTTGATCAAAATAGGAGCAACATACGTGTGCTATTGATTGATTGTGTCCACCAATTTTACACCCATTTACATTCATCCTTGCTTGAGACTAGATGGTAAACGTTAAAAGTGTGTTGGTACGTATTCTCATCTTGATAGTCATTTGATCTTAATACCGACATCAATATGTTCATCATAGTTAGGCTTGATTCATCATTGAAATTATTTTGAGGTGTTACGTTTCTCGCATCACCTTGATACAATTTCGATACTTACATCTTGTTTCTCGTAAAATTGATCTAAGTGTCTATATTGTATCATTACATTGCTCGCATCTTAACAATTCCTTATTAGACTTTGGCCTTGTTTCTTTTCAAACATTACCTCAACCTTGAAAAGTGTTGCTACATTGTTTTAAGTGTATCAATACTATTTTGATACTAATATCTTTCTTTTCAAAAGTTTAGTTAACCTATCTAAGTGGTATTATTTTGTTGCTGACACTTGTAACTTCCATTTTTGGGATTTAGGCCTTGTTTATATCTAAACGAGTTATAGTATACTTTGATTGTAAGTCACGTCAACCCCTTGTTAATAATTAAGCCTTGTTTATCTTAAACTTGAATTAATTATTGACATTGTGTTGATCATCTTGCATCAAACTACCATTGATTTTTTTTTTTTTCGCATAAGGAGTATTTCCTTGTAGATTGGATTGGTTTTCAAAACTTGCGTGATTATTCCTTGTGATTATCCATATTTTAGACTTTTTTTCTAGGAAAATCCTTTGAAACATTGATTCATTATTCTTTGACCATTTTTGGTTTATGACCTTGATGATTGTCACACATTTTACTTAGGTTTGTTGAATCCTCAATAACATTAGAAAAAACCTTTTGTAAATAATTACCACTATGCCACCTATCACAAGAATGGAATCCAAGAAATGGGGGTCTAAACCTTAGAAAAGATATTTTCGATTAAGAAATTTTGAAACAATTTGAACATTGGGAAAGTTTCCTTTGTAGCCTTTATGTTTTTAAAATTTAGTCAACCATTTTGACATTTAGACTTGCACTTGTTGGCTCAACCTTGTTGGATTATCAAAATTATGTGATTAATATGTTTATTTTCCTTAGATATCCTTTGGAAAATAACACACACATCCCCTTTTTGTTTTCAAGATGTCTAGTTGGCCATTGTTATTATGCCCAAATTGACACGGAACTTCCTTTCACATGAAGAAGTTAAATCATACTATCTAGGTCTAGGCATTTAGACCAAACAAATCTAAAAATGACTAACTATAAGATGGCTCCTTATACTTATGATAATAAAGAACCTAGGTTTAGGAATTTACATCAAAATACACCCATCACAAATAAACCTTGATTGGTTCTCCACACTAAAGGGCCCGTTCAGTTACCAATTTCCCCACCTTCATCTCATGGTCAATGGATAGATTTTGATGAGTCCAATCCAAAAATTCTTTCTGAAGATTCTAATCCAAACTATTATTCATATTCCTCTCTCTTCTAAAGATTCTGATCCAAACTATTATTCAAATTCCACTAATTTGACTCTTAAGTCGTGGTCCTCCCTTTCTTCGTAGGACCCCATTACCATCCGTAAACAAATTTTTCCTCCTCTAAGGATTTTCATCACCATAAAATCTCCCCATCATTCTTATAATTTTACTTGTACATCGTGGTCCTCCCTTTCTTTGCAAGACCCACTTTATCAACCACCTCAATGATGTATTCCTCCTTTGAAGATTCGTGCAACTCAAAGTTCCTCCAACCATTCCTATAATTTGAATCCTGAGTCATGGTCCTCCCTTTCTTCATAGGACCCCTTTTATCGGTGCCTCAACGATATCTTTCTCCTTCAAATATCTGTGTGACTAAAAATTCCTCTTATCAAGCATTCAAGTCGACCCCTACATCACAATCAACTGAATAACTACATGATCCTCTTTTTCTACATGCACTATGTCATCTTCTAGGAAAACCAATACCAACCCATTCCAAATCTACATCTTCTTCCACTCGTGAGACATCTAAATCCAAATCTACTTCGTCTCTTGAGTCATCATCTTCTAAATCTTCCACACCAGTTGGACCTCTTTCTTCTAATCAACCTACTATCATCAAAGAACAACAACCCATACCGATCGATTTATTTCAAAATGAAGAAGAAATCAGAGATAATTCATGGGGCTACATGATGACATTCCTCTAGAGGACCATGAGCAAGGATTCTATTTTGACCTCGATGTGTTCATGTATTTTGGGGAAGAGGTTGATTCCTTTTGTCGAAAAAACAAGAAGATCCTAAGATCATCAAACTTGATCCTCTTCTTGTTCTTCCATTTTCACCATCCCCATTACATGGAGAAACTCCTGGTCTATCATTGATCCTGGCCTATCTTCTCATCACCCAATCATTCTTTACATATCACAATTCCTCAATCACAATCTTACATTGGGCCACCTCCTAGTAGCCCTTCATCGTTTATGTGTGGGTCACCACTAATTAGCCCATCATCTTATATTCTTGGGCCACGTCCTATTATCCCCTTATCTCGTGATATTGGGCCATGTCCTAAGTAGCCCTTCTTCTTCTATACTTGGGCCATACCCTAATAGTCTTCCATCTTCTATTTATGGGGCACCTCCGAGTAACCCATTGTCTTCCATTTATGGGACACCTCCGGTAACCCATTGTCTATACTTGGGCCACATCCTAGTAGCCCTTCATATTAAATCTATGGAACACCTCTAGGTAGCCCATCATATTCTATACTTAATCCACATCCTAGTAGCCCTTCATATTTGGTCTATAAGACACATCATGCTAGCCCATCCTCTTTAATTCTAAGACCGTATCCTTTTCATCCATCAGATTACTTTTTTATTAATGAATGTGGAAAGCCCACCATCATTCCTCACATTCCTCTCATTAATTCTCAATGTCTAATTTCTTCTCCCACTTCTCAGGATTAGAAAAGTTAGGCCTTGGCTTATAGGAAACCCAAATAGTTGCTTCATCAAGCTAAGATAAAAAATTCAAAGAGCTCCAAAGCTCTAAGAAAATCCAACATTCAAAGGTCTAAAAATCAAACGTGATTCAAGAATGCACACCAACACAACCATCAAGTGTGACATAAAGTGTATAAACCTATGGATAGGGAACTCAAGCTCCCACATGTAAAATCCATGTTTCAAGATAAGTCATAGTAATTTATTGAGTATGAGCTCACCATGATCATCAAGACTAGAGATAACATGACTATTGATAAGAAAACATGCCTAATATCCATTATCAAGGAAATCACGAACATTATTGTTGGATCTTATCACACCGAGTGACATTATTGATCCTAATTTCAAAAATACAAAAATGAGAAAACATCAAAACATTACAAAAAAATCAAAGGTACAAAGATCAAACATTGCAATCAGGTATTACATACACATGGATTTTATTTCTTCCCTTTATTTCCATTCCTCTACAAGGAATCCACCATTTTCATCCCTTCGATTATATATTGGTTGGTCTATTCACATGCATTTTGTGACATTTATCTCTATGGTATCCATTTGACCTTGGTATTTCATCACCTTGGTAAATTAAATAATGACTGACCTCTTAGAGATCCTATCATAATCAACATCTAAAAAACTTGTTGTGAATAACTTTTGGACGTATTTTTTGACACTAGCCAATGTCGTCATCATAATCACTTCCATATCCTTCCATCAAGCCATAAGTTATTCTTAACCCCTCATCAAAACAATCAAGAGAGATGAAATAAGTTTTTGAAAGGAATGATAAGAAGATCATTCAAATCCGTGATATCAAATGATAATAGCACATCACATTTTATTTGAAAAACAGAAGAGCTAAAATACCATATATGGAAATCCATCATAATCCATAATGCTTAATACATAACAATACAATGACTTGAATTACTCAATAAGAAATATGTACATATAGGAGGAGGGAAGTATAACTACTACTTAAATCAATGGTGAATAATTCCCACTAACTCGATACTATAAGTTAAGTCCAAAAGACTAGTAAGCTAACTCCACATAACTGAGAAGCCAACTCAACACAACTAGTACACCTAAGCAAGCTAATCCAACAAGTGTAGGGATAACACAAGTGTAATAATTATCATAATAAATAAATAAAAGGATAAATAATAACCTACAGTAACACCCTCCCATAAGCATAGCTTAGGTGGGCAAAAAATAAGGTGGGTCTTGGAAATAAGGCCTGATGAGGTTCCCATGTACAATAATTGGGAAAATTGGACACCATAAGGTACCCAAAACTAGTAATAACAAATTAGAGAGAGAAAAATCCCATTACAAGATATCCTAAGAAGTTTTGTGCACACCGTGGTCTAAATCCACTACTTGATCATAGAACTAAAAATAATTGACACCGGGCTTCACTAAAATAGCTCCATGCAAGGAGACTGTCAATGGAGTGATGTCAAAAGTACCAAAAACACCAAACATAATTTTATCAACTGCTACAAATAGGTGTGTCACGATCCAATAATAATAGCCAATGAAACAAGGCAAGGACACAATATCCAAATAAATAAGAGTGCCACGATCTAAAAAAAGCCAAGGTAACATGATAAGGACACGAAACTTGAAGAAACAATATTAACACGTAATAAAGAAAGGACACAAAACCTAAAGAATTATTATCAACACCACACCCTCATATACTACTGAATGGGTAGAGTGACACCATAGATCTGTATGAGTTTCTAAAATCAACTACTTGAACATTGACAAACTAACACTAGGCTTTACGAGAATACCACCCCCTTAAGAGAGACTCACATTCCAAAACAAAGTGTCAAAAATATAGATCTAAAATATCTCAACAAATAAGAGATATATAAATGTATACACACATAGATACAAGAATGCAACAGCTAAAAGTTTAGGACATCGAGCTCAATCAAATTGTGTCCACAAGTGATTACAACACCCTCCAAAATTTGGCACTTTATAATTGAGTGCATGTAAATATTACAATGAGTAAAAGTATATTTTAAATTTGAAATATGTGTATTAAAATTTCACCAATGTGTAGATATAAAAAAATACACAATTTCAAAAAAATATCACCTTAATCTGAGCTACGGATCAAAAGTTATGAGCTCTAGAAGGTTTTACTATTAAAATAATATTTTAATGCTGATGTTTTTTAAAAGGTACACATGACACCTAAATGTCCAAAGGATAAAAGAGTGCATCCACATGATACATGCTTGCAACCAAAGGATAAAAGTTTGTGCCTAAAACCTAAATGTCCAGAGGGTAAATCATTGTATCTGGAGAGTAAAGGTCTATATCCAATGGATAAAAGAATGCACCCAGAGAGTACAAATCTACACCCAGTGAATAAAATACTGCATCTAAAATAGAAATATCCAGACGGTAAACGAATGAATCTGAAAGGTAAACGCTTATATCCAATGGATAAAAGAATGCACCGAGAGGGTACAAATCTACGTCTAATGGATAAAAATGCACCCAAAGGGTACATATATGTGTCCATATTTGACTTTCTCAAAGCATGGTTGAGTTTACAATCGATTATAGGGATTTGAAACCTTCCAAATCTAATTGTGCACTCCGTTTTGCAAAAAAAGTATGTTGTAGAAAATTTCTAACAAATTCCGAATACATGAAAATAATAAACCCTTGCTTGCAAATAAAAACTTACAGATGGATGTCTACATCATCTATCGCTCTGATACCATGAAAGGAATGATATGATAATTGTTCCAAGCTATGATCTCGATGATAATAGCACACCACATTATATTTGCAAAACAAAAGATCTAAAATACCATAAATGGAAATCCATCATAATCCATAATGCTCAATACATAACAATACAATGTCTTGAATTACTCAACAATAAAGATGTACATATAGGAGGAGGGAAGTGCAACTTCTACTTAAATCGATGGTGAATAACTCCCATCGACCGATACCGGTAGTTAAGTTAACTCCGGAAGACTAGTAAACTAACTCCACACAACTAGTACACCTAAGCAAGTTAACCCAACAAGTGTAGGGATAACACAAGTGTAAGAATTATCTTAATAAATAAATTAAAGGATAAATAATAACCTACACTAACAGTTTTTCGAAAGAAAAAGAATTAATAAAAAATTGAAAGAAAAAATATCAATATATAAACTATCTCTTGGGGTATTTCCAATATCTCTATCGGGGCTATTGACACCTAGATGGTAGTAGAGAAATGTTGCAATTAAAATCAAATATATTTGACTATCTCTAGCTGCATTTTCCATATCCTTACATACAATTTACACTTTTGACGCGTAGATGGGGTATTTCCAATATCTCTAGCTACATTTTCCATATCCTTACATAGAATTTACACTTTTCTCTCTTCGTTAAGAACATCCATGTGTATAAGATTTTCTTTTGACTATGTTTGCGATAAAATTTGTCCCTTCTTTCAATAAACAATCTTGTCCTTCTTTCTATCATATGTTTTTGGTCAACTTGGATTGGGGGCATGCTTGCTCCTTCTTAGCACTTCATTAGTTTGTGTTCATCGTCATGTTGAACATATCTATCTTGTCCTTGATCTGACCTATCCTTTTCTTATGTATATGTGAAGATTTTTCCTTTGAATAATCCCATCTAACATTGAGGGAATCTTCGCATATTCACTTTCTTGCACATACGGGTGGGATTATGCCCTTGTACATTCCCATCTATCGCAAGGAGAATCCATGTTCCTTTGTTTTCCTGTACATATATTTGGAAAATTCATTCGAAAATTAAAAAAAACATTCAAATATGTTGATCGGAAAAAAACATTCAAATATGTTTCACATCAAAACCCAAAAAAAATTGGTAAAAATTTGCAAAAATAAAAAAATTCTAAAAATTTGCAAAAATAAAAAAATTCTAAAAATTTGTAAAAATCCTAAACATTCATAAAAATTCAAAAAACCAAAAAAATTAAAATTAAAAATAAAATTCAACAGTTGGTAAAAAAGCATGCACACAGCGTAAGCTTGTGTCAAACGTATTGTACTTAATTATTGTCTTTCTTAGGTTATCACATGTTCTTGTCACAACGACTCACGAATCATTTGGATCTACCCCCACTAACAAATTTTGTCTTCTTGCTATGTCTATACTATCTTGGCACAATGAGTTTCCTAATACTGTTTTGTAGCACACAAATGCTTTCTCATCAAACCCCTGAGTCCTCCATTATTCCCCTTGCATGTATCCTTACTTAGGGCACCATATATAACCATTGTTGTTAAATATGAACAATTAGGAACTGAATCTTGATAAAAACATTTGTACAATGGTCTTGAATGTTGTTTGTTTGAGTATGTTTATTTGTACTTGTTTCCTGTTACGTTAGCTTTTTTACTTTCACATATTGCATTGCTTTCTATATGTTGCATGGAGTTTGTATTTTAGCAATGTAAAATTGTTTGTATTATGAATTTTCATGTCATTAGACACTTTCATTGTATGCTTACATTTTTAATAAGGACCGAGGATGTAGATAATTGGAAATATAATGAAATAAAGTTGTTTAAACGAACATTGGATGAATGTTATTTCCACCCCCTTCATCTTCATTTTTCTTCTATAATCATCTTCTCCTATCAACACTAATCTTCCAAATCACTTGGGGCAATAGGGATCACCTTTTATCCCCCCTCCTACTCCTTATTCTTCTATCCATTTCCTTCTTCTTTTAGATCATCGATTGACCTCTTTCATCACCCCATCGATACTCGAGGGGGCATCCTTCACTCTAATAATTTTTCTTCCACTCCTTCAAAATTTTACTTGTCTATTCTTGTCTACTATCTTTAAAGTGCCATCACTTATGCCACCCCAAAGAGGGGTAAATGTAGACATCTTAAGTTTTACTAAAGAATTTTAAATACTTAAATTTCACTAACTATCCTCTTTCCCATAAATTGATAAAAATTGTCAATAAACCACCATTCTTCCTCTATCACCATTAATTAATTACATTTCACTAATTAATTAACCTTCCAATCTCTCAGGATGTCGATTAACGACCTTTCATTAATTAATGTCCACTTCTACCTATGTCAATTAATTATTCTTAATTAATTTTGACTGCTAACTTAAATCAATAAATTACCGTTTCAAACCAATTTCCACTCTTAAATCCCACAAATCACACTAAGTTTCCTCCAGATATCCTAAAAATATTATTCTATCCTATTATTAATCACCTTTGATTAATTATATACACCCCAACTCCCATAAAGTGCTAACTAAAGTGTTAACTCACATATTTTTTATTATTGGTAAATATTTTTAAAGGGACTATACCTTGTTACAAAAAGGGCTCAACAACCAAATATAGCTATAAAGGAATGAAAAAAGAGGATCTAAATCTAGACAAAACACTATGTCTTGCAAAGAACCAAAAGATAGTTGTAAGTAAGAAACAAAACGTAACATAAACACAAAAGCAACATAGACACAACAAAAAAAGACCAAAAAAGTAGCGACCAAAATGACACCCTCCAGAGTGAGTTTACTTCTTGGACGCTCTGTCAATTCTGGACTAGATAGTTTATAGTGAGGTGAACAATGCCAATGTGGTGATGTGCGTTGGGTTAGAAGCATTCAACTGTGAGATGGTCTAACTCCTCTCTTTTTCATTCCCCCAAATAGTGTTAGGGATCCCACTAAGCATGGTAATGCTTCGAACTTGATACTCTAAGAAGTCACTGATGGCTTTGAAGATAGCCATGTTGTGATCATGTCTATCTTTAGCTCTCCCCAATCTACTGTCTAGAGTTCAACTTCTTATAAATGTCAGCAATCTGATCCTTCCCAATGTCATTATCATCATCAATTTTTTTTTGCCTTTCTGCTTGTCCATGCGCTACAGGTCCTTCTTAAGTTGCTTCATCTCTTTCTCCGAGACTCTAATATATGAGGCATGTTATTCTGCTCTTGATGCAAGGCCGTATCTAGACCAACATTACTCGATATGCAAAAACAAATTCACAACTTCCAGCTCTTTGGTGCTTTTGAGAACCCGGGCAGAGTGAGGGGTGTCAGTTTTTGGAAGCTTGGGGTTCTTGGTCTTGGATTTGGAAGGGGTGTCCAGTATGGGAGTGGGAGCAGTGGAGGTAGTGATGTGTGGATCGCTGGGAGTGGTCGGGAAGCCAGGGAATTTGGAGACACAAAGCTTATGAAGTAGGAAGATGAGGCCCTTTGGTGGAGAGGGATAGCACGGGAGTGCTTCTGAAAGTCCAAAATGGAGCGCTGAAGGGAATTTAGCAGGTAGTGCGAAGTAAACCACAAATTGCCTTCTAAAATGATTTAGAAAGACCAGGTGTTTAACAGGGACAATTTTGTATCGCCCTTCTAGAGAAATATACCTAACCATCATATTTGTCACTTCATCAAATGGCTTGGGAATAGAACTTACCTTAATGCCCGCAGAAACAAATTTGAGCTCCTCTCCCTCATCAGAGAATTTCTTAGCCTCGGTGGCCCTATCAATCCTTTTGTTGAAAAATGATAACCCTCTAATTTGAGGCTTGTAGCCTCAACAATCAACTCTTCATTAATAGTAACACGATGGCCACCATATTTCACCTTTCTATCCTTCTAGTCCATTGTGAAATGAACTGAAATATTCTAATCATGGCTCTGAAGGCGTTTTATAAAATTGGAAATGCTGCCCTTGTGTAAGAGGTTCCATAGCTCCTCATTGTTCTTCTAGGCCGGATCACCTGCAGGATCCAATTGTACGGTGCACCTCCCATTTTCTTCTTCTCACTGTTATTCCTACAAATGTTCTCGCTTAAAACCCTTGTTTGAATCTGTTTCTTCCTTATGTCTATCCCAGTTTTTAAGAACCCATCCACTTGTGTGAGGCTCAATGGCATTAATGTGGCCATAATTAGGATGATAATTCTCACATGTGTGATCTTTCACCTCCGCTAAAGCCCACTCCATACCATTATTATTTCTACTCCACGTTTGAATGCCCATATTTATCCACATTAATGCTATTATGTACCTCCTTAGGGATGTAATTTTCATTATCCCATATGGTTAGATTATTATTGATGCCAACATTGGCCAAGGTATCCGCAACCTTATTCCCCTCCCTATAAGTATGCCTAATGATGATATTCTTGAAATTTTGACAAATACTTATGGATTCCATAATAAAGTCCTTGATAGTCTAGCTAGGAGGAGAAATTTGATTTAGGTGATTGATGATGTTTAGTGAATCCCCTTCCAAAATTAAGTTCTATATATTATAATCTTTGGAAACCCTTAGCCCCCATAGAGTAGCTAGGGCTTCGCATAATGATTTGTCTGAATCCCCGGTTTATCAAAGCATAAGCAACAACTAAACAACCTTGATGATCCCGAATTACACCTCCCCCAGCAACAAAACCAAGATTGCCCTTGGAGGCACCATCAAAGTTTAGTTTATGCCAGTTAATCTCAGGAGGGATCTAATGAATCAAAGACCTATCAATGTTTGAGGTATTCCTAATCTGCAAATTTGTAGCTCCTATCTTCCAGTTGGAAAGAATATATTCTTCATTCTCAGGATATTTCTTATTTTTAGGAGGTTTGAATCTCCCAATATTATCTTTAATAGCATGACCAATCTTAACAAAGTTGAGCTTGCAATGTTGTTTATTGTTTCTAAAAATGATATCATTCCTATCTTTCCAAATCCTCTAGATAATATGGGGCATGACCAGTTTCCAAAGTCTTCTCACAACACAATGCTTAAAAGGAGGATTCCATTGGATCCAAAACTGAATGAAATCCTTAGGCACAGTCCAGAAAACATTGAACTTGGAAAAGGCATAACTCCAAATCATTGAAGCATACTCACAATGGACAAAAAGGTGCTTAATATCTTTAGAATTTTTTTTTCAAAGGTGACACCTATTAGGCATAATGAATCCTTTCTTCATCAGGGTTGTCATTAGTAATAATTCTACCTCTAAGCACAAGACAAAATATGTTATGATCTTCATGTGCAAATTTCACTAATGCCTCGAGGTTTTGGTGTAACGGTTCATTACATTTGGTATCAGAGCAACCACCCAGGTACGAGTCCCAACATGGGTAGCTACGTTGGCATTGCAGTGTTTTCCTAGGGCTCATATAGGGTAGGGTGTGGTCTCGCTATACAGGTGTAAATCTAGCCCGAGGTCTGGGCTATTGAAGCATGGTGGGATGTTATGATCCTCATGTGTAGATTTCACTAATGCCTCGAGGTTTTGGTGTAACGGTTCATTACAAAAGACAAATTTAATTTTAGGGGTTAGCTCGAGTCATCCAAATCTTTCTCTAATTAAAATCACTTTGGATATTATATCTAGATTTAACCATATAATCCCATCTCTAGATTTGTGCCAAACAATTTCATCCTTGAATTCCAACTGATTCAAGGGGATGAGGTCCAGTTGCTCCTGAAGAGAGGACAACATGGAGTTCAATTCAATTCTATCCACTGAGAGTTATTTCCATCTCTTCTTATTTCCATCAATTTCCATGTAATCAATGACCTTAGTACCATATTTATGTTCAAGACTATCCTTTGCTGCACCAAATCTATCATTAAGGCTGAAATTAGACCAATTATCTCCCCAAAAATTGATGTCTCTGCCATTTCCCACTTTCCATCTACAACCTTGCTTGATAAAATTCTTGACTAGAATCAAGTTGTTCTAGAAAATGGAACCATGGGGAAGTTTTTCATCATGAAGGAAAGAGAAAGCTTTTTGTTGTTCAAGATATTTGGCCTTAATGAGATCAATCCATGGTTGTTCCTCCGAGAGCATTCTCCAACCCATTTTTGCAATTAAGGCCATATTCATTTTTCTTATATCTTTTATGCCCAATCCCCCAATCCTTTTAGGAGTGCACACTTGATCCCAGGAAACCAGGTGATATTTGAATTTTTCCTCCATTCCCTATCATAAAAAGTGTTTCTGGATCCTTTCAATTTTTCTCTGAAGGCAGAAGGAATGTTATAGAGAGACATAATGTAGATAGGTAGATTTTGAAGAGTTCTTTTGATAAGTAGACATTTACCAACACTGGAAAGAATGGCTCCTTTCCATCCGGCCATTTTCTTTCAGAATCTTTCCACTAAATCATTCTAGACTTTTATTGATACTTTTTAGTACCAAGGGGGAGCCCCAAATAAGTAGTGGGAAGTAAATTGATTTTACATCCCAATATTTTAGCAATTCTATTCGGCTTTCCAAAGGAGTGTTGAAAAAGAAAATAGAACTTTTATCAAGTTGATATCTTGTCCACAAGAAGCCTCATAAAATTTTAGAATGGACTTGATCGCCTTAGCTTCCAGGATAGATGCCACTAAAAGTAGGATAGTGTCATTCGCAAATTGCTGATGAGAAGCCATCTGATTTGTAGAGGTATTTTTAGTGCCTTTTAGAAGACCATCTTTAACAACTTTGGTAATAGTTTTGTTGAGGCTATTTTCCATAATAACGAAGAGCAGAGGGAATATAGGATCCCCATGAATTAATCCCCTACTACTGGTAAAGTACCCCACTTGGTTCACCATCAACCACCACATAGAATCTAGTTTGTAGAAATGCAAGCCTTGATAATTCTTTTGAATTTGTTGAGAAAACGGAATTTGGCGTAAACCTTGTCAAGAAAATACCAGGAGACTTTATCAAAGGCTTTATTCATGTCAAGATTAAGGACCATGCTTTCTTTTTAATTATTATCCATAGAGTGAATAATCTCATGCTCCATGATCACACCATCTTAAATTATCCTTCCTCTTATAAACCTACTTTGTTGTTTTGAGATTAAATCATTCAAAATGAACTGCAGTCTGGTGGCAATAATCTTAGTAAAAATTCTATAGACAACATTAACCAAGCTAATGGGTCGAAATATTTGAAATCTTTAGTGTCCATTTTTTTTGGAGCTAGCACGATGTGAGTATTATTAAGCTCTTTCAATAAATCTCTAGTTCTAAAGAATTCATTTACAACCCTAAGGAGATCATTCGAGAAAATTTCCCAAAATTTCTGAAAAAATTTGACAGAGAAGGTGTTTGGTCCCAGAGCCTTATCTCCTTCAAGAGTAAAAATAGCTTTCTGAAGCTCCTCCAAAGTAAAAACTTTGGTAATATCTTTAAATCTCTGCTCCTCAATTTTATCTTGTGGGATAACTTCTAACATAAAAGAGTCAGCCATATCATTAATAACACTCTTCTCATTGAGCAATTTTTCATAGAATCTAAGAGCTTTGGTTAATTAAACTAATGTGTTAACTCACATGTTAACTCACCTAGCTCTATTTAATTAAACTAAAGTTACTTAATCCTTTATCCCACTTCCACCAATTTGCTAGCCTTGCTTGTTCGCATAAGATATATAAAAAACCTCTCTTCTTACCTTTCTTCTTACATTATTTTTTCATTAGTCTAAACTATAGGAATTTTTATCTTGAGAATTCCTCCATTAGTTTGAGCTAGCCTCTTCATTTGCATTCATCCACTCAAAATTGAGTAATGCAGGAAGATCCAAAATGGCTTTGTATCCATTCTTGGCAAGATTCCATTCTCAATCCTTGAGATCAAACAACAATCCAATTTGATTGCTAAGCGATCTATTTAGGTTCATTTTTTAGCTAGCAATCTAAAAGTAGAAATGACTTAGTATGTTAGTTCGATTTATTTCAATTTTTCATGCTTTTAAAAAGTTAGTTTCCATAAGCTCTTATCTTGATGGTTCTTGTTTAATTAGCTTTGTTTTGGAGCGATTAGGCTGTTAGTTTCAATTCATATAGCATATTTAATTACACATAAGAACATATGAAACACCCGGTGTGATTTACTCTATTGTCCTTTGCATTTAATTTCATGTTTTGTAGTTAAGTTTCAATTTTGGTTACTAACCCTCTTTTTGAATATATTGACATAACTTATTTTTCTTAACTTGTTTTGTTGAGTTTGCATGTGTTGAGTCTTCCTTGTAGGTATAAATGAGGTGAAGTGCTATCAAAATTGGATATTAATGGAAAAAAATCAATATTTCTCTATATTTTCATGTTTAGAGCTTTAATTTTCAACTTTTTACATGTTAGTTTTGTCAATTTCTTGAAAATATTAAATTTTTGAGCATGTAGGTTAGTGTTTGATAGTGTTGAGTCTTCTATTTACATATTAATGAGGTGGGTTTTTGTCCAAATGAGATATTGATGAGAAAAATTCAATCTTTTTCCATGTTTGCATTTTTAGAGCTTCATTTTTCATCATTTTGCATGCTAGTTTTGTCAATTTGTTGAAAATGTTAAGTTTTTTATCATGAATGTTAATGTTTGATAGCGTTGAGTATTCTTTACATGTATTAATGATATGGGTTACTCTCAAAATTGAATCTTGGTTGGAAAAATTTGACCTATATGCAGATTTAGGGATGTTTTTTTACATTTTTTTTTATTACATGTTAAGTGCATACCCGTCAAGATAAGAGCATATGCGTAAGACATCTTCCGAAGTCCATAAATTTTGCTTCCAAACTCAAAATGACTCCATTTTTTTGTGTTGGAAAGGTATTTAAGTGAAATATGCAATGAAAAAATAAATTTGGGATTTAGACTTATATAAAGAGTAGGGTTTTATTTATTATAAAACTAGTGATTTTCATTGCATGCTAGAGTCACTTTTGATCAACGCCACGTATGCTCTTCTCTTGCACTTTCGAGTGACCTTGAGAATAAGAAATGGCTGTGATTATGGATATTTTTCTAACACATTTAAATGATTTAATGAATTTTATTTTTCCATTTTTACTTAGTTAGATCAAAGTTTGTGTATGCTCTTCTCTTGCGCCTTTTGATGATCTTGAGAATCAAAAGAAAATGTGGTCTTATTTTCTAACATTTTGTAGGTTTTTAGTCTAACCTTTACTTGTAGGGTGTTTTCAATCATGTTTTTTCTGACTTATTTGATGATCTTTAATGAATGTCATGCTTTTAGTTCTTAGGAAAGAGTTTCATATGCTCTTCATTCACACCTTTTAGGTGATCTTAGGAATAAAAAACAACTCGAAGACTTTTTACACTTGCAAACATTTCCCTAAAATATTGGTTAAGGGAATGGACAAAAATTTGGTTAAAAGGAATTTCTTATGCATTTGAGATACAACCCATATGCAATATAGTAGTCTTACTCGTTGCAATATGCTCTTCTCTTACGTCTTAGTCATACTCGTTGCAATATGTTCTTCTCTTACGTCTTAGTCATACTCGTTGCAAATTTGGTTAAAAGGAATTTCTTATGCATTTGAGATACAACCCATTTGCAATATAGTAGTCTTACTCGTTGCATATGCTCTTCTCTTACGTCTTAGGACGATCTTAAGAATAAGAAACAACATTTTATCCTCTTTCATGATGTTTTGATCATTTGAAAAAGTATCAAAATTTGCATGCAGGACTAAATATACATTTGTCAAAGAATCAAGATCTAAACCAATACTAATACAATTTATTGCAGGTTTCCAACGGTGTGCAAAACCACATTAAGATAAAAGATAAAAAAACACACCACTATTCAAAACACTGTATTTGTAGGTTCGGTTAAGAGATATGGCTCATCTACTTAAAACTAGGATAAGTTCCTTGGAATAAGCTGTAAAACCCATAAGGATGCTCTCAGGAACCCTAAAGTATTCCATGCTAAGAAGGAACCTTGTGGATGAAATGGGAAGCACTCTTCTTACCTACTTGTCTAGTACCCCTTAAAAATATTAGCGTTAAAATTATCTTCATGTGACCCTAGTGAGATACAACTGAATGCATTCATTTCTCATTGTATTAAAGGGGGTAAAGTAAATACGGGATACTCCAAGGTTTAGTCAGTGTGACTTCCTTAGAAAACTGCACTCATAAAGATAGTTTGTGACACCTAGAGAGAGAACCAATTAGGAATCCATTTTGTCTTGGAGCCAACTTGACCAACTCAAATCTAATTGTGTTTCAAATATATTTCACGAAGCAAGAAGTTTTGGATTCAAAAGCTTGTTAATACAATAAGGGAGAGTCCATTAGAGTTTGAGACAAGCATAATTCATAATGAAATTTCCAAAGTGTTTACTCTGTCTTAGTTGTTCACTTTCCATAAGATAAGGAAAATTTTTTTCCAAAGTGACGCTAAGTATTTTTCACCCCATTTGATCTAATCCTTTTCTCTCTTGTTGATATTTTTGATCAAAAGAGGAGAAACATACGTGTGTTATTGATTGATTGTGTCCACCACTTTTTCACCCATTTACATTCATCCTTGCTTGAGATTGGATGGTAAATGTTGAAAGTGTGTTGGTATGTCTTCTCATCTTGATAGCCATTTGATCTTGATACCCATGTCAATATCTTCATTGTAGCTAGGCTTGATTCATCATATACCTTACTTTGACATGTTACGTTTCTTGCATCGCCTTGATACAATTTCGATACTTACATCTTGTTTCTTGTAAACTTGATCTAAGTGTCTAGATTGTACCATTACACTTGCTCGCATCTTAAAAATTCCTTAGTATACTTTGGCCTTGTTTCTTTTCAAACATTACCTCAACCTTGAAAAGTGTTGTTGCATTGTTTGTGTTGTATCAATACTATTTCAATACTAATATCTTGCTTTTCTGAAAATCTTGGTTAATGTATCTAAGTGGTATTGTTGCATTGCTTGCACTTGTAACTTCATTTTTTTGGGATTTATGCCTTGTTTGTATCTAAACGAGTTATATTATACTTTGATTGGAAGTCACATCAACCCCTTGTTAATACTTACACCTTTTTATCTTAAACTTGACTTAATTATTGACATTGTGTTGATCATCTTGCATCAAACTACCATTGAAAAACATTTACATAGGGAGTATTTCCTTGTAGATTGGATTGGTTTACCAAAATTGCATGATTGTTCCTTGTGATTATCCATATTTTAGACTTGTTTTCTAGGACAATCCTTTGATCCATTGATTCATTATTCTTTGACCATTGTTGGACATTCTTTTGTGACCTTGATGATTGTCACACATTTTACTTAGGTTTGTTGAATCCTCAATCACATTAGACAAAACCTTTTGTAAATAATTCCCACTATGCCACCTATCACAAGAATGGAATCCAAGACACTAGGGTCTAAACCTTAGCAAAAAAATTTCCTATCAAGAAAATTTTGAGACAATTTGAACATTGGGAAAGTTTCCTTTGCAGCCTTTATGTTTCTAAATTTTGGTCAACCATTTTGACATTTACACTTACAACTTGTTGGCTCAACCTTGTTGGATTATCAAAATTGTGTCATTAATATATTTATTTCCCTTAGATCTCTTTTGGAAAATCACACATGCATCCCCTATTTGTTTGCAAGATGTCTAGTGGGTCGTCGTTATGTTTCCTGAATCGACATGGAACTTCCTTTTCCATGAAGGAGTTCAATCATACTATCTAGGTTTAGGCATTTAGACCAAATAATGCTAACAATGACTAACTATCACATGGTTCCTTATACTTATGGTTTAGGCATTCATAGAAAAATATCCCCATCACAAATAAACGTCAATTGGTTCTCTGTGCTAAAGGGACCATTTGATCACCAATTTCCCCACCTTCATCTCATGGTCAGTGAATAGATTTTGATGAGTCCAATCCAAACATTCTTTCTGAATATTCTAATCTAAAATATTATTCAGATTCCTCTACATATTCTGAAGATTCTGATCCAAACTATTATTCAAATTCCTCTAATTTGACTCCTAAGTCATGGTCCTCCCTTTCTTCACAGGACCCCATTACTGTCTCCTAAAAAAATTCCTCTAAGGATTTGCGTCACCATAAGATATCCCCATATTTCTTCTAATTCAAATCATACATCATGGTCCTCCCTTTCTTTACAGAACCCCTTTTTCAGCCACCTCAATTATGTCTTCCTCTTTTGAAGATCTGTGCAACTCCAAGTTCCTCCAATCATTCCTCTAAGTTTAATCCCGAGTCATGGTTCCCCCTTTCTTTGTAGGACCCCTTTTATCAGTCATCTCAATGACCTATTTCTCCATTGAAGATCCATGTGACTCAAAATTCCTCTTATCAATCATCCAAGTCAACCCCTACATCGTAATCCACTAACTGGATACATGATCCTCTTTGTCTACTTACATTATGTCATCTTCCGGGAAAAATAATACCAAACCCTTCCAAATCTACATCTTCTTCCACTCGAGACATCTAAATCCAAATATAATTCATCTCTTGATTCATCATATTCTAAATCTTCCACACCAGTTGGACCTCTTTCTTCTAATCAACCTACTATCATCAAATAAAAACAACCCATACTGATCAATTTCTTTCATAATGAAGAAGAAATCAGAGAATTCATGGGGCTACATGATGACATCCCTCTAGAGGACCATGAGAAAGGATTCTCTTTTGACCTTGATACATTCACGTATTGTGGGAAGAGGTTGATTCCTTTTGTTAAAAAACAATGGAAGATCCTAAGACCATCAAACTTGATCCTCTTCTTATTCTTCCATTTTCACCATCCCCATTACATGGAGAAACTCCTAGGTCTTTCATTGATCCTTGACCTATCTTCTCATCACCCAATAATTATTTACATATCACAATTCCTCAATCAAAATCTCTCCTTAAGCCACCTCCTAGTATCCCTTCATCTTCTATGTGTGGGTCACCACTGAGTAGCCCATCATATTCTATTCTTTGGCCACGTCCTAGTATCCCTTTTTCTCCTAATCTTTGGCCATGTCCTAGTATCCCTTCTATACTTGGGCCACATCCTAGTAGCCCTTCATCTTCAATCTATGGGACACCTCCGGGTAGCCCATCATCTTCTATACTTGGGCCATATCCTAGTAGCCCTTCATCTCTAGTCTATGGGACACCTCCCAGTAGCCCATCCTCTTCAATTCTAGGACCATATTATTTTCATCCATTGCATTATTATTCTATCAATTCTGGGTAATCCCATCATCATTCGTCACATTCCTCTCATTAATTATCAATGTCCAATTTCTTATCCCACTTCTCGAGATCATACAAGTCATGCCTTAGCTTATAGGAAACCCAAATAGTTACTTCATCAAGATAAGACCAAAAATTCAAAGAGCTCCAAAGCTCCAAGTAAATATAACATTCAGTCTAAAAATCAAACAACATTTGAATAAAGCACACCAACGTAACCATCAAGTATGGCACAAAGTGTAAAAACCTATGGATAGGGAATTCAAGCTCCCACATACAAAATACATGTTTCAAGATAAGTCATAGTCATTTATTGAGTATGAGCTCACCACGATCATCAAGATCGGAGATAACATGACTATAAATAAGAAAACATGCCTAGTCTCCATTATCAAGGAAACCATGAACATTTTGGTTGGATCTTATCACATCGAGTGACATTGTTGATCCCAATTTCAAAAATACAAAACAATGAGAAAACATTAAAACATTACAAAAAAATCAAAGGTACAAAGATCAAACATTGCAATAAGGTATTACATATGCATGGATGTTATTTATTCCCTTTCATTCCATTCCTACGCAATGAATCCACCATTTTCATCCCTTTGATGATATATTGGTTGGTCTATTCACATGTATTTTGTGACATTTATCTCTATGGTATCTGTTTGACCTTGGTCTTTCATCACCTTTGTAAATTAAAGAATGACTGACCTCTTAGAGATCTTATCACAATCAACATCTAACAAACTTGTTGTGAATAATTTTTGGACATATTTATTGACACTATCCAATGTCGTCATCATAATCACTTCAATATCCTTCCATAAATCCATAAGTGATTCTTAACCCCTCGTCAAAACAATCAAGAGAGCTGAATTCAATTTTTAGAAAGTAAAAGAATCAATCACAAATCGAAAGCAAAAAGCATATCAATGTATAAACTTTCTTGGGGTATTTCCAATATCTCTACCTGGGCTATGGATTCCTGAATGATAGTAGAGAAATGTTATGATTAGAATCAAATACATATCTGTTAGGATTATGGATTCTGGCTACAGAATAGAGCAATGTATGAATTTCCTTCCACCCTCCATTCATAAATCAACTTTGAAAATAAATCATTCCTACACATTGACTAGGGTATATTCACTTGTTTTCTATCAAATCTTCCCCTCAAGAGGTAATAAATCTCCATGTGCACACACGAGATATCAATGAGTTATAAAGAATAGTATGTTACCAAGTGTCTTTGTTTAGACCTTGTTCGAATCTTGCTTTAGTGTATATCTTGTCTCATGATTTGTGCCTTTGGCTAATCACTTTTTCATCGCTAGTCTTCTAGCTACATTTTCCATATCCTTACATGGCATTTACACTTTTCCTCTACTTCATTTAGAACATTCATGTGTTTAAGATTGCATTTTTACTATGTTTGTAGGAAAAATTGTCCCTTCTTTCAATAAACAATCTTGTCCTTATTTCTATCATATGTTTCTTGGCCAACTTGCACTGAGGGCACGCTTGTTCCTTCCTAGCACTTCATTGGTTTGTGTTCATCATCATGTTGAACATATATATCTTGGCCTTGATCTGACCGATCTTCTTGTTTTGTATATGTGAAGATTTTCCTTTGTACATTCCCATATAACACTGAGGGCATCTTTTCATCTTCACTTTCTTACACATATGCATGGTGTTCTACCCTTATAAATTCCCATATATTGTTGGGAGAATCCACATTCCTTCATTTTCCTGTACATATCTTAGGAACAATGTTTTGAAAATCCCAAAACATTCAAATATGTGAGTCAGGAAAATAAAAAGATTCAAATATATTTCACTTCAAAACCAAAAAAAAATTGGTAAAATTTGCAAAAAAAAAAAAAAAGTTGGTAAAAATAATTTTTTTCTAATAATTTGCAAAAATCCAAAAAACCAAAAAATTTGCAAAATTCAACAATTGGTAAAAAATCATGCATGTAGTGAAGCCCGTGTCAAACACATTGTACTCAATCATTGTCTTTCTTAGGTCCTCGTTTGTTCTTCTCACAACGACTCGCATCATTTAGATCTACCCCATTAAAAATTTGGTCTTCTTATTCCCCTCGTATGGTATCCTTATTTGGGGAACCATATTTAGCCCTTGTCGTTAAACATGAACAATGATGAATGAAGCTTGATAACAAAACATTTGTGCAATTGTCTTGAATGTTGTTTGTTTGAGTATGCATGTTTATACTTATTTCCCTATTAGGTTAGCTTGTTTACTTTCTCGTATTGCATTTTATTCTATATGTTTCATGGAGTTAGTGTTTTAGCAATGGAAAATTGTTTGTATTATGGATTTTCATGTCATTATACACTTTTTTTGTATGCTTATATTTTTAATAAGGACCGATGATGTAGATCATTGGCAATATGATGAAATAAAGTTGTTTAAATGAACACTAGATGAATGTTATTTCCACCCCCTTCATCTTCATTTTTTTCTATAATCATCTTCTCTTATCAACACCATTCTTCCAAATCACTTGGGAAATAGGGATCATATTTTATCCCCTCTCACTCCTTATTATTTAATCCATTTCCTTCATCTTTTCGATAGTTGATTTACCTCTTTCATCACCCCATCAACATTCGAGGGGGCATCCTTCAATCTACTAATTTTTCTTCCACTCCTTAAAAATTTTACTTTTCTGTGCTTGTCTACTAAATTTGAAGTGGTGTCACTTACGCCACCCTAAAGAGGGGAAAATGTAAACACCTTGAATTTGACTAAGCAATTTTAATACTTAAATTGTACTAACTATCCTCTTTCCCGTAAATTGACAAAAATTTGTCAATAAACCACCATTTTTCCTCTATCACTATTAATTAATTACATTTTGCTAATTGAATAACCTTCCAATTGCTCAGGATGTCGATTAATGACCTTTCGTTAATTAACGTCCACTTCTACCTAGGTCAATGAATTATTCTTAATTAATTTTTGATAACTTAAATCAATAAATTACCATTTATTGAACCAATTTCCACTCTCAAATCCCCTGAATCACACTAATTTTCCTTAAAATAGCCTAAAAAACTTATTCTAGCCTATTAATAAATCACCTTTGATTAATTATATGCACCCCAACTCCTATAAAATGCTAATTAAAGTGTTAACTCATATGTTAACTCACCTAGCTTTAGTTAATTAAACTAAATTTACTTAATCCTTTATCCCACATCCACCAATTTGCTAGCCTTGCCTATTCAGAAAGCTATATAAAGAACCCTCCTTCTTACCTTTCTTCTTACACTTTATTTTCATTAGTCTAAATTATAAGCATTTTTATCTTGAGAATTCCTCCATTAGTTTGAGCTAGCCTCTTCATCTTGCATTCATCCACTCAAAATTGAGTAATATGGGAACTTGATCCAAAATGGTCTTGTAGCCATTCTTGCTGAGATTCCATTCTCAATCCTTGAGATCAATAAACAATCCACTTTTATTTCTAAATGATCTATTTAGGTTCATATTTTAGTTAGCAATCTAAAGAGTAGAAATGACTTAGTATGTTAGTTTGATTTATTTCAAGTTTTCATGCATTTGAAGAAGTTAGTTTCCATAATCTCTTATCTTGATGGTTCTTGTTTAATTATCTTTACTTATGAACTATTAGGTGTTAGTTTCAATTCATCTAGCATAGTTAATTACACATGAGAACAGATACTAGTGGCTGGTAAATTGCTAAATGTCTTACCCCGGTAGAAAAGGAGGATCGAAAGAGGTTATTTAAAATGAAAAGTTTATTTCCTATTAATTGATGAGGTTACGTAGTGGACAATACTTAATAGGTTTATATTCATGTTTACATATTTGTAAATGAAGTAAGAAATCCCCATCTTTTAGCAGTTCATAAAATGAGTGAAAATTACAATTTTAAAAACATTTACAAATTGGTGGTGTCAATTTTGAAGGATATTACAGGTATGGATGATTTTTCCATTGCAACGAAGTTATTTTGTGTTAGAACTGACAATTTAGTTATAATGCAAGGGGAATAAATGGTATCTACATATGACTACAAACAATTGTTTCCCCATATATGATTGTGATTCATTGCATGGCTCACAGAATGAATCTGGCCTATAAAATTATGAGCACATTCAAAAGTGTTGCCAAAGTGGAGGAGCTGATCTGTGATTTGCATGCATATTATTCTAGCAATCCAAAGAGATTTTTATAATTTCATAAATTTGCAATTGGATTGACAGATGGGAAAAATATTCTCAAATATGTAGATACCAGATGGATTTCAATGTATGAACTTGCTTATAGAATATTTGAAGAATATCCTTCATTGATAGGTTTTATGTATAAATACTGCAAGGATGTAGATAAAGCTAAAGATTTGTTGTACCGTCTAACAAACATTGAAAATTTACTTACACTATGTGGTATTTTTCCAATGTTGAAGGAGCTAAATGTTTTGACAAAGCATGCACAAGAGTATTGCATCTACATAACAGACTTCATAAGACTGAGAAAATGTGTGTGCTTGAGTCTAGATAGTTTATATTTGTCAGATGGAAGTTTTCAGGGTCCTATTTTTGAAATCTGGAATGCATTAACAGACCTTAAGAATGCAATTTTCTACTTAAAATTCAATATACATGATCATCTATGTATAAAAACACATGGGAAAGAGATACCACTTCATAATTTTCAAAAAAGAGTAGATTTGGTGGGTCGAGATGGAAGAAGTAAGAGTGACACACAATTTATTTGAAACAGTATTATGTGACACTTGAAATAAATTGAAAAATATTTCTCAATCTTTATCTATAGAGATCCGTGAAAGATTAAAAAGGATAAATTACTCAAAGTAATGGGAGTTGTCAATCCACAGTTTTGGAATACAATTGGAGGCATACTTCAAACATCCATCAATACTTTATTTATCAAATACATGACTAGTCTAATGGACCATTTTTGTAAGTGTAAAGAGATAAATGGAGTTTTTGTTGAAGGTATTTTACAAAAAAAAGTTACTGAGTTCTCAATCACGGATTTTGCTACCACTATGCTAGAGCAATTTTGGTTTCTAGATGAGCCAAATGAAAATGGTTCCATTAGAAGACTTTGGAAGAATATTTATTCAAGTAGTATTTTCTGAGATGATTTAAGTGAGTATATTTGAAGATGGCTGTAATGGGGGCCTTCCCATTTGATGCCATGCATCTATAGTGAGAAAATTGACTTTTGCACCCATGTTGATCAAAATATTGCTCAGAAGCCATCCATCAACAACAACATTCAAGGTAATCTCCTTATCATAATCAAGACTGTGGGGAGGAAGGTTGGCATGTAGAACCTGGATCTTGCACCCTTCTCCAGTGCATGATACCTTCTCTTGTAACCACTCTCCTAGCAAGGGGATGATATTCTCTTGCCTCAACATCTTGCATACTTCTCTAACCTCATCTAGATCCTTTTGTAGAGCCTCAACATTCTTCATTTTCTCTAACTGTCTTGACTAATCTTTTAGACACTAGATATTTCCTTGAAGGCTTTGAATCACATCCATTATTTCTTGATATAATTCCTTCATGAGTAGGGTCTAGATACTTTCAATGCACCACCTCTTCTTGTTTCACCGGATTCTTGATAAAATTAATGAAACAAACAGATGGTGATAGGTCAAGGAGGAATACCTATTTGTGAATTCAGTTATAGGTTGTGTGCGTGTTCTAATTTCTTGATCCAATTCTCATTGTGAATACTACATTTTGGATAGGATGAACTACCTGTAAAATGCAAAATAATACCACTAGATAGAGTTAAATAAAACAAGTGGACTGCCTAGTGGAAGCTAGATCCAGGAAGCGTGATGCTTCCTCAACAGGTTGTCAATCCACTTTCTAAATAACAATATTAATGCTATCAAAAGTAAACATGAAATAAAAATCTTATTAGAATTGAACGATTTAGGCATCTCAATCAAAACAAATAAGAAAGGTCAGGTAAAAGGTGATTGAGGTCAAAACAGTCGGGTGATGGGATAATATTGGGTTTTAGGTTAGGTATAGGTTCCGAAAAGGTCTAGTCAAGATTAAGAGTGATTCTTGGTTGTTAAGGAATAGATATGAGCTCGTTGGTCTGGGGTATGTTTCCAGACATAGTAACCAACGCCGGTTGTGTGATTGATGCCGGTTTGGAAGGGTGACTGATGTCGGTTGGATAACTAGCGTCGGTAGGGGAAGTTACTAAAAGGCTCTTAGAAATGGTCTTCAAACTTTTCGGGATTTCACAGAGGCTAGAAATGGTGGGGTTGAGATCGTGGAATGGTCTAAAAGATTCAAAGATGATTAAGATTAGGGAAGATAGGTGGAAGGTCCAGTATGGTAGAGTGATATGTTGGTGGGAGGAAGGGAGGTGTACGGGTGTATAGAAGGATAAATTAATGAGATGAATAATAAATACTACTAAAAGCAAACAAAGATAAATGAAGAGGAAATAGATACTTACTGAAGAGAAGATCTAGAGAGTGCAAGTGATGAAAATAATGATGGAAAAGATCTAGAGAGAAGGGAGGTCGTATACGTGCCGTGGAAGTTTGAGTCTCCGAGTGAATCCGTGATCGTGAAGAAGGTGATGGATGTCAATGGTTTGTGGTAATGTTCCCATGTGTTTTCCTTTTCCTGAGTGCTTCAGATAATCCCAATCATCTAAGTCTCTTTTTGTATGAGATCTTGAGTAAATGACCAACCTCAACAAAGGATTTTGGAAATGTATTTAACCTAACCAATGATGGTTAGGGGACCGACGTTGGTTGAGGTATAACCAACATCGGTTAAGGTGGGAATATCTAGGTTGGCCAAAAATATCCTGATTGTTGCTATTTTTGGCGTGGTCTTCAATCTTCATCCAAGTCTCGAGTGATAGACCATGGAGGAATGAGTAAGAGTCCTCTTAGGTTTGTTAATAAGAGTTAAGTCTAGGTTTAGACTAAGTCCTAGTTGGTTAGGATAATCTTAGACTTGGTCTTAGGTCATTAATGGGGTTTGAGTGGGTCATGGGGTGAGGTGGCTAGGTGAGTTGGTGGGTGAGGTGGTCAAGTGAGGATGTTAATTAAATTAATTAAAGTAATTAATTCAATTAATCATGTGCAACATAGGATATGAATAGGTAAGGTATGGTTAATTTGATTAACAAGGTTAGAAGGGTAGTATGACCTAATTTTGGTGTCTACATTTTCCCCTTTTATCACATAGCTTGTATGGTAAGCGACACTGACAAAAATAGGAAGTGATTGCCCCATGTGTGGGTGAGAGTGGGGTTGCCCCAAGTATGGGTGAAGGTGATCCCCCTCAAACTAGGAACTGATGAAGTGTTATACAAAGTTAGTGAGTGGTTTGATAAATTTGTAGTTGGTGTAAGTGAAGGTAGGTGGGGAAGAGTATGGGTACTTTAGGAAAGGGTAATGGTCAAATCAGTAATGGGTAATGGTAATTGAACACACACACATGTATAGACTGCAACATGGTACCAGGTTGAAGAGCTTGCAAACTATACAAAGGCCCAAGGTCGATAGGTGTATCCAAACAAGGTTGAAGTGATTCAGGTATCTAGGGTATAGGATATAGTCCGGAAACACAATGTAGGTTAGGTGCAGGAACATTTAGGTATGATCCGGTACACCACGTTTTGTTGAGGATAAATGACATGACAATAGGCAAGGTATGGTTGTTAGGCTAAAACAACATAGGTAACAACATCGCAAGGTATAATGAGTACACAAGTTTAATGGTCACAAAAAGTAGGTCAGGTCTAGGTAAATAGGTCGTGGCATGGGTAAGGCCAAGGTATAGGTAAAATAACAAATCCCTAAATGCAATTAAGGAATTGTAGGGGTAGTTTAGGCTTGTGGGTAGGGTACAATGGGTGTTGGTACTAGAAAAAAGTGATGTGGTAGAAATGATGTTAGGTCAAAATAGGCCAAATGCGGAGGAAATGGTATTTACAAATGACTGATGTCGGTTATAAGGTAACCGATGTTGGTTTTGTATGACCGATGTCGGTCATGGCGGGTTAGGGTTATAAAGTTAAATTTTTTATTTTATGGAATCATCGTTGTTGTTAACTTTGAGAAAATGGTAGAGCTAAGTGATTTGTGCATTTTTCAAGGAGGAAAAAGAAAAGATATCTAATCAAGCTGAGGTGGAGGTGACAGAGTGTTGAGGGGAGCCAAGTAGATGGGTCCATGATATCAATTGGAGACATGTGATTGGTTGAGAGAGTTGAGGTCGGTTTGCGACATGGCAAAGGTGAGAGAGGGGTTGGGTGGACCACCGGCATAAACGCTAGATGTGCCACCAAGGTGATGACACCGAGATGAGGTAGGGGGCATTTTCCTTGTCATTTGATCCAATTATGTTATAAAATGAAGAAATTTGGGTAGGGGTTTTCATTTTTGAAATACGGTTGAAAGGTGGATAAAATCAATGTGGGGAAGGGAAAATGTAGGATAAATGGGAGAATAAAGGAATATAATGTAAATTGGGGTGTATTGGGGTAGGTGTAAGGGATTAATTAGGATTATAGGGTGGTTTTTGTCAATTTTTAGAAATAGAAGAGGGGGTTTCGGTTTTGGGGGTCATGACAGAGACCGACGTGTCAAGGTTTGGCCGACATTGGTTGGAGGTAGCCAACATCGGTCAAGACTAAGGTGACCGACACTAGTTAATAGGAACCGATGTCAATCAAGGAGAACCGGTGATGGTCTAGGAGACCGGCACCAGTTAGGGTGAAAGAGGGATTGGGGTAAGAAGGGTTATGTTGCAAAAGGAAAAAAAAGGTCAAAAAGGGGCAAGTAATGTTGGTTGTAGAGGGGTAAGGGTAACATGTGGTCATTGGCTAGATGGGTTAGGTGAGTAGGTGAAATAATGTGAAGGTAATGAGTCATGATTGTAAAAGGGTAGGAGGTTGGTATGTGAATTAGGTAAATGGGGTTAAGACGTAATTGGAGGTAGTGAGGTCTTAACAATACTGTGTTTTGTTGGATGCAGGCTAGGGACTAGCTACGTATGCGAGATAGAGTGCCACCATTATTGGTAGATATATGGTCAAGTGTGACTGTAGAGGAGTGGGAGCACATGATTGACATTGGATTGATTGGGATCTGATGCTATAGGCATGTAGCGTGAGATCCTAGTTTGATGGTCACACTCATCGATAGATGGGATTCAACGACCAACACTTTTCATTTACCGATAGGTGAGATTACTATCACCCTGGAGGATGTATACAGGATCCTATGGCTACCAATTGTGGGTGAGTGAGTGTATTATATTTCTTTAGAGACCTTAGTAGAGCTTGTAGTGGCTGTGTTTGGAGAGGTGATGGGTGAACTGTGGTACCATAGTGCGAGCCTCACCTACAGAGTGATGTATGCGCCCATCCTCGGGAGACAAGGTTGGTTTATTTGATGATGGAGGTAATATGTTGTTTCTCTCTACTAGATGCCGAGGGTGGTAGATTCCCATGAGCATTAATGGGAGTGCTCTAGGACATGGTGGAGGAGCGTATTTTTTTTGCATGGGCACCGACATTCTTGGTGTAGGTCAGTAGGAGCTATGGACCTATGGGATGTTGCGTAGGTTCAACTTGTGTTACACTTTTATTTTGCATTGTTGGGCATATGAGCACATCGTATGTGTGCATCTAGTTGGTTTACCCCGACTTGATTGGTTCGGGGTGGCTTGGTTAGAGTTGGATATAGATGGTGGGTACCAGTTGGTGGGGAGCACAGGTGGCTAGGGCCACACATGATGTTTCATATTACATGTGAGTGCTACAGAATAGTCTAGCATGGATATTATTTGGAGGCCCTATGTTGGCTATCCCTCATACAGGGACATGACGAAGGAGTTAGAGGGGTTATAACTACTTAGGTGGATACAAAAATGTCATGTAAGGAAGCATGATATGATACCCGTAGATAGGGTCGATGACAAATTTGGGTTGCCACAGGATGTACCACCACCCTTCCCTCAATATAGGAGAGATGACATGGAGATACCTATGTCTCCACCATGACCGATCAGTGCCAACAGGGGTGAGGAGTAGGCAATAGACAATAAAATTGATAATGCTATGGTCACTAATAGATATAGACGGTGGTGGGTGGCACAACTACGAGTGAAACCCCGAGGCAAGGGTAGCCGAGACTTAGCCACCATAAAAGTGTAGAGGGATACCTTGCAGGGTCGGGTGGCCGCCCTATGTGCACAAATTATAGTTTTGTAGGGGTAGCTCATAGGTTAGAGGCACAGGTTACCATTTTATAGGCTTAGGTGTTAGCACTATAGGCCCATGTTTCATAGGGACCGGCACCCGTTTAGGGTGGAAATGGAGATGAGTGACAGGTTTTAGCCTTACGGGCGCAGTAGCGAGTTTTATAGGACTAGGTTGTCCACTTGCACAAGCTCAAGTTGTGGCCCTACAGACTAGGTTACAACACAAGCACCACCACAGCTCAAGGACAAGGTTCCACACTGAGGAGGAAGTGATGACAGAACATGGTTCCTGTGCAAGGAGCACAAGTACAGGGTTAGAGGCCAACCCTAGCAGGATAGAGCTCACAAGTTACTGTGAGACCCATGACACCGCCTCGGATGATGCCGATGGAAATGTTCAAGGATGCCCGAATGAGACATGGTATTACCAGGGATCATATGATGACCATAGGGATAGAATTCCCTTCCTATGCTTTGAGTATAGGGAACAACATGTCGTGAGTGAGAAGACTCGATCCCACACTCATAACACAAAGAGAATAGGGGGCCTTTGAGCCCAGAGATAGGGTCAGGGTGAGGTGATGAGTTCATGGAGGCTAGAACCAATAGAGGGTCGGTGAAGGCTAGACTCGAGACCCATCCTAGATGGAGAGATGATGGCAGGGTGACATAAAGGTAGAGGGGAGGAGGAAACAAATGAGACATGTATGAATATCATGTGGGGTGATTATTAGTCACCGGATATGATCAATGTATATTTTTGGTATATATCACCGCCTACCGATGATAGTGAGGATGTATATGAGGGTTTGAGATTTTGATCCTATACCATCCTACGTGTTGAAGATGGTGAGGATGTATTTGAGTGTTTGGAGATACTTTGTATGTATTTGTATCAGTGTATATTTGTATTGATACACAAAATTTCATTGTTATAGATGATGATATTTATGGTATGGATGATGTACTTTGTGTTTTAATTTCCATTGTTATTTGTGTATGGATGGAAACTAGGTGAATTAGACATGGTGGAGTTGAGGTCGTGTAGGCACGATGGAGTCTAGGTCAATTAGGCATGGTTAAGTTTAGGTCGATTAGGCATGGTTAAATTTAGGTCAATTAGGCATGGTGGAGGCTAGGCGAGTTAGGCATGGTGGAGTCATGTTGTTGGGTTTATTTAATGTCCATGTTATTGGTAGTATTGGAAAATAAATGATGATGTAAGTTTCTGTTATGGTTTAAACATCAGAAATATTTGATATGATGAAAATGTGAAATGATTAATGTATGATATGATGATGTAAGAAATAGGTAGGTATACATGTTTGTATACTTGTATGTTTGTTTAATTTCCAAGTAGTGTATAAGATGGAAACTAACTAAGGTAGAATGTGAATAGAAAAATGGGGGGAATTTGTTAGGGTAGAGAGTGGTCAAGCTAACCTCCAAGGGCCCCATGCCCTTGGAGTGCTGCCTACATAGCCTCGATGAAAAGGGGCCTCATGCCGATGTAGTTCTCTCGTAAGCTAGGGAAGAATAAGATGAGGATAGATGAATGGTTTGGTAGGTTTTAGGCATGTTTTGAGTCTAGGTCATTTAGGAATGATTATGTTTAGGTGAAAGAGGACTTCTTAAAGTGTAGGTGTTAATGGTCTAATCCTATATAGAGAGATCAACAAGTAATGAAGAAGGTGAAGGGTAAGAGGTGAACAAAAGAGCCACCTAATTAGAAGAACCATAACAAGTATACCATACCAAAGGTGGGCTTATGAACATAAGACCCTAAAGGTGTTGCATGATTGACTATGCTAAGGGTGAAGAAAGTCACATGATCACGAAATGTCATTTTTGTGGCAAGTCCCTTGAGAAGGTAGAAAATTAGGGTAAAAAAGGAAATGAGGTGAATATGGTTGGGGTTTAGCGTCACGTGGTGTAAGACATCATGTCTACTTGGCAAGAGATCTAAGATCAAAATAGACAAGTCCATGAATTTTTTTTTTTTTATCATTTTCTTCTTTTTGTTTTTTTGTTTTGATAGACTGATTGATGCAAGAATTCTATGAGGGATAAGTATATTATCTCCTTGAGGTCTTCGTGAAGCTGATCGATGCGGGAAGCTTCTAAATATTTTATTTTATTTTGCAAGAATAGTCCTCTTTTGATGAGAGACTAGGTACAATATGGCTAGCTTTGCATAGCTGTCCTTCGAGGGAGCAATCTATTTATAGCAGCGAGATCGAGGGAATAAATTTCCTTTTTGAGGGAATATTATTTTTAATAGTAGTTTGACTAACCTAACTTTGGAGGAGATTATTAAGGGGCCGATGAAGGGTGGCTAACCATATGTGTTTTCTATGGCAATAAATGAGAAGGATTTGAATCCCATTATATTTTTGACATTTCTTTACTTTTTAGACTTTTAATTTATGGACAAGACTATAGAGAAAAATAGGCTCCTAGTTTGAAGGCAAAACCATAAACCTGACAAAGGAAAACTATGGAAGAGAGAATTGACGTTATGAACAACTACATGGGATTTCATCTTGAAAAAGATGAAAAGTATCCATGATAATCATGCCATGAGTAGGGCCGTGGTACTCATATTTAAGATAAGGCTGAAAAAAAAACTATTTGTGACAGGTAATCACATGATCCTAGTTTAGTCGTTGATCCTTAAGATAGGTAAAATGGAAAGTGAACGGTGTTCAAGGGATGAGTGTTAAATAGATAAGAGGTGATATAAGAATTAATTCAACAAGAGAAGGGTCTAAGATGTAAGGCATTGAGGGTAAGGTTCGGGTTTAACTTTGAGTGAAGACAAACGATAAACACCGATCCATAGGTATGAGTAACAATATAAGGTCTAAGCCAATTAGGAGTGAATTTGCCCGCTTAGTTTTCTCCTCTTTGGTTACATGTTGGTTTTCCTTTCGATTTGAGGTCACCATCCCGAAGGTTTGTTCATGGACACGTTTTTCATAGGCATGTTTGATACATTTTTGGTATATTTGGAGATGATCAAGAGCATTAAGATGATGTTCATCTAATAACTCAAGTTGTATCAAATGGCGTTGGTGAAATTCATCATCATTAAGAATCTCTTTGAGTGAAATATGAAGAGATGGAATATGGAAATCGAGAGGTAGGACAACCTTTGTAAGATGTTAGTGTTTATCATGCCTGGCTATCGTAGACCATGTTGACTAGATAAAAAGGTGTGGCTATAGTTGAGGTATGAATTGTTGAGTACACAAGAGAATGATACAAAGGAGAAGGTGCACAAAATATTCATGTGTAAGAGTAAAGAATAGTCAAAGGCGCGGAAGGATAGGGAAGGACGCACATGTGAAAGACAAGGGAAAATTCGAGACTTAGCCATTTTCACATGTATGGGCTATTTTTGGAGATAGCGTGTAGAGCACACAAACCGGATAAAGAATTACATGGTACACATGGGCTATTATTAGAAGAGTGGATACTAAGTGCTTTGCATGGGTTTAGGCTAATAATAGAATTTCTACTACCAGTTAACCAGAAGAGATCTATTGTTAGCGCACTTGTATGTGTGGCTATTATTGTAAAGGCACATGGCTATTTTCAGCATGCGACCTATTTTAGGAATTGACAGTTCATAAGAAGTGAAGGGAACGTCCCCACTCTTATAAATATGTAGTGATCTCGCAATGAAAGATAGAGGACTACATGTGTAAGAATTGAATTATCATGAGTGTATTTAGAGGTTATGCTACTATGGATGTTTAAAATGAGGATGTTATATATGATGAGCGTATGAGATTATGGTATTACTTATTGTAATAAGCTTATGTGTATTTATTGTGTTTAATATAATGGAGTGTATTAGCTGAATCAGAGTATTAATCATGAGTATAATTGGTTCTTGCATGATTGAATTCATTATGGATATTATTTAAATCTATTACTCTTTAGATCTAGATCTGGACATGCTATGTATAATGTTATGTTAATTATGGATCTGAATGCATTAATTCTTCATCATGCTAACATCCTACAACAACAACCATAAAGAGGGGCTTGGTACCTTTGCACACTTTGAGTGAGTGCTTAGTCTAGGCTGAGTGATGTGCCAACACGCCCGGGTTATTACTGTAAATTCCAAGATGCATCATTGTTCCGTTTCCGGACCTTTTTTCATTTGTTTTCGTGGATGGTTCGCGATGAAGACATACCGGTTGACCCTAGCAAGTGTTGAGGAGTGGATACATGATCTAGAAGAAGAATACACACGGAGGTTCAACACTGGATCTAGTTTGAACGTATGTGCATGGGTGGAACAAAATCAGATGAAATTTTTTATGAGAGCTTCTTTGCTATTTTTCTAGTAGAACTATAGGAATGACTGTTGCTTATGCATCTAAAAGGGATTGGAGGTATCACACACTTGTTTGGACATAGGAAGAATTTCAAGCCCTCTATGATGCTGATCTAATTTTGACATGCACTGTGGATGATTGGTTTCATGGTGTTTTGAGTAACTATATTCAAGAGTACTCAATTTCCACTTATTCTTTCCCGTGAGGTAGAAAAATTCAAATTTTTATGGTATACCAGTGGGGATTTACCTGCAAGGCATTCCACTGGCGATCAAAATATTGATGGTAACCCTAAAATTGGAAAGCAAACCGATGGCTAACTAAGCCCCACCATGCGTGGGGAAGGAGCAGGAGCAATTTTGGTGAAAGATGGAAGACCTGTAGTGACAGAACTAAAAGAGAAGAAAGGAGGCTTAAGTATGAGGCATGAGGGAGGGAGATAGTGAAGTAGTGGGATGTTTCGAGTGAATCGCATCAAGAGAGAGATGGATCATGAAGGATTTGGAGCTCGTGTAGAAGGCATGGAGTCGAAGCATCAAGAACTCCACCATTAAGGAAATCATGATAGGAACATCCCTCGGCATCACGTAGAAGCACACTAGAGAGACAACCCGGCCACAAGAACACATCCGAATATACCTGGTAACCTTACCCTTATGCTTGTTTTTCCAAAGATTCAGTACGAAAAACAATCAACAAGCTAATTTAGGTAGTGGGAGAGCAGGAGTAAGTCATATAGCAAGTACATTGATGGCAGGAAAACTTCTTCATTGTTGTTTGTAGGTACCTTTTTTAGGTGTATCATCTACAAGGAATTCAAGTGCACAGAATTTTGGACTCACTTCTGGGAGTGGTAACACTTCACAAACTGTAGGGGTATAGTTCAGTACTACTATTAGGACACATGGAAGTATATCTTCTAGTCCGTCTCTGGATATAGGTGGAGGATCAAGAGGTATAGGTGGTTCTAGTTCCGGTGGTTATAGAGGTAAAGAAAACACATGAGGTTCTAAATCAGGTGGGAAAGGTCCACACTAACCCTGGAATATTTACATGGAGATTTATCTTTGTCTTCTAGAGTATAGGGTCATATAAGATGTTGCTGAACACATGCACATGTGTGAAATACTAAGGTACACAAAGGGAATCACGAATTCAAAGCATAGGGCAAGTCAATTTTCCACTACGTTACAAGGATGCACAGAGATAGTACATAATTTTTACCATGATCGACGTGTGTAGATTCTAAAACATTAAAATATGCTTTCGTTAAAGAGTTTCACATCCCTGAGTTTGAGCAGAAGAGTATAAGTGTGCTTAAGGATACTAAGCAAGGCACTACTAAGAGTGTTAGAGAGTATGATTCCCATTTCAAAACACTTTTATCTAAGCTTTCTTATGATATTCATGCAAGAAAACATGCACAATGGTTCGTTGGAGGTCTGATTACACATTTTAGAAGGGCGCTATCACATAAGACATACACTGATCCGTGTGAAGCACTTGAAGCAACTTTACACGCTGAGGTAGTTAAAATTATAGACATTGGGGTGAGCCCATTTTTGGAAGCACATATCACAAATATGAAAAAGTAATTGGAGAAGCTATCAAAAATTCAACACATGAGACACGCACAAGGATTTGTTGCACAAATTATGAAGTGGAAGGTCATACCAAGGATAGTTGTCCCTACTGCATCAAGATGCTTATTGTTGCTAGACTGTGAGATATGTCATTTGAACCATGATGCTAGCCACTACCCATTATTACAACAAGCAATAAGGAAGAACGTCTCTTGCTAATATAAAATTTGTAGGTTCACAACTCACGACATGAAGACCGCCATTGATTGTTCGATCCATGATTCTATAGATATTTGTGTACGACATATAAGAGTAGTAGATAACTCTAAAGGAAAGAATGAGCATCATGATTGGGATCACAATCAAACACGCTATGATCGAAATGAAGGCAATTTTGAAGGAGGTCATGGCAGAGGTCAAGGATACCATGGTGGATTCAGAGGATGAGGCCATGGTGGTGGAAAAGGTGAGTTTCCTTGTGGAACATGTTATACATGTTATACATGGATCTCCGACCACTACAGTATGAATATCCACAAAATATTACATGTTATTTTTGTGGAAAGAATCATAGTTATGAGGAATTCTTGGAATCATATGAGCATCTTAGTAAGAAACATAAAAAAGAAAAAAAGGATTAGGGACGGTTAGGATACAATGACCTGGTGTGGGAAATTTGGGGCATTGCTTGTAAAGATCACTACCCACGCTGAAGTAGTGCATGCCAAAGAAGTGACGCATCGTAATCCTACCATCACCAAGGAGGAAGTTCTACATGCACAGTACCCAGATCCTATCCATCAGAAGGAGGTTTATCAAGAAACCATGGAGGTACTCAGAAATATTTAGGGTGAAATACAATGTTTAAAGGAGCAATCACGGAAGATGGAGCAAAATAAAGCAGCAGAAACGGTCCAATATGATATGGATGACTTGAAAGAGGTGTGCAATATGTTGTGCTAGAGAATATCATTCCACTGTTAGGGAATTGGTTAAAGGGAAACACTCCACATGTAAGTATTGAGATTGGGTGGTAGATCCTGCATGTAAACCTTCCCCCTCATAGCTTAGACTATGAAAAGGAAATCACTCTAAATGTTGTTGTGGATGGGTGGATTTTGAGTAATATATTGATTGATATAGGTGTGGAAGTCAATGTTCTTACTTTAGATGCATGGGTACAAATGGGGAGACCTCCATTGTAGCCATCTTCGAATGTATTGTTCATGGCTAATCGAACTAAAGCCACTCCCATCGGAGTTTTAAAATATGCATCCATTACCATACATGGAGCCAAGTTCACTGGGGATTTTGAGGTTTTAGCACTTGTAGAGGTAGATAGCTTCCCATCTCTACTTGGGCGTCCTTGGTGCTATGTAAATAATGTTGATCTTCAGTTCAACAAGGGTTATATCAGTTTTGAAAACAAGGAGGAAAGAGTTATCATCCCTTTAACAAATGGAAAATATGTGCCCTATGTTGAGCCTTTGAGTGAGGAAGATCTAAATAGGATTTATGTATGCGTCATCTAGGACCTAGAGGTGCTTGAGCCATCTAAATAAGGAATCCTTTAGTGGGAAGATACACAGTCTATTAATGATACTATAAGTGTTGCTTGTGATAATTGGGCTCATAATACTTATGAGTTGGTAGGGCACAAAGTAAAGAGCACATTTTCACAAAACAATAGACCTCGTTGTATCAGGAGAATAAGAAACAACTCGATACCTTGATACACCGGATGAGGAGATTCTATGTTGTTTTTGTGTGCCATGGAGGAGGAGTGGATAGAACAATCGAGAGAGACATAATATGCTAGCGTTTACTCTACGTGGGACGACAACACGCTGGTGGGTGGTTCACAAGGATAATCTTGTAGGATGGAATGAAATTAGGATTTCTCTTTCTACTAGGTTCTTCAAGAGAAATGCACCTACTCAAATATGCTTATCATGGTAATCAACCTATTCAACACCACGTTCAAAAGTGTGAGAGACTCGGACGAGGGGAAGGAAGATTTACCACCTTCACTCTACGTGCATAAATTTTATTCCACTTTACAAGGGTGTGCGCGTGCTTGGTATGTGTATGTGAAACTCTATAGAGAAACTAGAAATTAGTAGGATTTGATTACATGAATGATCTAGACATTTGACTATTTTTCTACTAAACCTCCAGTAGAAGAGGCATTAAAGGTTATAAAGAACTTAACTATGGGAGATAGCACCAAGGTGGAAGAATTCATTCAGGAGTTATTTGATGAAGAAGACCTAGGAGCGCTTTTTTTCCGAAGAAATAAAGACAGATGCCCCATTACTTAAGCATGATTTCCTTAAGAAGGAAAAAAGAAATATGGTATACTTAGTGGATGATGAAGAAGTATAAAATATGGATTTAGAACATTCAACAGGTAGGCGTGAGGTTTTAGATAGGGTAGATAAGACCACGTCCGCCTATCATGAACCTATGAAAATAAATAAAGTTAATATTGGATCAGATGCTGAGCCTAAGGAGGCCATAATTGGGGACTATTGGTTTGACTTTGAAGTGGAAAAAATCATTGAGTTACTACGAGATTATCAGGACTTATTCCCTTAGGGATACCATGAACTCAAAGGTGTGCATGAATCATTAGGAGAAATGAAGATAAAGCTTAAGGAAGGTGTGTGCCTGGTCAGAAGAGACCCTACAGATGGACCTTAACTTGCATGAAAAGGTAAAAGATGAAATTGATTTTTTTTTAAGTTTGGAATCATCAAGCCCCCGGACGAGTCCAATGGGTTAGCCCAATGGTGAACAATATCAATAAATATGGTCGATTAGGATCTCGTGTGGACTATAGGGAGCTTAATGTTGCATGTGTGATTGATCCCTTTCCTATGCCATTCAATGAGGAAATACTAGAGTGTATTGTAGGGCACGAAATCTATTCATTTACGATGGATTCTTTGGGTATCTCATTATCTAAAATAAGCCCCTTGCTTATTTTTGGCTAGCTTTCTTTCATTCCTTCTTTCCTTGTGCCTCAGAATTTTCCCACTTTTTAGGTGCTCAATTTTTTTTTGAAATAGCTTCATTAGATAGAGAATTTCCTAACCTTTCCAGAAAGGTAAAATTTTCCTTCTAACTCCTTGTATTTCTCAAGTTATGGCTTGGCGGAGTTTTTGAGGGAAATTTTCCCTAGGAAGGTCTCATGACCAATAAAAATGCACCACGTGGCAGCGAGATGGCGGGGAGCAGAGGGAAGTTAGAAATTTTTACCAAGGAATGGCGAGGCACACAAAAGAATTATTTTTGGCCCAAATTCCCATGAACTAATAGAAAGACGCCACGTATCCATAAGGCCGGTGAGGTCGGGAGAGGCAGAGTAAACCTTGTATTTTTGCCAAAATTTGTAAAGGGCGCAAAGAAAATTTTTTTCAAGGCCCGCAAAGAAATGAGAACGCGTCACGTGGCATCGGGGGTCGGACCGGTGGGGGAAAGTTAGAAAATTTTCAAGTTCACCAGGCGGGCGGGGGCAAGAAAAGTTTGGCTCAAGGCCCGTGAGCGAATAGGAAGGTGACAAGTGTCCACGCACCCGGTGGGAGGTGGAGGCATGGGAGGAATTTAACAATTTCTCCCAAGTGTGGCAAATGGTGTAATAAAACTCCGCCCCGATGGCTTGCACTAATCAAAACATGCCACGTGTCCATATGGGTGATGAAAGTCAAAAAGGGTCAAGAGTGCAAAAAGAAATGTTTAGAGTTTAGGCTCGCATCGAATGGAGGATGCCACGTGGCATCGGAGTGGCGGGGTGGAACTTTTTGGGGAAATTTTCCCAAATTCAAAAAAAGAGGGAAAATTCTTGGGTTTTGGCCCACCGACCCAATTTTTTCCCTATTTTTCCCTAAATCTTTAGAGGGGCATATCTTTCGATCCAGAGCTCAGTTTTTATTTTGGTGTCATTGGAAAGATATTGAAGTCCTCTACACAATGGAATCTTCAATTTTGTTTTTGGTGGAGTTTGGTGAGAGAAAAATGAGAAAACATCTCTGGCATGGGGAAAAGAGCAGAACTAACATTCAACCACCATTTTTAATGCAATATGGCTTCCATTCTTCTCCAACATGGTCAAAAATATTGGGAATGGACTTTTAATGGTACCCATGCTATTTTAATGGATCTGGTTAGTGGTTGAATGATTCCTTTCATTTTTCCCGTGTTTCTCCTTCTTGGCTCGGGTTTTCATTGTTAAAAAGCCAAATTTGGCTCATTTATAAGGGTTGGTCATTTTTATGTTTTGTAGACTCTCTTCTTCACCCTGGCAAGTTAATTTGTGGAATATTAGACCTTTTTAGGGACTGCAACATGTTTTTTGCCTCCTCGCTATCAGAATACACTATATTTAAAAATGGAAATGACAATGCAAGATCTATGAATGAGTTTTCAATCCTTTTCTTCTGGTGTTGTTTGCTTCATTCTGATCCTTCATTACATTTTTACCAATTTGTGCATGATGTTTTTTGCATTTCTATAATCTGTGTCAATTTGCATAACTAGATTTCCATCACTCCTTTTGTGTATCACCTTGTAAGTTTTAGTTTTTATCTACTTTCCTTCTATCCTTGTCTCCTTGGCAGAATTAGAGTAGGATTTTGAGTTAAACCTCTGCAAATTTCATGTATACATATGATCGTAGAGGAGTAGAGGAACCAACCTTTAATCTAGAGAGTTTTTCCCATTTTTACAAGTCCCACACTTGGGGAAAAGATTCAATGTTGTGCAATCACACTAGATGCCCATTATCAAACTAGAAATCTGAGAAAACATCCAGGGGTGCTGCTGATTTACACTAACAGTTTTGGCATGCCCAGTGGGACCTTAGAGGTCTTCATCTTCATTACAACAAAGTTGATGTGCATTTTTGTAAGTTTCTTGCTTAAAAGAGCCCTGATTTGCACATCTGGTGACTCCAAAGAGAAAAAATCAACTGGTTTCAGTAGTCCAAGTCTGAAGATTCATGAGAAGGATCCAAACAAGGTCAAGGGCCAAAGAAGAAGGATTATTTGATTATTTTTAGTTATCCCTAGGAAGAAAATAGAGGGGAAGAAGAATTCAAAGGTCTCCATCTCCACCAAATAGAACTCTATCAACTCCTCCACCTAGTAGACCTTTCACTCAATCAACAAGGGTTCTCAGGCCAATCAGAATGGCACAAAACAACCCTTATGTCAACTTCACTGGTAGCAGCCCACTTGCTCTCAATGCAAAAATCCAGTTCCATTTGTAGCATTAAAGAACATCCCATACTTTACTAGAGAAAATCAGACCACTCCTGGTGATCATGTCAAAGACATTGCTAATGTTTGTGCAATCCATGAGATTGTTGAGATGCAAATTGCTATCAAATTGTTGGCATCTTCATTCAAAGGGAAAGCCTTGCAATGGTTCAGAAGCCTTGGGGTAGGCTCTATCCAAAATTGGAATCAGTTATGCATAGCTCTCCATGAGAAGTTTGGAGAAAAGGGAGATAATTTGTCTCTACTAGAACAACTAACAACCATCAAGAGAGCTCCCAATGAGTAGTTGATAGACTTCAATTTCAGATTTCAAAGGACATGGGATAGAATCCTAGTGGCAGTAAGGCCAATAACTAAAGGTTCTTTCTTATACTATCTCAAAGCTTTAAATTCTAATATTTCTATGTTAATCCAATCCATGGGAGGTGCAAATATACCTGCAGCTTATAACATTGCCATTAGGGTTGAGAATTGTTTGATCCAAGATGGTAAACTAGCTCCTAGGCCTCCCATGCCCTTATATCCAAACTTGGAAAGCCCAAGCACTAGTCAAGCACCTACTTTAGCTCCTATTCCCACTCCTAGAAATCAAAGTTCAAATGAAACTTCTACTTCATCCTCTAGTGCCTCAAATGAACTTCAAGAAGTCATGAAACAATTACAAAATTTAGGCAATGAGCTGGTTACACTCAAGAGGCAGCAAGCCCAAAGTTTTAGACCTTCTTATCAGTCTCAAACTCAGCCTAATAGGCAACCATATTAGCCTAATAGGCCACCCAATCCAGCTGCAAATCAAAATCAAGTAAGGCCTCCTACCAATAGACCATTTTAGCCCTATAACCCCAATGCTGCATCTACCTCTAAAGCCTTAGTGCCAGTGAAAAATAATATAGCTCAAGAGTATGATTGGTGTTTCCCATGCAATGAACCTCACAACTAGTCCATGTGCTTCAATGGTGCTTTGAACCAAGATTTGATGGTGACAACAACTGGCGTAGAGAGTGAGGTGAGTCAAGAAACAAACCAACAACAAGGAACATCCCAACAAAATACAACTCCAAATGAGACTACACTTGTGAATTGGCAAAGTCAAGATTTATGTGGTATGAATCAAACAATTTATTAGAATGTAGCAACTAACACAAGGTCAAATAAGATGAATATTGGTGAAGGGAAGTCACTTAGCTCCAGTGTGATCCAAAACCTTCCATCACTCCACAAAGTATTGGTAAGAAAAATGCAGTTCCAAATGTGCAACTTCTAGAGACCAGCTCAAATGCCAACTGTTGCAGCCCATGTACAAGAAAAGAATGTGTAGGCTAAGGGGCAGCAAAAGAGATGTTTCATCCCCATTTAGCATCATTGAACAAATGAAGAAGACAAATGTGAATATATCTATGTGGGAATCACTATCCATCCTAGGCCAAAGGGATCTACTACAAGCTGCCATGAAGAATTGGTCAACTTCAAATCAACAAGCTCATATGCAAGAGAAGGTACTCACAAATGCTACTCAGCTTGAAGGGAATCATGGAGGACAACAAGGTAAAGTTTTGAAGCCCCCTCCATTCTATGTTTCATTGATCATTGGGGATAAACTAGTACATAATTGTATGATTGATTCTGGGGCAAGTAGTTTTGTAATGCCCAAGCAAATAGCTGATCAGTTGGGCCTCCAATATGAATTCATATCCAAAGGGGTGGTGCAACTGGATGGGACAATAGTAACAATAATAGGGGTAATTAAATATTTGAGCCTCACTTTGCATGCATGCCCCAATGTCACTATTTTGCAAGATGTGTCAGTGATAGATTTACCACCACTTTTTGCCCTATGTTTGTCAAGGGATTTCATAGCTAGAATTGAGGCTATTTATCTCGTTGATTGGTCACACATGTTGTTCTAGACAAGATATGGAACTAAGGCCACAATCAGGTCTGAACCTATTGTAAACTTTCACATTGAGCCTCATACTCCAAGCCCAATCAATGCCAATTATTCAACATTTGATCAAGAGGATTATCCAAGCATAGATGAAGCTAGACACCAAGGTTGAAGCATCCTAGATTTGACTCTTGATGAATGGACAAGCAAGGTACATGATTTTTATCCCTACAATGAAATAGAGAAATATGAACTAGGAGTCTATTGCATACATGAATAAAATCAGCCTATTCCTAGATCACCAAGCCAGACCATAAAGATGACAATGAGGCATGACAGCTTGTTATTTGATGGATCAAGAAGTAGACAAGGTGTAGAAGGGGGAGCTATGCTTGTTTCACCTCAAGGCATTAAGTATTATTCAACTTTTAGATTTCAGTTTGCATGTTCTAACAACACTGCTGAATATGAAGCTTTGATACAAGGATTGCATTGGTCAAGAAAGAGAGGTATAAAAAACTTACAAGTCTTTGGTGACAATGAGCTGATTGTTAATCAAGTTAAAGGACAACATGCTACCAAAAATGATCTGCTCATGTGTTATAAGAATAGGGTGTGAGACCTCATTGAGGATTTTGAAGGATTTGGAATCAACTCCATTCCTAGGAAAGAAAACCAAGCTATTGATAGACTTGCAGTAGTTGGAGTAGCCTTTGATGTTGTGGAGAGTATCAAGGAAGATAAAGTGGAGCCAAAAATTCATGTGATTGTAAGTCCATCAGGCTGCACAATAATGTAAGTTGGAAAGTGTTTGAAAGTGACCAACAAATCATCAATTTCTTGCAAGAAGAAGCTAAGTTCTCAGCCAAAAATAAAGAAAAGTTAGAACAACAGTATGGTGATCAAGTGGTACAACTAAGAACCAAAAATGCCAAAAGGACTTGTCACCTTGGATTCCATCTTTAATCCTAATGATCAATTTAGGAAAGAGAAAGTAAATATCCAAGTCAAGGGAGAAGATTTAGTGCCCATCTCAGTTGGAGAAGGCAAGTCACTTCAAATTGGTAAAGTGGCAACTGAACAAGAAAGGTATGAGTTCATGCAACTTTTCCAAGAGTTCTCGATATATTTGCTTGAGCTATGAAGACTTGAAGGGTTTCAATCCCAAGCTAGCTCAACACACAATTGAGTTAGATCCAAGTGCTAAACCCATCAGGCAAAAACAAAGGCCGGTCAATCCACACATGGAGCCTCTTATGAAGAAGGAATTGAATAAGCTAATAGAGGCAAGTATCATATTTCCCATCAAGCATTCAAAATGGGTAGCAAACTTGGTTCCAGTTAGAAAGAAGAGTGGAGAAATTAGATTGTGTGTAGACTTTAGAGATTTGAATAGAGCATCCCTCAAGGATCATTACCCACTTCCTTCTATGGAGCAGATTTTGCAAGTTGTTGCTGGCTCTGAGAGGTTTTCATTGCTAGATGGTTATTCAGGGTATAATCAGATCATGGTAAAGGAAGATGATTAGTTCAAAACAACCTTCACCACCAAATGGGGAACCTATGCATATAGAAAAATGCCATTTGGGTTGTCTAACACCGGAGATAATTTTCCAAAGGGCAATGGATATGGCATTCAAGGGATTGATCAACAAAATAGTGCTGATATACCTAGATGATATTACTATATTTTCTAAAAGTGCAACAGATCATCTCTTTCATTTGAGACAAGTGTTCCAAAGATGTAGAAGATTTGGGGTATCCTTGAATCCCAAAAAATGTATTTTTCTAGCTCATGAAGGAAATATCCTTGGCCACATTGTTTCCAAAGAAGGATTAGACAATTGATCCAGAGAGGGTTGAAGCAATAAAAGGCACTACCATTACCAAGTCACAAGAAATCCCCTTTAAAGTTTCTTAGGAAGAATCAATTTTGTTCAAGGTTTGTTCCAGACTTTGCAGCCCTTGTCAAGCCAATAACTATGATGTTGAGGAAAAGTATGGCTTTCAAATGGGTAGTTGAAGGTAAGGCAAGTTTTGAGGCAATCAAGGAGGCTATCTCAAAAGCTCCAAATATCATTAACCCAGATTTCTCTAAGGATTTTATCCTTTATGCATTAGGAGGTGATGATACAATTTCTAAAATTTTAGTACAGCAGAACAAAGAAAATACAGAGCAGCCAATTTCCTTCTTTAGCCAAATCTTGGAGGACTATGAGGTGAGGTATTCCTTCATTGAGAAGCATGTTCTTGCAATGATTAGGAGCTTGAATAAATTTAAGCATCTAGTTTCAAACAACAAGGTTCAACTGCTAGTTCCTCATGTGGAGTTAAGGACTTCCTTCAACAAAGACCTAAAAGAAAATGTGTGGTGGATTACTCATGTCATGGAGTATGACATTGAGATAAAAGTCACCAAACTAGTCTAAGGAAAAGGATTGTGTGAGCAGCTGGTCTTGAGAAAATCAATGGAAGCAAGGAATGAGAGGGATGTTGTTTTGGCATTGCAAGACAACCAAGAACAAAGAGGTGTTCAAGAAAAGAATGATGGTTTGTTCACTCCTCGCTGGACCCAAGACATAGTGTACTTCTTACAAACAAGCATATGCCCTCCAGAATGAACAAAACCAAGAAAAGACACTTCATATTGCAGGCTATTCCATATGCACTTATTGATGGTGTATTGTTCAAAAGGGATATAAATGGAGTGTTGCTGAGATGCATTGGGACAAATCAAATTAATGGAATGTTAGAAGAGTTCCATGATGGATCAGCCAAAGGTCATTTTTCTCCAAGAGTGACAACCCTCAAGATTATGAAGGCTAGCTATTATTGGCCCAAGGTGTTCAATGATTGTTATGCATGGATCAAGAGGTGCAAAAATTGTGCATTCTTCATAGGCAAGGAAATATTAGCAGCCCTTCCATTGCACCCAATTTCAGTTGACCAACCATTCATGCAATGGGGTTTGGACTTCATTAGAGTCATTAACCCAAACTCAAGCCAAGGACACAAGTGGATTCTAACAACAACAGACTACTTCACCAAATGGACTAAGGCGATGGCACTCAAAGAGGCAAATGAATCTAGCATTCTAGACTTCTATGAGGGGATAGTAACCAGATTTGGTATACCTACCACTATAATATCAAATAATGCTTTGGCATTCATAGGATCAAAGGTAACTGAATGGGTTGTTAAAAATGGGATTTATCTAAGAACTTCATCAAATTATTACCCTCAAGGTAATGGCCAAGTTGAGTCTACCAACAAGAACCTATTAAAGATCATCAAGAGGACTCTTGATGAAAATCAGAGGACTTGGCACACTAAACTAAAATCAGCCTTATGGGCTGATAGGATAACTCCCAAATATCCACAGTAACTCTCCATTCGACTTTTTTATGTATTAGAGAGGCAATATTGCCTATGTCACTTGAGTTTCTAACGTTGGAACTTATGAAGCAATTGAATTGTTAGAGTTTGAACCCATGGAGGTTAGATACGTAAAATTGATGGAACTCCAAGAGACTAGAGAGCATGCAACCCAAACAATGGAGAAGGACCAATCCTTGATCAAGAGAACCTTTGATAGAAAATCTAAGGCTAGAACCTTCCAAGTTCGAGATTTAGTGTTGAAATGGGATGCAGATTAAGCAAATACAGAAGGTATTCAAAGTTTGATGCCATTTGGAGTGGCCCCTACATGGTCACAAAGTGTAAGAACAATAATGTCTTCTAATTGTCTACAGGATGGTGAAGAATTGAATATTCTAGTTAATGGAATCCATCTAAAGCATTGCTACTAGAAGGGAACTCCCACCTTGTACATATTAGCTTAGATTTTCATTCCTCCAAGTGCTTGTGCACATTGTTTTGTTGTAGCTTAGTTTTACATTTCCCTAAGTGCTTTGGCACAAGCTTTGTTGTCCCAAGGATGCATCTTTGCAGGCCATGTTCTAGATCAAGTGATGTTCTACTCTCACAATATTCCTTCTAGAGATTTTCTAATGAGTTGAGAACACCAAGTAGTTAAGTTGATGACTCCATGCCTAATGGATTGCTTCAGGAAATTGGTTACTTCATCCAGCAGGAAGATGACCCCTCTATGTCACCAAAATTGTTATCCAAAATAAGCCCCTTGCTTATTTTTGGATAACTTTCTTTCATTCCTTCCTTCCTTGTGCCTCAGTCAAGAAAATTTTTTTCACTTATTAGGTGCTTAAAATTTTTTGAAATGGCTTCATCGATAGAGAATTTCCTCACCTTTCCGTAAAGGTAAAATTTTCCTTCTAACTCCTCAGTATTTCTTAAGTTATGGCTCAGGTGGAGTTTTTGAGGGAAATTTTCCTAGAAGGTCTCATGACCAATCAAAATGCGCGACGTGGCGGTGGTATGGCGAGGAGCGGAGGGAAGTTAGAATTTTTACCAAGGAATGGCGGGGCAAAAAGAATTTTTTTGGTCCGAATCCCCATGAACTAATAGTAAGACGCCACGTATCCATAAGGCTAAAGAGGTCGAGAGGTGGAATAAACCTTGTCTTTTTCCAAAATTTGTAAAGGGCACAAAAATTTTTTTGGTCCGAAGGATCATAGTGAATGAGAATGAGCCATGTGGCATTAGGGGTCAAATTGGCGAGGGGAAAGCTAGAAAATTTCCAATTTCCCAAAGAGGGGGTGGGGGTAAAGAAAATTTTGGCTCAAAGGCCCGTGAGTGAATAGGAAGGTGACACGTGTCCATAGATCGGTGGGAGGCAGAGGCACAAGAGGAATTTAACAATTTCACCAAAGTGTGGAAAATAGCATGATAAAACTCCGCCCCCCAATGGCCCGTGCTAATCAAAACATGCCACATGTCCATGTGAGTGATGAAAGTCAAAAAGGGTCAAGCAGCGCCAAAAGAAATATTTGGAGTTGAGGCCTCGCATTGAATCGAGGATGCCATGTGGCATCGGAGCGGCGGGCATGAGCTGAGCTATTTTGGAAATTTTTCCAAAATGCAAAAAGGGTGTAAAAAGGCCACTAATCCACGTAGACTAATCAAAATGTGCCACGTGGCATCAAAGCGGCAGGGGTGAAATGTTTGGGGAAATTTTCCCAAATTCAAAAAAGAGGGAAAATTCTTGGGTTTCGCCCGCCGACACGATTTTTTCCTTGTTTTTCCATAAATATTAAGAGGGGCATATCTTTCAATCCAGAGCTTAGTTTTTTTAAATTTTGGTGTCATTGGAAAGCTATTGAAGTCCTCTACACGATGGAATCTTCAATTTTGTTTTTGGTGGATTTTGGTGAGATAAAATGAGAAAATGCCTCTGGCATGGGGAAAAGAGTAGAACTGACATTCAACCACCATTTTTAATGGAGTATGGATTTCATTCTACTCCAAAGATGGTCAAAAATCTCGGGAATGGAATTTTAAGGGTACCCATGCTATTTTAATGGATCTGGGTTGGTGGTTGAATGATTCCTTTCATTTTTCCCCGTTTTCTCCTTCTTGGCTCGGATTTTGATTGTTAAAAATCCAATTTTGGCTCATTTGTAAGGGTTGGATGTTTTTTATGTTTTGCAGACTCTCTTCTTCACCCTGGAAAGTGAATTTGTGGAATATTAGACCTTTTTAGGACCGCAACATGTTTTTTTGCTCTCCTATCAGAATACACTATTTAAAAATGGAAATGACAATGCAAGCTCTGTGAATGAGTTTTCAATCCTTTTCTTGTGTTGTTTAATTAATTTTGATCCTTCATTAAATTTTAGCAATTTTTGCATGATGTTTGTTGCATTTCTATAATCTGTGTCAATTTGTAGAATTATATGTCCATCACTCCTTTGGTGTATCACCTTGTAAGTTTTAGTTTTATCTTCTTTCCTTCTATCCTTGTCTCCTTGGCAGAATTAGAGTAGGATTTTGAGTTAAACCTCTACAAATTTCATGCATACATCTGATCAGAGGAGTAGAGGAACCAACCTTTAATCTGGAGATTTTTTTCCCATTTTTACAAGTCCCACACTTGGGGAAAAGATTCAATGTTGTGCAATCACACTGGATGCCCATTATCAAACTAGAAATATGAGAAAACATCTAGGGGTGCTGCTGATTTGCACTAACAGTATCATTAGGTTAGGATTGCACATGAGGATCAGAAAACTATTTTTACTACCGAATGGGGCAACTTTTTTATAATGTGATAACTTTTGGTCCTAAAACGCACATGTTGTATTTTCACGCATAGTTGTTCAAGCATTCAAATATTTTATTCACAACTTCTTGCATGTTTATTTAGTTAACCGGATGGTGTATGGACTTGTTAAGGATCATTATGACAATTTACGCTAATGTTTGAAAGATGTCGCCAGTTAATAATCTCTTTGAACATCAAGAAATGTGTATTTTCTACACCCTTTGGAACACTATTAGGGAACATCATCCGTAGGGAGGGTTTGTTGGTTGATCCAAATAAGGTCAGCCATTATCGGCTGGAAAAGCTTACTAGTCAAAGTGAGGCATATTCTTGATTCTATAGAAAATTTATAAAGGGGTATGCTAAGGTTGTCACACCTCTAGAGGAGTTACTAAAAGGAAAAAGGATGTTCTACTAGGGAGAACCGCAACAATGCGCATTCAAGACATTAAGGAGAAAATTACTACAACACCTATTCTATGATTTCCTTCGTAGGACCAAACATTTCATGTACATGTGGATGCCTCTAGCACGACCATTGGCACAATGTTGGCTCATCTTGGAGAAGGTATTATAGATCATCCTATCTATTTTTCTAGTAGAAATTTGACTCCTACAGAACAAAATTATACAACTACAGAGCATGAATCTTTGTCAATGATCTATGCGCTACATAAATTCGATAAGTACTGCTAGCAACACCATTTGTATTTTATACCGATCACATGGCATTGAAGTATTTAGTAAACAAGCCTATTTTACAGGGGCACATATGTAGATGGGTACTCTTATTCCAAGAATTTGATTTTACAGTTGTGGTCAAACCAAGGAAAAGTAATTCTAGACCGGACCATCTATCCAAAATATAGTCGAGAAGAAGCGCAAGTAATTGAAGATACCATGCTTGATGCATAGTTATACAAGTTACAATGTGCTCCATCGAGTTAGAAGACATTGTTTTCTTTCTATGTATAGGTATGGCACCAAAAGGGATGAAATCCTTAGAGAAGAAACAACTTGCCATATGTGTGACACCATTTATGTTGATTAGTGGTGACCTATACAAGTTAGGCCGGGATGAAGTATTACGCCATTGTGTAATGGAACATGAGCACATAGATATCATGGAGGAGGATCATGGTGGTATTGCAGGTGGGAACTATGTAGGTGACATCGCTGCACACAAGATTTTATTCACTAGATTATGGTGGGAGACCCTGTATAAATATTGTAAGGCATAGTGTAAGGTTTGTGATCATTGTCAAATCCTTGGAAAACTAGGTCAAAGAGATGAAATGCCTCTAAGACCTATTACTAGTGCAAACCTGTTTGAAAAATGGGCTATAGACCTTTTGGGTCCTATTTCACCAAATGCGTGCGAGATTGGATCATGTTATATCATCACTTGCACGCACTATTTAACAAGGTGGGTAGAAGCAATGCCTATAAAGTATTATACAACAACTACACCAATCAGTTTCTATGGGAAAATAGTATTACAAGGTATGGATACCCATTGAGTTTGACCAGTGATAGGGGCACACATTTTCTGAATGAGACAACCAAAATTCTATTAGATGAATTCATGATTGCACACTATAATACTACACCATATTATCCTTAGGAAAATGGGGTTGATGAGGCTTTCAACAAGATTTTGAGCCAGAAATTGACAAAAATTTGTGATGTTGGAAGAAAGTATTGGGATGATAAGGTTTCTACAGTACTTTGGGCATATAGAACAACATACAAGTAGTTAAACAAGGCGACACCTTTTCAATAGGTGTTTAGCATAGAAGCATTCTTCCTATGGAATTCATGTTACCTTATTTGCATATTGTGCATGCTGGAGGTCTAGCTGATGAACAAGAATTAGAAGAATGAATTGACAAGTTGATTAAGTTGGATGAGTGATGAGCAATAACACGCTAGAGTTAGAAGCAAGAAAAATCTAGGTAGAAAGCATGACATGATAGGCACATTAGGGACAAAAATATTGAGATAGGACAAATGGTGCTTCTTTATGATTCTAATTTTCTACACCATCTAGGAAAACTCAAAGTACACTGGTTGGGACCATATGTTATCACTCACATACTTGAAACATGAGCTTGTCAGTTAGAAACACTTGATGGGATATGGTTACCCAGATTACTTAAATCGAGAGTAGGTCAAGCCCTACTATAAATAAGTCTTCTTGGTGTTTGTAATAAGGCAATGTTGCCATTTAGATTAGGTTTTCAATTATGTATTCCCTTAATGTATTTCCTTTTTGTCGCTATGATTTTTCAATTTAGTTGGTGTTTTATGAAATAAGTGTGTTTGTGTGCCAGAAGCTAATTACCATTTGCAGTATTTTTATGTGCAAAGGACTGCACATACCATTTGTGTGGGGTGGTTATTAAAAAATGGGTACACATAAAGGAACAAATTGCTACAGTGTGCTATTCAAGTTTGAAGAGTTGGTGAACAGAAGATTGCTTCCAAATAAGGACCATAGATGGAGATAAATGAAGGAACAATATAACGTGAGGTAAGTAATGGCTGTAGAGACTACCAAGAGAAGGCGCAGTGAAGAGGTCCTCAGGTGCATGGAAGCGCATTGAAGAGAATCTTGTAGCTAGAGAAGTTAGGAAGGCATGCTAAAAGGTTATAGCTGAGGCATGAAGATGTACCACATGAAAAAATGTGAAAAGGGTCAATTAATGAGGATTATTGGTAGGTGAAGGAGTAATAAATGCACTAAATTTTTCAAAATCTATATAAGGAAGGGATACGAGTTCATTTTTACCATTGTAAATCACAAAAATTTGAATGAGCTAAGTGAAAAGTGAGTTGAGCAAATTGTGTTGAGGTGCGAAGAGTGTGAAACTAGACGTGGAGAGCAGATTTGTGTGCAAGAGAAGCTTATGTCCCCATTGGTGAAGGGTTTGAGTAAAGTAGAGCATTGTGAAAGAGCTAGGGCACATGATTTCAACTAGGGCACATGGATTCGAGCTAGGGTTTTGAACTTTCTCGTTACATAAGGTAGAAGACAATATTTTTCACACTACAAAGGACAAAAAGTTGTGATTTATAGATGGCACCAAAGAAAGCACCTGCCGTAGGAGCCAAAGGGAAGAAGAAAGTGGAAGTAGAGGTTGAAATTTCTCCTAAGAGTAATTTATCAAAGATGCAATACCTAGAAGGCATGATAGTGGGACAAGAATGGGAATATCATGTCCTGAAAGTGCAAGATAAGTGATCAAAACAACGCACATGCACATCGGATTAAAAAAATGAATTGGACACACTATTGAGTACGAAGATGAAAAAGTACACAACATAGGACATTCCAATGTATGATGACACTAGAGAGAAGTTCTAAAGCATATTGGAGTTTACCAATTGTACGAGTTTCCATATTTTGGTAAGTATGAACCTTTCTACTAGTAGCTAATGAGCAGGGGTACATGAAGCATTTTTCTATTTCACCGGACGTAGGGTAAGGATTACAATCACTTTGATTTTGACTATAATGTGATTAAAGGGTACATGAGTGGATTTGAATAGTGATTTGATAGATAAAGCAGCCATCCTGGAGATGCGAAGGAGTTAGAGTATACCAAGGGTTCGTGTGGAATGGATATCGACAAATTGAAGAAATATCCAGTGGTATAGGAAGCTGCACATCTAGTGACCAAATTAAATGATCAAGTGAATATAATGTGGCTACACATTGCAAGGATAATGTCACAGGGAATAATTTACAACATATCGGATATATTGCAGAAACTATCATCGAGGAAGCACGCACAGGTGAGAAAATCAGTTTTGGCACTATCATATTATCCCTTGTGTTTATGGAGATCGAGTGCTCGATGGGCCAAAGAACAAGATCTAGGAGTACCCCATGCAAAATAAGTCCCTTGTGGAAATATTTGACAAGTACTTGTGTGAAGGGTCAATGAGTGGGCCATTCAAGCAGAGGGTGGAGATGTGGTATGACAAGATCCACGTGGCATTCAAAGAGGAGTGGTGCATCCCTAAGGAGTTACCTTTGGTGGTGGGCAAGGAAATACAATTTGTAATGTATCAACACTTCTACATCGCATGATTTGCAATGAAGGATGGGACTTGGAGCCCCTGGTGTAAACTACCATATGCCTTCACAATGTGCTACTTTCAGAATCACCATTGTTTCAATAATTTGCAATGCCTAAATTTTGTTGCAGAAAAGGTAGATTGTGACTACCACATGCTTTGTGTAAGACATATGTATATCCAGGTCAGACTACCTACATTAAGAGGCTAATTTTAGACATGATAAATATGAAGCCCGTGAGTTTGAAAATTAGAGATAGTTGAGCCGTGCTTATATACCTTAAGCTTAAGCCCAAGTTAGAGGGTAATAATTACATGGAGAAGGATTTTGCACTCCCATGGCCACCAAAGGGTAAGCATATATTGTAGAATATACCAGCTCCAAATCCCACTGAACCTATAGAGGTAGATGATGAGGAGGAAGAGTGTGAAGATAGTGGCGGCTTGGTACATAAAGGACGAAGGTAACCTTCGAAAAGGGTAGAAGATGAGCATGCAAGTACTCCACCCTAGGAACAATAAGAAGGCGACGAAGAATTAGAAGTAGGAACAAACACTAAATAAATCTGATTTAAGAGGGTTTTTAGAGATAGTAAATCAAGGCGCTACTCCACAACCAATATGGAGATCACCATGAATCTCTCCACAAAAGGAGGCAACTAAGAAGAGAAGGAGAAAGTTGAAGCTGAACGAAGAGATGAAAGAGCTCAAGAGAGCACGCTTATATCACCTATACAACCAGAGGATGTGGAAGAGCCCAAAGACAGAGAAATGAAGGTCAAGGAAGAAGGGCTATAGAAGTTAGAAGAGACAAAGAAAGATACTTCTTAGGGCACTGAGGATCTAACTCCAAACCTTGGAACTTAGGTGCCTAGGGTGCTGAGGTCAAGTGGAGAGTATGTTGTGCCAGTTATGGGCTATGAGGAGGACACAAATAAAATTTTTTGTACATGATTTCAGAGTAAAATTGGCCTTACAGACTTATACAGATGGGAGTTGATGAACCCTGACATGGAAACCATGCATGCGAGGAAACAATTGTCATGGTCCATGAAGACTCACATGGACGAGCCTAATTTTGATGTGTGTGAAGAGTCTTGTGTATCAAGGAGGATGAGAAAGGCACCACAAAATAGACATATAACCATCAAACCCATGGTTATGTCTGATGAACATGTGAGTAATGCCTTAGTGAAGGTGTCTTAGAGGTGGCGCGTAGGAATGTAGATAAAGCTTCCACTATCAAAGTGCTAAGAGAAGAGATCAAGGCTAAAGATGTAGAGATCACACATTTGAATGGAGAGAAGGACTGGCAAAGAAGAAGAATGGAGTCCTTATCGGAATGGTAGAGGAGATCAGATACCATGTCCTGAAAGTAAGACCGCACTTGGAGTCTAAGGTACCTAAAAGGTTCCCTTCAGCTATGGACTACATGCATACATTATTCGATTTGGTGCTTGAGGAGGGACCAATTTGGATGCCGAACTAAAGGACGCTAAGAAAGAGGCAAAGCAAGAAAATGCTTTAGTAGTGTGAAATATTTCATCATACAAGAACTTCTCAAGCTTGCAGGAGGAGCTAAAGAAAGCAGACCAAGCATTGAATATTTGCGCAGCTCCGAAGGAAGTCATAAGAATAATGACCATGGTAGAGGAAAATGAAGTCTTGAAGCAATGAAGGATGAAACCTTGGGGTGTGCAGAGAGATTAGAACTGGTTAAGAAAAAGTACGAGGCCCTTACAGGTGGCCCAAGAGCCCCATAAAAATAGGTTGGATGAACTTGGTAAAATAATAACGTACAAGATGGATCTTCCGGAAGGGAGAATGTCTCGTAATGTCTAACATTATATTAGTATTACAAAATAAAAAGGAATAAATTACCAAGGATGAGTTGGATTCTATTGTAATAGTTATTCCGTAAAAGGTGGAGGCCGTCTTTGAGTGAGTGGCAAACATTAGAGGCAGAAATAAATTAAGAATATCCAGAACTAATTCTTATGGTTGAAGCAGATGATGTTGTAGAGTAAATAATTATTCTTTGTATAGTAATTCTTTACATTCATCCATTCCTTATTCTTTATTCATTCCATATTACAAAGAAACCATTTTCAGGGTGGTAATGTGGTTTAGTGTGGGGTAATGTTGAGTGGACAAGAGTATGATATGAAGGAGAAGGCACACAAAATATTCACATGCAAGAGTAAAGCACAATCAAAGGTGTGGAAGGATAGGGAAGGACACGCATGTGAAAGACAAGGGAAGATTCGGGACTTAGCCATTTTCACGTGTATGGGCTATTTTGGAGATAGCATGTAGAGCACACAAACCGGATAAAGACTTGTGCAACACACATGGGCTATTATTGGAAGAGTGGCTACTAAGCACTTTGCATGGGTTCAAGCTAATAATAGAATTGATAGCCACTTAACCAAAAGAGATATATTGTTAGCACACTTACATGTGTGTCTATTATTGTAAAGGCACATGGCTATTTTCAACATGAGACCTATTTTAGGAATTATTTAAGAGGTGAAGGGAAAGTCCCCACACTTATAAATATGTAGTGATCTGCGTAGTATAGGAGGACTGCATGTGTAAGAATTGAATTGTTGTGAGATTATGCTGCCATATCTGATGTGTGCATGAGCTTATGGTATTACTTGTTGTAATAAGCTTCTATGTATTTATTATGTTTAATATAATGGAGTGTATTGGATGAATCAGAGTATTAATCATGAGTATAATTGGTTCTTGCATGATTGACTTCATTATGGATATTATTTAAATCTATTACTCTTTAGATCTAGATCTAGACATGCTCTGTAGAATGTTATATTAATTATGGATCTGAATGCATTAAGTCTTCATCATGCTAACATCCTACAATAGTAACCCTAAAGAGGGGCCTAGTACCTTTGTACACTTTAGGTGAGTGCTCAGTCTAGGCTGAGTGATGTGCCAGCGTCTGGGTTATTATTGGTAAATTCTAGGTTGCATCATGAGTACTAGTATAGTAAGCCCATAAAGCAAAAGAAATTTGCATGTGCCAATCCTTTCCCATATCGTCAACTACCTTCATAAGAATTTTGTTCAAGGTTTTTTTGGTTGATTTATCTTGGCTCTTTGTTTGTGGGTAGTAAGGTGAAGAAAAACTAAGTTGAATGCCAAATGTGTCAAAAAAAATTCGTAGGGTTTTGTTTTTGATTTTATTTTCTTATCGTTGATGAGGTGGTTTGGGACACCAAAGCAAAAAATAATGTGATGGTTGATGAATTCACAAATTTTCTCAGCTATTGTAGAGATGAGGGAGATGGATTCTACCCATTTAGTGTAGTATTTAGTTGTAGTAATAATCCATTCATGGCATTGTGAAGAATAAGGATTGATCTCTTTGACAAGATCCAAACCCCATTGAGAGAAAGGTCAAAGATCTCGTGTGACCTATAAGGCGTGACTAGGTGTGTGATCAAGATTAACATGTTGCTGGAATTTCACACAACATTTGATGTAGTCATAATAATCACGAGTTGAGGGTGGGACAATAATAGCCCAAGTGAAGAATGTGTTTGGTGATAGCTAAGCCACTGAAATGACCTCCACAAATTCCATTGTGAACCTCCTTGATGGTGTAAGGAATTTTAGAACTTATAAGGCATCATAAGAGGATATTGTCAAAGCCAAATTTATAAATAAGGCCACCCATGATGACATAGTGAGAGACACTTTTGAGAAAGGTGCATTTCCCATTACGAGTAAGGTCGGGAGGTAGAATCAATAGGGAAAGGTAATCTGAAAAATTATTATACTAAAGGTCATGTGGGTCAGGTGTAATGGTTCTGACTAGGTTGACGTCTCAAAATAGATAGGAAGGTGATTGCAGCCTTTGTATTGTGATAAAGATTTTTGAGTCGGAAGGCGAGGTGGGAATTTGAGAAGAAAGGAAAGCCATGGTATCTACAAATTTGTTAGTGGAACATGGAGTGGTTTGAAGTTCATAACGGTCAAAGGTAGTAAAAAGTATTTCTACATGATGCTTATAATTTTGAAGTATTTTGTTATGACACTAGTATATACCATTGACTTGATTTACATCCAAATTGAGAGTCACCAAAGATATTAATTGATTTTACATCTAAGGAGATGGCAGTTTGGAGACCTAATATGAGTGCTTTATATTCGGTGATACTGTTAGTATAATTAAATCTAGTTTGAAAGATAAAGGCATAGGTTCAACATCAAGAGGAATGAGGATAACACCTACAACATCCCTACGCTGATATTTGGAACCATCAAAGAATAAGGTCATTTGGTAAACGATATTGTCCAAAGAGAGGGTAGTAATGGATTCATCTAGGAAATTAAAGTTAGAAGATTGATTTCTGGAGAGAGGTGCATCTGCCAGTTGGTAAATGATGGTTTGACCTTTGATAGATTTTTGATGAATGAATTCAAGGTCGAGGTATGTGAGAAGCATTAGCCAACATGCAACACATTGATGTTGGTAGGGATTGGTGTACATGTAATGTAAGGGGTTGGTATTGGTGATGAAAAAGGTTTTATGATTAAGTAGGTAATGAAAAAGTTTAGTGGCAACAAAAAATAAGGATAAGAAAAAAATTTGGTGTAGGTGTATCTAGTTTCATAGTCCAAAAGAGTATGGCTTAGGTAATAAACCACTTTCTCCCGGTGTTGATCATCACGATGGGCGAGCATGGCCCCAAAGGAATGATCCAGTAACATAAATGTAAAGGTAAAATGGTTGGTTATCCTTAGGAGGAATGAGTAAAGGTGGTTGGAGAAGTTACTTTAAGGCCTTAAAGGCCATTTGATTCATTATCCCATTTGAAAGGATGCAGAGATGATGAAATTGTTAGATAGAGCAGAGAGGAACCAAATGTCCAATGTATCCTTACTCATCAAAGGTAATGGTGTGCGAGATGTATGGCTATGGTGTGCACTAGGCTTCATGATGGAGCGAGGATATATTAGCATTGGCCATTGTGTGTATACAAAAGAAATTTGAGGATGGAAGTTGTATTAGTAGATTTATGAGTGATCTAGATAAAGACATTGGAAATAAAAGTAAGTAGTAAAGTGGATCCTTTGGTATTTGAGAGGGACCATGGGGAAAGTTTTGTATGCTCGGGATAGGAAGGAGCTGCTGAATTTATCTTAGACATTAAGACTATTACGTGGTTTATGTAGATGCTAAACATGGGACTCCTTTGGTAGGGCCATTTGAAGTTATCAAAGGAGCAGTGTCCCGATAGGTTATATTTACACTATAGGTTGATGACAATGGTGTGCAAAGAGCTAGATTTCATGACTACGTTGTCTAGTGGCTTTATCAGTGACCAGGAGGCTCGGTAAGTAGTAAAGTGGATCCTTTGGTACGAGAGGCAAAAGCTTCTGAAGAGATGATTTGGGTTACAACAATTGCTTGAGGAGTTGGGGCATAAGCAGGAATAGGTTATATTTACACTATAGTGATAGTTAGAGTGCTATACACCTAGCTAAGAACTCTGTTTTCCACTCTAGGACAAAGCATATGATTTGGTTACCATTTCATCAAGAGTTGGGGCATAAGCAAGAGGAAGAGAAGTTAAAGTGATAGAGAGTGATACACCTAGCTAAGAACTCGCTTTCCACTCTAGGACAAAGCATATAGCTAAGTTTCCATACCATTTCATCAAACACTTTGGATTAAAGTTGGAGAAGATTCATACCAGTTAGATTCCTACAAACATGATGACCAAGGTGGTCACAAGGAAAAACTAAAGTTGTGTTCAGCTTTGGTTGGTCTTCACGAAACTAATGAAGGGTTGAGAAGCTTGCTTAGAGGAAAACTAGTCTTCGAGTTGTGGAGCTTGTTTTCATGTGTGAAAGTGTTGAAGACTATACACTAAGAGTAATCGTACACTTGTCATGTATCCTCGAAAAATGCACCCGACATATCGGGAAACATGCTCTTCTCATATGGGTGAGTTTTTTGACCCATAGGTTTATGGGACGGGTTTTGCCCATGGTTTTAATACCCACGGTTTTGTAAAACTACTTAAGCAGTTGTGTATTTATATGGTTTATGCATATGATAGAGTAATGAAGAACATTGTAACTGTGCTTTGAATTTGGGCTGTGAATTCTATAGAGTTTTTTTGAGCATAGCTCCAAACGGATCTAGGTATTGTATTAAGAGAGCGATGGCTTGTAATAAAATCTGAGTAAGTGATTCTTGGTGGATGTAGCCCAAATTGGGTGAACCAAGTTAAATACTATCTCTTTGTGTTGTGTTATTTTATTCTATAATTTTATTTGAGATCTGTAATAATTTCTGCATATTAGTTTCTACTGTTGCGATTCTGTGAGGGATTATTCCACATATTTTATCCCTTATTTCCTAACAGAAATGGGTGGCATCGGTTGGAAAGCTATGAAATAAAACGATGAATATATTGCAGCTTACCTTGCAAACTACAAAGTTTGTGAAGGTTAGTAAGCAGAGGCATTTCGAGAATAGCCTTGATTTTAGCAGGAATGACTTCTATGCCACACAAAGAAACGATAAAACCAAGGATCTTACCTGAGAGAACAACAAAGACACACTTATTTGGTTAAAGAAAAACATAATATTTGATGATACGGTCAAAAATTACCTTAAATAATGTAAGGTGGTCGGCCTAATGTTTGGATTTGGCAAGAAGATTGTCAACATAATCTTCCAATATGTGATGCATGATGTCATGAAAGATATAGATTATAGCCTTCGATATGTAGAACCAACAACTTTAAGGCCAAAGAGCATAACATGATAGCATAATGTCCCCCAAAGAGTGATGAAGGTGGTTTTGTGTTGATATTCTCAGGGCAAGTAATATTTGGTTATAAACCGAGAAACCGTCCATGAGGATAACATCTCATGACTAGTGGTAAGATCAATTAGTTGGTCAATACTAGGTAGAGGAAAGTCGTATTTGGGGCAAGCTAGGTTTAGATCATGGAAATCCATGCAAATGTGAAGTCCCCTTGTTTCTTTTATAATAAGAATGATGTTAGAGATCCATTGGGGATAATCAATGGGTAAGATGAAGGAAACCGAGACAAGGCACCAAGTTATTCTTTGCAAGAAGGGCGGTGTGAGGATACATTTTTCACAACTTTTGTTTTACTGAGGTTTTACTTTAGGAACAGCTTATAATATTGTGGACCACTATTTGAGTGAATACTAGGCATATCAGCATAGGACCAAGAAAATGTGTTGCTATAATCCCAGAGGAAATAAGTGAAAGCTTATTGTTCAAGAGAGAATATAAATATTGACTAATCTTTAGAATTTGTGGGTCATCCCGAGTGTTAATTATGATTTTAATGGTCAACTCATTTAACATGGTTTTGCGTCTCGCTGGTAATGACCTATGAATATAAGAATCTTCCACACCAAGGTAGGTGAGAATAGACTCATCGTCTCAAATTAATGGATGGTATATCATCATTGATCATGTCATGATACATGAATGGAAGAGAAGAGGGAGCCTTACCAGTGTGTTGATAAGTCAGAGGTCTTAGAAAAATGGTGTCCATGAAACAAATTTAAGGAGGAATAGATTTAGGATCTATAGACTCTATGGGTGAAGGTGGTGACATTGGGGAATAGGGTGGGGAAGGTTTTTCCTTCCTCGATGAGGTCGATGTGGGTCTTCTTGGAATATGGTTCGAAAAGAAAATACCACTGCAATCCTTGTTCTTATGTGTGGTACATGAGATGACAAATATGATGACCATGTTCATAGAACCCAAAGCAAAGCCTTTCCATGTACAATGGTGAAGGAAAGTGTGGGAAAAGTGACGGTTGGTGAGAGATTGGAGGTTAGATAAAAGGGTCACATTTGGGAAGGGGATTGGGTGAATGGATGGAAGTTTCAAGTCCCCATATGTTAAGTTGGTAAGAAGTGGGGAGGACCATAAGGAAGACCTCACCTATGCGATGGTTATAACAAGGATGTTGTCATAGGTTACCATACTCTTATGGAGTAAGGAATATGTTTATGATGTACAAGCGGTATTCTCCCAGAGTGAGGCATTGAAAAACACCTTCTAAGGGATTGGTAGTGGATATGTGTGTAGCCAGAATATATGAATTAATAAGTGATTGGGAAGAAGAAGGATTATTTGGTTGGGAACTAGATGGGTTAATAGATGGATCAGTTGTAGAAGCCACATCAAGAGTGGGAATAAAAGAAGCGGCGTGGGTGAGGTAGCAAAAACATCAATGGATGGGGATGTGGGTAAAGGAGATGTGGTGGAAGTGGTAGATGCCTTAACTGGTATGAGGACATCATTAGGTCAGTACAACATGTTACAAGTTTTAAATGGTGAAGGGTCAGCTAGAATGGTATAGTTATGTCCTTCATGTTCAAATTTGACACAACGATGTAAAGTTAAAGGAACAAAACCCATGACACGAATCCAAGGTCAGCCAAAGAACAAGTTATACCAGAATTCCCCTTCTAAAATGTAGAATAACTCGACATAGTATGGGGGCCTACACGAATGTGAAGAATAATGGTGCCAAGGGTGGAAGTGATGGCATCATTGAAGGAGTGCAACATAATTGGGTTATTATGCATGTAATTTGAAGGGATGCACATTTGATTGTACACGTGGGAGGAGATGATGTTTATGCTAGCACAACCATCAATCATAATGTGTCAAACGTGAATATTATTGATATATATGGAGATGAAAAGAGCGGGATCAGAGCCATCTAATTGGAGAGGTACGATCTCCTCATCGTAAAAAACTAAGGGTGGCCACTTGATGAGTGAGAGTGGGGGTAGAAGAAGGAAATGCTTTAGTAAGAGAGGCCACATGGTGAGGGGTGATAATGGAGGCTACAAGTGTGGGGTCGTTAGGTAAAACCTCGATGGATTTCAAAACCTCCATGAGGGCTTGTCGATGAGATTAAGAGGTTTGGATGAGATCATACACAAACATTTGTAGAGGGGATTGGTGTAATTATTTTATCATTTTACGATGGGTGACCCCGTCATAAATAGGGTATATGGTCCTCAAGTGGTAATTTTGGGTATGGGTGTAGAGGGTATGTTAGGCACAAGATTAGTGGAAGGGATGGTTGATTTTGCTTTTCTTTTGTCTTTTTGGGTGCAAGTGGCAACTTAGATCATGTTAATATGAGGGAAAGAGGTGGATGGAGAAGCTATGTCATGAGTAGTATAATGGCATGATGGAAAAAAAAACTAATGCGGGTAATAACCTTGTGAAATGAGTAGGGCACACTGGCATTTAGGTGGTGGTTTGGCCAACTCTCGAATACTGAGACCATGTTGATCTCAAATGTTGGAGGTGGATAAAAATATTGTGGAGGTGGAGATGCGGGTAGCTGAATAGGTAGTGGATGAAGACATGTGGTGATTGGTGAAGGTGGAATAAATTCCTCATCTAGAAGATCATTGTCATTGAAATTTTCTTCGAGGGGCATAATTGGAGGAGAGCGGTTTTGAGATCCTTACAACCCTCTACATCATGTCCTGGCACACGATGGTAGGCAAAAATTTTAGTTTCATCAAACCCTTTTGGTTTGGGTTTTAGGGGGTCATAAGGTCTAAGCGGCGGTAATGTGATGACCAAGGTATCTAAGAGGTTAGCTAAAATGTTGGTGTAGGACCCTGCCAATGGATCACAATGAGAAGTGAGTGTGGGTTTGGGTAGATGATTGTGGTGGAATAGGTGTTATAGGAGGTGGAATAGGTTTGACCACTGGTTTGGTAGGTGGTATTGTCTTAGGTTTTGATGGTACCTGCTTGGGTAAAGGTGTGGTAGATGAACTAGTAATGGAAGGTGTTGTTGGTTTAACTACCCTGTTGGAGGGTAGTGGGTTCTTGTCCTTGGATTTCACCTTCTTGGGTAAAGGTGAGGTGGGAGTACGTGATGTAGAAGGGAAAGCAGATGGTGGCAGAGGACGGGTTAGCCATGGTGATAACAAAGGTGTGGTAAAGGTTGTTGGTTGAGGTCGGGTGGAATGTATGGGTTGAAGTTACATAGGTAGTGATGGGGTTATGGTAGCTGGTGGAGGTATAGGTGGTAAGAAATTTGTGGGTGATGGTGAAGGTTACATAAGTTGATTAGATGTAATAAAGGATCATGATGAGGAGGCAAGCTGCTACGCTTTTGATTTGCTTTGGGTAGGTGGTTACTTGACTAGGGTAGATGGGTGAGGTTTGAGGATAGACGGAAGGGGTGAAGGTGATAGAGGTGTGGTGGGTAAAATTGGTGTATGTATCCTAGAAGGTTGGGTCTTCCTTTTAGGTGGAGGAATATTTTTCATGCGGGCTTGGGAAGGTGTGGATAAGTCCAATTTGACGGGTGGATGGACAAGGTTGGATGTCGGCATGATACCCAGGGTAGTGATAGGTCTAGATGTGGGAAGTGATGTGTAGTCTGAGTAATTTATTAAATAGAGGAATGGGTTTGGTTATGGGTAAAGGTTCGGATGTAGGTGTTAGTGCAAATCAAGAGCACCCACTCGGATGTTTCCTTGGATTTCTAGTTTGATAATGGACATCCGATAGTGTGATTGCACAACATTGAATCTTTTCCCTAAGTGTAGGACTTACTGGTGGGAAAAGAATCTCTAGATTGGAGGCTAGTTCCTCAACTCCTCGATCGATGTATGCTTGCAAAAATTTCATAGGTTTATACTCATAATCCTACTCTAAATTCCAAGGAGATAGAGATAGAGGATGCAAAAGAAATAAAACTAAGACTAATAGGGTGATACACCAAAGGAGTGGTGAACATTTACTTCGCAAATTGACACAGATTATAGAAATGCAACAAACATCATGCACAAACTGCTAAAATGTAATGAAAGATCGAAATGAAGCAAACAACACAAGAAGAGGATTGAAACTCATTCACAGAGCTTGCACTATCATTTCCATTCAAAAATACATGCATTACAATAGCAGAGAGGTAGAAAACATGTTGCAATCCTGAAAGAGGTTTGATATTCCACAAAATCACTTTCTAGGGTGAAGGAGGGAGTCTGCAAAACATAAAAATGTCCAACCCTTACAAAATGAGCCAAATCTGGCTTTTAACAATGAAAATTTGAGCCTAGGAAGGAGAAAACACGGGAAAGCAAAAGGAAACATCCAACCACCGACCAAACTAATCTAATGGGCCTGTAAAATGATGGGTTTCCATAAACAAGCCCATACTTTGAAGTACATTGCTTTACAGAGAAAAACAGAGGCCCATACTTCATTAAAAATGGTGGTTGAAACGTCAGGTCTGCTCTTTTCCCCATGCCAGAGGTGTTTTCCATTTTCTCTCTCTAAAATTCATCAAAACACAAAATTGAAGATTCCATTGGAAATTCAACATCTTTCCAATGATATAAAGAATGTGAAAATCTGAGCTCTGGATCGAAAGATATGCCCTTCTGAAGATTTAGGGCAAAACAGGGCAAAAATCGGGTTGGCGGGCTGAAAACCCAAAATTTTCCCTCTTTTTTGCATTTGGGAAAATTTCCCAAAAATTTCTTCCCTCGCCGCTCCACTACCACGTGGAACTTTCTAATTGGTCCGAGGGCTTCACGTAATCATTTTACACCTTTTTGGTCTTTGGAAAATTTTCCAAAATTCTCCATCACCCCGACGCTTGCTGCCATGTGTCATCCTCCTATTCACTCACGAGCCTTCGCTTTCAAATTTTCCATCACTACCGACCAACACCTCGAACAGGACACGTAGCACCATTTCATTGGCTTGGGCCTCGAACTCCAAAAATTTCCTTTGCATGCCCCGCTTAAGATTTTTGCTGCCACATGGACACGTGGCATCTTCTGATTGGCATGGGCCATCGGGTGCGAGTTTCATCTCACCATTTTCCACACTTTGGAAAAAGGGAAAATTTCCTTCAATGCCTCCACCTCCTGACGCTCTAAGGACACATGGAAGGTTTTGATTGGCAAGAGGCCATCGCTTCCGAATTTTCCACCACGCCAACTTTGGAAATTTTTTTAACTCCTTCCCGCCGGTCCGACCTCCGTCGCCCCTTGACACGTGGCCTCCTCCAATTGGGGTTGGCAGGCCTTCGAGCCAAAAATTTCATTTGCACGCCCTACCATTCCTTAGAAATTTCTCTAAGTTGGCCCCCGCCAACCCGCCATTCCACCGCCAACATGGCTCATTCCCGATTGGTCCACAGACCTTCCTTGGGAAAATTTCCCTCCAAAACTCCGCCGAGCCATAACTTGCAAAATACAAGGAGTTAGAGGAAAAGTTTTACGTTTCTGGAAAGCCGAGAAGATTCTCTATCCGATGAAGCCATTTCTAGAAAAATTTAAGTGCTTGAAAAATAATTAATTCTGACTGAGGCACAAGGAAGGAGGAAATCAAAGGGAGTTAGCCAAAATAAGCAAGGGGCTTATTTTGGATAACAGTAGGTAAAGGTGATGAAGAAGAAGCCATTTTAACCAGCATGGTTAGGGTTGATTTGGTTTCTAGAAATACCTTTGGATAGATCATGGAAGTATTTGTAGGTAATATTTTCATTTGAGTTGAAAAGGGGAGCTGAAGACACCCCAAAGCATGGAACTATCAACGTAATCCAAGTGATCAACCAATCATGAAAATGGCACTACTGTAAGAGGAGATGTAGTTGGTTTAGTGGCAATCCCTATAAAATATGTTTGTGAGATAGGGAATTGGCTAGCCTTGGACTCAAAGGGTAAAACAATCGAGAGAATACCAACGAGATCCTAGAATGCTAATGGGGAATTATCCCCAATAGGTAGTGGTGCATCTAAAGGATATCCCATGGGTAGGAGAGATGGTAGGTGGGGTGAGGTAGATTCCTCTTTCAGTGGAGGAGAAAGTGATGACAATTATCCTATGGGTAGGAGAGTTAATACCATTGATTGTTTGGTAGGTTACGAGGTAGATGGTGAAATGACATCAAAAAAAATTATGGACTCCTTTGTGGGTGAAGGAGTGGATGAGGTATGCTCCTCTTGTGGGTAGAGGATCTCGTGCTATAATTTCCTCGATAGACGAAATAGGTGGAAATTGAGGAATAACTGGTATGATATTAAAAATAGTGTGGACTTCACGGACATTGCTATCATTGGTTGAAGGTTCACCATTTTTATTAGATGATGGTGTATGGTTAGGGAATGACTTCTTAAAGATATGAAAGTTTTGATTTTTCAATGTGTTTGGGTTATCTAGGACGAGATCTCCATTATCTAACATTTCCTAGACAATGTTCTTAAAATTTATGCAATTACCATCACTATGGCCTTTACTTTGTGATGATAATTACGATAGTCATGTTCCTTGTACCATACAGGCATATGAAAATTTGGATCAAAACCCGTATGAGGTTTTATGGGGGAAGTACAATGGCTCCATCCTTAAGAAGCTTTTCCAAGACTGAAGAATAGGGCTCTCCAATTGGAGTGTACTTTCGTTGTTCCCAGAACTGAAAAGTTTGAATGGGAGAAATATTGGAGGAAGGTTTGGCTTGATTAGATGGATGAGATGGACCAGCTTTGAGAACTACCATGTTGGCAAATCCTTTGGCTTTTGAATAATTATTTTGGGGCTTTAAAGATGAAGAAACATCATTTGATTTAAACATGATGTTTTTGTTTCACAATTGAATTTTCTTCTCTTCAATGACATGAATTTCTAGTTTTCACAGCCATGGTAAATGCTTCGTCAAAGGTACGGAAGGTTTGTACCTATAGATTTGGTGAGATGTGCCTGACACAAGCTCTAGTAAACAAATCTATAAGCTCAGCTTGAGGTAACTGGAATGTTAATTGGTTGATAAGGCTTCACTAGCGAGCAACGAAATCTACGATAGATTCGTCATCATAATGTCATGTCGAGTATAGGTCAGTCATGGTGACTTTTTGACTACATTGATTGAGAAATGGTCCAAGAATACTTGAGGCACTTGGTTAAACGAGTAAATGGAATGTTTCCGTAAACCACTATACTAGTTTAAGGCAGGTCATGTCAAGGAAATGGGGAATGTCCGTAGGAGTAAAGCACTATCATGAGAAATTAGATAGCACCCATGTTTGAATGATCACAAGTTTTGTTGAGGGTCTTATTTATTATTGAAATGGTTGAACTTGGGAATTTCTCATTGGATAGGTGTTGATTAGAGAATACTTATTAGAGAACACACAAGAAGTCTGCAAGGGAGAGAAGGCCAGGATCAAGGGTGCGGAGGGACAGGAAGAACCCATGTGCAAAGGGCAAGTTCAGCTTTTGGGACTTAACCGATTTTGAGCATGAAGACCTATTTTTAGAAGATGGCATGTGGAACACACCAACGATGCAGAGATGTACGCACCACGCATTGTCCATCTTCGAGGATTGATCAAGCATTTTGCATGGAGATGAGCTAAGAATAGGATTGTCACTTTAGTTAACTATAAGAGGTCTATAGATAACACACTTGCATGTGTGGCTATGTCTTATAAATGGCATGTGGCTATTAATAGTATGTGGCCTATTTCTGAATAGATAAGCGGTGAAGGGAAAGTCCCCACCCTATATATATGATGTGAAGTACATAGTAAGAGAGATATATACATATACATAGAAAGATATGGATGTATGAAGGTGTAGAGATATACGCATATGACTGAATTACTGTAAGAAGCTTATGTGTTTATTAATAGATGGAAGATATTGGCTGAACCTAAGTGTCATTCCTGTGTGTAATTGAGTAGTGCATGTTATTGATTCAATCATGATTAATATTTAAGCTTGTTCTTTCATAGATCTGAATGTAGCATACATTGTAGAATGGTGGATTAGTTATGGAGCTATATGTTTCTTCCTTCATCACGCTAACATCCTGCTACAACAACCCTAAAGATGACATGGTACCTTTGCGTGCTTCGGGTGAGCACTCGGTCCTAGGATGAGTGATGTGTCAAAGACGAATAGGGTGTTATCTGGCAAATTCTAGGCTACATCATCGGGTTCCATTACTCGGGACCTCTTTTTCAGCTTATGTTCAAGATGGTTCGCGATGAAGACATATCAATTAACTCTAGCAAGTATTGAGGAGTGGATACAAGATCTCGGAGGAAGAATATGCATGACGTCCTCAATAGTGGATTTGAGTTTAATGCACACACTTGGGTAGAACAAAATCTATATGACAACCTCTATGAGAGATTTTTTCTATCTTTCCAAAGAGAACTATACGAGTGGCTTGCTACTTATGCATCTCAAAGATAATTTAAGGTATCGCACACTTATCTGCAGACACAAGAAGAATTTCAGGCCCTTTATGATGCTAATTTGATCTAGACTCATGCTATGGATATGTGGTTTTGTGGTGTTCTAAATAGTTATATTATGGAATATTCAATTTTGATGTATTCTTTCCCGGAGGTAGCTGAATTCTAGTTTTGCGGTATCCAAGAGGAGCATATTTGTAAGGTATTCCACTGCAATCAAGATCTTGATGGTAACTTTGAACTTGGAGAGTAAACTAATGGCTAACTAAAATTCACCATGCATGAGGGAAGGAACAAGTTTGGTGAAAGATGGAATACCTAGTAGTAGAGAGGAAGAGAGAGGAGAGGCGGCTTAAGTATAATGAGGCACGCAAGAGGGAGATAGAGAAGAAGCATTCCGTTGTAGAAAGTATGGCATTGAGGAGAGAGATGATTCATGAAATATTTACAACTCACGTACAAGATGTGGAGCCAGAGCATCAGAAATCTCCCATCTTGGAAAACATGATAGAGATCCCCCCTTGGCCTCACATAGATGTGCGCTAGTAGAGACTACCCGGCCACGGATGCACATCTTAATCCACCCGTGACCTAGACCTTGCACTTGGTTTTCCAGGATTCTATTATGACAAGTTACCAACAAGCTAACTTGGGAAGTAGGAGAACCGCAGTAAGTCAGGGAGCAAGTACATCAATGGTGGGACAAATGGATTCAATGATATTTTGAGTAACATTCTTAGCGCATCATCCACATAGAACGAACGTGAGTGCACAGAATGTTGGATTCACCTTTGGAATTGGAACTACATCACATACTGTAGGGGTTCAGTATAGTACTACTATTGGTGCACATGGGAGTACATATACAGTCCTATTCCAGCTACAGGTGGAGGATCAAGAGGTATAGGTGGTTCTAGTTCCAATGGATTTGGTGATTTTGGAGGCAGAGGGAACACAAGAGGTTCTAGATCAGGTGGTCAAGGTCCGCAACAACCAAATAATATCTATATGGAGATGTATCTTCGTCTCTCGGAATATAGAGGTATAGAGGATGCTACTAAACATGTGCATATGTGTGAAATCTTGTGGCGAGCTAAAGGGATCACAACTTCTGAGTGAAAGGCAAGTCAATTTTCTACTACATTACAGGGACATGCACACAGCTGGTATATGAAGTTTGAACCTGATCAAACTTGCATGGATTATATAGCATTAAAGGATGCTTTCTTGAAAGAGTTCCATATCCTTGAGTTTGAGTAGAAAAGTATCAGCGCGCTTAAAGATATCAAGTAGGGAACTACTGAGAGTGTACATGAGTATGATGCCTCTTTTAAGACACTTCTATCTAAGCTATCTTATGATATTCACACAAGCCAACATGCACAATGGTTTTTTGGAGGATTGATTACACCATTTAGAAGGGCACTATCACATAAGACATACACTAATCCATGTGAAGCATTGGAAGCAACTTTGCATGCTGAGGTAGTTGGGATCATTTTCACCGGTGTTAGTCCATTATTAGAGGCACATATTATAGCTATGACAAAGTAGTTATAGAAGCTATCAGAAAATTCATCCCATGAAATGTGCTCAGAATTTGGTGTACAGATTGTGAAGTGGAAGGTCACACCAAGGATAGTTGCCCTTGCAAATCTATACACTCATTACTATTAGATTGTGAGATCTATCATTTGAATCATGATGCTAGTCACTGTCCTTTGTTACAACACGTGATAAGGAAGAATGTATCTTGTTTTTGCAAAATTTGCAGGTCCACAACCCATGATACCGAGAATTGTCAGCTGATTGGTTAGATCCAGGATGCTATAGACATTGGGGTATGACAGACAAGTGTAATAGATAATTCTAAGGGTAAGAATGAGCACCAGGATTGGGATCATAATCAAATGCGCTATGACAGGAATGAGGGGCGTTTTGAAGGAGGTTATGGAAGGGGATGTGGATATCATGGTGGATATGGAGGATGAGGCTATGGTGGAGGAAGAGGTGAGTTCCCTCGTGGAACATGTTATACGTGTAGATCTCCTAAACACTATAGGAATGAATGTCCTTAGAATATTGCATGTTCTTTCTGTAGGAAGAACCATAGCTATGAAGAGTGCCCAGACTTATATGAGCATCTGAGTAAGCAGCATAAGCAAGAAAACAAAGGCACTAGGATGGTTAGAATCCAATGTGTGGTAGAATATTAGTGGATGCCCAAGATAGCAGAAGGACCTAAGGAATTAATAGTGAAGATTACTACATGAGCTTAAGTGACGCGAGAAAGAGAGACATTACACCAGAAGCCTATAATCACCAAGGAGGAGGTTTTGCATGCAAGGTACCCAGATCCTACTCATTAGAAGGAAGTTTACCAGGATACCATGGAAGTGCTAAGGAATCTTCAAGGTGAGATACAATACTTAAAGGAGCAGAAGAAAGCATCAGAGATAATCCAAACTGATATTGATGATATGAGAGAAGTGTGCAAAATGTTGCACCAGGAGAACATCATTCCACTATTAGGAATTTGGTTAAAAGGGAACACTCCATGTGTAAGTATTGAGACCGCAGACGCACGTATCCTGCATGCAAATCTTCCTCCTGATATCATTGACTATGAAAAAGAAATTAATGATAATGTCACAGATGGATGATTGTTGAGCAACATATTAATTGATACAAGTGTAGAAATAAATGTGCTTACATTAGATGCATGGGTACAAATGGGGAGGCCTCCATTGCAACCATCATCTAATGTGTTGTTTATGGAAAACTGGACTAAGGCCACCCCCATAGGAGTTTTGAAGGATGCATATATAACTATACAAGGTGCCAAGTTCACTGGGGATTTTTAGGCATTATTACTTGTAGAAGTAGACAAATTTCCAGCCTTGCTTGGATGCCCTTGGTGTTATGCAAATAATGCTGATTTGAGATTCAATAAGGGGTATATCAGATTTGAGAACAAGGAGGAAAGGGTTGTGATACGTTTGATAGATGGAAATTCTACACCATATGTTGAACTCAGAATCGAGGAGGACTTAAAAAGAACTTATGTACGCACTATTTAGGACCCAGAGGTCAATGAGCCATCAAAATAAGGCATCCTACAGTGGGAGGATTCTCATTCTATTAGTGATACTATGAGTATTTCTTGTGACAATTGGGCTCATGGTATATATAAACTATTAGGGCGCGAGGTGAAAAGCGCGGTTGCGCATAAGAATGGACTTCATTCAGTTTGTGAGATAGGTAGAAATGTACCTCAAGATATACGGGGAAGAAGATCTTCCTGTATTTTTGAAATCCATGGAAACATAGTGGATAGATCAAATTAAGAGAAGAGATATATTATATACCTTACACAGATAGCAAAGCAGTGTCTTGGTGGGTAGTCCACAGAGATAATCTTATAGAATGGGAAGAGATTGGAGTCACCTTATCTATTAGGTTTGTAAGGAATAATGCACCTACGTAGATATGAACTTATCATGGTGATCAACCTGTCCAACATCACATTCAGCAAAGGTGTGAGACTCGGACAGTAGGATAGGAAGCATTACCACCTTCACTCTGGGTGCAGAGATTGTATTCTACACTACAAGGATGTGCACGTGCCTAGTATGTATACGTAAAACTACATTGAGAGACTGGAAATTGGCAAAATTTGATTAAAGGAATGATCCATACCTTTGAATACTTTTCTTCCCAACCTCCAATAGAGGAGGCATTACAATTTGTCAAGTGCTTAACTATGAGAGATAGTGCAAATTCCAAAGATCATATTCAAGAATTATTTGGTGAGGAAAATTCTCAAGCATGTTTTGAAAATGAAGAATAAATGGACTCCATACTACTTGAACGCGCTTTCCTTGAGAAAGAGAAATGAATGATGGTTTATCATTGTGGATGATGAGGAAGTTGAGAACCCGGATATTGAGAATTCACAAGGGGTGTGTGAGGTCTTGGACAAAGGTGTAGACAAGGATACTTGTGCCTATCATGAACCTATGAAGAAAAAGAAGGTTAATATAGGTTTGGAGGCTAAGCCTAAGGAGGCCCTTATTAGAGACTACCGGTCGACTTGGTGGTAGAAAAGATCATTGAATTACTCGTGGATTATCGGACTTATTCCTTCGAGGGTATCATGAACTTAAAGGCATGTATAAATCACATGGGGAAATGAAGGTAAAATCAAGGAAGGTGCCCAAATAGTTAGGAAGAGGCCTTATAGAATGAATCCTAATTTGCGTGAAAAGCTAAAAGAAGAAATTGATAAAATGTTGAAATATGGAATTATCAAACCCCTTGATGAGTCAGAATGGGTTAGTCTAATGGTGATCAGTATCAAGAAGGATGGATGAATTAGAATATGTGTGGACTACAGGGAGATGAATGTTGCTTGTGTAATGTAACCCATTCCCTATGTTATTCACTGAGGAAATACTAAGGAGTGGCGGGGCATGAAATATATTATTTTACGTGATGGTTTTTCTAGGTATCATCAGGTAAGGATTGCTCAAGAGAATCAAGAAAAGACAACATTTACTACTGAATGAGGTATTTTTTCCTATACTTGTGATGCCTTTTGGATTGAAAAATGCACTTGATGTATTCTTGTGCATAGTTGTTCAAGCATTCAAATATTTTATTCACAACTTCTTACAGGTCTACCTAGATGATTGGAAAGTATATGGGCTTGTGAAAGATCATTGTGACAATTTGCGCTTAATGTTTGAATGGTGTAGACAATTGAGTATCTCTTTGAACATCAAGAAGTGCATATTTGCTACACCATTTGGAATACTATTAGGACATATAATCTGCAAGGAAGGTTTGTTGGTTGATCCAGCTAAGGTTGCAGTCATTTTAGGCCTAGAAGTGCCTACCAGTCAAAGTGAGGTGTGCAAATTTTTAGGTCATATAAGATATTATAGAAAATTCATCAAAGGGTATGCCAAAGTTGTTGCACCCTTGGAAGAGTTACTGAAGGGGAAAGGTACATTTTATTGGGGAGAACTACAGCAGCATGTGTTTGAGATATTAAAGGAGAAACTTACTACCACACCCATTCTACGCTTTCCCTCATCGAATAAACCATTTCATGTGCATGTGGATGCCTCTCGTATGGTGTTAACTCAAATTAGAGAAGGTATTGTCGATCATATAATTTTTTTGCTAGTAGGAAGCTGAATCCTATTGAATGGAATTATACAACTACAAAGCGTGAAGCTTTTTCAATGATCTATGCATTGCACAAGTTTTGATAGTACTTGTTAGTAACACCATTTTTGTTTTATACAGATCACATGGAATTGAAGTACTTGGTAAACAAGCCCATCTTATAGGGGCACATATGCAGATGGGTACTCCTATTTCAAGAGTTTGATTTCACAGTTGTGGTAAAGCTAGGGAAACACAATTCTCGGACCGCACCATTTATCTAGATCAACTCGGAGAGGAAGCATAGAAAATTGAAGAAACCATGCCAGATGCACAGTTATATAGGTTATAATACACGCCCACAAAATGAGAAGAAATTTATGTCTTTCTATGAACCGGTATGTCACCGTAAGGAATGAAGGTATTACAAAAGAAACAACTTGCTATACACGCAACACCATTTATGTTAATCAATGGTTACCTCTACAAGTTAGGTAGAGATGAATTATTATGCCGTTGTGTATTAGATAATGAGTGCAAGGATATTATGGAAGAATCCATGGTGGTATTGTAGAAGGCCATTATGTAGGTGGTGCGATCACTGAAAGATCCTTTTGTCTTTGGTTATGGTGGGAGACATTGTATAAAGACTCAAAAGAATATCAAGGCATGTGATCATTGTCGCGTGCCTAGAAAACCAGGGAAAATACATGAGATGCTTTTGAGACCAATTACTAGTGCTGAACCATTTGAGAAATGGGCCATTGACTTTGTAGGACCTATTTTTCTAGCCACACACAGATTGGATCGTGCTATATCATTACTTGCACATATTATCTCACATGGTGGGCAGAAGCAACACCTACGAAGGACTGTACAACAACTACAATAGCTAGGTTTATATGGGAGAATTTTCTTACAAGATATGGATGTTCTTTAAGCATGAAAATTGATAGGGCACACACTTTTTGATTGAGACAATCAGGATCCTATTAATTGAGTTTATGGTTGCACACCATAAAACTACACCCTACCATCCTCAGGAAAATGGAACTGCTAAGGCTTTCAACAAGATTTTGAGCCAAACTTTGACAAAAATTTGTGATGTTGGAAGAAAGGATTGGGATGAAAAAGTGTCAACTATTCTTTGGGCATATAGAATAACTTACAAGAGATTGAACAAAGCCACACCATTTTAGCTGGTGTTTGGCATAGAAGCCATTGTCCCTATAGAATTTATGTTACCTTCTTTTCGCATTGTGCGTGTTAGAGGTCTAGATGATGAGCAGGATTTAGAAGAGTGTATCGAGAATATGATTCAATTGGATGAGTGATGAGCCATAGCATGATGGATTCAAAAGTAGGAAAAGGCCAGGTAGAAGGCATGGCATGATAAAAACATAAGGGATAAGAAGTTTGAGATTGGAAAAATGGTACTTATTTATGACTCAAAGTTCTTGTGCCATCTAGCAAGCTTAAAGGACATTGGTTGGGGCCGTATGTCATCACTTACATACTTGAATCAAGTTCTTGCTAGTTAGAAGCACTTGATGGAACACAACTACCTGGTTACTTTAATGGGAGTAGGCTGAAGCCCTACTATAAATAAGTCTTCTTGGTGTTTGTAATAAGGCAGTATTGCCATTTAGATTAGGTTTTCAATTATGTATTTCCTTAATGTATTTCCTTCATTGTCGTTATGCTTTATCAATTTAGTTGTTGTTTTTGTGTAATAAGTGTGCTTGTGCGCATGAAGCTAATTACTATGTGAAGAATGTTTATGTGCAGAGGACTGCACATACTTTTAGTGTGGGGTGGTTGTAGTTATCCAAGTAAAATACTGTGGGAATTGAAAGGTGAAAGGAATAAGTGTTATGGGTGTGCTTTAAGTCAAAAGAAGATTGCTTCTCAAAAGTGACCAAGGATGGAGATGAATGAAAGGATAGTATAACACGAGGTAATCGAGAGCCATGATAACTACCAGGATAAGGTACAGTGATGAGGCACTTAGGTGCAAGGGCACATAATGAAGAGAATTCTATGACTAGATGGTAGTAAGGTGCACTAGAAGGTTATAGCTGGGGTGTGAAGATGTACCGCATGGAACAAACAAATTTGGTCAATGAATGAGTTGATATTTGGTAGGTGAAGGAGCAATAAATGCATCAAAATTTTGAAAATTATATAAGGATGGGATGCGATTCATTTTTACCATTGCGAATAAGAGAATTTGAGGAAAGAGCTAAGTGCAAAGAGCCAAGTGATCAGGTTAAGGTGTGAAGGGTGTGAAACTAAGCGTGACAAATAAATATGTGTGGAAAGAAGCTTTTGTCCCCTATGGTGAAGGGTTTGATCAAAACACGGAGGTAGAGAGGAGTTAGGGCATAAATTTTCCACCTAGGGCATGATTAAATCAAGCTAGGGTTTGATTCATAAGTTACAGAGTTAAAGAGGAGATGATTGCAAGGTAAAAATGGCACCCAAGAAGGCATTTGTAGTAGGAGAAAAAGGAAAGAAGAAGGTGGTCATCGAGGAAGAAGAGATGGCACTCGAAAGTGATTTTTTAGAAATGTAATATCCAGAATGTGTCATCGTCAGTTAGGAATGGGATTCACCTATCAAAAAGTGAAAATTGAGTGAATAAAATCACAAGACCGTGGAGAACAAGGAGCTCAATTCCTTGCTCACTGTGATGATGAACAAGCATTATGGTAGATGACATGCCAGTTTATGATGATGTAGGTTGGAAGCTTCTGAAGAGAATTGGGGTCTACCAATTATATGAGCTTCCATATTTTGGGAAGTATGAGCCCTTGTATCAGTGGCTCATGAGCATAGTGCATGAGGACTTCTTCTACTTTGCAAGACACAGAGTTAGAATTTCATTTGCGCTTATCTCATCAGTTACAGGTTTGAAGGCCACAAGAGAGGACATAAAGAATGATCTCATAGATAAAGCTACAATATTAAAGACCAGACAGGAGTTAGGGTACCTGAAGGGTCTGATGGTATGGATATAGACAAATTGAAGAACTATCTAATTGTGCAAGAAAAAACACACGTTGTTACAAATTTGAATGATCAGGAGTGGTGGTCACAGGTAAATACTATGTGGTTACATGTTGCACATAAGATGTCAGAAGGTGTAATCTACAATAGTGCGGTGCTACATCAGTAGAACAAATAGCCAAGGAAGCATGTACAAGAGGGAAGATTAGCTTTGGGGCTGTTCTACTATCACTGTATTCAAGGAAATTGGAGTACCAGATGGGCCAAAGGAAAAGGTATGGGAATACCCCATGGAGAATAAGTCACTAGTTGAAAGGTTCAACAAGTACCTATGTAAAGGGTCCATGGTAGATGATGTCAAGAAAAGGGAAGAGAAATGGTATGACAGGCTCCACATAGCATTTGGAGAAGAGTGGCACATCCCAAAGGACCTACCATCAGTAATAGGGAAATAAGTTCCATTTTTTTGTATATCATCATTTATGCATCATGTGCTTCCCAATGAGAGATGGATTCTAGAGCCCTTGGTGTAAATTACCTTATGCATTCACTACAAGGTATTTCTAAGCATCTATTCATAGATTTACAGACACATGCATCGACTAGTATTTAATGCAGATAAGGTAGAATGTGACTACCATACGTTGAGGAAGAAGCATGTGTATCCTAGAAGAAGTTCCTACACTAAGAGGATCATTTTAGAGGTGTTGAATATTAAGCCAATAAGTCTGGCTGTAGCAGATGTAGGGGCAACATTGGTGTATCTTCAGCTAAAGCCCAAGATGGAGAACAATAAGTATGTAGAGAATGAATTTGCACTCCCAAGGCCACCGAAGGGTAAGCACACAATAGAAAACATACTCGGTGCAAAGGCCCATAAAAGTTGTTGAAGTAGAGGGTGAAGAGGAGGAGTGTGAAGATAGTGGAGGCTTGGAGCACAAAAGAAAGCAACCATATGATAGAGAAGAGTCATGGCACATGGCCACTCCACCTCAAGGACAAGACGAAGAGGAAGATATAGAGGTTGAGTAGGGGGGACATAGATTTAAGAAAGTGTTCAGATGCACAAGGACTCAAAGTGGAACCCCACAAACAGTACAGAAATCACCTCATCTCTCTCCACACAAGGAGACCGTTGAACCAAAGAAGAGAAGAAAGTTGAAGTTGGATAAAGAAGTGGAGGAATCAAGAGAGAGAGAGAGTGTGTGCATCTCCTACCCCACTCAAGCAAGAAGACGAGCCACAGAATGAGGAAGAGAAAAAGATGAAGAGATGAAGGATAGAGAAGAAAAAGAAAAGGAAATCTCTACATCCGTGCATGTGATTGCTCAAGATGTAACGAGACAGATCCTAACCTTGAAGATACAATTCCTCAGGGTCCTAGATCAAAGAGGATGAGTGGAGATAAAATTCCACTAGCCATGGGGTATGCAGAGGATGAAGATATTGTCTCGCACCGCTTCTAGAGCACAATAGCACAGAAGGATTTATTCGGCTGGGAGCTAATGGATGAGGATATGGTGACTATGCGCACTCGAAAGAAACTATCATGGTCAATGCACACCCACATGGATGAGCCTAAATTTGATGTATGTGAAGATTCATGCATTTTGAGATGGATGAAGAAGGCACCACAAGCTAGACACATGACAGTAAATCCTACTATCATGTCGGATGAGCAAGTCAGCAACACATTGGTGAAGGTTTCTACTGAAGTTGCTAGAAGAAACATGGACAAATTTGTAATAATCAGAGTGATGCGTGAGGAGCTAAAGACAAAGGATGTGAAGATAGCACACATAATACAAGAGAGGGACTTCACGATAAAAGAAAAATGAAGTATTTATCAGCATCGCAGAGGAGATTTGGGACAATGTCATTAGAGCTAGGCCACACTTGGAGACCAAGGTACCACATATGTTTCCCTCAGTGATACATTATGCAGGAAAGTTGGTGGACCTGGTACTTAAAGATGAACCTCTGCACATGATAGTGCCAAGGAAGTCAGAGCAAGAAATGGAATGAGAGAAAGCCTCGGTGATGCAAAATATTGCATCCTATGAAGGGCTACTGCAAGCGCTACAAGAAGTATTGAAGAAAGTAGACCAGAATTTGAATATATGCACAACTCCAGAGGCACTTATCAACATAAATACCTTAGAAGAAAAAAATGAGGTCCAGAAAGTAATGAAGGATGAGACATTGGGCCGTGCAAAAATATTTTCAATGGTCAAGGAAAGCACAAGGCCTTGGAAGTAACACAAAAATCACATAAAACTCGGCTAGAAGATCTTGGGAAGAAAATTGCGTAGAAGATGGATCTTCTAGAAAGAAGAACGACATCAATGTCCATTGTTGTGTTGGTTCTACAAAATGAAAAAGGAGATATTGCGAGGGATGAGTTGGAATCCATTGCTATGGACATTCCGAAAAAGTATAACAAGCACTAATTGAATGGTAGGCCTTGAGGCTAAAATAAAGGATGAGTATCTAGAGTTGATACTTCAAAGTGATACATAGGAGATCATCATAGCCTTATACAAATTTTTTATTTATCTACATTATTTCATTATTATTCTTTCCATTAATCTATTCCTTACTTCAATTTTTATGATACCCATTGTCGGGATGACAATGAGATTAGTGTGGGGTAATGTTGATCAAAGAATACTTGTTAGAGATCACACAAGAAGTCCGCGTGGGAGAGAAGGCCAGAACAAGGGCGCAAAGGGACAGGAAGAACCTGCACATGGAGGGAAAGTTCAACTTTTGGGACTTAGCTGATTTTGAGCATGAAGACCTATTTTTAGAAGATGGCATGTGGAACACACCAACAATGCAGAGATGTGCGTGCCACACATTTTCTATCTTTAGAGGATTGGATCAAGCATTTTACATGGAGATGAGCTAAGAATAGGATTGTCACTTCAGTTAACTGTAAGAGGTCTATAGATAACACACTTGCATGTGTGGTTATGCCTGTAAATAGTGCGTGGCTATTAATAGCATGCGGCCTATTTCTAGAATAGATAAGCGGTGAAGGGAAAGTCCCCACCCTATATATATGATGTGAAGTACATAGAAGAGAGATATATGCATATGCACAAAGAAAGATGGATGTATAAAGGTGTAGAGATACACACATATGACTGAAATACTTTAAGAAGCTTCTGTGTTTATTAATAGATGGAAGATATTGGTTGAACCTAAGTGTCATTCCTGTGTGTAATTAAGTAGTGCATGCTATTGATTCGATCATGATTATTGTTTAAGATTATTCTTTTATAGATCTGAATGTAGCATGCATTGTAGAATGGTGGATTAGTTATGGATCTAGTATGTTTCTTCCTTCATCACGCTAACATCCTACTACAACAACCCTAAAGAGGGACCTAGTACCTTTTGCTCTTTGGGTGAGTGCTCAATCTAGGCTAAGTGATGTGCTAGCGTGACTAGGGTGTTATCTAGTAAATTCTAGGCTGCATCAATAAGTTATGGGTGAATGGGGATAGATGGATGAATAGGCTCATTACAAATTTTTTCGTAATTTAAGGTGTTATGAGAGTCAGAAACCGATGCTTCTAATGTTTGCATCTTTTCCATCATCATTCTAATGAGGTCATTGGTGGGTTGTGAGGAATGGGTGCCTCTGCTGTAAAGGGATGTTGATGATGGATGTATGATGTGGATGACATCCCATTATATGGGGGTGCTTGAGTATGAGAACTACAAAGGGGGAATATATGCAGGTGGAAGATATCCCGAATAAGCGATAGATGAGATTGGAGGTTGTTGGTGATGCATGTAAATAGGTGGGGTAGTCATAATGACTCTTATGGTAATTGGGGGTAGAGACTATGGGATGGAAAGGACAAGGTTTTGGAATGGGGTGGGGTTTTCGACACCATGGGTGGTCGATGCAACAGTATATATGGGGTGACAAGTGTCGATGAGGCTCGCCAAGGATGGCTAGTGAAGGGATGGTTTCTACCACGGGTGCAATAGATGCCCTAGGTGCCACAACTATAGTGGATTTGGGGTGCACTTGAGATACCTTAGGTGGTAAGGTGGATGAAGGTAATGCCAAGCTAGTGGTAGGCGACGCAAAAGTGGGGAGAGGGCAGGAGGGATAGACATGGGCATACCATATACCAACTATCCTGAGGAGTCTCAAGTGGATGAGTGTGCGATACAATATTATAGGGAAACAAGATTTTGTCAAGGAGTCTTGTGAACTCCTCATCACTAGTACTAATGGTGATGGGCTAAGTTGGATCCATAGGCGACAAGATAGAAGGTGATGATGGGCTATGTGGAAGTGGTTTAAGGCTAGCATGAAACACAAGGGAATTGGTTTGAATGTGAATTAGACCCATGTGAATTAGTGTAGAATTGGTAAATTGTACTCTATAAATGACATAGAAAACAATATGAATGGAGAAGGATAGTTTCTAGGAGGTGAAACTAGTCGGTGTTCTAATTAAAAATCTGAATAGAGGAAACGATAATGGTTTAACTAATCGATGATGGTTAAAGGGTCGATGATGATTACGATGGCGATACCGATATCGTGGGAAATCAATAGTTTTAGAAATGAGGGGAAAATGATGCAAATGGAATAATGAAACTATATGTGACAGTGATTTTAAAATTCTGGGAGTATGATGATGTCCTGAAAATTTCAAAAAGAAGAGAAAATGTGATGAATGTTGTTTTTGGGTAAAATGACCAAAAGAGCTAGAAACCGACATTAATCGTTAGGAAAACTAATGACAACGATGGGAATTGGTGACGATTGCTTTGAACCAACACCTATGACAATGAAATTTGGAGAAGTGAAGAAAAATCAATTTTTGTGAATTAAGTCGATAGAATATCAACCCGAAATCTAAGTATGAGGAAAATGGGTCCTGAAACACTTAGAACCAGCTGGAATGCACCAAATACGAAGGAAGAGTGTGAAAGGAAGAAGAAAATGAAGCACATAACCTCAAAACTCAAAACACAACTCAAGAAAAAAGCTAAGAAAAACAAGAAATCCTACAAGTGAATTTGTATGTTTAGCTTATGCTATTTAAGATTGACTTGTGAATTTAGAACATAGCTTTTTAGCTGGGAAGGCATCCTATGAAGAGGTAAAATCTAAGGGTGGTTTCAAGTTATGTTTTGGTGGGGGCAGTCATTTCTCTGCATTAATGAATGGAAAGATAAACCACCGGGTGCCCACTGTCAATCCTCCGATCATGTGATCATTGAAAAATTGTTTAAGAAGATGTGTGAATTTTTATTTTTATAGTTTGAAAAAGAGAGAGAGAAGAGAAAGTGCTTTCTACAATTCAATTATGTCAACCATCAGCTAGGCATGTCTTCCAACATATAGGTTTCCCTCGCTTTAATGTGAGCTAAAAATGCAAGCATATAAGTATGAAATGCAAATATTTTAGAACCCAAATCTAAATATGATATTTGATGTAAATAGAGAGTAAACATGAGAGAGAAAGACTTTTATTATCAAAAATAAGAAGAAAATGAAGGATTATTTTTAGTCTCAAATATAAATATCACTCGAGACAAATAGAAGAAAGAGAAGATTCCCAAGGATAATATTTAATATTGACTTTATTTTTGAAAAGAAACAAACATGAAAAATATTTCCCTAAGAATGAATGAATGTGAGGAACCCCGATGGGTCCCACCAAGCATGCCAAAATGTTTCACCGATTCTTGATAAAATTAATGAAACAGATAGAGGGTGATAGGCCAAGGAGGAATACCTATTTTTTATGTCGGTTGAAGGTTGTGCGCGCATTCTAATTTCTTGATCCAATGCTGATTATGAATACTCCCTTTTGGCTAGGAGGAACTACCTGTAAAATGCAAAACAATACCACCATATAGAGTTAAATAAAACAAGTGGAATGCCTAGCGGGAAGCTTAGATCCGAGAAGCATGATGCCTCCCGAATAGGTTGTCAATCTTTTCTAAATAATAGTATTAATTATATACAAAGTAAACATGAAATAACAGCTTTATTGAATTGAACGATTTTGGTATATCAATCAAAACAAATAATAAAGGTCAAGTAAAAGGTGATTGAGGTCAAAATGGGTCAGGTGATGGGATAATATTGGGTTACAGGTCAAGTAAAAGCTCTAGGTAAGGTCTAGTCAAGATTAGGAGTGATTCTGGGTTGTTAGGGAATGGGTATGAGCTCATTGTCCGGGATATGTTTCCAGCATATAATGTAATCGGTGTCACCGTGTGACCGATGCTAGTTTGGAAGGGTGATCGACGTCGCTGGCCAACTAAAATCAGTAGGGGAAGTTACTAAAAATCTCTTATAAATAGTATTCACACTCTCTCGTGATTGCACAAAAGCAAGAAATGGTGGGGGTGAGGTCATGGAATGGTCTAAAAGGTTCAGAATGATTATGATTAGGGGAAGATAGGTAGAAGGTCTAGGTATGGTAGGGTGATATGTTGGTGGGAGGAAGGGAGGTGTATGGTTGTACAGAAGAATAAATTACTAAGATGAATAATAAATCCTACTGAAAGCAAATAGAGATAAATGAAGAGGTATTAGATACTTACTAAAGAGTAGATACAAAGAGTGCAATTGATGAAAATAATGATGGCAGAGATCCGAAGAGAAGGGAAATTGTATATTTTTGTGGCAGCTTTGAGTCTTTGAGTGAATCTATGATCATGAAGAAGGTGATGGATGCCAATGGTTGTTGGTAGTGTTCTCATTTTTTCCTTTTCCTGAGTGCTTAAGAAAATCCCAAAGTGCTCCAAGTCTCTATTCGTATGAGATCCTGAATCGAATGACCAACCTCAATAAAGGATTTTGGAAATTTATTTAACCTAACCAATGATGGTTAGGGACCGACATCAATTGAGGTATAATTGACATCGGTTAACGTGGGAATATCTAGGTTGGCCAAAAATAGCTTGATTGTTTCTATTTTTGGCATTGTCTTCAATCTTCGTCCGAGTCTCGAGTGATGACTACAAAGGAATTAGTAAGAGTCCTCTTAGGTTTGTTAATAAGAGTTAAGTCTAGGTTTAGACTAATTCCTAGCTGGTTAGGATAAACTTAGACTTGGTCTTAGGTCATTAATGGGGTTTGAGTGGGTCATGGAGTGAGGTGGCTAGATAAGTTGGTCAGGGTGAGGTGGTCGAGTGAGTGAGGATGTTAATTAAATTAATTCAATTAATCCAGGCAATATGGGATATGAATATGTAAGGTATGGTTAATTTGATTAATGGGGTTATAATGGTAGTATGACCTAATTTATGTGTCTACATTTCTCTAATAACTAGTGGTCTTTGCCTTGGTACTTCCCGGCACACGCAGCTTTAGCTCGCGCCATAACTAGTACAGCTCTAGCTCCGAATCGCGCATCACCGATGGCATCCATTGTGAATCATAATTCCTCATACTTACCATCCCGATGCCTTTGTCTTTCTCGGGTGCTGCTAGATATATGTTCAAATAGTGTGGACAATCCTCATACTTATGTTTTTTTCCCACACCAAGACCATTATAACAGTCTAGGTATTCGTGCTTATAGTTCTCAGTAGACCAAAAATTGTAAAAGGTTCAACATGGGAACTCACTTCTCCCTCCTCCCCATTTCCCATGAAGATGAAATCCTCCTCGAAAACCTCTTTCATGTGCCCCTTCATAGTTATGAACATCATCCTTGGGATTTTTCATGCGAGGCTAGTTTGGCACACACCAATATCAATAAGATCATGTATCTCGGTCAATCAATCTACAATCTTTTGTGTCATGAGTAGTAGACATGAAAATATTGTAATAACATGACACATTCTTATGGATCTCGTGATCAGAGCAGTGGACATCTAATTACATCATGATCTCTATGGAAAATTTCACAGTCTATCATCATGGTGCGTATCGATATCCTAGGGCAACTATCCTTTGTATGTCCCTCTACCTCACAATCCATGCATCATATACCACTGTGAGTCTCATGCACCGGGTTCGAGATAGATTATCCAACTACTTTGCCATTGTAGTAATTTGAGCCTCAAGGAAGGGGCTAACATTGGTATCCATGCTTCTGATAGCCTCAATGCATAGGGCAGCCTCCAAGGCCTCACACGGGTCTATGAAAGTCTTGTGTGAAAGTGCTCTCCTAAATAGTGTTATCAATCCTCCAAAAAACCACTGAGCATGCTAAGAGGGGTGAATATCATAGGATAGATTTGATAAGAGAGTCTTGAAATGTGTGTTGTACTCCCACACACTCTCTTCCATTCCTTGTTGAATATCCTTAAGCGTGTTGATGCTCTTCTGTTTAAATTTATGGATATGAAATTCAGCCAAGAAAGCATTCCACAACATGTAATCTACCAATATCTGATGGGGTTCATACTTCCTACCAACTATGCGTGGCGTCCTCGCAACGTCATCGCAAACCGACTTACCTTCCGCTCCAAGGTAGTGATCCCTCAAGCGCGCCATAGGAGTTCACGCTTGTGTACATGCTCGTAACATCCTCAATACCTTTATAGTCCGCAAGTGTGTAAATACATCTTAAAAAAACTTGCTAAGGTGGTTGAGGCATGTGTCCTCCTAATACGTAACCTAGATTTCCTTCTTGTTGCCTCCACTATAAAATCCACTAGATCCACCAGTCATGTTCCTCCTAACCCACTAGATCCTCTAGATCCGTCAGTCCTCCACTCCTATATAACCGTGATGCACCTCCTGTGGCCGTGAATGGGATTGAAGTGGTCACATTGAATTAAGAACCAATATTTTGTGATATTTCACCACTACCAGATGTGTTTCCTGCACCACTCCTAGATATGATACCAAAGCTTTATGCACCCAATTTTTTCCAAACGTTGTTCCGCATAATACTCCTCCAAACATAGGAATTGATTGTGCATCCATAGATGTACCAAATGAAAAGTTATATCTCCTAGTGTAGATCAGTCACTCCCACCAATACCAACTAGGTTAACAATACTTATCTCTTGATTTGGAAGACTAAGTGCCAAGGGTTGGTCACTAGGTGGATTTGAATGAGTGATGATGAATCTCTTTTCTCCAAGTGATGAAATCTCATCAGAAGCTAAAGGGGTCTCTCTCCCACACTTGCTAAGATGGGGTAAAAAAGATTGCTTAGGCTCCACATCCTCTTCATGAACCTAAATTCCTTCTCGTAATCTCTACCTCCATAAATCCATCACTCCCACAACCTCACGTTGTCTAGCCATATCCCTTTCATGCGCTTTGCTATACTTAATTTGTATCTCATATCTTTATTTTTTATCCGCAATGTCTGCCATCTTCCTCCACCCTAGCTTCCTCGCCTAACACTTAGAGAAGCTTATCCATCCATAGGAAATTCTTCCAAACTCGTGGTAATGATTAGTATCTTTATAGCTAAAGGGATAAAGCACATAGAAAACGATCCTCTGGCTCCCTAATAAATCAAACTCAGCAACCTCAGACAAGAATACATAGAAATAGCATATTCCAGGGTATAACTGGTTAGCACTCTTTTCCACCAATGATCAACAACACGTGTCCAAGTTAGGTCAACATCCTGCAGCCTCTGATACTCCTCTTAGGCCCAAAAACAAGATCTATAGTACCATCTTGATCTAGATGAATACATAGAAATCTATTCATATAACTCTACTAGAAAGTAGTAAAAGAAGGTCTCATACAGCTCATGATATATGGTGTTCTTCTACCCATTTGTGTGCATCAAACTTAGGTCTAGTACTAAATATTTAAGAAAACTCATCCTCTGTGCTCTTAAACCATGCTTCGACATTTTGCAAGGTCAAGTGCTTTGTCATCACACATCACTTTCACAAAAACTTTGAAAATAGGTCCCGACAACAGAACCAAGATGTAGTCATTTTTACCCATCTACTAACTTCTAACCCCATGTGTGCCATCCTATCACCTAATGGGCGCTGGTCTCTCACTCGAGGCATGTGCGGGTGTCGAGCCCCTCCTTTATGTGAGCATTGTGAGAAGATATTTCCATTGTTATAGGATTAGTTGCAGAGAGGTAAATATTCATGTAAACGTACAACATGAGCTATCATATCATTGTTAGGAATATCTTGTTTAGTGCTTCACATTATAATATAGTTTGTGTATTATTATAATGTAATTTGGTGACATTATTGTTATGTAACAATAATGTATATTAGGAGTTTGTTGTGTACGTGAGTTTACAGTTATTTATGGAGGAGTGGTTGTAGCCACCTCCTTGTTTATAGGAACAACATTGCCTATATATTTGTAATATCCCGGATGATGATATGTAGTGAAGAATATTATTCTGTGAAATAATATATTGAAGTTCTATAACTGTGTATTCATTGTATAAATCTGTTTCAGAGCTTACATTTGGTATCGGAGCAGTTACTGATCATCCTAAGATGGAGAGATAATTCCTTTTGAATGGGGCAGTGATAGATTGATATCTATTTTCCCCCAGCTTCTGAGATTTCTTTCATCAGATTTGTTGAGTTTGAGAATTAGGCATGTGTAGTCCATGCGCCAATCTTGAATCTTGTCGACCTGTCCATTATCAATTCGACATCATATGAATCGGATTTCTTCAGTAGAGCATTGGAGATTTAGCACAGATCTGAGACTATTACCTCAGACATATCCTCACACTATCATCATTGGCGATTTGTATTGATCTTCGACAATACCATGGAAGATTAAATCGACTGAATTTTTGTGCAAAATACCATATACGCATCTACCATTTTCTTCGCCATGCAGAGTGTGTGGACTGTCTGTATAAGATTGGGAGGTTTTATATAGTTTTACTCACTGGAAAATATCATACTGACATTTGCTAAAGAGATCTCAAACTCACTGCAAATATCATACTATTTTTGATTCTCTACGACCTGCATTGTTGGCAGCGATCTGCATCAAAGCGCATCATTTGTGCATATCCACGTGTGGCTCAGGAGGAATGCATGGTAGTCAGCCACGTGTCTATATTGCATAACTCGCTGCAATAGTCGATGTCTCCATGCACAATAATATTTATGGGCTATGCGAATAAGGTATTTATAGTTAGTCGAGTCTAGTTGTATTTAGTGGTCGGTTTTACCAATTCATCAGCCTTAATATTGTGAGTCTTATTTAGTTTTTGTTTGCATAGTTTTATGATAATGGTCAAAAGGTCCATCCGTTAAGCTGATTTGATTTATCTTAGTTATCTAATTCTCAATTTTAAGGTCGGTCATAGCATTCATGTCGTTTTATGTTATTTTTTGTGTAAAAATTATAATCTATTATGTATAGATTATTAATTTATTTTACAAAAACATTTGGGTCACAAGTGTACAATTGTGAGTAATTTTCATTTTAGGTCTAAATATTGTTGTTCATCAAGATAAAGAGTATTTTTGGTCTAGTCAAGTCAAAAGTATATTGTAAAAGTTTCGTCATTGTCAAGGTGATTTTAGGTTATCTGTCTAGTCATGTCTTCTTGTCCAAGTCAATAGTGTTATATGGTTAGTCAAACCATAAAGTTTTGTTTTGTGAGTCAAAACTTGTAAAAATAAAAAAATTGCCTCACGAACGCATTTTCGGTGGAATCCGACGTTCAAGGCATGTTATTGAGCCCCAAGATCACATTCGGTTGAGTTAGCAGATATTTACCAGAGGATGGAGGCAATGGAGGTTGGAGGTCGAACAACGACCTCTCGTCGATCACTAATGATGGAGCCGCACGAAGCCGTGTGGTGGCATATGTATGGTGTGAGTATATCATTTTCAAAGGTGTGGTTTCCATTTTTTTAGTTTGCAGTGTTCCTATTTTGTGTGGTATTTGATGGATGTTGGAAAGAGAGTTGTGTTGGAGTGCAGATGACTGTCAGTGATCCTCTGACTGACTTGGTCCTCTGACTGCCGTACTTCGTTGGAAGATGGTCAGCTAGAAGAATACGTTCACTAGCATTAGTGACCATGTGCAGCAAGACCTAACTAGCAAGATCCATTCAGAGTATGTTCTTCGATGCATTTTTCTTCTCAATATCTATATGAGTGGAATTTCACATTGTGGGGGGGAATACATACCAATGTTCCATTCCCATTCTGCACCCAAAACGACTTAGTCAAGGAAAGCTTCTAGTGGCAGTGGTAGTTTTCTATGTTGTTCGAGATCGAGTGGCAGCGATCAATGACAGAGACTACGATTAAGAACATTACGATTCTTATAGGAAGTAATGTGAAATATTTTCAGTATTTCTTCTATTATGTGGTTTTGTAATATGCAAGTTGTGTTTCCTACATAATTCCCTGATGTATAAGCATAGTGATGAACAGTAGCACCAAAGTAAGTCAGTTCATGGATCTTGAAAGGGTTTGTGGGAGGATCTAGAAAACCACACGAGGTCGACAGTTGATGAGGTTCCTGTCACTTCAAGGTTTGTGGTAAGCCTGTTTAAAACCAAATAAGGAGAGAGCCTTTCTTTTGGATCAAGGTCATGAGTCACAGAGTTGGACATGCCACAGGGGTGAGCATACTACAGAGGAGTGTGTGGATGTTTTTCTACCATGTTCGCACTAAGGGGGGGAATGTTAGGAATATCTTGTTTAGTGCTTCACATTATAATATAGTTTGTGTATTATTATAATGTAATTTGGTGACATTATTGTTATGTAACAATAATGTATATTAGGAGTTTGTTGTGTACGTGAGTTTACAGTTATTTATGGAGGAGTGGTTGTAGCCACCTCCTTGTTTATAGGAACAACATTGCCTATATATTTGTAATATCCCGGATGATGATATATAGTGAAGAATATTATTCTGTGAAATAATATATTGAAGTTCTATAACTGTGTATTCATTGTATAAATGTTTGAGAGCTTACAATCATTATATCCAAGCATTTAATAACAAGAGAAACATCATGACATGAAATACAAAGAGAAGATCTGTCATAAAATATAAGGAAGTAACACTAGGGTTTACACCCTTGAACCAAATATTTAGAACAGAGCCATATATTTATATTGATCATTTTCTCAGCAACCACATTACATTCAAAAAGGTTGTATCAGACCAAATGTATCAAGACAAGGATCTAACCCATATATCATAGGTCCTAGCTATGATTTCTTTATTACAAAAATTTTACAGACCCATCCCTTAGACATGATAACATTCCTACAGTCCTCTAATGAGAACCCCAACTCCTAGGGCCTCCTAATATTTTCTACAAATATTTGCTTTCATCATACTACATGCCTTCCATCTATGTCTTCCTCGGTATATCTTCCTCCTTGTCTCTTCTTATACTCGAGCACCTCTTCTTATAGAACTAACACCCACCACCATGCCTTTCTTTAGGAGTAGATCTGATGCCAAGTGTCTTATTATGCTCCGAGATCTCCACTTTCTATAATGATGTCTTCATAGGAATATTCCTTGCATGGAATATTATTTCCTTGACCACCAAATCTTCCAGGCTGACATCTTATCCACTCGGCATGCTTAGTTAGGTAAATTTTTTCCTCAGTGCCTCTAGAATGCCTTATATGGATAATTCCTTGGACTCTATGTATTTCACTACACATGCGCACTAGTTTTTCTTAAACCCTTCTTAAACCCTTGTCTTACACATTTTTTCCCACATGCCTTTCTTCCTATTTGTCCCCCGCACTAACGCACCCTTTAGCACTTAGCCAATATTTCAAAGCCCAACATCACCCCACACTAATCTTGTTTTCCATCCTCGAAACATACTACTCCTTTAAATAATAAAGAATGGAGGGACCCAGAAAATTTGAGTAAAGAATGGAAGAATGAAGAATAGAAGAAATGAAAGAATTGAAGATCTTGTTACTACTACAAGAGGAGTGGGAACTCCTTCCTCATTGTTTCCTTCTTTGGTGCCTTCTTCTTGTCGGGTTACTAAAAACAACCTCTTCCTTGTTCCTCTTCCTTTCTCTGCTCAAATTGGTGGCTTTCCTTCGTGAAAAACCCCTTTACTCCCATGCCTTAGCTACAAAACCCTAACCTAAACAATCCTTCCACAAGATGGCATACCCTTTTGAAAGCTTCTTCCTATGCCTGTGTACTCCTTCCACTTTGTTTTGCATCAAATTAGTCACACACCCGATTCTTACTATTTTTACTTCACACAAATATTCTTCACAGATGCCCTAGTTCATAAGATATATTCTTTATCACAAACACAAGGTAAATAATAATGTTCCCAACCTTCTACTTATAGCTTTTTCTTCTCTCCCACATTAAATGTTATGCCACCTACAAACCTGGGGTTAGCACATCGATTGTATAGACAATATATCAAATCTAAGCATACATGCAAATAAAAGTGGATATTCTACTAGAATAATTATACAAAACAAGAGACATAAATCAACACCAGATTTAACGTGGTTCACCCAATGTGGGCTACATCCACCAAGAAACAAGCCAATCTATTATCCAAATCTTTGACAAGATATACAATGAATATTTACAATCTTCCACACCTCTCAGATGTTCAGTATTGTCTTCCTTAAACATTTTTGCCTTCTTCACCAAGAATTCTCTCCCTCACAATTATCTTGTAATTATGATCAATCCTCTTACTCTAAACCCTAGCTTTATGCTTTAAATAGTCATTTAAGACTTTAGGGAACTTAGCCATGCAATTACATTCATTAAATCTATTCTTATGCTAAAAATAGAAATAAAACCCGAGAGTTAATTAAAACCTCGTTACACAGGTAACTGAAGCCAGTTCTACCCAACTGTTGTCAGTTCCAACTTTCCCGACCGATGCCAGTCATGCCATAACCAATGTCGGTTACTTTCATTTTCCCGCAAGTTCAATTGCATACTAAAACATAAGTAATTTATCTCCATACTCAACAATCTCCCACTTGGAGATTAATTACTACACACTATACCTGCATAGCGCTATTCTTGGTTCCTCCTTGGCTTTATTTCTTCCTCCTCGAGCCTCAAACTCGAAGACCAATAGAAGTGGAGTGTAGCTCCAACTTCTCCTTTGCTAACGTCTTTGTTAGCATATCCGCAGGTTCTTACTTGTATGAATCTTTTCCAGATTCAACTGTCCATCCTCCAATACCTTTTGTATGAAGTGATACCTCAACTAAATGTGTTTCATTCTCGAATGAAATGCTGAGTTCTTTGCCAAATGAATTACACTCGACTATCACCGAACAGGTTTACAATTACTTTACTCCTTTCCCAACTCTTCCATGAACCTACTCATCCATATCATCTCCTTGCTAGCCTCTGTAGCTGCAACATACTCTGCCTCTGTAGTAGACAAAGCCACAACCTTCTACAATCTTGAAATCCAACTAACTACCATTCCACCTACTGTGAAAATATATCTAGTAGTGCTCCTCCTACCATCTAGATCTCCATCCATATCTGAATCAACATAGCCACGTAATGAAATATCCAAACATCCATAGCATAACTGCATGCTAGATGTCCCTTTCAAATATCTGAGTATCTATTGGACTACTTTCCAATGCTCTTTACTTGGATTAGCCATATATCTACTCATAACTCCCACTACCTATGTAATGTCTGGTCTTGTACAAACCATAACATACATGAGACTTCCAACTACTGAAGCATATGGCACTCGTGTCATGTATTTTACCTCCTCTTGTGATGAAGGACACTGATCTTTACTCAATTTGAAGTGTCCAGCCATAGGTGTACCAATAGGTTTTGAATTTTACATATTAAACCTTTCCAACACCTTATTAATATAAGCTTCCTTTGAGACAAATATAATTTCTTATTTTTCCTATCTCTGTGTATTTGCATGCCAAGGATTTTCTTTAACTCCTAAATCCTTCATTATAAATGTGTGAGCTAGCTTTCTATTAAGCTCACCAATGTCCCGCATACTAGATCATGTAATAAGCATATCATCCACATACAAGAACAAAATAATATAGCTCCCATTTACAAGTTTCTTTAAATAAACACAATGGTCGATTCACATCTCAAGTAACCATGCTCATGCATAAAACTATCAAATCTCATGTACCATTTCTGGGAGCTTGCTTAAGCCCATATATGCTTTTTTCAACCTACACGCTTCTCCTTACCCTTGAATTCATACCTAAGTGGCTGGTGTATATAAATCTCTTCATACAAATCACCATGAAGGAAATCCATCTTCACATCTAGTTGCTCTAAATGTAAATCGTCTATCTGCAACTAAACTCAATACAAGATTTAATAGAAGTCATCTTAACAACAGGAGAAAATATTTCACCAAATTCAATACCTACCTTTTGTGCAAATCCCTTTACTACAAGCCTTGCCTTGTACCTTTTTTGTCCACCCTATTCTTCCTTAATTCTATAGACCCACTTGTTCTCACAATGTTCTCTTTCCCACTCGGCAATTTAACCAAATCCCAAGTTTTCTTCTATTCCAAAGAGTTCATCTCCTCATCCATGCCATGCTCCCACTAAACGTGAGTTTTATCCTGCATTGCTTCTTCAAAGCTTTCTTGTTTACCACTATCAGTTAATAATAGATAAAATAGAGAAGGTGAAAATCTTTCTAGAAGTTTACTTACCCTTTGTGACCTTATCACAGAAGTTTGGGGTACCAGAGGCTCAATCTGGACCTCTTAGACATTAGTATCAACTCACCGACAAAGTGACTAACACTGTCACCTATAACCAACATCGTTCGGATAACCGACACTGATTATGATCCTTGTAACCATTGGCGCTTTATCCGACCGATGCCTGGCGATTAGGGCCTAACTCGGCCATGGTTACTGTGTATTTATGTAGGTGTTTCTTTAAAACCCGAGAGTTCATTTTCATCAATAAACTTCTCAATTTTCTCATCCTTGGGGTACCAAAATTTGATCCTGTCACATTCTCTTTTCATTCCATTCAACATCACGACTCCTAACAATTTTAGAATTCTCTAAATCCCAAAAATGAAAACCAAAATCACCAAATCCATAACCAATGAAAGTGCAACTCTTGGATTTTGCATCCAAATTTTTTTTTATTTTCTCTATCAACATGCACAAAAGCTTCGAACAAAAAATTTAAGAAAAGAGAGATCTACCTCTTTTCCGGTCCATGCTTCCTCCGGTATTCCTCCATCTAGTGAACTTAAAGGGCCAATAATCCTCTATCTCGCATCCTCCATACTTGATAATTTCAGTCACAAATTTCTCTACCTTGTATTTGTTCTCTTCATCCATTGTTGTAGCTCCCACTCAATCAAAAACCCTATGTGAGTAAATTTGTCAACACACAAAACCCTAAAAAAAAGCTATGATACTAGTTGTTGGGGTTAGCACACTAGTTGTACAGATAATATATCAGATCTAAGCATACATGTAAATAAAAGTGGATATTCTACCAGAAGAATTATACAAAATAAGAGACATAAATCAACACCAGATTTAACATGGTTCACCTAGTGTGGGCTACGTCCACCAAGAAACAAGCCAATCTATTATCCAAAGCTTTGACAAGATATACAATCTTCCACACCTCTCAGATGTTCATTCTTGTCTTCTTTCAATCTTTTTGCCTTCTTCACCAAGAATTATCTCCCTCATAATTATCTTGTAATTATGATCAATCCTCTTACTCTAAACCCTAGCTTTATGCTTTAAATAGTCGTTTAAGAATTTAGGGAACTTAGCCATGCAATTACATTCATTAAATCTATTCTTATGATAAAAATAGATATAAAACCTGAGAGTTAATTAAAACCTTGTTACATAGCTTACCGACATCGGTTCCAACTTGCCTGACCGATGTCGGTCACACCATAACTGATTATGGTTATTGTCATTTTCCCACAAGTTCAATTACATACTAAAACATAAGTAATTTAGCTCCATACTCAACACAAACGTACTTTTTGCAATAAAGGTGGATTTTTCCACTAAGTTAACCTTAAGCACTCTTACCCCTGCACCCAATCCTGTGTGAAAAATCCTTACTAACCGAAGATCATTACTCATGTACTTGCAACACCGAAGGCACTTCTTCTGTCCTTAACCTGATTTTTTCCCTCTCTTACCTCATATTTTTCATGCACTTCTCATCCTTTATACATGGTTTTGTAAAGCTATCCTGACACCAAAATTCCTTATGTCCACCTTTTCTACATGCGCTCTTCCACACTACATGCCTTCAATCCGGGCCATCGAAACACAACTACTACCAACTTCCATTTTACTTCACATTACTCCACCCCACACAAAAACATATGTGCGGTCCTCTGCATACACAACCTTTTGAAAATAATAAGTGGCTATCGGTGCATAAGGCGTGTAAAATAACAACACAAAGAGAAAGGAAAAATAATGAGAAAGGGAAACACAAGAAAAGAAATGCATAAAAGGAAATCCTAAACTAAATGGAAATACTTGCCTTATTTATGAACACAAGGAAGACTTATTTATAGTAGGGCTTCAGCCTACTCCCATTGAAATGACCTAGTAATCGTGTTCCATCAAGCGCTTGTAACTAGAAAGCACTTGAATCAAGGATGTATGAGATGATATATGACCCTAACCAATGGAATTTCAGTTTCCTAGGATGGCACAAAAACTTGGAATCATATAACAAAACCATCTGCCCAACCTCGAATTATTTGTTTTTAATATGGTGATCATGCCATGCTTTTTTCATGCCTTTTCAATCTTTTAACTCCATCTAGAAAGTGATCTCCTTTCATCCAACTGCATTAACTTCTCCATGCACTCTTGAATTGCTTGTTCATCAGCTAACCCTCATACGTGTGCAATACACATCGATGGTAACATAAATTCAACTGATAAAATAGCCTCCACGCAAAACACTAAATAAAATGATGTGGCTTTGTTTAATCTCTTGAGGTTGTCCCGTATGCCCATACAATGGCTCATACCTTGTCATCCCAATCTGTTATCCCGTAAAATTGACAAAGGAAATTTTACCGATAACCATACCGAAAATTTTGTTCCGATCCTCGTAAGTGGGATCCTCGCGTCGAACGTTGCAAAATCCCTTTTCTGGGAAATCTGGTTTTCCGAACTTAGTCATTTTTGGTCTTTTGGTTGGGCGCATGGAATTGCTATGTAACACCACCTTTTGGTGCGCCCCCTTTAAAACCTTTGGCGCATATTTTCCTATGTCAACACACCTTTTGGTGCGCCTTGATATGTTGAGTCTTTCCTGCGTGCGCCGAGGCACATGCGCCTTCGTGTCAACAACACTTTTGTTGCGCCACTTTTCGGTGTGCCAAAGGCACACATATTCTTGTGTCGACATCACTTTCGGTGCGCCAAAGGCGCACATAACTTTGTGTTGTCAGGTGCTTTGGTGCACCAAGGGGCGCATGCTTCCTTATGTCGACAATGCATTCCATGCACCACTTGAAAAGTTGGTGGCGCATTTATTACTTCTTCACCTATATATATTTGCACTGCAAATGTCATTATCACCAGAGCAATCACATTTTTTATATTCTCTCGAACTCACAAAGACACCTCCTTTGTCATTTTCAAACACATAGTGGACCCGTTTGCACGTTTTTCACTATTTATCCGGGTAAGAGGTTCTTATCTCTTTCGTGTGTTTTGCGTTTTTGGTTCTTTGAATGCTTGTTGGTTTGGTTTTGGAATTGAAATATTGAACTAGCCCCCCTTGCTGTCTTTCCATATTCCTCCCCCTCTTTCCAGATCTGCTGGTAGAGGAAGTTGTTCTGAAAGCATGGTTTAAATCCCTTCTGGTTAAGCCATTTCATTACCCAAATAACCCTGCAAAAAGAGGAAAAGAAAAGAAAAGAGAAGCTAAACCATGTGAAAAACCCCTCTGAGGGTGATTAAAGCTCTAAAAAGACTCTGTTTTCCTTTTTCCCTTTGGCGCATTGGCACGTCCTGCAACATCAAAACAGCTGCGCCTGCGCATCTCTGTCACCCCATAACATGATTAAAATCTGCACCAATGGCACACCCATCATGCCTGTTACATCATGAACTTTTGTGCCCTCAAGGCGCGCTTCCTTCACATGCTGCAAGCGCTAGCCTTGCGCCCTCCTTAAACAGCACACCCAAAGATCGGTGCAAAATAAGCATAATTGTGCTAAGTACAAAAGCTTTGAAGGTGCAAGCGCATTCCCATTACAAAGAACATCATGTTGTGTAGACCCTCGATGTCTTTGCGCGCTAAGTTGCCTTTGGCGCACGAAAAGTTCTGTTACAAAACCATACATGCGCCTTTGGCGCACTAATTTTCTATGCAACATGAAAGATACATGCGCCCTTTACAAAATGTACCTGTAGTATCTATGCGCCATGCGCCTTTGCGCCGATTTAACCTCGCAACACCTTTTTTCCATGCACCTTACCTATTTAGCCCTGTAAGCTGCAGCTTTCATGCGCCCTGCACCCTGAGCCTCAAAATCACTAACTCTTTCTTCTGTTAACATTTCAATGGAAGATCAAATGGCTAACACAACCTTTTGCGTTGGGTCTCGCTTCTTCTTCGTGCAGATCAACAACTAAGCTCAGAAGAACATATGTCAACATCAAGCAAAAGACCTACCAAATCCAAAGGCAAGGCCAAACTTACAGAAGAAGAGATGAAATACAAGTATCAGAGAGTCAGAATGCCCGACTCCCAGGCCGAATGCGACCTAGATATCAGGGACTCAGAGTTGGGTCACATTGATATGGAGGAATTCTGGGTCAGAACTCAGAAGGTAACAAGAAGTCCATGGATGGACAAACTGATAGGCAGTGCCCTACACTTCACCGGAGGAATCCCGGTCGATCGTCGACAATGAATTCATGATGGTGGTCACCCGGTGCTACAACAAGGACACAAGGTGTGTCGTAAATGACAAGGGCGAGGTAGTCATTAACCTCACTGCCCGCCACTTTGAGATAATACTCGGCATCCCTCATCACCGGCACTTCGTGGCCGTCAGCCGAGAGGATTGCATTAAGGCCTGGGACGACAACGAAGATCAGTGCATGCAGCTGATGAACGAGGTCTATTTGAAAAATAAAAAGGTAGTGACCCGATGGCCTCAAATCATCCACCGCAGCGACTTCTCAGAGGAGCTCAGTGACACCATCACATTCCTGAGCAGGGTCTTTGGGCTTCCTGATGCCCACTTTTTCCATAAATGGATGCTGCGGTACTTAGAGACCATGAATAAGAATATGCCCGATCAGCGCTTCGAATGGGCAGAGATTATAAGCAGCACAATCTCTGAACAGCTTCAACAATTTCTTACAACGGGAAGATTCTATATGAACTCCTATGTTGTCTCTTTGTAGCATCGAGAGAGACTTCCTAGCCTCCGATGCGAAGTGGGGTTTGGCCTCAGGTCAAAATATATGAGTACTACCTAGAATTGAGGCTGGAGAATAGCATCTCTCAATTCACAAAGATTAACGATGTGTTTTTCTATCACATCATCTACCTGTTGAGGCCAAATATGACTTACGGTCATACGACCAAAAGCATAGTGGCAGCCACTGAGAAATGGGGGGCCCTGTTCACCCAATTTCCCACATTCACCTATCTGAGGGCAGCCAACTTCTTGGGAGAGCCGACCAGACTGCCGAGGTATGCTGGGCCCAAGCTGATTTTGCTGGAGCTGTCAAGACAGCTGATTACATATCACGAGAAGTGCCTCAAAAGAAAGAAGGGTGGAACTCCTTTCCCCCTCACAGGGGCCGATATACATGCCTTACCCACCACAAGGCAAAGGACATGTTCGCAGAGCTGGAGCTGCTTAATTTGAGACATGATTTCCCGGCCAGGCCTACCTTCGACCCAAGGAATTGTCTACCAAGGGTGAAACTCGATCCAATCCATGTCCCTCAGATCGAGGACATCTACATCAACATCATCCATGAGGTTGAGCTTAGGAGAAAGGATCATTCTCACTTAGCCTTGGCAGAAATCATCCAATATGGGGTAGCAATTGTCCCCAAAGGCTTCCAAACTATGGAAGATGAAATAGACCAAGTATATACTAACACAGATGGGGATAATTGGCCTTTTCCAGCCATTGATAGAACTAAGGCACCTCAGACGATTGAGGAGAGGATCAGGGAGACTCTGCGCAGGACAGAGCATTGGTGCCGATGAACGGGTTAATCTACCTTGGGGTTGATTTCACAACCTCCCCATTGGGTAATGCACCTCCCCGATCTAAACAGCAGCCTAAAGGCAAGGGCAAAGGCGTAGAAGGTGAATCTAGCACCATTCGAGAAGAAGCCCCTGAGAGTCCTCCTTCCGCGGCACCCGAACAGGTAATAACTCTGGTTACGCCAGAGAAAGAAGTAGAAGAGGATATTCCAATAGGCCCATCCACTCAGGATGTCGGCATTGCTACAACAACCGAGGTCCTTTCTGTCCCTTCTTCTTCTCTTCCTTCCCCTCCTCGAGTGACTCAAGCGACCATCCCTTTGGTCATGTCCTCTCCCCCTTCTTCTACTATTCCTCCCGCTTCTTCGTCCATCTTCTCTTCCCTCGCCGATCTTTCCTCCTCCATTTCTTCCCTCATCTCTGAGCTCCCTTCCCTTCCTATGTCTTCCGCAGCTGTAGTATCCCTTCCTCCCGTGGGCACTTCTTCGGCTATTCTCTCCATGCCACCTCCACGTGTCTCCACGTTTTTCCCCTCTACTACTGCAGCTGCCCCCTTCTCCGTTTCCGGCCCTTCTCCCATAGGTCCAGCCTGGATCTCCCAGCAGCTAAGTCAGCAAAAGAGGAAAGTTCCCATCACTCCGATGGACTTTTCTGTAATCCCATCTAAGGGGGCAAAGAAGCAGAAGCCCGTCACATGCTTCTCTCAAAGTGCTTTGTAGGAGAGAGGGTTATGGAGATCGCGTACCCCAATCCCCTCAAGGAGAAAGAGGATCTGTCTCCGACAGATTATACTGTGACCCAGGTCACAATGGGGACATCTTCTGAAAGCCTTCAGGGGGAGGCCCTTTCTGCAGTTGACGCCCTCTGCAAGAAGCTTCAGGAGACAAAGGAAGAGAAAAGGCAATTGAAAGAGCAAAACAAATATCTGCTCCAAGCCTTACAGAAGATGGGTAGTGCGCCTCCCACACCGCGCGAGACTTCCGAGCTTCTCATTCAGAGAAAATTAAGACTTGTATTTGAACATCAACAAGGCAAATAAAGAGCTCCAAGCGTTAGCGGGACCCATATCGGAAGAGCTAGAACATGCTAGACTGCAACACGAGACCTTCCAACAAATGTTCAACTGTTCAGTCGAAGATCTGGTCAAGTTCGGTGTCTTTGGCCATCCCAGGGCCCTCAACAAAATCATGTCCACTCTGGATTACCGGGTGGATCAGCTGGAATTTGTCCTAGAAAAGATTGACAAAGTGAAGGAAGAAGCCCTGGACGCGATGCACCAAATGGAACGGATCGTTCTTAACATGTCGCCAGGGTTACTTACTCCTTCCTTCACTTTAAGGAAAGCTGATGAAACCACCCAGATCTTCAAAGAGATCGTTTCTCAAGGGATGGGGCCAGAGGTCACTTTTGACGCAGAGTCTATCAACAACCTGCTGGCCTGCCAGACTTCATTGGGTTACTCATTGAAGCGGAAAAAGACTATTCCAAACTCCCCGAGAAACTCATAGATGAGCGGGAGACTTGTGAGGCGATTAGTGATCGGCACAAGGATCCTTCCCAGGATCAGCTAGGGCCAATGATCAACAAGTTTATGGAATACCACTCTCAATTCCATATCTCGTCACCTGAGCAACAACAAAAGCAGTCCACCCCCTTTCGGCCGCAGGATGACGACGACGAGTAGCTTCTTCTTCTTCTTCTTCTTCTCTCTCTCTCTCTTCTTCGACTTTCTTTTTGGGAATATCTGAGTATGTTGATACAAATGATGACATCATCCATGTTGCATCATGGGATGATGTCATCCATCAAGTTGTCAAAAGTCAACATGACTTTTAGATATTTTGTAAATATCTTTGTAAATAAGTTGTTGGCTCCTTTTTGCCTTCTTTTCTCTCCTTCTTCTATAAATACCCCAACACTTGTTGTATTGGGGATGGATGAGTGAATATCTTTCAGATGAAAAATAGAAGTGAGGAGAAAAGACTTTGAGCTTTTTGTAACAGAAGGAAAATATTAATACAATATTTAGACTTTGTGCTGAATACATGTGTTATGTGCATTAGATCTTTCTTACGTCAGATCTGTGTGTTTATCCTGTTGGATCTGCTTCTATTTTATTGTCATTTATTCGTCATCAGTATTGCTTTGCTCGTTTATGCAAGTAGGTTTGGCTCTGTTTACTACCAATCCCAAAACATAAACCTTCTGACCTTTTTGCTTTGGAATTCATTTCTTTTCTCCCTTCGGACCTACTCTTTCTTCATCCCCTCTTCTTTTCCTTTCTTTTCGCAGTCGGAAACACCCCTACTGGGATGAGATCCCAAACCCCCGAAGGCAGAATTTGTGAGACTTGCATAGATTCCTGCTGGTAGAATAGCAATAAACCAGTTTCGCTTTGCTGACTCAAAGAGGGGCTATGCCCTGCACACTGTTGGCTCGTTTATCCATAGATCTGCCCAAGCGACAGATTTTCGACCAACAGTTTTTGGTGACTCTACTGGGGATCGAATAGATCTATCAGATCTATGATGGTGGTAGGATAGAAAATCAGAAAAATAAGAAAATTGCTGCCTGTTTGCAAATCTGCATATTTTGTCAAAAATCCAAAATTTTGCAAAAGTGACTCAAATTGAAAAATTTTCTTCTGAGATCCATAGATCTGGCCTAGTTGGAGACCTTTAGTTCGCTGAGTTTTTATAAAAATCAGTATTTTGCCATAGATCTGAGTTTTTGACTGTTTACCAAAAGTTTGAAACCCTTTGAAAAAAGTCAAAATTAGATCCGAAAATCAGCTTGCTAATCTTCTCTGCCATTTTATCCTCATTGTTATTTGTCATTAACCACAATCGGTTTTCTGAAGAGGATAGTTTTTAAATATTTAGAAAAGTACATGCTGCTGGTTTTTGCTAGAAAAGCTAGAAAATCAGCAAGTACAGCCAAAAATAAAGTTTGAATCAGCGCTACAAAACCGCAGATCGGAAAGACACGCTGGCAGGTGAACCCTTTACGCGTAGCAGGAGAGCTCATGGAGAAACTGATCCTATTTTCGATTTGCTTCAAAGGCACAATTTCAGCGTAACACGGCACATTTTTCAACGCTAAGCTCGGCTGACCGGTCATCCAGGAGTGTCTCACCTCCACGAAGAAAAAATATTTCGCAAGGGGCATCCACATCCCTTTGTAGTGCCTTGCTACTCAGCGGAACCACACTTCCAGCTCATGTTCTTTTTCCGGCTTTTCAAATGGCGGTACCATGGGGAAATGTTATGGGTCCCTTGGCTTTACCACATCCAGTTCACGCACTCCCTCACGGAAACCAAAAGAATTTTCCCAGATTCGATGGGAGTGGAAATCAAAGCACGGATTCCCACATATCTGCATTCATTATGTCATGCAAGATATCTGGATGTAACTCAAGAGGACGTATCGGTTCACCTTTTCTCGGAAACTCTACAGGGCCTCGTAGCTGAATGGTTTCAGCATTTGCCTTACTTGGATCTATTACGAAATGGGCCACCTTGCGGATGCTTTTGAAGACAGGTACAAACCTTCAGAAGATGAGTTTGCATTATTATCATGGATCACTCACCTAAAGAAGGAGGCAAATGAAACCATGCGCAATTTTATCGCCAGGTTCAATGCATTAATCAATCGTGTCCTTGTTGCCATACTTCCAACGCCGGAAAATCAAAAGTGTTTCTTCGTAAACGCTATGAGCTCAAAAGTTAGTTTCTTGCTCCTTCAAGAGTGAGTGGCTACCTTAATCCTCACCCAGGCCGCTGCCATTCGAATAGAAGATAATTTGATAATATCTGGCGAATTGAAAAAGGAATCATCCAAGCCTAAATCTTCGGGCCCTTCACCCGCTACTTCGTCTGATCCGGCCTTTCAAAAGATGGCGAATGACTTGCTTGCATTAAAGAAGCAGTTGGCCCAGCCTCCCCAGTTCTTCATACCGGGATATTCCACGGAGGAATTTCATTCCTAACAATATTTCACAAAGGCCGCGCTTACCCGCAACTACTCCACGGCTGGCGCTTGAGGCTTCTCCAATTCACGCTCCGGTCGAAATCGAAGAAGAAGAGCAAGATATGAAGAACCTTCATCTCAAGGCGAAGATGATCAAGATGTTGGTGAACCGACTAGCGACTCTACTATCGGGTATATGGAATTTGATGAGGAAGAATCTGATGAAGAAGAGGGTACCCAGGGATATGCAAGTGGACAGTCATACGCTGTTTTTACCCGCTCGCAAGGAAAAGAAGCAGAGGTCGCTGCCCATGTACAGCAGGAGAAGGCTGTGTCAAACACGCCTCCAATCATTGCTAAAAGAGGTAATCCTCTTCCTACTCAACTCCCTGGCAAGTCTTTTACAAGGAAATATTTTCCCCCCATCTCTCCTCCAAATCAGTCCTCTCATGTTCCTACCAAGACCAGTAATCCTATTCCACCATCGCGAAGTGAGGGACTCATTCCTTCACCAACGCAACCCTTGGCCGCATTTGATATCATAGATCATGCAAAAAAGACCAAGATCCAAATGTCTGAAGCTGAGTACCTTCAGTCAAATCCCAAATAGCTTATAAGATTGACCAAGTATATTCAAAGTCAAGCTATTGTATCTAAGTAGGTTTCCCCAAAAGGAATCCTTTCCACTCCTTCTGAATCCTACATAAATGTTGCCTCAACATCTGCATCAGGCAAGATAGAGCCTTTCTATCTCTCCTCCTAATCAATGGTCACAAGTTGAGTAATTGCATAATTGATTCTTGATAACGTCGATAACGCCATGCCGCAAAAAGTCGCCCATGCTTTGAGCCTCACCCTTACTAAGCCTTTTGGCAGATGTTATTCCTTGGAAACCAAGAAGGTGCCATTGATTGGTCAAATCAAAGACGTGTAATTTGCATTTGCGGCGTTCCCAGAGAAAAGGGTAAAGATGACCGTCCTTGTTGCCGACATTCCGCAGCATATGGAATTTTGCTGGGAAGAAGTTTTTGCAGCGAAGTTGGTGGGGAGATTCATATGGACTGGTCTAAAGCTAGAATCCCCGTCAAAGGTGTAATGCAGACTTTGGAGCCAGAATCACAAAAGAAGTACTTGGTTACTAGCTCTGAGGACCCCAAAGCTCAAATCCTTTTCGAATCATCAGGGATGGGGAACTATTTCTTGTCTACCAAGGCCAACAAAATGGGTGTCCTCGTCCAGGAGGGAGATCTTAATAAAATCTGGACATTGCAGTTCGATGGCAGCTGCGCAACTAGTGGATGTGGCGCCGGAGCTGTGCTTGATATCTCCCGAGGAAGAAGTCATTCCTCTCTCTTTCAAGTTGCAGTTTTTTAACACAAATAATACTGCTGAGTATGAATCTTTGCTACTTGGCATGCAAGCCACAAAAGAAAGAGGGATTAAGAATCTGAAAGTGCAAGGTGATGCGGAGCTAGTTGTGAATCAAGTTAAAAGGATTTACCAAGTGAAGAATGAAAGGCTCAGGCATTACCGTAATGCGGTGTGGGACAACATTGAAGAGTTTGATGCTTTTTCAATTGAATCCATTCCAAGAGCCCAAAATGACATGGCCGATTCATTGGCTATTTCAGCATCCCTCATGCTTCCTCACCCAGGTTTGAAAACAAACAAATACACCATTGAGGTGGTTTTCCACCGAAATACGCGCGTGCAGGACAATTCTCAAGCATTGCAAGTGTTCAACGATGATAATCAACTCATTGCCTTTCTTGAGAAGGCGGAAAATTTTAAAGAATTGCACTTTGAAGGATCTACTTCCACTTGCCGTGAATTAATCACCAATCAAGATGATGAATCTGAAGGGAATGGTGGCATATGTCACCAAAGGAAATAAAATTCCAAAGGGCTTAGTTTCTCTAGAACGGTTGTTCGACAGGCATGACCGTTTTGTGAAAAATAAAAGGTTAAATGACCCTGACTCATCCCCGAAACCGAACCGGTTAATTTAGGTTCGGAAAGACATCCGTAATTTGTGAACATTGGAAAATGTTGCACGCCAGAGGAGAAGCGAAATTTGTCAAGTTGCTGAAGAAATATATGGATGTATTGGCATGGTCCTATGCCGATCTAAAGTATTTTAAGCCAAAGGACGTCCAGCATGACATCCCATTGAAAGAAGATGTCAAAGCCTTTCGCCAGAAGCAGAGGCACTATAATCCTAAGATCTCGGTACTATCCAGGCTGAAATCCAAAAATGCTGGATGCGAGAATTATCTTTCCTATCCATCACAGTACTTGGGTAGCAAAAATTGTGCCAGTGCGCAAGAAAAATGGCGAGATACGCATATGCGTAGACTTTCACAATTTGAATCAGGCTTCCTTGAAAGATAACTACCCACTTCCTATAATGGATCAAGTTCTCGCAAGCAAAGAATCGATCGTAGATGCTATCCATGCTTGATGGTTTTTCAGGCTACAATCAGATTGAAGTTTTGCCTGAAGATCAATTTAAAACAGCATTCACTACTCCCTGGGGTACATTTGCCTACAACAGGATGCCTTTTGGCCTAACTAATGCTGGCGCCACTTTTCAGCGGGCCATGGACTTTGCATTCAAAGGTATGATGGGGAAGGTCATTGTGGTTTATCTAGATGACTTAACTGTGTTCTCTAAACGACGAAATGATCATTGTGATCATTTGGAGCAAGTATTGGCCAGGTGCCGAGAACATGGGATCTCCCTAAACCCAAAAAAGTCTGTTTTTGGAGTCACGAAGGAAAGTTGCTAGGGCATGTGGTTAGCAAAGAAGGAACAAAGATAGATACCGAAAGAGTTAAGGCTATTCAAATCCTTACTCTACCTACAAGCAAGACTGGTGTTCATTCTTTCTTCGAAAGGTGAACTTTCTCAGCGTTTTGTTCCTGACTTTGCTGAGAAGACTCATCACATATTGAACATGATGAAGGGGTCACCAACTTTCAGATGGAGCGAGGAAGGGAAAAGGTCATTTGAAGAAATAAAAGCTTCCGTTGCTCACGCACCAGTCCTGGTATGTCCCGATTTCTCCAAGGACTTCATCATGTATAGTTACGCATCTGAGCATACTGTGTCTGCAATCTTGATGCAAAAGAATTCGGAGGATGTTGAATCTCTGATTGCATTCATGAGCTCTCCCCTCAAGCCTCATGAATTAAAAATGTCTCAACTGGAAAAGCATGCCTTCGCCGTTGTCAAAGCAGTGAAAAATTTCAGGTATTACATTCTAAACTCTCACACGGTGGTGCTGGTCCCTGACACGGTGGTCAAATCAATTCTAACTCAACAGGAGTTAGGAAGCTTGTGAGGAAATTGGATCGCAAAGGTCCAGGAGTATGACCTGGATATTAAACCAACCAAGCTGGTAAGGGGCAAGGGCCTATGTCAGCTTATGGCTGAAAACAAAGATTCAGAAAACCCTGATGAAAGGAGTGACTACACCGATGAAGCACAGGACCGGCTGGAAAAACCTGATTCACTGCCTCTGGTCCTATTTGTTGCAACTAGTGATGAATGGCGAATGCCTTAGCACCTAAATCGCAAAGGAGAAGCGCAGATAAAGGTCGAGCAGCTAAATATGTCATCTGGGATGATGGTTTATATAAATGTGGGATAGATGGCATCTTTTTGTGATGTGTTGACAAACCACAACAGGTAAAGTTACTCGAAATTTTTCATAATTCAGCCTGTGGAGGTCATTTCTCTTCCTCCGTGACAGCACATAAGATCATCCGAGCCAGGTACTATTGGCCGACGCTCTTCCAAGATACGGCCACTTGGGTGGCAAAGTGTGAACCTTGCCAATAGTTTTTCAGCAAGCCCAAGTTAGCTGCCTTTCCCCTAAGGCCGGTTATTGTCAACGAACCATTCAGGCAATGGGGAATTGATTTTATTGGTGACCTCAATCCTAAATCGAGTGCCGGACATAGTTATGTCCTTACAGAAACGGATTACTTCACCAAGTGGGTGGAAGCCATACCTGTCAAGCATGCCACTTCTGAGGTGGTTTGCAATTTCATTAAAGAAAATATCATTGTCAGGTTTGGCGTTCCAAACAAGATTATTGCTGATAATGCTTCTAACTTCTCCTCGCGAGAAGTTATTAGTTTTTGCTATGAATATGGGATAACTTTGGCTCATGCCTCAGATTATTACCCTCAGGGAAATGGTCAGGTGGAATCCAGTAACAAGAACTTGGTGACCATCATACGAAAGTTAGTGAATGAGAATCAACGAATGTGGCACAAGTCTTTGTACGATGCTTTGTGGGCCGATCGTATTACTCCCAAGAGGTCTCTCGGCATGTCACCTTTCCAAGTGTTATATGGCACTGATGCCGAGCTTCCCATTTCTACGAACTTCCTGCTCTGCGCTTGGCACGAGCTATCGAAGATGAAACTTTCCAAAATTCTCTTGAAAAGAGAATCATGTATCTGACAGAGCTTGAAGAAAAGAGAGTAAGAGTGGTCGACAGGATCACCGAACATCAGAATCAAGTCAAGAGATTATTCGATAAAAAAGCTAAGCAAAAGGATTTCCAAGTGGGAGACCTCATCCTTTTGTGGGACAAGCGAAGAGAGCCAAAGGGCATGCACGGAAAGTTTGATTCCCTGTGGAGAGGGCCCTTCAAGATCAAGCAGCTCAACGGAGAGAATAGTTTCTATCTCTCATATCTGGATGGAACCGAGCTCCCGCTTCCTTATAGCGGGAAACATCTAAAATTTTTCAAGAAGTAGAGCTTGCTCTCTTCTTTGTACAGTTTGCTTTAGTTGTGTGTTTGTTTTCGTCGTGTGTTTTCTTTCGGTTTGTTGTGTGTTTCCTTTGCTCTCCCTCCGGTCGCCCTTGTTTTTGACTCTGTTACCCAATGGATAGGCACATGAGATCTGGGATTCTCTACCCCAAGTTTGCTCAGGGATAGTCCCCAGAAAGAGCCAGCTGTTATCCCGTAAAATTGACAAGGGAAATTTTACCGATAACCATACCGAAAATTTTGTTCCGATCCTCAGTAAGGGATCCTCATGCGTCGAACATTGCAAAATCCCTTTTCCGAGAAATATGGTTTTCCGAACTTAGTCATTTTTGGTCTTTTGGCTGGGCGCATGGAATTACTATGTAACACCAAATTTTGGTGCGCCCCCTTTAAAACCTTTGGCGCATATTTTCCTATGTCAACACACCTTTTGGTGCACCTTGATATGTTGAGTCTTTCCTGTGTGCACCGGGGGCAAGCGCCTTCGTGTCAACAACACTTTTGTTGCGCCACTTTTCGGTGCGCCAAAGGCACACATATTCTTGTGTCGACATCACTTTCGGTGCACCAAAGGCGCACATAACTTCGTGTTGTCAGGTGATTTGGTGCGCCAAGGGGCGCATGCTTCCTTATGTCAACAATGCATTCCATGCACCACTTGAAAAGTTGGTGGCGCATTTATTACTTCTTCACCTATATATATTTACGCACCTGCAAATGTCATTATCACCAGAGCAATCACATTTTTATATTCTCTGAACCTGTCAGCACACCTGCCCTGTCGTTTTCAAACACATAGTGGACCCGTTTGCACGTTTTTCACTATTTATCCGGGTAAGAGGTTCTTATCTCTTTCGTGTGTTTTACGTTTTTTTGTTCTTTGAATGCTTGTTGGTTTGGTTTTGGAATTGAAATATTGAACTAGCCCCCCTTGTTGTCTTTCCATATTCCTCCCCCTCTTTCCAGATCTGTTGGTAGAGGAAGTTGTTCTGAAAGCATGGTTTAAATCCCTTCTGGTTAAGCCATTTCATTACCCAAATAACCCTGCAAAAAGAGGAAAAGAAAAGAAAAGAGAAGCTAAACCATGTGAAAAACCCCTCTGAGGGTGATTAAAGCTCTAAAAAGACTCTGTTTTCCTTTTTCCCTTTGGCGCATTGGCACGTCCTGCAACATCAAAAACAGTTGCGCCCTTGGCGCATCTGTCACCCCTGCAACATGATTAAAATCTGCGCCAATGGCGCACCCATCATGCCTGTTACATCATGAACTTTTGTGCCCTCAAGGTGCGCTTCCTTCACATGCTGCAAGCGCTAGCCTTGCGCCCTCCTTGGCGCACCCAGCATCGGTGCAAAATCAGCTTAATTCACGCTAAGCTAAGTACAAAGCTTTGAAGGTGCAAGCGCATTCCCCATTACAGCAACATCATGTTGTGTAGACCCTCAGTGTGCCGCGCCAAGTTGCCTTTGGCGCACGAAAAGTTCCTGTTACACAAACCATACATGCGCCTTTGGCGCACCAATTTTCTATGCAACATGAAAGATACATGCGCCCTTTACAAAATGTACCCTGCAGTATCTATGCGCCATGCGCCTTTGGCGCTGATTTAACCCTTGCAACACCTTTTTTCTGTGTGCACCTTACCTATTTAGCCCTGTAAGCTGCAGCTTTCATGCGCCCTGCGCCCTGAGCCTCAAAATCACTAACTCTTTCTTCTGTTAACATTTCAATGGAAGATCAAATGGCTAACACAACCTTTTTGCGTTGGGTCTCGCTTCTTCTTCGTGCAGATCAACAACTAAGCTCAGAAGAACATATGTCAACATCAAGCAAAAGACCTACCAAATCCAAAGGGAAGGCCAAACTTACAGAAGAAGAGATGAAATACAAGTATCAGAGAGTCAGAATGCCCGACTCCCAGGCCGAATGCGACCTAGATATCAGGGACTCAGAGTTGGGTCACATTGATATGGAGGAATTCTGGGTCAGAACTCAGAAGGTAACAAGAAGTCCATGGATGGACAAACTGATAGGCAGTGCCCTACACCTCGCTGGAGGAATCCCAGTCAGCATCGTCGATAATGAATTCATGATGGTGGTCACCCGGTGCTACAACAAGGACACAAGGTGTGTCGTAAATGATAAGGGCGAGGTAGTCATTAACCTCACTGCCCGCCACTTTGAGATAATACTCGGCATCCCTCATCACCGGCACTTCGTGGCCATCAGCCGAGAGGATTGCATTAAGGCCTGGGACGACAACGAAGATCAGTGCATGCGAATCGATGAACGAGGTCTATTTGAAAAATAAAAAGGTGGTGACCCGATGGCCTCAAATCATCCACCGCAGTGACTTCTCAGAGGAGCTCAGTGACACCATCACATTCCTGAGCAGGGTCTTTGGGCTTCCTGATGCCCACTTTTTCCATAAATGGATGCTGCGGTACTTAGAGACCATAAATAAGAATATGCCCGATCAGCGCTTCGAATGGGCAGAGATTATAAGCAGCACAATCTCTGAACAACTTCAACAATTTCTTACAACGGGAAGATTCTACATGAACTCCTATGTTGTCTATGCTGCAGCATCAGAGAGAGACTACCCAGGCCTGATGCGAAGTGGGGTTTGGCCTCAGGTCAAAATATATGAGTACTACCTGAGACTGAGGTGGAGAATAGCATCTCTCAATTCACAAAGATTAACGATGTGTTTTTCTATCACATCATCTACCTGTTGAGGCCAAATATGACTTACGGTCGACACGACCAAGAGCATAGTGGTAGCCACTGAGAAATGGGGAGCCCTGTTCACCCAATTTCCTACGTTCACCTATCTGAGGAAGCCAACTTCTTGGGAGAGCCGACCAGACTGCCGAGGTATGCTGGGCCCAAGCTGATTTTGCTGGAGCTGTCAAGACAGCTGATTACATATCACGAGAAGTGCCTCAAAAGAAAGAAGGGTGGAACTCCTTTCCCCCTCACAGGGGCCGATATACATGCCTTACCCACCACAAGGCAAAGGACATGTTCGCAGAGCTGGAGCTGCTTAATTTGAGACATGATTTCCCGGCTAGGCCTACCTTCGACCCAAGGAATTGTCTGCCAAGGGAGAAACTCGATCCAATCCACGTCCCTCAGATCGAGGACATCTACATCGACATCATCCATGAGGTTGAGCTCAGGAGAAAGGATCATTCTCACTTAGCCTTGGCAGAAATCATCCAATATGGGGTAGCAATTGTCCCCAAAGGCTTCCAGACTACGGAAGATGAAATAGACCAAGTATATACTAACACAGATGGGGACAATTGGCCTTTTCTAGCCATTGATAGAACTAAGGCACCTTAGACGATTGAGGAGAGGATCAGGGAGACTCTGCGGCAGACGAGCATTGGTGCCGATGAACGGGTTAATCTACCTTGGGGTTGATTTCAAAACCTCCCCATTGGGTAACGCACCTCCCCAAACTAAACAGCAGCCTAAAGGCAAGGGCAAAGGCGTAGAAGGTGAATCCAACACCATTCGAGAAGAAGCCCCTGAGAGTCCTCCTTCCATGGCACCCGAATAGGTAATAACTCTGGTTACGCCAGAGAAAGAAGCAGAAGAGGATATTCCAATAGGCCCATCCACTCAGGATGTCGGCATTGCTACAACAACCGAGGTCCTTTCTGTCCCTTCTTCTTCTCTTCCTTCCCCTCCTTGAGTGACTCAAGCGACCATCCCTTTGGTCGTGTCCTCTCCCCCTTCTTCTACTATTCCTCCCGCTTCTTCGTCCATCTTCTCTTCCCTCGTGGATCTTTCCCCCTCCATTTCTTCCCTCATCTCTGAGCTCCCTTCCCTTCCTATGTCTTCCATAGCTGCAGTATCCCTTCCTCCCATGGGCACTTCTTCGGCTATTCTCTCCATGCTACCTCCACGTGTCTCCACGTTTTTCCCCTCTACTACTGCAGCTGCCCCCTTCTCCATTTCCGGCCCTTCTCCCATAGGTCCAGCCTGGATCTCCCAGCAGCTAAGTCAGTAAAAGAGGAAAGTTCCCATCACTCCGATGGACTTTTCTGTAATCCCATCTAAGGGGGCAAAGAAGCAGAAGCCCGTCACACGCTTCTCTCAAAGTGTTGCAGGAGAGAGGGTTATGGAGATTGCGTACCCCAATCCCCTTAAGGAGAAAGAGGATCTGTCTTTGATAGATTATACTGTGACCCAGTCACAATGGGGACATCTTCTGAAAGCCTTCAGGGGGAGGCCCTTTCTGTAGTTGACGCCCTCTGCAAGAAGCTTCAAGAAGACAAAGGAAGAGAAAAGGCAATTGAAAGAGAAAAACAAATATCTGCTCCAAGCCTTACAGAAGATGGGTAGTGCGCCTCCCACAACTACCGCCGAGACTTCTGAGCTTCTCAGCCAGGAGAAAATTAATGAGTACGCAAAGATCGGTGAGCAGGGTATGGCCGTTTCCGCTTGGAGGAGCCAAATCCTCAAAGACAGTGAAAAAGTAATCGCCGAGTTCTCTAACTTGTATTTGAACATCAACAAGGCGAATAAAGAGCTCCAAGCGTTAGCAGGACCCATATCGGAAGAGCTGGAACATGCTAGACTGCAGCACGAGACCTTCCAACAAATGTTCAACTGTTCAGTCGAAGATCTGGTCAAGTTCAGCGTCTTCGGCCATCCCAGGGCCCTCAACAAAATCATGTCCACTCTGGATTACCGGGTGGATCAGCTGGAATTTGTCCTAGAAAAGATTGACAAAGTGAAGGAAGAATCCCTGGACGCGATGCACCAAATGGAACGGATCGTTCTTAACATGTCACCAGGGTTACTTACTCCTTCCTTCACTTTAAGGAAAGCTGATGAAACCACCCAGATCTTCAAAGAGATCATTTCTCAAGGGATGGGGCCAGAGGTCACTTTTGATGCAGAGTCTATCAACAACCTGCTGGCCTGCCGAGACTTCATTGGGTTACTCAAGAAGCGGAAAAGACTATTCCAAACTCCCGAGAAACTCATAGATGAGCGGGAGACTTGTGAGGCGATCAGTGATCGGCACAAGGATCCTTCCCAGGATCAACTAGGGCCAATGATCAACAAGTTTATGGAATACCACTCTCAATTCCATATCTTGTCACACCGAGCAACAACAAAAGCAGATCCACCCCCTTTCGGCGCGGGATGACGATTTACAAAGTAGCTTCTTCTTCTTCTTCTTCTTCTCTCTCTCTCTTCTTCGACTTTCTTTTTGGGAATATCTGGAGTATGTTGATACAAATGATGACATCATCCATGTTGCATCATGGGATGATGTCATCCATCAAGTTGTCAAAAGTCAACATGACTTTTAGATATTTTGTAAATATCTTTGTAAATAAGTTGTTGGCTCCTTTTTGCCTTCTTTTCTCTCCTTCTTCTATAAATACCCCAACACTTGTTGTATTGGGGATGGATGAGTGAATATCTTTCAGATGAAAAATAGAAGTGAGGAGAAAAGACTTTGAGCTTTTTGTAACAGAAGGAAAATATTAATACAATATTTAGACTTTGTGCTGAATACATGTGTTATGTGCATTAGATCTTTCTTACGTCAGATCTGTGTGTTTATCCTGTTGGATCTGCTTCTGTTTTATTGTCATTTATTCGTCATCAGTATTGCTTTGCTCATTTATACAAGTAGGTTTAGCTCTGTTTACTACCAATCCCAAAACATAAACCTTCTGACCTTTCTGCTTTGGAATTCATTTCTTTTCTCCCTTCGGACCTGCTCTTTCTTCATCCCCTCTTCTTTTTCTTTCTTTTCGCAGTCGGAAACACCCCTACTGGGATGAGATCCCAAACCCCCGAAGGAAGAATTTGTGAGACTTGCACAGATTCCTGCTAGTAGAATAGCAATAAACCAGTTTCACTTTTCTGACTCAAAGAGGGGCCATGCCCTGCACACTGTTGGCTCGTTTATCCATAGATCTGCCCAAGCGACAGATTTTCGGACCAACACAATCTTATCTTCCCACATCACGATTTTAGTTAACGTGTGACTCATAATTTTTTTAAATGCTTCAACAGTTCCATTAGCATGAGGGTGAGATGGGGTAGTTTTATGATGGGCCACCCTGAACCCTGCCAAAAAAATCTTGACTATTTCATTCAAAAAATGTGTACCCCTGTCACTAGTCAAGCTTAAAGGGCATCCATACTTGTTGATTATGTTCTCCCATAAGAATCTAGAAGATTTCACTACTGTGTAATCCCTTGTAGGCACTACCTCTACCCATCTTATCAAGTAATCAGTGTAAGTTATTATATAGTGCAAACCAGTCCTTTGTGCGACAGTTAAATTGGTCCTACAAAATCAATTTCCCATTTTTCAAATGGTTTTGCACTAGCAATAAGTCTCAAGCACATCTCATATTTTTTTGGCCTGCTAAAGCACTAGTAATGGTCACAGGCCTTGCAAAATTCAATACAGTCCTAGTAGATTCTTTCCCACAAAATCCATGCGAGTAGAATCTTCCACACTAAGGCATTCCCTATGTAGTGCTCTCATGCAATCCCACCATGTGCTTCTTCCATGATTGCAACATGCTCATGTTCTAACACACATCGGTGTAGAACCTCATCACAACCTAACTTGTATAAGTCTCCACTAATTAGCATGTAGGGTCAACACATATAGCTAAATGTTTCCTTTCCAAAGCTTTCATTCCTTCTAATACCACACCTATTTTGAGAAACACAACAATATATTCTAAATCAGAGGGTGTGCACCACATCCTAAACAATTTTGTGTTTGGCATAACATACTCAATGCTCTGCATCCTCCCTTGAGTCAATTCTTGAAAAATGGTTAGGCCCTAAGTTACTCTTTCTTGGTTTCACAACAACTATAAACTCAAATTCTTAAAACAAAAAGACCCACCGGCATATGTGCCCTTACAAACAATATTGTTCACCAAGTACTTCAATGCCATGTGGTTTTTCTAGAATATGAAAGGTGTTACTAGCAGATATTGCCTAAACTTATGCAACACATAGATCATCAAAATGCTTCGCGCTCAGTAGTGGTGTAGTTATACTTTGATGGTGTTAACTTCCTACTTGCAAAGAAAAGGGGTGATCAACAATCCCTCACCAAGTTGTGTTAGCACTGCTGCAATATCTATTCTTGAGGCATCAACATGTACATGGAAAGGTTTATCCCAAGAGGGAAACCATAATATGGGTGCAATGATAAGTCTATCTTTAAAAGTGTCAAATGTCATCTATTGTGCCTCTTTTTAGTGAAAGGCACTCTTTTGTTTTAGTATCTTCTCTAATGTCATGGTGATTTTAGCATACCCCTTGATAAAATTCCCGTAGTAACCTATATGACCAAGGAATCCTCACTCTGCGCTCACCGTGTAGGCTCCCCAATCCTACAATAATGATAACTTTGGCGGGATCCACTAACAAGTATTTGTTACATATAATATAGCCCGACAGGGTTCCAAATGGAGTAGAAAAACACATTTCTTAATGTTGAGGGATATCCTTAACTATCGACATCTCTCAAACATTAGTCTCAAATTGTCACAATGGTATTTCACTAGTCCATATACCATCCAGTCATCAAGGTAGACTGAAGGAACTTATGGATAAAATCTTGAAATGCCTAGACCACTATGCGTAAAAACACAATAGGTGTGTTCTTTAGTCCAAAAGGCATGACCGTATAGGAAAACATTCCCCATTAAGTGGTGAAAGTTTTATCCTCTTTGTCTTCTTTAGAAATTCTAACTTGATGGTATCCTGAGAATCCATTCATGAAGGAACATATTTCACACCCAACCACTCCTTCTAGAATCTCTTTAGTAAAAGAGGTTGGAAAAGGATCAACTACACATACCAAATTTAAGTCCCTGTAGTCAACACAGATCCTTATCCTTCCATCCCTTTTAATGGTGATGACCATGGGGATTACCTATTCTGATTCTTCCACAACTTCAATGATTCATGAAGCGATCATCTTGTTTATCTCCTCCTTCACCTTGAAGAAGATTCAGATTCATTTGATAAGGCATCTTCCAAATTGGGTGTACACCCTCCTTTAACTTTATTTTCATTTCTCCCAAGGAATGATGGATTCCTTAAAGCTCATGGTATCCATGCAAAAATAATTCCCTGAAACTCGGAGTAGTAGATCAATGATCTTGAAACCTCCTTATCTAACCAATAATCTCCAACAAAGGCCTCCTTAGGTTCTATTTTTGAACCAATTTTAACCTTATTTGTTTTGAGGGGTTCATGGTAGGTGCGTGCTTTCTCATCAACATTATCAACCACTTCACGTGTACCTTTAGTATGGTTAAAATCCAAACTCTCCATCTCTTTGCCATATATCACATAAACCATCTTTCCCTTTTCTTTCTTCATACACGAGAGCTCAAGCTATATCTCTTCGATTCTTACTCATCAATGCACGGCTCTAAGCTAGGTTCACCCAATAACTCCAATAGTCTATCTTCAGCCATGAAACTATCTCCCATCGTTAGGTGCTTAACAACCTACACCACCTAATCCACCGATGGTTTAGTACTTTGATACTCAAAATATTGGAGGTCAGGTCATCAAATCCTATTAATTCCTATCGATGGTGCATCTTGGAGTGAATATACCACGCATGCACACAACATTGTAAGGTGGAATACAACTTAGGCACACATAAAGAAGGTGGTAAGGCCTCTACAAATTCCATCCATGTTTTCTCACATGCATGGACGTGAGATGAGGTGGGTTCTCTCCCATGGTAGTATTGTATTGTAGTGGGTGCATTAGTTTGGGAGAACCTAATAGAGAATGCAATTCTTACCTCACACCACTAAAGAAGGCTATCGCAATGTGTCACCCACCAACTCAGTGCGATCCCAAGCAAGTTATAGCTGAGCATCCCTCTTCTTTCGATCTCATTTTTCCATTGAGCCTCCATTTCCCGTAAGAAAACATCGTGGTTGGCTCCTCCGAATAAATCGACAACTTCTTCCCTTCCAGGCGCTTGACTAAGTGCGCCTTTTTACCCTTATCACATAGCCTCTCGGTTTATCCTAATTAACTCATAAGTCCCATGCGCCCAATTTTCACATGCCACACTAGTTGTATCACTCATGGACTGAGCATCTTCAAACTAAATAACTCCCTCTGTAGGATTAATAACCTCGGGGTCCACAGGTCGAGCATACATAGATCCTATCAAGAACTTCTTCTCCCAAGGGCACAATATAGGGCATTGACTTCCCATTGGTCAAGGGGATGATAAACCATTATTCCTTGTTTTCAAAACTTATGTATCCCTTGTTGAACCTTAGGTCAACATTATTCTTATAACACCAGGGGCGCCCAAGTAACGCTGGAAATTTTTCTACCTTGGCTAGTGCCAAGACTTTGAAATCCCCAGTGAAATTTGCCCCTTGGATAGTGATAAAAACATCGTTCAAAACACCAATGGGCATTGCATTTGTCTTGTTAGCCATATACAACACATTTAAATATGGCTATAATGGGGGCCTTTCTATTTGATGTCATGCATCTATAGTGAGAACATTAAATTCCGCACCCATGCCAATCAAAATATTTCTCAGAAGCCATCCATCAACAACATCATTCAAGGTAATCTCCTTATCATAATCAAGACTATGGGGAAGAAGGTTTACATGCCGAACCTACCTCTCATGCCCATCTCCAACGTGCAATACCTTATCCTATAACCAATCTCCTAACAAGGGGATGGTATTCTCTTGCCTCAACATCTTGCATACTTCTCTAACCTCATCAAGATCCTTCTGCAGAGCCTCAACATTCTTCCTTTTCTCTAACTATCTTGAGTGTTATTTTAGACACTGGATCTCTCCACGAAGGATTTGAATCACATATATGGTTTCTTGATACAATTCCTTCTGATGAGTAGGGTCCAGATACTTTCCATACACCACCTCTTCTCTAATAACCAATGGTATCTACCTTGGTACTTCCTAGCGTGCACACAACCTCGGCTTGCGTTGTAACTAGTACAAGATCTAGCTCCAACTCACACATCACCCGTGACATCCATTGTGAATCAACCTTCCTCATGATTACCATCATGACACCTTTGTCTTTCCGGTTCATTTGGCTCATATGTTTAAATAGCTCTAGACACTCCTCATACTTATGTTTTTTTCCACACCAAGAGCATTATAACACGTCTAGGAATTCGCACTTATAGTGCTCTGTAGACCCACAATTGTAACAAGTTCCCAGTGAGAAATAACTTCTCCCTCCACCATAGTTTCCATGACCATGAAATCCTCCTCGAAACCTATTCACATGACCTTTCATTTGTGTTCATAGTGATGACCATCATCCTTAGAATTTTTGCAAGGCTGGTTTGGCACACACCATTATTAATGAAATCATGTATCTCGGTCAATCAATCTACAATCCTTGTGTCGTGAGTAGTAGATGTGTAAATCTTGCATTAGAAAGACACATTCTTATGAATTATGTGATGTAGTAGTAGACATCTACTTGCATCATGATCTCCATGGAAAATTACGGTCCATCATCATGACACATACCGATCTCCTAGGGAAACTGTCCTTTATATGCCCCTCTACCTCATAATCTGTGCACCATAGACCACTGTGAGTCTCATGCACCAAGTTCACAGATAGATTCTCTAGCTACTTCACCATTGCAGAAATCTGAGCCTCAAGGAAGGGGATAACACTGGTATCCACACTTTTGACAGCCTCAGCATGTAGGGCAACCTCCAAGGCCTCACGTGGGTCTGTGAAAGTCTTGTGTGAAAGTGCTCTCCTAAACGGTGTTATCAATCCTCTAAAAAACCACTAAGCATGTTGAGAGGGGTGAATATCATAGGATAGATTTGATAAGAGAGTCTTGAAACGTGCATTTTACTCCCACACACTCTATAACATTCCTTGTTGAATCTCGTTAAGTGCGTTGATGCTCTTCTATTCAAATCTAGGGATATGAAATTCAGCCAAGAAAGTATTCCATAGCACGGTGTAATATAAAATTGTCTAATGGGGGTCATACTTCTAGTACCAACTATGTGCTTGTCCTTACAATTTCGTTATAAACTGACTTGCCTTCCGCTTCGGGGTAGTGATCCCCTTCAAGCACCATAGTAGTTTACACTTATGTACATGCTTTACAACATCCTCAACACCTTTGTATTCGGTAGGTGTAAAGATGTATCAAAAATACTTCTTTGAGGTGGTTGATACTTTGTCCTCTCATCCATAACCTTTATTTCCTCTAGTATTTCCTCAACCACCAAATTCACTAGATCCATCAGGTCTTATCCCTTCTAACCCATAAGATCCTCTATATATACCAATTCCATTAGATCCTCCAGCTCCTATACCACCAGATCCACCTCTTGTAGCTAGTAATGGACCTGAAGTGGTCGCACCTAGCATTCCTAATGTCCCAATGAGATGCGTACCAATAGTTTGTGATATTGCACCACTACCAGATGTGTGTCCCACGCTACTCCCAAATGTAACACCCAAGCTTTGTGTAACCATACTTTGTCCAAACGTCATTCTAGACAATATTCCTCCAAACACAAGAATTGATTATGCAACCATAAATGTACCAAATGAAAAGTTATATCTCCTAGGTGCAGATCAGTCACTCCCACCAATACCAACTAGGTTAGAAATACTTATCTCTTGATTTAAAAGACTAAGTGCCATGGGTTGGTCACTAGGTGGATTTTGATGTGCGATGAAGGATCTCTTTTCTCAAGCGATGAACTCTCATCGAAGTGGAAGGGGTCTCTCGGGCTTGCTAAGATGGGGTAGCCCAAACTTCTCGTGCTCCATGTCCTCCATGTGAAACTCAATTCCTTCCCACAATGTCTTCCTCCATAAATACATCACTCCCAAAACCTCACATTGTTTATACAACTCCCTTTCACGCGCTTCACTATACTTGAGTTGTCTCTCCTCTCTTTATTTTTTAGTCACACTTGTGTGACATCTTCCTCCAGCTTTTCTTCCTCACCCAAAGACTTAGAGAATCTTAGATGACCATAGGAAATGCTTCCAAACTTAGGGTAATGATCAAGATATTCATAGCTAAATGGATAACACACAAACGATCCTCTAGGATCCCTTAAGAACTCAAACTTAGCAACCTTAGGACAAGAATACGTAGAAATAACATATTCCAAGGTATAATTGGTCAGCACTCTTTTCCACCAATGATAAAAAAATGGGTCTAAGTCACATCAACATCTTGCAGCCTTTGATACTCCTCTTGGGTCCAAACGTAACATATATAGTACTGTTTGATCTAGATGCATACGCAGAAATACATTCATACAACTCTACTAGAAAGAAGTAAAAGGTCTCATACAACTCATGATATAGGTGTTCTTATACCCATTTCCATGCATCAAACTTAGGTCTAATACTAAATCTATAAGAAAAATCATCCTCTGTGCTCTTAAACCATGCTTCGACATTGTCTAAGGTCAAACTCTTTGTCATCACGCATCATTCTCATAACTTAAAAAAGAGATCCCTGCAATGTAGAACCAAGATGTAGTCATTTTTACCTATCTACCAACTTCTAACCCCATGTGCACTAACCTATCATCCAACGGGTGCTAGGAGGTCACCCAAGGCACTCGTGGGCACCGAGACCCTCCTTTATGTGAGAATTTTTGGAAGATCTTTCCATTGTTAGAGGATTAGTTGCAGAGAAGTGAATATTCATATAAAAACACAACATGAGCTATCATATCCTTATATCCAAACATTTAATAACAAGAGAAACATCATGACATGAAATACGAAGAGTAGATCCTCATAAAATACAAGGAAGTAACACTAGATTTTGCACTCAACCAGGATATTCGTAACAAACCCATATATTTATATTGATCATAGTCTCAGTAACCACATTACATTCAAAAAGGTCATATCAGACCAAATGTATCAAGACATGGATCTAACCCATATATCAGAGGTCCTAGCTATGATTTCTTTATTACAAAAATTTTACAAACCCATCCCTTAGACATGATAACATTCCTACAGTCCTCTAATGAGAACCCCAACTCCTAGGGCCTCCTAATATTTTCTGCAAAGCTTTTCTTTCCTCATACTATATGTCTTCCATCTATGTCTTCCTTAGTATCTCTTCCTTGGTATATATTCCTCATTATCTCTTCTTGTACCTAAGTACCTCTTCTTATAGCACCAACACCCACCACGATGACTTTCTTCAAGAGTAGATCGGATGCCAAGTGTCAATGTATTCCTCCAATGGTTCATGTTTATTCTACTCTGAGATCTCCACTTTTGCAATGATTTCTTCCTAGGAATATTCCATGTGTGGAATATTATTTCCTTGACCACCAAGTCTTCCAGGATGGCACCTTATCCACTCGGCATGCCTAGTCGGGTCACGTTTTTCCTTAGGTACCTCCAGATGTTGAATATGGCTAAGTTTTTGGATCTTGTGTATTGCCTTGTGCACGCGTCCTAGTTTCTCCTAAACCCTTATTAAACCATTGTCATGCACCCTTCTTCCTATTGGTCCCACCTACTCACGTGCCCTTTGGTACTTAGCCAATATTTAGAGGCACAACAATCATAGTTGTCCTTACATCTGCCACACGTAATAAAATAGAAAAATTGGTTGGCCATTATATTTTAATTCCTATGTTAGTGTCAGAATTGTGACAACACACCTGTCACATGGTGAAACTAACTAATTTTTTAAATTTTAAGTTATAGAGGAAGCTTAATCTTTTTCTTGCACAAGAGGTAGAGTTTTCCCAGTATGCATAGTGCTCTCTTCTAAAACTCTTAATGCATGTAAATCCTACGTTGTGGTATTGATATTTTGAAGAATATTTTGCTCCACCCTTGTAACATATACTGATGAAAAAATTAATGGATCAACATCTATCTTGGATCCATCTTATGCTCCTTGATTATCATTTTCAATGTATTATTATTTCTATTTAATAATAACAGTTTTTCCTTCAAATGTGCATCAAATACAACTAATTATTTCTTTAAATTTTCATATTTTTCCTACAAAATAGAAATAAAAATGTATTAGTCTATTAGATAAGTCTAAATAATATATTACAATGCTCATAATATCATGATTTTACGTGTAAAATATGACCTACCATAGCTTTCTCTTTTTCGCATTTGTAATTAAAACATTAGTTTTGTCTCTAGCCCATTTTTGTAGTACACCTGGCTTCAACATTAAGATTCTCCAACTTGTTTAACATTATGTCCAAAATATCATCATCATAATCATTATTATACAAAATTGTGCCTGACTGAGATTTGTTTAGCAAAATGTCAAGCCTTGTTGGTTGGCTCTCTACGAAGTGAACAATGAATGCCTTTGAGCATGATTATGATATCGGTATTTATTTATTTGATAAAATTTTTGGCCCTTCTCTCCCAAGTGCACACTGATTCCACATCAGACATAACAACTTCCTGAATTGTGGCCCCCATACTATATGATATCATATTTTTGAAGGAAAAATATGTCTTTTGATCATTTGTGAGTGGATTTTTACTTGGTGGAGGAGGAGATTCCATTATTTCATGTACATCTTGTTGTGCTTGTGGCTAAGGAGGTGGAGTATATTGTATCATACCATGCATGTTAAAATAGTTACCCTTCTCTGCATCGCCACTTTCAAAGCCCAAAACTCATTGTAGACACCTAAAATTGGTTACCCAATTTTGTATCCCCTGGGTTCGTTTATCCTCTCAGGTAACCCTGGGGCACCTTTATATCACCACTTCTCCCTTAGGGTATTACTTAAATATTTAATTTAAAGGCCTATCCTAAGTTTTCTCCACCCTATTATATTTTATTCATGGTTAATTAAACATTAACCATGTAATTCTACTTTTTACACTTATTTTCAACTACTTATCTACCCCATATCAATTTCCAACCTCCCGTATTAGTTTTATCCATCCATCCCACCTATTTATCCTCTCCTAAAACCGTGCAGTGAGATTTTTCCCATATTTGAGTCAGAGGGATAATATTCTTATCCTTCCAATTCATTTCCTTTTCGTCACTTTAGAGGTCTGTTCCTTGATCGGTGCTGATTTTTCTGAAAGCGAAATACTGATTTTTCGGAGAGGAACCAATTTTATCTCGGTCGGTGCCAATTATAAATTTACAACCTGATAACCTCTCTAGTTAGATTCAAAAGAGCTAGTTTCCTAGAGATTACTTTTGTCTAAGCGATTAAAGAGATTATCAGAGAAATAAAGTGAGTTTTGTGCGCTTTAATCCTGAGATGAGCACCGTAACTCTGTCAACGTGTCTATAGCTCTTGTGGGTCTCCAAAGCTACCCTGGTCATCATCAATCATGAATCAAGCATTTTTTAGGTATTCCTTTTTGTTAGTTTTTGTAATTTCCTTTTGATCAACGCCAATCCAGTTTGGTCGAATCTGATTAGTCTTTAATCAATGTCGGTTTATCCAAATCGACACGGATTGGGCCTTTCTTCGGTTTTTGGGTTAGAATCCATCAATTTCTACCTCGAGATCCCATTTTTCTATCTTCAATCTCTACTTTCTGATCAATCTTCAGTAATTTGGGCTTACATTTGATCCGTTTTAGCTTAGTTTTCTTTCTTCTTTTACTCTCTCGGCCTTCTTTACTGTGTGTCGATCGACTCCGATCACTACCTGATCGATGCCAACCCCAAACAATAGACGCCAACCCAAACAATTGACACCAATCATTGTCGATCGATCGGCGCCGACCACTGTAGAAAAGTACAAGATTCAAGTAACATAATTTCAGTTTTGTTTCTACAGTTTCTGCTCTCTTTCGGTTTAAATTTGTTGTTTTTACATCTTGTCTCATGAACTTAAAATCTAAAAATCTAAACATTTTCTTACATATTTTATCATGTACGCTTTTATTCTTAATTGAAAACGTGAATTGACATCCACCGAGAAAGCTCATTGCTTCTCGGACCCGCTTTCAGTGCAGCGAGTTCACCATATATTGTCTAACATCATCTTTTTTCTGTCAAGGATTTATGCATCGTGGGCTTCTTGGATCTATTTTGAAGGATTGCTCGTGTGTGCCCATCTTGTCTCCATTGGCATTCTTTCCATCTACGTTTTCAGATCTTATCCAATCTATCAGGTATTGATTTCATTTGAGTTTTTAGGGTTTTTGTGTTTAGTTTGGTGCATTAACTTGGATAGGTAACAAGCACGAAAATTCTTGATCTACATTCTGCATGCATGCAGTGGGACCAAACCAAAGTTCTTTATTGGTAAGTTCATTTCTTTTCTAGTTTTGAGATTTGTTCTTTTTCTTCACTGATTTTCATCAGTTGCTCTTAAGCATTCCCTTTCATCGTTTCAGTTTTGCTTCTTTCATTTCTAGATTTACAAAGTTAGGTCCCTTCTTTTTTGCAAATCTCAATTCCAATTTCTATTTCTAAAATTAGTAAATTCTTCATTTGATTTCAAAGTTGCATTCTTGATTCATTTCTTTGTGTAAAATTGTCATTTCCTTGAAAGTGTCCCAGTTTCTTAAAATAGAAATTTCCTTTCCACTAGTATCTTGTTGGATTTGTTTGCATGTTTGCTTAACCCTGTTCTATGGAGTGGTTTTCTTGTTTGTGGGATTGTTTGAGGGGAAGAGCTCAACAACATGATTTTTGAAGTCCACACACCTTGGAGAGCTAAATCTACGAGTATTTCTCTTTTGCGATGTTTTCTCCTTTTTAAGAACTTGTTTTTTTATTTCTATCACACTCAAACGCTTTAGTTTTGGTGCTTAAAATGAATTAATCGCATTGGGAAAGAACTTGTTTGAATTTTCTTCATCGAAATCAAACACTTCATTTTTAGTGCTTAAAAAGAACTTCTTTGTCATTTCTAATGTATGCTCTTCATCTAATTTTCTAAATAGGTTGGGAAATTGATCAAAATTGGTAGTGACACTATTTGATTTTTATTTTTCTCCCTTGCACACAAAGCCAAAATCACTAGGTATAAAGCATTTAAAAAAAACTCCTTCCTTGGCCTCGCCTACTTGGAAGTGACATCCAAGAGGAAGAGCCTATGCGATACTTGGGCCGCGCTATAAATTCATGGAAGTTCTGGTATATATTGGAAAAGCACCCGACTCCCTTATCACAGTGGTGTGTGAAGTGCGGGGTAGGCCCCTATATCAAGCCACATACTAGTATTTTACTGAAGTGCCTTTGGGACTCCTCACTAAAACATTCCCCAAACCATCCTTAGTTTGGCCAATTGAGTAGTCCCCATTCTAAAAAGCCTTCCCAAACATTTTCTTTCTTAAAAGGCATGAAAATTTAAAAGATATAATCACCTACACTACTTGAATTATCTATGCATTAGTTAGGTTAATCTCTTTCTATGTTTTTGCTTGTTTATGATGGTCATTACCCAGTCACAATCTATAAAAATAGCTCAATTGGCCTCTTCTTAAGTTAAGACCGCTGCTAATGTGGATGTTTCAGATTCCCCTTAGGTCTTCTTCAGGACCACTATTAGTTGGATCCCCATCTTGGTCATATAATCCTTTCTATCATCCCAAAGAGATCCCATCACGACCAGCTTCCCCAGTCCTTCCAGAGGTGTCATCTGGCTTCGATATAGAGTATGTTCCTCATGGAGATCCTGAATTTTAGGCACTCCTTGACCACAACCTAATATCTCTTATGGATTACTTAGTGCATAAGTCTATTTGAATATCTGATCAGGGACCACCGATCCAACAAGTTTATGATTATTCTCATGAGCCATCCTAGGATTTTATAGAGCAGTTAGCATGCTTTTTCTTGCCTCGAACCATGAAAGAAGGTGGCGTATCTATGCCTCCTTTTTCTCTTCCATCGACCCTATCGACAGTGTTCTTAAATGACCCTGCCTATCCCTAGTGCTGCAACTATCTCGGCTACCCCACAACCTAGTTTTAAGAGGCCCTCTTCTTCAGCTATGATGAGTGCATCCACACTCCCACAAATTTATGTTAATTCTTCTATGTCATCTATTGCATCTCGGGTTTAGTACCTCTTTGTGAATCAACCCCCTCTTATGAGTCGGTTGGTTCCTCCTTCTCGTCCTCTAGTTTGTATTTCTTATAATATTCCAGTGGCGTGACCTTTACCCATCCTTTGGCATCGGCACCCCTAATAACCAATCCAGATTCAAAAGCCTCATTCAGAGGTTGTTTCCCACCATATCAAATCAAATCAACACCCACATTCCTCAATCCATTCTAGTTTAGTGGGTAAGTGTAGGAACCCACCAATCACAAGCTCCATCTTTCACTCAACCACCTTTCTCTCAACCACTTGTCATCTCACAACCTATTTGTACTCAGGATCCTTCACAACAAATACCTCTCTAGACGTCACCTAGAATGCATGGTTATTCCTCTTATCATCCCGTTAATCAGCAAATAAATCCCCCATTAACGCCTCAGTAGAACATACCATTCACTTCTTATACGGGACATACCAACATGACCCCTCCTCAATCTAATGTCGTCCAACTTATTTTCAAGAAAATTTTAGACCTAGAAGCTTCCACCAGAGGGGCTCACCCTTCATACTCTTTTGAAGAAGTATGTAATGAACCGATTCATCCATCAGTGGCTTTTAAGCCTTATCCTCCCTAATGGGAGCTTCCTAAGTTCTCAAAATTTCATAGTTGGGAGGATCCTCAACAACACTTGTGAGCATTTAAACATGCTTGCTACCTTATAGTCAAGACCAGGAGCTTATGCTCCGTACCTTTCCTATGTCTTTAGCAGGGCCCACTTTAGACTGGTACATAACATACCCCAACACTCTCGAGCTTTTCTTTCTCTTAATTAGCTTAGATGTTTGTTAAAAACTTCTCAATAAACATCGCACATAAAATATCAATTACAGATCTTTATAACATTCGAATTCGATGACGAGTCTATTGCAGACTTTGTCACTCATTGGAGAGGAATAATAAATCAATTGTTTTTCTCCCTCCCTCAATCTCAACAAATCGATTTGTTTACGCGATCTTGCACTAATCATATTTCTTCCACTTTAAGGATTCAGACCTTTCATACATTTGAAGATGCCTTTACGATGACACGTAAACTTGAGTCTCATGCCGTTGAACAAGGGAAGCTAAAACTTTGTTCTAAGTCTAAACCAGATTTTTCTCGATTTACAAAATCAAACCCTTCCATTTCTAACAAAGACAAGAATCAGGGGTCCACCAATGCTATCATATTAAAAACATCACGAGATGATAACACTTCTAATCAAACACCTCGAGAGACTCTTCATCTTCTCGAAAAGGACCCTCGTCATCTCGATCTTTTACTTCATTGGGGGAATCATATGCTTCTATCTTAGAAAAAATGTTGGAATTTCACATGATCGAACTTCCTCCTATTAGGAATTTTGATGAGAGCCAAGAACGACCATTTTGGTATCGTGAAAATGATTTTTTCATTATCATAGAAGCAAAGGCCATGACATTGAACGATGTCAGACCTTCAAAATATCATCTAAAATTCATTGATAAAGGTGAGCTCATTTTGATAACCCAAATGCTCCCCAAACAATGACGCTTCAGGGTCTCAAAAACCAAACACTCATACTATCAGCTTCATTTCTACTAATGGTTATTCTTCTAATTCTTAGCCATCTACAAACATGTTGGTCAATCGAATTCTCCTCCACTCCTTCAAATTATGAGATTCCACCATCCTCAAATGGTCCATCTTCGAGTCTTCCTTTATTAGAAATAGAGTCGTCTCCCTCTACCTCACCATCTGATCTTCCACCTATACCTAAGACAGTGTCATCTTCATCTGTCTCGTCATCAGATATTCTTTCGGTGCTTGAGTCATTTACATCCCTTCAAATTCCCACTACAAATACTTCTACTTCTATTGCTCCCATTTTTTTCGTGACCATGCCTTTGGTTAACGTACCCATAGTTGTACCAACTTCTATGCCTTCGAAGCATCTTCAATCTTAACCCTTCCTGTCACTTTTCCTACAGTAATTACACCCACAATTACTGCATCTAAAGTACCCTCCTCACAAGAGACAACTTCTTCATTACCTATCTCTTCCACCATCAGTGCTTCCTTGCCTATTAAGGAAACATCTAAAGAGATAGCATCGACACCTATACTTCCGACTCCTGGACTCAGACATAAACAATTAGAGTTTAAGCCTAGGGTTACATCATCGGTATCATCTCCTTTACTTCCTCTAAAATCAGTTACAATCACCGTATGCGGTCGAAGTTGTCACTATCACTGAAAAGGGAAAACCTATATTTCGAACCATCAAAACTCTTGGTTCTTTCCCTAAAAAATCCCTCTATGCGCCTCATAGAAGATTGGATTTATCCACTGAAAAGGTGTCTTCTTCTATAAACCCATCTTCACCAATCCTCATAAAGTGGATTTACCCACTGGAAAGGCATCACCTCTTTTATCATAACCATCATCTTCATCACCAAAATCCAAGGTACCCTTTGTGCCTCCTATCAAATATATTTTGGGAGCTCCTCCCCCATCTAAATCAGTCTTATCTAAATCATCGTTTGTTTCGGCCAAGCAGCCTTCTTCATCTCCAAAGACTAAAACACTTGTCATGTCTTCGTCATCTTCAAAATCTATCTTAGGAGCTCCTCCTCTGCTAAAATCAATCTTGCCTCACTTGCTTCCATCTCAAGCACCTAAGGCTACTTCTCCCAATGTTCAAAAAAGAAAAATAGTCCCTAAAAAGACTGTCAAACCAGATATGTAGGCTCTTTTACCTCGGTAGTCTACTAAGATTAAAGAGGTGCCTTCTTCACCTCTGTCCACATCTTCATCTACCGATTCTATACTGAAATCCTTCACCAACTTATCCAATCTTCATCTATATATCTTCCTCCAATCAAACCCTATAATCCCAAAGGAGTAAAACCTTCATGGTTTAACTCTGATTTGATTTGTGCTTACCATCGCACTCCAAGTCATGACACCGAGGGATGTAAAGCCCTTCAATCTGTCATTAACAACCTCTTGGAAGAAAGTGATCTTCTGTTGGAAGAGGAGGAGGAACAAGTGTCTCCTATCATCCCAACTACATCGAGCACGAACGTTCTACTCGGCCTCTAATTCTACTAATTCCACTCGGGTGATCTTCCACCTTCTCAAATTGACACAATTCATATCGCCACTAGAGCACAACAGTATGATAATCCATCATCTTCTACAGCCTCTCAACCATGGGTCATCATTTCTGCTGCCCTCCCTGAAGGAGTTCCTCCTTCCTCATCGCCTCGAGACCTTGGGTCTCTATTCATGCTTCACCTCAGGCTTAGATTCCCATGTCAGTTGAGGAGAGTGTTATGAAACAACTCACCCATGCTCCAGTCAAAATGTCTCTTTTTGACCTCATTCAATCATCTCCCTAGCATCGCCAAGCTCTGATTGATAATCTGCACCATATCGCGGTGAATTCAGATGAGCCCCAACCTTTCGAGATGGTTGTTGGATTGAATAGACTGTCAACCGCCATCTCCTTCGAGGATTCTAAAATTCCTCCCCTTTCTTCTAAGGATTTAGAGGCTCCTCTCTTTATCATAGTTCAAATCAATAACACTACGTTAAAATACACTATGATCGATAGTGGTGCTGCACTCAACATCATTTCCTCCCACACATTTAAGCAACTTAAGTTACCAAAGAATGTAGTGTCACCACCACCTTTCGCCCTTCGATCATTTAATGATTAGTTGGAAGTTACTTTAGGAATTGTGGTCCTGCCCATTCGGGTAGGCAAGAAATTACTTCACGATATTTTTTACATTGTTAAAGGAAAATTCCACTACAATATGATCCTCAGATGCTCCTGGATTCATACAATGCACTACGTCCCACCAACCCTCCATCGATGCATGAAATATCAGTATGAGGGAAAAATATACACTCATCCAGGAGATCCTTTTCCATCTGCACAATGTGACATGACCACAAGGTATGCCCCTCCAATGGAGAACTCTTGTTCTCCTGAAGAGGCTTCATCCTCTTCCATACCTACAACAAAACTACCAGATCTACAAAATCTAGAAGAAACGTTGTAGATTTTTTTCACTAGGAGAGCTTCCTCTTCTATCTTTTGATACCCATCTCAAACCTAATGAGTATGGTAGGCCAGATAAAAAACCTAAATATCAACCAGATCTTAGCCACATTATCACCATTGGTCTACCCAATCAATATAATAACTTCATCTACAGTGGTCTTGATACACCTCACTATCATCTGGATCCTCCTCCTAGGGCCAAACCCTATTCGGTAGGATTTGATTGTCTATAGAATCCCACGTTTACAAAAACTTATCTATATCAATGCACGTGGAAAGGCTTTGGCCTGGGAAAGTATGAACAGGTGTGCATGACCTTGCATCCATTCCAACTCTTAAACCACATCAAAAATTTGCTTAGTGTTCAAACCTCTCTCGGAAGCCACTCGTCACCATTCTCAATGAGCCTCTTTCCATTGAGGAACCATCTTCTCCCATCAGGTTAGAAGCATCACTTGATGTGGATGACACCATTTCCATCCCACCTAACTTTTTTTTTAGTCAATACCATTTCCTTAGGTCCACTGACCTATAAGACTAATGGAAAATCCACTTCCATACCATTAGTCTTCCCAAAATAGTTAGAGATGACTCTCCCACTATCAATACTATCCATTGTGTGGATGATGATTTTGTCCTTACCTATCTGGGGGTAGAGGATTCTTATCTTCCTAAAACCATTCCTCTCGAAACATTTGTGCTTCTCAATGAAGCCACTGTCAACCTTAATATAGGGACTTCTGAAGACCCTCGCATCATTAAGGTCAACCAATCTCTTAACCCACATGAGTTAGGAGACTTCACCACCTTTCTTTCTCACCATCATCAAGCATTTACTTGGTCATATGAAGATATGACAAGCCTCGATCCTAATATCTTGGTCCACAATATTGTTACTCTTCCAGACATCAAACCAGTTAAACAAAAAAACTGTAAGATGCATCCTTGTATAGCTCTACTTGTCAAAGAAGAGTTGCAGTGCTTACTTTCCACCAACTTCATCCAACCCATTGACTATCCACAATGGGTTTTAAATGTAGTACCAATAACTAAGGCTACTAGGAAAATTTGAATTTGCACCGACTTTTGGGATCTTAATCTCACTTTCCCGAAAGATGATTTTCCTCTACCTAATATCGACCAACTCATGGATTTAATCAGTAGGTCACGAGATGTTTTATCTTATGGATGGTTTCCTTGGGTATAATCGATTCTCATCGCACTGCAGGATCAGCGAAGACTTCCTTCATAACCCCTTGGGGGACCTTTTGTTATTGCGTCATGCCCTTTAGTCTTAAGAACATAGGGGTGACTTATCAATGTGTAATGACCTACATCTTCCATGACCTCTTACAGAAAACTATAGAAGATTACGTCAACGACCTCCTTGGTAAGTCCAAATGTTGTCAAGATCCTCTTCTCATTCTTTCACCTCTCTTTGAGAGACTCATTCATTTTTACCTTCACCTAAATCTGTCTAAATGTGTATTTTGCGTTCTCACCGTAAAAAATCTTAGGCTTTATCATTTCTATTAGGGGCATTGAATTCGATCCCGTATAAATAAAGGCTATCCTCGAGATGCCTCCCCCTTCCAACTTAAATCAGCTCCGTGGTCTTCAAGGACACCTTTAATCAGTGCATCATTTTATCTCACAGCTTTCGGACCGTTGTCAACCTTTTCATCATCTCCTCCATAAAAACGTTCATTTTGAATGGGATGAGCGTTGCCAAAAAGTCTTTGATGATCTCAAAGTTTATCTTCTTTCTCCACCTGTGCTTACACCTCCACGCGAGGGGGAGCCATTCTATCTTTATATTTCTATGACTGACCATGCTCTGGGAGCCATGATCTCACATTAGGATGCTAATGGTAAAGAACATGCTGTCTATTATATCAGTCACACTCTTCATGAGTATGAAACATGTTATTCCGAAGCTGAAAAATTGTGTGGCGCTCTCTTATTCACAACTTCTAAACTTCGTCATTACCTCCTTAATCACAAAACCTACATTGTTAAAAGTGTCAATCCACTCAAGATAATGCATGCAAAACCTTATCACAATGATCGTATCACTCCTTGGCTCATGCTCATGACAAAGTTTGACCTCAAGTTCATCTCACGAAATATATCAAGGGTCGGTCATTGCGCAGATCGCTTAGGCGATACTCATCTTTCGAAACTCAAGTACCCATCGCTCGATTCCTAGATGAGTACATCCAACAAATCAATTTTGGTCTATCTCCATTCAAAGTAAAAATATTCTTTGATGGGTCCAAGTGTCAGCAAGGGGGGGTGCAGGTTTCGTCATGATTCCTCCTTGGGGTGCACCTATCCCTATCACACACAAGATTAAATTTGAATGTACCAATAATATGGCTGAATATGAAGCTCTTGTTTTAGGTCTTCAAAATGCCATTAATCTCGATGCTTGCCATATCGACATCTTCGGTGACTTTGAGCTCATTTTTAATCAAGTCACTGGAGTCTATTAGTGTAAAAATGATATCCTTCAAAAATATCGTGATATCGTTCTCTTTCAGCTTCAATCTTTCCATAAATTTACTATCCAGGCTATTCCTCGCACCGCAAACCAATTTACAGTTATGATGGATTATTTAGCCTCACTTATTCCTCCATTCACTGAAGACTCACAACTTTATGTGGTTGTTCAGCATTTATACCAACCATCTCATCTCAGGAAATTGACTTCAATCAACGTCGTCATGACCGAAACTCAAAATGAGTGGTATTGGCACATTTTTTATTATTTATCTCGTTCGGTACTTCCACAAGATCTGACTTCCACCGGTAGAAGATCTTTTATCCAACACGCAAACCTCTATACTATTCTCAGCGGGTCCTTTACAAACGTGGCTTTGATGGCATTTTACTTTGGTGCCTCAAAACCCTTAATCATCTAAAGCCATTCGGGAGGTCCACAACGGTATCTCGTGGTGGACACTTTGGTGGTTTGGCCATGGCTAAGTGCATCCTATGTTTAGGCTATTATTAGCCATCTCTTAATTAAGACTGCAGTGCGAATATGTCAAGAAATGTGTCAAGTTTCAACAACATGCTAATCTCACACATACCCTTAGCCGGGCCTTGCAACTGCGGTGGATTTGTTGCATTTTTCACAATGGGGTCTTTATCTCGTTGGCCTCATCAATCCACACTCTTCGTAGCGACATCACTATATCATTACTACCACAGAATACTTCACTAAATGGGTGGAGGCTATTCCTCTTTAATCAACCAAAGCTAAACCTATTGTTGATTTTGTCTATCAAAGACATCATTTATAGCTTTGGTGTTCCTCACAAACTCAAGTACGAGATAATGGCAAGTATTTCAAAAATAAAGATTTACAGAAACTTTGTGACACTTTCAATATTAAACTCAGATTTTCTTCTCCATACTATCCACAATCTAATGGCCAAGTTGAGGCTTTTAATAAAACTTTACGTAATATCCTCGCAAAGGTAACTAGTCGAGCTGGTAGGGATTGGAACTTACACATCCCTTTTTCTATCTAGGCTTATCGGACTAGAATTCGTACCCCTACTTTGGTGCTGGTCCTTTCTCTCTTGTCTATGGGTGCTCGTGACTGTCCTTCCTTTAGAAGTCTAGATTCCCTCTCTTCGCATCTCTCTCAGAGAGTTTGTCTCTAATGAGGACTATCGTCAAAACCATCTAGCACAGCTTGAATTGTTAGATGAACATCGCCTTAATGCTCTTGAACATCATCAAGTCTATCTTGAGCGTGTCAAGCATGCTTATAACAAGCATTTGCAGCAATGTGACTTCCAAGTTGGTGATCTTGTTCTTAAAGAAAACCAAAATGTCACTACTCTAGAATGGAGTCAATGTGGTAAGTTTTCTCCTAACTGGATGGGACCATACGTTATCACTCATAAGTATGGGTCCGGGGCTTATCGCCTATCTTCCATGGATGGTATACCTAAAATGGATCCTCTTAATGCTTTGCATCTAAGGCCCTTCTACTGTTAAAATCTATCTTACATGATCTTAGTCGTAAAATAGATATTTCATCCATCTGCAACCAGTTGTGCATTTCGTAGTGATTCAAAACTATGTGGTTCTCCGCGTTATTTCTTTTATACCTTAAATATGAGTACCACGGCTCTACTCATGGAATTTTCCTTATGGATTTGTTCCTTATCATGGTAGGAATACCTTAATCACTACTTCATCTGCCCTAGGTATTCATCTTGATCAAATCTAGTTGGGGGCATGACTACGTGCTTATATACATTTTCTTCCCCTCTATCTGATCTATCTGGTCTAAAACTCAGCCTCTTCCAAAGCTCAAAAAAAAAGAGATGCTATCCAAAGCCCTAAAAGATAGATCCCTTGAAGGAAAACTATCCATGCCTTATCAAATAAAATAAAAAATATAGACCATTCCTCGAAGGATGGCTACCATCAAAATAAAGATATAGACCACTCCCTTAAAGGATGGTTGTTTGTTTTATGACATTTTTAGCCTTTGCAGTAACAAACTTCCTCTATTGGCTAGTTTGTTCACTTTTTAGCATCTCTGGAAGACTTCCCGTATCGATCAGTCTTTCTATATCTAGCAAAATTTCTGCATCGATCAGTTTGTTTTTCTATATAAAAAACAAAACAACATGAAGCTATGATATGAGACCTTTTTGATCATATGGAGATCCTGTTTTCCCCATATGGGCATGTATTTAATCCTTCATGTGTTTTAACGAGATGTATACTTATCTCTCGTCCTTATCTACCTCCTAGATCTGGTTTGTGACTAACTAGTGTCAGGTTTATTTTATCCATGTCTATGGCCTTGTGTGCATCATCTTTCGATTTACCATCAAGGTCTCTATTTATGGTCGGTTAGGGGCCTAACTTATCATTCTTTTTCCTATCTAGGTGTAGTGATTTTTATTTCTAAGGGATAATATCATTACATCACTTTCTTTCAAAAAGACATTTCCCATGATTATTTGTTGTTCATCCAGTTAAATTGACATTTAACATGTTAATTTACTCAATCAAATCTATCATCTATCTATGCTCATCTTATCTACTTCATCTAAAAAACATCAAAGCATGTATTAAAAACACATATGAATCCATCTATCTATATCATTTAATTGAATTAACATCTTAAACATGTTTATTTAATTAACCATTTATCCATGACAAATCAATCAAATCACATCTATTCATCTATCATCTATAACATTCATCTATATCCATCAAAATTACATAACATCTATCCATAACATCCATCCCTATCTATCAAAATTAAATGCATGAATCCAATCACATAACACAAAATGATGAATATATATATATATATATATTCAGACAAAAGAATGTATGGCTTCCAATCAAGCCGTATACATCGTATCCAAAGAAAAATTCCTTCAAATCGAGGCTACATCAGTATATCTCTACAAAATATCACATCTATATAGTAAAATCAGATAGGTGGAAAACACTATCTCCTCCTCCCTCCTCGGTCCGGGCTATCTCTCCTGACCATCTCCTACAGAGCTAGAGATGCCTACTGCCATGGCCCTGCCACCTCCTCAATCTCCTCTAGTGCTCGCACCCTCCAAAGCACCACCAATAGTAGTTGTCACTCCTCCTCCTCACTCCATACCGAGGCACATCCGGGGCATGTTGTGTCAGGGCATCCTCATAATATCTCACCTCAGCAAGGAGAGCCTGATAGGTACTCAGACTCACCATGTCGAGTGCTTGCAATAATAGGCTGGTGGTGGTGGTCCTCCTGCCACCGTACCATGTGCCCCTGACTCGTAAGGTGGTGCCTGTATCACCATATTTGGCCCTGAGGGCCTCCCTGTGCCTATGATATCAATCTCTTTGTGGGATCGCTATATACCGTAGTGTCTCTCTCTGTGTCGTGGTGTCCTCTCCTCTGTCAAAGTCCTAATCTCCTCGAGGGCAGTCTGGTGTGTCTATATCAAGGCAGCATGCTCTCCCTCAAGTCTCTCTAGTGTTGCTGCTAGATCCTCCTCACCGCCTCTATAGCTACCGGAGATGTTGTGGTAGCTCCGCATGGTACCATGCCTCATAGACCTCATCCAATCCTACATCATCATCATCATCTGTGGGAGGTGGGGCCTCCCTGAGTGGATCTGTTGGGATCAGTATAGGTAGGTCTATCTCCCTGTTATCCCATCGGTATGGTGTATATATAGTTGGGATGATCTGAATCAAACCAAACTACCTCATCACCCATATAAATGGGACTTACTCTAAGAGCTCGCTGTGGCCCCCGACTACCCCGTTGTGTCTCGGCTCCACCGATGATGGGCGTCTGTCTCGACCCATATCGGATAGACCCTGTATGGTCTCCATATCACCTGTGTTGGTGTCAGAGTCCTGAATATCTCTGAATACCACTCTTTGGATCTCCTTATATCTCCTGGGGCCATGTTTGCCCACCATCGTTGGAATCCATAATCAAGGACTCCCCTTGCTCCTGGCATCCATGGAAGCCTAGATGGCCTAATCACTAATATATTCTCATATGCCCAGCAATGGAGCACAAAACTAACGTCTATCCTAGTCTGCCTTCCTATGGTATATATCCACAGCTCGTGATATATCTGTGCTAGTAATGTGTCAACAAATGCAAACACCTGCATGAACTCTAGGATATCACAGACACAGTCAAGTAGGAGTAGTGGGAACCGTCCACCTCTGGAATCTAGTAATGCATAGTATGAGATAGCCATCTAGATCAGGGCTATCAATCTACTCCTAGGGTCATCTCGCTTTGGACTTTGTGAGGCTATCCTCATAGCCCCAGACACTATCTCTGCATCATCTGCCATGTCCCCATATAATTGTACCAGGGCCCTCCTCTGCTGCTCTCATGGGGTGATCTCTATCAGGTCCCCTGTAATCGGTAACCTAAGGATCTTATAGATGTCCTCATGGGTGATGGTCATCTCACCCATCCAAAACCAAAATGTGTAGGTCTAGCTATCCCACCACTGCACCAATGCTCACATGAGCTCCACATCTTGGGGTACCCACCTATAATAATGGAAACCCCTAGTCTGGCATAACTCTAGATGGCACCACTCAACATCTATCACATCTGGAAGTATGGTCTCCAGTAGCTCGGGAATAACATCCCACATGTGTAGGACCTCTCATGCCTACATGATATCAAACATCATCATTAGTTTCATATTTATCAAAATCCACATCATTAAATACTCACAAAAATATTTCTCAAAAATTAAAAAATGTCACTTTTTTCAATCGACGCCGACTTACGCCAATCGGCGCCATTTACTTAATGGTTGATGTCAATTGTGTTACAATTGCGCCGATCACTTTCTAATCGACGCCAATTTTTTTCAATTGACGTTGATTACAAGGCAGAGCGCTAAAAATCCCTCTTACCTCCTACTACAAAAAACATGAAAAAACAAAAAACAAACAAAACACTAAGGAAGGCTCACTTACCCCTAGCCGTGTCCTCTTCCTCTTCTGACCACTTCCGGAAGCTTCCATGTTGCTCAAATTCAATTTTTGACTTTTTCTAAATCAATTGTCATAGTGCAAATGAATCGTTACCATTCATCTTTTCTATACTTATAGGTTTTCAGAGTGGTCGGCGCCGATTATTTTGATCGGCGCCGATTTTTGTGGTCGACATCGATTAGGGGTAATCGACGCTGATTGGATCCCATCGGCACCGATCGGGTATATTTTGATATATTTCATCCTCTGGTCCCACCAGGACATGCTTCGTCCTCATCTCTTTTATCCTGTCTTACGCATGTGTCACCCATAACACATTACCGCCATCATTAAGCCTTTCTTTTCGGTACTTGTACTGGTTTCCTTTACATAGCCTCATGTGCATCTCGCCATGGCTCAACTTTTCCTATCATTCCCCACCTGGGGCATCTCATCATTATATCTTTTGCATGTGCCACCCATAGCACACATGTTCTGCCTAGTCTGGCAGTAGTTCTATTACAAAGTCCACTATAGTGGCCATATGTCGATTTTCGTGGTGGCTCTCCTCTCAAGGCCATCGCTTCATCCTTCTTGGCATTGATGCTTGGCTTTTTTATTTGATCATTGTTATGACCTTATTTTCACCTTTCAACGCATATTTTCGGTGTTATCACCCATTCCGAGTTCTTCCTTGTACATGGGTAACTCACATTTTTGCAACCTAAAGATAGAGGGTCTGTAGGCACTAACGTCGTCTCATTCAAAAGGATGTCTAGTTGTCCCTACCAATGTGTCACTCTTTAGTTGTTTCCATGTTACGCCTCATCTTTAACTCACCAAATCCAGTAGCCACTTACATCGTTTCATATGAATACAGTCTATTCTTCCCTACCAATGTGAGTTCCTTAGGTTGCTGCCTTTTTTTTGTTTTGTACGTGCATCATCAATGATCAAATCTACTCCAAACATCTAGTTGGGGCATCCTTCTTTCTCATCTACCTTTTTCAAACTCGGGATTGGTTGGCATTTTTGGGGCCACCCCATCCCTAGTTTGAGGGGGATCACATCATCATTGTTCTTCATTTCTTCCAACTCCTTGTTTTTGTCTCGTGGATTTCTTATCACAAGTTACTTGACAAAAAGGGGCAAATGTAGACACCTAAAATTGGTTACCCAATTTTGTGTCCCTTGGGTTTGTTTATCCTCTCGGGTAACCTAGGGCACCTTTATATCACCACTTCTCCCTTAGGGTATTACTTAAATATTTAATTTAAAGGCCTATCCTAAGTTTTCTCCACCCCATTATATTTCATCCATGGTTAATTAAACATTAACCATGTAATTCTATTTTTTACATTTATTTCAACTACTTATCTACCCCATATCAATTTCCAACCTCCCGTATCATTTTTATCCATCCATCCCACCTATTTCTCCTCTCCTAAAACCGTGCAGTGGGATTTTTCCCGTATTTGAGTCGAGAGGATAATATTCTTATCCTTCCAATTCATTTCCTTTTCGCCACTTTGGAGGTCCTGTTCTCCGATCGGTGCCAATTTTTCTGAGCGCGCAGATTTTTTGGTATGGCGCTAATTTATCTCGGTCGGCACCGATTATAAATTTATGACCTAAGATCCTCTCTGGTTAGATTCAGAAGAGCTGGTTTCCTAGAGATTACTTTTGTCTGAGCGATTAAAGAGATTATCAGAGAAAGAAAGTGAGTTTTGTGTAGTTTAATCCCTGAGAGGTGCACTATTACTTTGTCCATGTGTCTACAGCTCTTGCAGGTCTCCACAACTACCCTGGTCATCATCAATCATCAATCAAGCATTTTTTAGGTATTCCTCTTTGTTAGTTTCTATAATTTCCTTTTGATCAACACCGATCCAGTTTCGGTCAAATCTGATTAGTCTTTAATCAACGCCAATTTATCCAAATCAACATGGATTGGGCCTTTCTTTGGTTTTGGGTTAGAATCCATCAATTTCTACCTCGGATCCCCTTTTTCTATCTTCAATCTCTACTTTCTGATCAATCTTCAGTAATCTAGGCTTACATTTGATCCATTTTAGCTTAGTTTGCTTTCTTCTTTTACTCTCGCCTTCTGCATCGTCTGCTTGTGTGTCTGATTGACACCCATCACTACCTGATTGACACTCGACCCCAAACAATCGGCACCAATCACTTCCCGATCAATTCTCGACCCAAACAATCGATGCCGATCACTATCTCGATCAAGCACCGACCATTCTCGTAGAAAAGTACAAAATTCAGGTAACACAATTTCAGTTTTGTTTTTACAGCTTCTCGCTTCTTTTAGTTTCTGCTGCTATTTTTACATCCTGTCTACAACTTAAAATCCAAAAATATAAACATTTTCTTACATATTTTATCATGTACACTTTTATTCTTAATTGAAAATGTGAATCGACATCCACCGAGGAAGCTCATTGCTTCCTGACTGATTTCTAGGTAGTTCACCCATATATCATCTAACATCATCTTTTTCTCACAAGAATTTATACATCACAATCTTCTTGGATCTACTTTACAAGATTTCTCGTGTGTGCCCATCTTTTCTCCATCAAGCATTCTTTCCATCTACGTCTTCGGATCTTATCCAATCTATCATGTATTGATTTCATTTGAGTTTTTCGGGGTTTTGTGTTTAGTTTGGTGCATTAACTTAGACAGGTAACAAGCATGGAAATTCTTGATCTACACTCATCGTCAAGCTCAATCTAGTTTAAAATTTGGGTGATCATTGTCCTGAAGACACCACCTAGTGAAAAACTAGGAAATTTTGAGGTTACTAGATGAATTGTTCCTACAGATTCTGTAGGAAACCTTATATTCTTGCCTACAAATTTTCTTGTTGTTTGTAACATGCATCGATGGTACCGAGGCCTTTTTTGAATTTTTGTGAAGGTCTATTAACTGCAAGAAGAAAACTACAAAGTATTAGAAAACTAATCATTATACCCTTGTAAATACTAAATAAAATATTTGCAAGTAAAAAAAGATGCTAAACATTATACATTACCTTGCATGCTCAAAGACATGACCATTTGATCTTGACACTGAGAATGAGTTTGATCTAGATCGTCAAACTTAAACTTTTTGAAAATAAAAAATGTAGAAATATTAAAATATTATACCACTTACAGAACAGATAACTTGTTTATGGTTCCTCCTAGTAGCTTAATTATAAATAGTAAAGTTTATACCTATAGAGAAGTGTGATGGTATAAAAGGTAGGAGTGGTGGAGCTATCGACCCCTAGGTCTTTTTTACGAGGAACTCATATCGGGGTTGATTCTACTTAATCCATATCAGAATCACCAAAGACCTCTCAAGGGGCTTTACCCTAAGAAATAGCCTCCTTATGAGATATTCCAGCTATAATTATTCTCTGCAAAGATAAAATTACTATTATTATTGCATTCAAAAAATAATTGTTATAATGTGAAAATTAATTTTTACATGTTGTTCTTCAAGTGAGAGACCAATCATTTTTTCATTAATTGCATTCGAATTCATCTATTCTATAATTGGTGGAAATATTCATGATAGAAAGCAAGTAGATAATTGGCGCGTAAGAGAACACAATCTTAGATTTTTCACATGCATGTGTACTAGAGAGGGCATTGTTGACATATGTTTTTATTAGATTGACAAATATTTTCACCAATTCAATTGTTTCCCTACTAGTGTTTGTAATATATACTTCGTGGATATGACTGCAACACAATCCTGGCTTGAAATAGTGATATTCGTAGTGTGAGTTATCCTATGTGTCCTCCTCTCATGTTGGAGGGTCATCTCACATGGGTTAGGTTTAGGGTTTCATATGTGTCATGCACTAGGGTTACTCAACACCCTATATGTACCCCTTTTCTATTCATTTATGAGCATGCCAAGACACTCCGTTGTCTTTCCTCTATGTAAGCTTTGTTTCTGTTGAGCAAGTTCTTCCATTACTGATCATTTTTTCCTTGTTATCGCTGGAGCTTTCACGATTCCATTGGAGTGCAACTACTTCATGGTGCCTCGTTTCCGATTCGATTCTCACAAACTCTTTTCATGGTATCAGAGCTGAGATCGGGTAAACGTGCACTCGATTTGTTTTTTTTTGCTATTACTCTTACTTGGTTTTGTTATTTTACTCTGCATGCAAGTCTTTTGATCACTATTTTCTAGAAATTATCTTGCTAATATCTCTAACAAGATTTCTCGGAAAGTTTTTGTGTTTTTTTCTTGTGCATGTGTAGGTTTTTCAAAATACCTTGAGAAATCAGGTTTTTTAACTACTTTTTTAGTTGGATGTATCAAAATCCAAAATAGAGATTCCTTTCATTTATTAAAATGGAAGTGAAATTTTTTTAAGATCTTTGGTTTTTGCAGGATATTTGTCTATACATATTGTCTCGTGTTTACGGGATCTTTGTGTTCTTTAGTCGTGGTTGACAATACAACCCGTCCCTTTTTTCACTGGCGTGGCTCTGCAACTTCTCTTTCATTCACGGCGTTTTAAACACATCTCGCCACATTTTTTTGGTTTAAAGGGTTGTAAACTCTTATGTATAGGCTGTTAACTCTCATGCGTGGACTATAGACTCCTCCCCTTGGCACCCACGCACCTGCAAATAGCTCTTTTTTTCCCACGCGGCCTGCACATTTCTCTCGCACGTGGCCTACTTTTTCTACGTTTTTCTCCTTGCACACTGGTGATGTTTCCTTGTTATTCTCTATCCTTGGTGTGGCCTGCTTCATCCTTTGCGCGCGCCCGTGACGTCTCCCCGCTGCTTTCTATCCTCGGCGCGCCAGTACACTCATATGTGCGGCCTGTACACTCAAACTGGTAAGTTTTTGGTAAGTTTTCAATTTCTTTCCTTTTAATCTTACTCAAACAAAAAAACTCTACTTTTTTACAAAAACGAGCCGTGTCTCTTTTCATGCTAAGTTTTTGTTTGGTAAAACAAATCAAATCTTTTTGGTAAGTTTTTAAAACATTTCTAACTTTACCATGATTTTTTAATTTATATCAAGTTTCTAAAACCATTTAGAAATTTGTTTTAATTAGAAGTTTCCATAGATATTTAAAAATCTTCATCTAAAAATCTTTTTTAAAACGCTTCTTTCTAAAACTTGTAAGTTTTAGAAAATATTCAAAAATGCTTTTTTCAGTAATTTGTTTAATTAAAGCCTTTTTCAAATTCATTAGATTTAATTAAATTAGATCTAATTTTATTTCATTCACATTATTTAAACACTATTTCTTTGGCATTATAAAATTTGGTCTTTTGGCTTGTTGTATTTTTAACCTTCCGTCGAGTGCCGAAGACGAAGGGTGAGGTCCGGATTGGCAGGTGGCTAATCCCCCCTCACAATACAAACAAACCCTATCTCAAATTATGTGCCATTTCTAATGGGCATACATACAACACCTTTTACATGCATTTAGGGTGATTTTTTAATCCATTTGTAGGCTTATTGGCTTTTTCTCATCAATTGTGGGAATTGGTTTTTGCTATAACTTTTGACTCGTTGCTCGGTTTTGAGCACTTATTTAGTCAAAGTTGCATGTTTTTTCACACTCTAGATGATGGGATCATTATTTTTGTAAACGCACTAATTTTATAATGTGCCGCATTCTGGGGGGTGTCTTTGTATTGCTTAATTCAACTCATTTTTTTGAGCTTTGTTCTATTCCTTTTTGTGGACTTGTGAGCGCATCCGCCACGCCTTACGACAAATAGATTCTTTTATGCTACGTGAGACATTTTTTCTCACCACCAAGGTTGACTTTCACCTCCTTTCTATTTTTTACTTGCCGTGTCGATCTGTTTCGCCTATGAACCTTGATTGTTGTCTCCACCATTGCACATTATTACGCTAATTGCAAGGTGAGTGACAAACTGGTTCTCGGAACATAGTCGCATCTAGTTGTAATCAATGCACTGAACTATAAAGTGCCGAAAGCAGGGGGGTTGTTATTGTCCTGGGTGGTTGTGTTTCTTTTCTGCATTTCTTTCTCTCTCTCTCTCTCTCACTATGGATGCACTTTCAATTCCTTTGCTTACGCATTCAAATTTTTCGAATGGAGATCGAAAATAATAATGAAACTAAGGGGTAAAGGGTTATTCCGCATCACCATGGGAACTGAGACTGAACCAGATGACGAACTTGAAAAATCTAAGTGGTTAAACCGTAGTGATGAAGCTTTAGGTCTTCTTTGCATGTCTGTTTCTCCTGACTTGCTCTTCCACATTGAGGCATCTGAAACACCTACATCTACATGGAAAACACTTTGGATGTGATGTTTGGACAACTAGATGACATGAGAGCGCATGAGTTGGAAAACAAACTACTAGGGTTAAATCCTAGTGACTTTGAAAACCTACAAGCCTTCTTCTTGAAATTTTTCCACATTAGATTATTGTTAAAAGGATGTCAAGTAGAAAAGAAAGATTCTCAACTGATCTTGTTGATTCTCTCTAAGCTAGGTCCCGAATATTTTGTCTTCGTGTCAACTTTCTACGCTACAAAATTTGCTTTGGGCGATACTTGGATGATGCCCTCCTTTGACTATTTTTCATCCCAACTCATTTGAGAACAAGACAAACTCATTCAAATGGGGTCTCTCAAGTCCAAGTCACATGCCCTTGTAGCAAGTACTAGCAAAGGAAAGAAGACTGAAAAGAAGAAGGAAACAAAGGATCAACCTAAGAAAGAAACCAAGATCAAACCTAAAAATGACACAAACACTTTGACTTTTGAGCCTAAGGCACAAAAAAGCAAGTATTCGTGTTCCTATTGCAAGAAGATTGGTCACGATGAGAAACACTATTTTAAGAAACAGATTGATCACTTATCTCATTTACTTGAGAAAATAAAATAAGTGTTCCTGAATCCATAAAACAAAATGCTCCGAAGGCCAAGTCTTCTACTGCAAAAGGTGCTAAAAATGATAAGAAGAAAGGAAAGGCCCTTGTAGCCAAAGTTTCTCCTTCATCGACATGGATTATAGATTCTGGTGCCTCACACCACATGGGTTCTTTGCATGTTGAGTTTTCCAACATCGAACCTTGTGGAATGTCCCAAATCACGATGGGTAATGACACGACAGTGTTTGGTTTCCAGTAGTGGATCGGTAGAGATGGATGGGGGACATTTAACCAAGTGTTGAGTGTTCCTGATCTCTCTACCAATCTCCTATCAGTTTACAAAATTACTCATCTTGGTGAAGGAATGCGAGTGGAATTTGGTCCTAACTCTGATCATTCGTGAGCTTAACAATGACACTACAGTGGCTGAGGGAAAGGCAGATCACCATTCATGGTTATACACCTTCTCCCACTTTACTTTTGATTCTACACCCACTACCTTGCTCACTCATGCAAATGAGGTTAGTAAGCTATGGCATGAGCATTTTGGACATCTAAATTATCACTACCTTGAACAATTGAGTCAAAATGAAATGGTCAATGGGTTGCCTCACGTCAAGTTTTCTAAGGGTCTTTGTGAGGGTTGTACCCTTGAAAGCATCTTGAAAAGAACTTTGACAAAGGAAAAGCCTGGAGAGCCACTTGTCCTTTGGATCTTGTTCATAGCAATGTTTCTGGTCCATTTCCTTCTCCTTCATTTACTAGAGCTCTTTATGTGCTAACCTTCATTGATGACTATTCACGATATACTTGGGTATATTTTCTTAAGTTTAAGTATGAAGTCTTTGAACATTTCCAGACTTTCGGCTCTTGTGAGAAACAGTGGAACGGTCTATTAAGGTTCTTCAAACTAACAATGGAGGTGAATATGTAAAGAATAGGTTCATGAATTTCTGTACTTTTGAAGGGATCTCTCTGCAACATACAGTTGCTTATAGCCCTTCGTAGAATGGAGTCACAGAAAGAAAGAACCGTACTCTGAAGGAGATGGCCACTTGTATGATTCACTCGAAGTCTCTTCCTCCATAGTATTGGGCCGAAGCAATGAATTGTGTAAATTACATTTAGAACCATGTTCCACACAAGGCAGTAAGAGGGATGACACCCTTTGAATCCTGGTTTGGATGCAAGCCTGATGTTGAGAACTTTTGAGTCTTCGGATCCAAGGCTATGGCTTGGATTCCCAAGAAGAAACGTAAGGCTTTGGAACCACAATCCAAACCTTGTATCTTTGTAGGGTATCCTGATGGCGTGAAGGGATATCGATTGATGAATCCTACTTCTCATGAGCTGTATATTGAGAGAAGTGTTAAGTTTGATGAGTCTTCTTTGACTTCTACTTCTCCAACTATTGAGGTTCTTCAGCTCACTGATTTGGATTCTGATTCATTAGATGAAAATACTTGTTGAGCGTGCTCCTCTTCCGGATCCTCCCGACCATCATACCTTTGAGTCTTTTGATTCTGACAAGTAGTGATGATGAGGACTATGTCCCTTCTCACTCAAGTGAAGAATCTTCCGAATCTGAGCCTGATCCTCCTGGTCCCCTTTGGGCCAGGAAAACTTTGCAAAGTGCTAGAGATTTAGTTGGAGATACTTCAAATATGAGATGTACTTGCTCAGATTTCATTGGACCCCACTCTTTCTTCACCTCTACTTCTGATCCACAGTCTTTCAAGAGGCTTCTGGTATTCCTGAGTGGGATTCTACCATGGATGAGGAGTATTCCTCTCTCATGAAGAACGATACTTGGGATCTCACCACTCTTCCAAAAGGAAGAAAAATCATTCGGTGTAAGTGGGTGTTCCGAACAAAGTATGGAGTAGATGGAGACGTCAAAATTTTAAAGCATGATTAGTAGCTAAGGGTTTCTCCCAGATAGCTGGGGTTGATTATACATAAACCTTTGCTCCAGTTGTGAAGATGACTTCTATTCAACTGACCCTAGCCATTTCCGCAACAAACAGATGGAAAGTCCATCAAATGGACATTAAGAGTGCCTTCCTTCATGGTGACCTAGAGGAAGAGATCTACATGGAACAACCTCCGGGTTATGTCCAAGATTCCTCCCTCGTTTGTAAGTTAAAGAAGTCTCTTTATGGCCTTAAACAAGCCCCTCGGGCTTGGTATGCCAAGATGGACTCCTTCTTACTTACATCAGGATTTACTAGGTGTTACTCTAATCCAAATGTTTATATTCTATGACAAGGTGACTCCATACTCATTCTTGTTCTATATGTTGATGACTTGTTGATCACAGGCAGCTCTTCCTCTATTATTGATTCTATGAAGATCACCTTAGCCAACAAGTTTTCCATGACTAACTTAGGTCTACTTCATTACTTCCTTGGGATTTAGATTTCACAATCTGACTCGAGAATCTTGATTTGCTAGCTCAGTTTCATATGTCCAATTGCAAGTCTTCTCCTACTCCTTTTCTTTCTGGGTTTATGTTGGTTTCAGATTTCTCTACTCCCTTGGTTGATGGTACTCTTTACCGACAGTTAGTTGGGAGCTTGATCTACTTGACTCACACTCGACCAGATATATCATATGCTGTTGGGATCGTGTCCAGATTCATGCCAGAGCCACATGAGTTGCATTGGAAAGTAACTAAATATATCCTTCATTATGTTCATGGCACTTATGTTGATGGCATACACTATCATGGAGGGGTTGATATTGACTTGATTGGATTCACAAATTCTGATTGGGCCGGTGACTTAGATCATCAGAAATCTACTTTTGGCTACAGTTTCTCTCTTGGTTCGGGTCCTATTAGTTGGTCTAGCAAGAAGCAGAATGCAATTACGATATCATCTACAAAGGTAGAATACAGAGGAGCAGTTAACGCTACCACAGAAGCTATTTGGCTATAGGGTATTCTGATAGAGTTTGGCATCCAATTTCGGCAGCCTACCATTATCTACTGTGATAACAGAATCACAATCTCTATTTGCAGAAATCCATTTTAGCATTAGTAGACGAAGCACATTGAGATCCATATGCACTTCATACGGGAGCTTATTCATGATGGTATCATCGACATTCAGTACATTTAGACAAATGATCAAATTACGAGACTTATTCACCAAGCCTTTCACTGAGATGAATTTTCTTCACTTATGGTCTCTTCTTATGGTGAGGTCTTCTGTAGCTGCCCATCTTCTTAGGGCTATGTAGTCCTTCTTTTCTTCTTCTTCTTCTTCTAGAAAGATTATGTTTGTATATGGGCACCTTATCAGGCCTTTAGTTGTCGGGCCCCATCGACACATCTTTCTTAGTTGTTTAGGAGTGTCTTCCTCTTCCATCTGACTCATCACAGCCGCTACCCCAACTTCGATGAAGGGGGTGTTAGTGTGAGTTATCCTATGTGTCCTCCTCTCATGTTGGAGGGTCATCTCACATGGGTTAGGTTTAGGGTTTCATATGTGTTATGCACTAGGGTTACTCAGCACCCTATATGTACCCTCTTTCTATTCATTTATGAGCATGCCAAGACACTCCACTATCTTTCCTATATGCAATTTTTGTTTTTGTTGAGCAAGTTCTTCCATTACTGATCATTTTTTCCTTACTATCGCTGGAGCTTTCATGATTCCATTGGAGTGCAACTACTTCATGGTGCCTCGTTTCCGATTCGATTCTTGCAAACTCTTTTCGATATCACTACATGAAAGAATTTTTTTGTAATACCTTGTATAACAAGGCCTCTTTTGGAACAATTAATAGAGCTACAAAAGATATAAGAAATTTTAGATTCTTGGGTATTCAAGTAATATTAAGAAAATAAACAATTAAAAATAATAATGTACTTATCATCAACCTACACATTGCAATGAGACTCTAAAAAAAAATTCTTCATCAGTTAAGACCTCCTTTCTAGTCACAAGCATCTGGTTTTGGAAAGGTAAGCCAGTTAATTGATGGACGTCTGTGGGATCCATGGTGAAAGAAATTGTACAATCCATCAAGGGAATGGAAAACCATCCCTCTTTCTAGCTATAAAAATTGAGCAGATAATCAAAGGACAAGTATCTATTTTAAATTGGGGCATGTGGAAAAGCCCCGTGAATTGTGTTTTTTACATCCATTCCTTTGGTGTGTCTTTGAGTTTTATCAGTGTTGTAATCTGAGGGCACATGAGATTTTTGTACTAGAATTTTGAGGTAGGAGTAATCGTGGTGCTAGCCATTGTTGAAATCTTTGGATATGGTGTAAATTTGTAGGAGAGGGAGGGGAAACTAAAATACTGTAGGTGCACGTTGGTTTAGTAGAAAATTGGAGAGCTCAGAGCGTTGTGGATTTGTAAAAGTTTGTGGAAAAAGTGAAGAAATGAACCTTATAGGGGTATATATAGGGCTCGAGTTCATGGTACTAGAAACATGGTGACAAAAAATTGGTGGAGAAGTTCAAGGAATGTACCTAGGGACTCATGCAAAGGTTGGCCCATCCAATTCCTAGAATATTTCTCTGCTCCCATGATCCATCCAATAGACAAAAGCCTGCAAAAACATTCCTTGTCCAACCGTAAGGGATGAAAACTAGCAGAACTAGGACAAATGGATAATTTGTTTCATCTAATAGAAAAGGGAAGACCATCCAACGGTGTTGAAACAACTCATCCAAAATTGGTTAGATGGCTAATGGGTTCTATATATTGACAATGAGGAAGGGATAGTTGTCCAAATTTGCTAGGAAAATTATCCAATATAGGTCGATGGTAGGAAAATAAGGTTGGATAGATAGCCAATGGGTTCTATCTAATGTGGAGGTGATGACCATCCAACTATAATGGACATTTTTCCAATACATGTTAGACGACCAACCAATAAGGGTGTGTCTTCTAACAAAAGTTCCATACAACCACAAAGAGATGTCTATCCAAAACCTATCCATAAGTGTGAAACAGTTTGAAGAAACCCCAATGCCAAATTTCCTTTGCCGCAAATAATTTTTTTGGATATTCTTCATCATTCGAAAGTCTATTTCGAGATTCACTAGCCATTCTATAGTAATTTTTTAGAGGGGGGTCTTAAAATGAACCACAAGCGAGACTCGACATATTTTCATCGAGGTGGGTAGAACCAAGAGAAAGAGACTAGACAAGACCACTTATAGGTTAATGTTTGATCATATGGGACCGTGAGGCTATCACATGGAGGCCATATAGAGACTACAAGGGTGGTTAAAGGATGGAGTAGAGTTACGGTGTGTTTGATGCACCATGTGGTTAGAAGACCGATTTCCGGAGGTAGACGAGTTATGTTAGGTGGAGAGAGTATCTAGAAAATTTGGCATGGGTAAGGATGTGGCCACAGAGCCATATGTAGAGTTCACAATGAAAACGATCGGATAACCCCTACAAAATTTTTGAAGTGATTTTGCATCATGACCTCTTTTAGAGAAAATCGGGTTTTCGGGTGTTACTAACAGCTTGACATAAGTTTTAACATGCTTTATGTCTTATGACCTCCGAAACCCGAGACCCGCCTTGCAATGAGACAATCCTTTGTAATCGGGTTTTCGGAAATTCAACTCATCGAAACATTCATGATCCAAAACATGCTTTGTGTCGCGTGACTTCCGAAACCCGAGACCCGCCTTGTGTTAAGACAATCCTTCGTCTTCGGGTTTTCGAACTCTAAAGCATCGGATATTCATGATCCAAAACATGTTTTATGCGCCATGTCCTCCGATTCCCGAAGTCCGCTCAATCCTTTAAAATCGGGTTTTCGGAAGTTCAATGCATCGGAACATTCATGATTCAAAACATGTTGGGTGCTCCATGTTTTCCGGCCCGAAACCCAAATGCACTAAATCTCCTCGTGTCGGGTTTTCGACTCTCCAACATATCGACGTGGCATTCATGCCGAATGGTTGGTGAGGTGGCACGTGCCGAGCTGAAGTGTATTTATTACTCGATTTTCCTATAAATACCCGGATTTCCACGTCATTCTTACCGCTCATATTTTTAATTCGTGGATTTTTCGCATGCTCTTCCGCTCCCAAAACCCGCAAACTCGCTACTTACAGATCGGATCGCTTGTTTTCGATTTTACCTGCCTCAATTGAAGGTATTTTTCGCTCCTTCTTTATTCTTGATTTTTCTCGATCGATTGCGTGTATTTTCTTTCCAATTTCTTGCCGCTGGTTGAGGGTTTTTCTTCCTTCTTCTTTCTCGTGTCGCTTTTGGAAAGGGTTTTGGGTTTTTAGGGTTTTTTTCTTCGAGACTATCAATTGGTGCTGTTCCTTCCAAATTCCAATTACTTGCATGATGTATGGAATATGAATAACACAAAAAGAAAGGATGTTTTATATGTGAAAATTCAAAGGAAAGACTCTGTTTTTGTTTCCCGGATTTTGAAGGCTGTTTTGCAGATTCAAAAGTCCGAAATACAAAGGAAGCTCGCAGTGACGGGGTTTTTCAACATTCCGACCTCAACAGTGGGTGCCGGGCACCTCCTAAGTTCCGCCATCAACAGTGGACGCCGGGTTTTCTTCAGGTTCCGTCATTAACAGTGGGTGCCGGGTTACCTCCTGTTTCCGCCATTGAAAGCAAGTGTCGGGTTTCGCCAAGATTCCGACATATCGACACTGCCGGGTTCACTAAGTTTTCCGATATCTTCTTCTCGCTCAGTCGGGTTCTCCTCTCTCTCCGACGCATTCACTCAATCAGGTTTTTCAGTGTGCACAGCATCTCCGGAGTTCCGAGTCTTTCTCCTTCCAATATTCTTCATGTCGGATCCTGGTTCATCACAGGAGAAGGCCGAAAAATCTAGCAGGATGAAATACAAATTTAAGAAACCGTAACCCCGTCATATATCGATCGTAATTATGACATCGTGATACTTTGAGCCGGGCAACATAGACATGGACGACTTTTGGAATAGGGTAAAGAGTTCTTCTCAAACCCCATGGATGGTGGCTTTAGCTAACAAAGGGCTTGCCCTCGCAGCAGCTTCCCCATGTCTCGCCCAATGTCCAGAGTTTGTTTTGGCGTGTGCATCCAAACTACGACTCACCTTCTCGCTCCGTAAGGAATCAGCCGGTGAAGTAGTTATCAAACTAGATGGAGCTTATTTTGATGATCTCCTGAAACTACCAAATTTTGAAGAGTATGGGGCCCTAGATATCAAGTCGGCTCGTAAGGCCTCGGGACAAGAACTGAAAATTGCATTAGGGATGTCAATAAGAAGTTCTTGGTCAAGGCAAAACCAGTAATATCTAGATTTCCAAGAACTATCCCTAGATCGGATTTCATACAAGAAATCAACGACATTATCACCCTGCTGAGCCGGGTTTTTGGCTTGCCGGAATCAAATTTATTTCATGGATGGATGTACCAATTTATGGTCACCATCAAAAAGAACAAGCAAGGGATTGACTGGGGAACCCTTATCAGTGATGAAATTGATTCCCAGATGACGACGGTCCTGTCAACCGGAAAGTTTTATATGTTCTCATATGTGGCCTATGCAAAGCAAATGGAATGAGGAGCTATCCTGCTAGAGACTAAAGGAAGCGTAACGACAAATCCAAATCTATAAGTATTATCCTCAAATAACTAAGAAGGGGTCCAAGGATCATTTTAGGAGGATAAATGACGCCTTTTTCTATGAGAACATCTCGCACCGAATCCAGTAATGAGAAAACAAGGGTCTCGATTTGGCATGGGTCAAGTATCTAAATGGGGATGTATCTTCTTACGCTTTAAGAAGTTTACCTACCTTCGAACGGTCATGTACTCTGGAGAGCCTTTCCGTTTGCCTCATTATCCTGGAGATAGATTGATACTAATAGAATTGGTCAGACAACTATTGGATTTTCACAAATTCCAACAGAGCAAGCATAAGGCAAGAGATCCTTCCCAATTTCCATCGGGAGATATACTTGCTCGACAAAGGGCTAAGGCCAAAATGTCGAATGTGAACTTTGGAGAAATTAAAGAAGCATATGAAGTCTCGGGATGGTTTTGACATCCGAGGAGTGCCGAGAACCTATGGAGCCCTACATCTCGCACACAGCCCGACATTGAGGATATCTCGGGGTGGATCTGCGTAACGGTTGCAGTCATAGAAAAGATAATAGTCGGTTAACTATTGATGAGATCCGATACGAGCTTTTGATTTGCCGATGGCACGACCGACAATGAAAGTGTGTTGGATATGTCCTATGATGGGCTTAACGAAGATCGATACATTTTTCCACCTATTGATTGGTCGGCCAGTGAGAAAGCCTCTATCACCGATAGGTCAGCCCTAATTTTGGCTCGTACAAAGAAATGGCTCTCTTCTTGGGGCATGAATTTTAAAGATGACAAGTTTCCAAAATTGGCTGCTTCTGAGGCGGGGCCCTCCAAAAAGAAGAAGGACAAGGAATCTACTGGGGGGTCTATAAAAATCAAGATTCCCAAGAAGAGGAAAGAAAGACCAATCTCTTCAATTATCTCTCCAGCTCAAACGGTGGATGTGCCAGAATCACCAACACCACCAGAAATAGGAGAAATTAATTTGGAAGAAGGAGGAAGTCAGCCCTTGACTTCACCATTTGCTGATTGCTCAACGGGAGAGACCTTATCTCTTGCAGTCAAGGCTTTGGAAACTGAATCTGTGCCTCCCCCTCAACAACCACTTCAGCCTCCTCATTCCCCATCCACTTCTTCAAGCATGGCCAATATTTTCTCCGGGCTCTCACCCCTCTCTGCTGGAACCCAAGTGATCACCAACACTCCCCCACAACCTCGTGCCTCTATTCATTGCACCTACTACCACGTTGATCGCTGTTCCCCTCCAATAGAGAATCTCTCCCCTTGAGAGTAGAATACCAAGCATTACAACATTGGCGCTTCTCCGATACACCACAATGGCTACTCGAGCAAACTCCGAGGAAGAGGAAAGTGATTGTACTCTACCACCTTTGATTTCAGCTCACTTAAGGCTTCTACCGCGAGATCAGCCAAGAAACCCAAAACAGCTTCAAGGGTTTTGGTGGATGCTTCAGAGATAAGTTCGCAGAGATCGCCACTCCTCACCGACAAAACTAAAGATGATGTAACAAACTGATTACCAGTAAACTGTGGTGGCTCTAGGGAAAGTGACAAAGAAAAGGGGCGCAAAGAAGATGCAAAGGATTCCATAGACGCCCCGTGCCAAAAGTTGAAAGAAACAAAGGACAACAGAAATGAGCTTAAGGAAAAAGTGGAGCAATGATGAGAGGTTTTGATTAAACTCTCAACACCCCCGAATCCATACCATCCGCTTCGCTTCGCTGGATTTGATTTCTCATCGGTGCCTACGATTGAGAAGATTACTAAAAAGGAAGGGTGGTTGATGAATGGATCCAAAAGTTTCTCCAACAAGGGAAGGAAGTAATTCAAGACGTGGTGAAAGTTCATCACCCTCGGCAGAGATTCAAAGGAAGGAGAGAAGATGGATGAGGAATTCATCAAGAACTTGGATGCTTGATTTGACTTGTGAAGCTCTCCAAGTGCTAAAGCAAATACCAAAGACATCTCTTGGTAGAAGAAGGCGTTCTTCCACATACAGATAAACACTTCCACCTGATCAAGGCCATCAAGTTCGTAGTAAAGATCCTCAACGAAGCCCTCGCAGCAAGTCAGAGAATCAAGAGATAAATTGATCGATGGGAAAAGTGATCTCGAAGAAGAATTGCTAAAGATTTGTCCAAAGGTGTCGGGCTTGGGAACTCAAGTGCCCTATCAGCAGATGATCTCTTCAAACAAGTTCAAGAGACTGCTCAACATGAACTCAGATGGATTCGACCTCAAGTCATTGGTCAGCTTTGTGAGGATTGAACATACGTTGAGGCCTTAAGAAAGCTCAAGCAAAAGGTTGAAAAAGCTTCCCGGCAGTGCCAGTGATATCCATGAGACCTGCGAAATGTGGAATGATCATTCCACTGCACCTGATGAAAATGAAATGCAAGGCATTATTCGGAAGTTCCAGGAGTTCCTGAACAAACAGTCTCAGCTGGAGGAAGAGAAAGGAGAAGAATCAAAAGATGATGACTCGGATTGAGCTCCAACGTCCCATGTCATTTCTATTTTTAGAATGACATATCTTTTATTTCCATTTTGTCATTATTTTTAATTCATACTTTGACTTGATCTCCTGCGTGAGAATCATGCAAAGTCAACTCTAGTTAGCATGCTACTTTTCAGATCTCATCCCGTTTAATCTCTAGCTTCTTTTGTTATAAATAAGGGATGCTTGTGCATTCAAAAGGGTCGAGAATTTTTGAAGCATTAAGAGGCTATTGGAAAGGAGAAAAACTTTGTGTTTTCTTTCAATCATTTCGAAGAATAGAAGTTGATATTGTTTTGCGTGACTTTGTGTTGTGGAATATATCTTATTTAAGACAAAGTTGTTCTTATGTTCATGATCTTAAAGCTATTCTTTGCATAGAATCTCAGTGTTTCTAATTATCTCTGACACTATATCTCGTGATCTAAAACTCGTATGATTATTTCGTGCTCTGTGTTTACTCGAAAGAAAATACGTTTCTCCCATTTCTTTTCTACCGTGCTTCTTTCATCAGTAATAGCTTTCTAACCTATTTCACTTACGAAAGCAATATCCTCAATCGTGTGAATGTGGATTTCGGATTTCATCCCAACCCCCAATGGTTAGATTAGTGTGAATATTGTATATATTATTTACCGTGTTTTTAGGTTAGCAATAAACAGCAGCCTCACTGTCTTTGAGGAGGGATATTATCCCATGTACCGTGGTTGAACCTCATATTTTGGTTTGACAAAATATCCAACCAACAGCTTTTGGTGACTCACTGGGAAATACGGATCAATAGTATAAAGCTTATCCTCTCTGTCCTCATGACTCCATATTTGCCTTATTTTTAATAAGATCTCCTTTCGCCAAGCTCGGCCAGAGGGTCTTCACTTGGTCTCGCCGAGCTCAAGGTGAAATTGATCCACTCTTTGAGTTGCCGCAAACAAAGACAATTTCAGCCTTTCTCCCAACAAATATTGTCTCTAACCGAGCCGTAAGTTCTTCACCTGCTCGAGAAATCGGATCCTCAAGAACGGGAAGCATCTCGCAACTTGTCGTGCACTACTCTTGTCTCGATACCCGATCCTCGTACGCACTCTTTTCGTAAGGATGGCGGTTCAACCTCGTGCCTTGGGGTGCAGCCATATCGGTCCTCTTACTTTGACTCCTCCATCGCATGAGTTACCACGTGATCACGTAAAAACATTCCCAAGTTCAATGGGGATGGGAAGCAGATCCCGATGAGCATATCAAGCGCTCTTTCTTTGTTGCATGCGGTGTCCTCGAGTAGCCCACGAAGATGTCTCTGCTCGACTCTTCGTTGAAACATTGCAGGAGTAAGAAATTGAATGGTTTTATCACCTCCCGAATGCATGCATTCCAGATTGGGCTACCATGCGACCAAGTTTGAGGCACGCTTTCAAACCAGCCAAGATTCTCATGCATTGTTAGCTCAGCTTACTCATATGAAGAAGGAATCGCATGAACCTATGCGGGAATTCGTGGCTAAGTTCAATAAGCTGATCCGAAAATTCCAGCTTATAAATGTACTCAACTTTGGAAAACCAAAAGTGCTTCTTCATCAATGCTCAACCTCCTGATATAAGTTTTTTATTACGAAGGTCGGTTATCCCAGATTTGGCTACTGCTCAGTCAACGGCTACTGAAATAGAGGATGATCTCATCTTAGCCTGAAGGATCAAGAAAGATATACCCAAAATCAAAAATCAAGGTTCTTCTCAAGGTAATACTGACCCTATGTTTCAAAAAATGGCTAATGATTTGATTGCTTTAAAGAAGCAAGTGTCTCAGCAGGTGAGCAATGTTCCGTACCGGGATATCCCTAGGCGGAATTTTAATAACAATGGTGCACCTGCCAGAGATAGGCCACGGTTAGCTCCTGCTCAGCCGAGACTAGCAATTGAAGCTCCGCCTGTTAATGCAGCAGTGGAAATAATTGAAGAAGATGATGAACCAGAAGAACAAGATTCCCGCGAGGATTTCGAAGCTTCAGGATATGCTGATGAGTCTTATGATGAGTCAGCTGGCGACTCCAGCATTGGTTATTTGGAATATGATGAAGATGAATGTGAGCCAGATGGTCAATCATTTGCTGTTTTCACTCGGTCCCAATCTCAGTTCCCGTAAAGCCTCTCGAAAATACTAAGGAGAAGAATAAGGAACCTCCCGTATCCATAGTCAAAAGGGGTACCCCTATTTCGCGCAAAACCGAAAGAGAGGTTACTAAAAAGACAAATGCTCCTTATTCTCCTTCTCCTAAGGTCAAGGCCCCCAAAGACAAGCTCATATAATTAGAACTCGAGCCTACTATCATTCCTTCTTACACTCGCTTTCGATATTATTGATCATGCAAAGAGAACCAAAATTCAAATGTCGAAGCGTATACCTTCACTTAATCCCGAACAATTTGAAAAGCTGGCCAAGTTCATCAGAAGTAAAGCGGCCGTTCCATCACCTGCTAAAGGTCTCCTTTCAAATCCTACTCAACCCACGCCTCATAATAATCTGACTTCTGCTTCTTCCTCAGGAAAGATTGAACCATTTTATTTGTCTCTACTTATAAATGGGTTTAAACTCAGCAATTGCATCATTGATTCAGGGGCCTCTGATAATGTTATGCCCGCAAAAGTGGCCCATGCCCTTGGGCTTACTTTGACTAAATCATATGGACGGTGCTATTCCATGGAAACTAAACAAGTCCCTCTGATTGGTCAAATTAAGGACGCACAGTTCGCATTTGTTGCTTTTCCTGAGAAGAGAGTGAAAATGACTATCCTAGTTGCAGATATTCCTGCAGCTTACGGCATTCTCTTGGGTAGAGGATTTTGTAAAGATGTCGAGGAGAGATTAGTATGGATTGACCAAAGCTAAGATCCCAAACAAAGGGGTTCAACAGTTCTTCATCCTGAACCGCAGACAAAGTATTTGGTGACTAAATCAGATGATCCTAAGGCTCAGATTCTTTTCGAAGATGCTAGCTTCGGGAATTATTTCATGGCTTCAGAGATACCCATTGTAGATGTGGAAGAGGAAGATCCCAATGCAATTTGGACGCTCGAATTTGATGGTAGCTGCTCAACTTCTGGATCAGGCGCTGGTGTTGTTCTCATATCTCCTAGCTCCGAGATTTTCCCATCAGCTTATAAGTTGCAATTTGATAATACTAACAACACGGCCGAATATGAAGCCCTGTTATTAGGATTAGAATTGGCCAGATAGAAGGGAATCAAGAATCTCAAGGTGCAGGGAGATGCAGAGCTGATTGTTAATCAGGTCAGGGGTGTATATCAGTGAAAATGATCGGTTGAGGCATTATAGGAACAAAGTGTGGGATAGTATAGAATGCTTTGATGCATTTTCTATTAAGGCAGTTTTAAGAGATTATAATGACAAGGCTGATTCTTTGGCCGTATCTGCATCTCTTCTTCTTCCTCATCCTCAGTTCAAGCAAGACACATACTCTATCGAGATTGTGTACCGCCCTAGCATCCCTGATAATGCAACTCACTGGCAGGTATTCAATGATGATCAACAAGTGTTGGCTTTCCTGGAAAAGGCTGACAATTTCAGTGAACTGTATTTTGAAGGTTCGGAATCAGCCTTTCGTGAAACTATTTTAGATCCATATCAAGAGGTTGATGGTGAATTTATCCAGCTGAAAGGCAACAAGATACCAAAAGGTCTGGTTTCTCTGGAGGGTCTGTTTGACAAACATGATCGCTTCATCCAAAACAAAAGGCAGGTTGAAGGAGCTTCTTCCTCTGAAGTGGATCAAATCAATCTAGGTTCATCTGATCAACCTCGGATGGTGAATATCGGTAAATGTTGTTCTCCTGAAGAGAAGGAAAGATTCACTTCGCTTTTGAAGAAATACATCGATGTGTTAGCATGGTCCTATGCAGATTTGAAATCTTTCAAGCCCAAGGATGTTCAAAGACAAGATTCCTTCAAGCATGATGTCAAGCCGTATGATGTAAGCAAAGACATTATAATCCGAAGATTTCGTGACAATCTCGCAAAAATTCAAGATGTTAGATGCTAGATTATTTTCCCAATCCATCATTCCACTTGGATTGCAAACATTGTTCTCGCTGAAAGAAGAATGGCGAGATCCGGATTTGTGTTGACTTTCTAACTTGAATCACCCTCGCCAAGGATAACTATCCTCTTGCCGATCATGGATCGTATTACAAATCAGAATCGATCTGAAATGTTATCCATGCTCGACGGGTTTTCGTGATATAATCAAGTCAAGTAACTACACAGGATCAACACAAGACAAAGCTTTCACGACCCCATGGGGTACCTTTGCTTACAGGGAGGATGCCATTCGGCTTGATCAACGCAGAGCTACTTTTCGAGAGCTATGGACCTAGCATTCAGAGATCTGATGGGTAAGGTCATAGTCGTGTATTTGGATGACTTGACTGTCTTTTCTAAAAACGAAGTGATCATTATGATCATTTAGAACAGGTACTTCAGAGATGCAGACGTCACGGAATTTCATCAATCCTAAGAAATCCATGTTCGGGTTACAGTAAGGAAAGTCACTGGGTCATATTGTGACTAGAGAAGGAACTAAAATTGACCCAGAGAGGGTAAAGGCTATTCAGAGCCTTACCTTGCCCACAAGTAAAACAGGAGTTCATTCTTTCTTCGGAAAGGTTAATTTTTTGAGAAGATTTGTACCTGATTTTGCTGACAAGACCAAGGATATCCTTGGAATGATGAAAAGTAAAATTCCATTTCGATGGAGTACAGAAGGGAAGCTGGCATTTGAAGAAATAAAAAGGCAGTTGCTAGTGCTCCTGTCTTAGTATGTCCAGACTTCAAGAAAGATTTCATCATGTATAGCTATGCTTCAGCCCACACAGTGTCAGCGATCCTGATGCAGGAAAATGGAGAAGGCATCGAAGCTCCTATCGCATTCATGAGCTGTCCGTTGAAAGAGCATGAATTGAAGATGTCGCAGATTGAAAAACATGCTTACGCAGTGGTAAGAGCAGTAAAACACTTCAGGTACTATGTACTGAATTCTCATACTCGTGTTCTCGTTCCTGATACTGCTGTTAAATCCATTCTGACTCAACAAGAGCTGGGAAGCCAAAGAGGTACTTGGATTGCTAAGGTTCAGGAGTACGACTTGGACATCAAACCTACCAAGTTGGTACGAGGAAGGGGCCTGTGTCAATTGATTGCAGAGAATCATGCTGAAGCAGAGTGCGAGAAGGATCAAGATACTTCTTCAGAACTGCCTACGGTGCTTTTTGTCAGTACGACCGATGAATGGTACACGGACATCGCTTTCTTCCTAACTTATGGTGAATGCCCTCCGCATTTAAATCAAAAAGAGAAGAGGACCATCAAGTTGAGATCTGCGAAATACCTTTTGTGGAATAATGCAATATACAAGAAAGGTATCGATGGTGTCTTCTTGCGTTGTGTTGATAAATCGCAACAGGAAAAGTTATTAGAATCCTTTCATAGCCTAGCATGCGGAGGACATTTTTCGTCTTCTGTAACAGCGTATAAGATCTTACGGGCTAGGTATTATTGGCCTACTCTTTTCCGGGACTCAGCAGAATGGGTGTCTAAATGTGAAGCTTGTCAACATTTTGTTGGTCGTCCCAAGTTAGCAGCTCTTCCTCTGAAGCCTGTGGTGATTGAAGAACCTTTTCGCCAATGGGGGATTGATTTTATCGGAACATTGAATCCTGCTTCCAGTGCTGGACACCACTATGTGCTAACTGCTACAGATTATTTTACTAAGTGGGTAGAGGCTGTACCAATCAAGCAAGCAACTTCTGAAGCTGTTTGCAAATTCCTTAAGGAAAACATAATTGTTAGATTCGGTGTACCTCATAAGATTGTAGCGGATAATGCTTCCAATTTCTCGTCACATGAGTTAACTGAGTTTTGCTATGGATTCGGCATTACTTTGGCTCATTCATCTGACTATTATCCCCAGGGTAATGGGCAAGCTCAATCCAAAGAATAAGAATCAAGTTACTATAATCAGAAATTAGTAGACGAAAATCAAAGGAATTGGCACAAAGCATCAGTATGATGCGTGGGCTGATCGGATCACTCCAAAGCGAGCCATAGGGATGTCCCTTTTCAATTGCTATACGGGATCGATGCTGAAATTCCTATCTCAAAGAGAATTGCCGCCTTACAACAAGCGAAAGCGGTCAAGATGTAGCTTTTCGTAATTCAATCGAAAAGAGGGTTATGTACCTAACCAAGCTAGAAGAAGAGCGAATCAAGGTGATTGATCGTATAGCAGATCATCGAGCAGGTGAAGAAGATTTTTGATAAAAATCCAAGCAACGTGACTTCCGGATCGAGATCCGTGTTGCTTTGGGATAAAAGAAGAGAACAAAAAGGAATGCATGGAAAATTTGATTCTTTATGGAAAGGACCTTTCAAGATCCACGAGTTGAATGGTGAAAATAGTTTCCTTCTATCATATCCGGATGGAGGGTTACTCCTTTGCCTTTCAAAGGACAACATCTAAAGTCGTTTCCACCATTAATGCAAGATGCTCTCTTGCATTGTACATATTTTGCTTTTGTTGTGTGTTTGCTTTTGGTTTTCTTTCTTTCTTTCTTCGTTTTGTTTTGTTTTGGTTTTCTCCTTGACCCCGTAGCCCATTGGATAAGGCCCTGGTCCGCGAGACCAGAGATTCTGAGTTCTCTTCCTTTGGTATTACAAAGAAAGTCCCCAACTGGAGCCAGCTGTTATCCCCGTTTTGAGTTCACAACGAAAACGATCGGATAACCCCTACAAAATTTTTGAAGTGATTTTGCATCATGACCTCTTTTAGAGAAAATCGGGTTTTCGGGTGTTACTAACAGCTTGACATAAGTTTTAACATGCTTTATGTCTTATGACCTCCGAAACCCGAGACCCGCCTTGCAATGAGACAATCCTTTGTAATCGGGTTTTCGGAAATTCAACTCATCGGAACATTCATGATCCAAAACATGCTTTGTGTCGCGTGACTTCAAACCCGAGACCCGCCTTGTGTTAAGACAATCCTTCGTCTTCGGGTTTTCGAACTCTAAAGCATCGGATATTCATGATCCAAAACATGTTTTATGCGCCATGTCCTCCGATTCCCGAAGTCCGCTCAATCCTTTAAAATCGGGTTTTCGGAAGTTCAATGCATCGGAACATTCATGATTCAAAACATGTTGGGTGCTCCATGTTTTCCGAAGCCCGAAACCCGAAATGCACTAAATCTCCTCGTGTCGGGTTTTCGGACTCCTCCAACATACTGACGTGGCATTCATGCCGAATGGTTGGTGAGGTGGCACGTGCCGAGCTGAAGTGTATTTATTACTGATTTTCCTATAAATACCCGGATTTCCACGTCATTCTTACCGTTCATATTTTTAATTCGTGGATTTTTCGCATGCTCTTCCGCTCCCAAAACCCGCAAACTCGCTTACTGATCGGATCGCTTGTTTTCGATTTTACCTGCCTCAATTGAAGGTATTTTTCGCTCCTTCTTTATTCTTGATTTTTCTCGGATCGATTATGCGTATTTTCTTTCCAATTTCTTGCCAAAGCTGGTTGAGGGTTTTTCTTCCTTCTTCTTTCGTGTCGTTTTGGAAAGGGTTTTGGGTTTTTAGGGTTTATTTTCTTCTTGAGACTATCAATTGGTGCGTTCCTTCCAAATTCCAATTACTTGCATGATGTATGGAATATGAATAACATAAAAAGAAAGGATGTTTTATATGTGAAAATTCAAAGGAAAGACTCTGTTTTTGTTTCCCGGATTTTGAAGGCTGTTTTGCAGATTCAAAAGTCCGAAATACAAAGGAAGCTCACAGTGACGGGGTTTTTCAACATTCCGACCTCAACAGTGGGTGCCGGCACCTCCTAAGTTCCGCCATCAACAGTGGACGCCGGGTTTTCTTCAGTTCCGTCATTAACAAAGGTGCCGGGTTACCTCCTGCTTTCCGCCATCAAAGCAAGTGTCGGGTTTCGCCAAGATTCCGACATATCGACTGTCGGGTTCACTAAGTTTTCCGATATCTTCTTCTCGCGAGTCGGGTTCTCCTCTCGCTTCCGACGCATTCACCAATCAGGTTTTCAAGCAGCACAAAGATCTCTCGAGTTCCGAGTCTTTCTCCTTCCAATATTCTTCATGTCGGATCCTCGGTTCATCACAGAGAAGGCCGAAAATCTAGCAGATGAAATACAAATTTAAGAAACCAGTAACCCCGCCATATATCGACTGTAATTATGACATCGTGATACTGAGCCATGGCAACATAGACATGGACGACTTTTGGAATAGGGTAAAGAGTTCTTCTCAAACCCCATGGATGGTGGCTTTAGCTAACAAAGTGGTGGCTTGCCTCGCAGCAGAAGCTTCCCATGTCTCGCCCAATGTCCAGAGTTTGTTTTGGCGTGTGCATCCAAACTACGACTCACCTTCTCGCCCGTAAGGAATCAGCCGGTGAAGTAGTTATCAAACTAGATGGAGCTTATTTTGATGATCTCCGAAACTACCAAATTTCAAGAGTATGGGGCCCTAGATATCAAGTCGGCTCAAAGGCCCGGGACAAGAACCAGAAAATTGCATTAGGGATGTCAATAAGAAGTTCTTGGTCAAGGCAAAACAAGAATATCTAGATTTCCAAGAACTATCCCTAGATCGGATTTCATACAAGAAATCAACGACATTATCACCCCCTCATTGAGCCGGGTTTTGGCTCATTTAATCAAATTTATTTCATGGATGGATGTACCAATTTATGGTCACCATCAAAAAGAACAAGCAAGGGATTGACTGGGGAACCCTTATCAGTGATGAAATTGATTCCCAGATGACGACGGTCCTGTCAACCGGAAAGTTTTATATGTTCTCATATGTAGCCTATGCAGCAGTCACCGGAATGAGGAGCTATCCTGGCAGAGACTAAAGGAAGCAGAACGACAAATCCAGTCTATAAGTATTATCCTCAAATAACTAAGAAGGGGTCCAAGGATCATTTTAGGAGGATAAATGACGCCTTTTTCTATGAGAACATCTCGCCACCAATCCTGTGGCCGAGAAAACAAGGGTCTCGTGACGAGGCATGGGTCAAGTATCTAAATGGGATGTATCTTCTTACAGTTTAAGAAGTTTACCTACCTTCGAACGGTCATGTACTCTGGAGAGCCTTTCCGTCTGCCTCGTTATCCTGGAGATAGATTGATACTAATAGAATTGGTCAGACAACTATTGGATTTTCACAAATTCCAACAGAGCAAGCATAAAGGCAAAGATCCTTCCCAATTTCCATTGGGAGATATACTTGCTCGACAGTGGCTAAGGCCAAAAATGTCGAATGTGAACTTCAGGAGAAATTAAAGAAGCATATGAAGTCTCGGGATGGTTTTGACATCCGAGGAGTGCTGAGAACCTATGGAGCCCTACATCTGCACAGGCCTGATATTGAGGATATCTGGGTGGATCTGCGTAACGGTCATTCAGCAGAAAAGATAATAGTCGGTTAACTATTGATGAGATCCAGACGCTGGAGCTTTCTGATTTGCCAGATGGCACGACCGACAATGAAAGTGTGTTGGATATGTCCTATGATGGGCTTAACGAAGATCGATACATTTTTCCACCTATTGATTGGTCGGCCAGCGAGAAAGCCTCTATCACCGATAGGTCAGCCCTAATTTTGGCTCATACAAAGAAATGGCTCTCTTCTTGGGGCATGAATTTTAAAGATGACAAGTTTCCAAAATTGGCTGCTTCTGAGGCGGGGCCCTCCAAAAAGAAGAAGGACAAGGAATCTACTGGGGGGTCTATAAAAATCAAGATTCCCAAGAAGAGGAAAGAAAGACCAATCTCTTCAATTATCTCTCCAGCTCAAACGGTGGATGTGCCAGAATCACCAACACCACCAGAAATAGGAGAAATTAATTTGGAAGAAGGAGGAAGTCAGCCCTTGACTTCACCATTTGCTGATTGCTCAACGGGAGAGACCTTATCTCTTGCAGTCAAGGCTTTGAAACCGAATCAGCCTCCCCCTCAACAACCACTTCACCTCCTCATTCCCATCCACTTCTTCAAGCATGGCCAATATTTTCTCCGGCTCACCCCCTCTCTGCTGGAACCCAAGTGATCACCAACACTCCCCACAACCTATGCCTCTATTCATCGCACCTACTACCACGTTGATCGCTGTTCCCCTCCAATAGTAGAATCTGCTCCCCTTGAGAGTAGAATACCAAGCATTACAACATTGGCGCTTCTCCGATACACCACAATGGCTACTCGAGCAAACTCCGAGGAAGAGGAAAGTGATTGCACTTCTACCACCTTTTGATTTCAGCTCACTTAAGGCTTCTACTCATGAGATCAGCCAAGAAACCCAAAACAGCTTTCAAGGGTTTTGGTGGATGCTTCAGAGATAAGTTCACAGAGATTGCCACTCCTCACCGACAAAACTAAAGATGATGTAACACCGCTGATTACCAGTAACTGTGGTGGCTCTAGGGAAAGTGACAAAGAAAAGGGCGCAAAGAAGATGCAAAGGATTCCATAGACGTCCCGTGCCAAAAGTTGAAAGAAACAAAGGACAACAGAAATGAGCTTAAGGAAAGTGGAGCAATGGATGAGGTTTTGATTAAACTCTCAACACCCGAATCCATACCATCCGCTTCGCTTCTCTCACGCGGATTTGATTTCTCATCGGTGCCTACGATTGAGAAGATTACTAAAAAGGAAGGGTGGTTGATGAATGGATCCAAAAGTTTCTCCAACAAGGGAAGGAAGTAATTCAAGACGTGGTGAAAGTTCATCACCCTCGGCAGATTCGTAAGGAAGGAGAGAAGATGGATGAGGAATTCATCAAGAACTTGGACAGCTTGATTTGACTTGTGAAGCTCTCCAAGTGCTAAAGCAAATACCAAAGACATCTCTTGGTAGAAGAAGGCGTTCTTCCACATACGATAAACACTTCCACTGATCAAGGCCATCAAGTTCGAGTAAAGATCCTCAACGAAGCCCCGCAAAGCAAGTTGAGAGAATCAAGAGATAAATTGATCGATGGGAAAAGTGATCTGGAAGAAGAATTGCTAAAGATTTGTCCAAAGGTGTCAGTTGGGAACTCAAGTGCCCTATCGGCAGATGATCTCTTCAAACAAGTTCAAGAGACTGCTCAACATGAACTCAGATGGATTCGACCTCAAGTCATTGGTCGGTTTGTGAGGAGGATTGAACATACGCTGAGGCCTTAAGAAAGCTCAGCAAAAGGTTGAAAAAGCTTCCCGGCAGTGCCAGTGATATCCATGAGACCTGCGAAATGTGGAATGATCATTCCACTGCGCCTGATGAAAATGAAATGCAAGGCATTATTCGGAAGTTCCAGGAGTTCCGGAACAAACAGTCTCAGCTGGAGGAAGAGAAAGGAGAAGAATCAAAAGATGATGACTCGGATTGAGCTCCAACGTCCCATGTCATTTCTATTTTTAGAATGACATATCTTTTATTTCCATTTTGTCATTATTTTTAATTCATACTTTGACTTGATCTCCTGCGTGAGAATCATGCAAAGCTGAACTCTAGTTAGCATGCTACTTTTCAGGATCTGTCCTGTTTAATCTCTAGCTTCTTTTGTTATAAATAAGGGATGCTTGTGCATTCTAAAGGGTCGAGAATTTTTGAAGCATTAAGAGGCTATTGAAAGGAGAAAACTTTGTGTTTTCTTTCAATCATTTTGAAGAATAGAAGTTGATATTGTTTTGCAGACTTTGTGTTGTGGAATATATCTTATTTAAGACAGTTGTTCTTATGTTCATGATCTTAAAGCTATTCTTTGCATAGAATCTCGTGTTTTTAATTATCTCGACACTATATCTCGTGATCTAAAACTCGTATGATTATTTCGTGCTCTGTGTTTACTCGAAAGAAAATACGTTTCTCCCATTTCTTTTCTACCGTGCTTCTTTCACTGTAACAGTTTCTAACCTATTTCACTTACGAAAGCAATATCCTTGAATCGTGTGAATGTGGATTTCGGGATTTCATCCCAACCCCCAATGGTTAGATTAGTGTGAATATTGTATATATTATTTACTGTGTTTTAGGTTAGCAATAAACAGGCAGCCTCACCTGTCTTTGAGGAGGGATATTATCCCATGTACTGTGGTTGAACCTCATATTTTGGTTTGACAAAATATCCAACCAACAGACACGCCGGTTAGAGGAGTAGAGGGGAAGGCACCTACCCCGATGTAGATGGCCTACTAGTGGCACTAGCTAAGCATTATTATTTTTCGGTGGTATTTATTTATTATTAATTGGTTGTTATGTATTTGTAAGTGTGTGTTAGTAACTAATGCGGTGTTGGATGGTTGTAGGTGATGCCTATTGGTCATTGATTATGGATTTGTTTATTCACACACTAATGCAAAATGTTCCTCCGGATGTGCTTATTGGAGGTGGGATGCTAGAGCATGCGGAGAGCATGCCCATTTTTTCAAGTCAGTGGCTATAGCGGCTGCCACATGTACTATACTATTGGGTGAGCATGACAAGGCTTGTTTGGATACCAAGTGTGTGAGGGAGGCCATAAGAGTAAAATCCCTAGGTTAGGATATATTCATGAGATATATAGAGCTATAGGGATGATTTTCGAGATCATTCGGTTGAGGTTGCGATACTATGGAGACAGTAGAGAGATATAAAGTCTGCGAGTAGTGGTGGAGATTGGGAAGTGAATCATCTAGTTCTATAGATCTCATGATTGATATAGTGATAGTGATGATGATGTATGATGTGTGTAGTTGTATTGATGGATAGGGATTTACCCCAACGATTGTATTTTGAAACTATGATTTTTGATGATATATATATATATATATATATATATAGATGGATTATTGGTATCATTGTGTTGTGTTGATGTGTAATGATGTGATGATTGTTGTTTACATTTTGAGTTATGATTTTTGATATGTATTGCGTAAATGGTTGTTTGTATTAGCAATGGATAGATAAGTAATGTGTGAAAATAGGATTATTTAAATGATAATGAAGCATAGAATATATGATGAATAGGATGAGATGTATGTGATGTAATGTAATGAATAATGTGGGATAACAATGTGATTGAGATGATATGAAATAGTAGAAGATTGATTTTTGCTAGTTGTAGGATGAAAATGATGTATGTAATCACGTGTAAGTATGATGAAGAGGGGAAGAGCGATGCCCCCAAAGATATGTGTAGGAAGAAATGAGGTTCATTTATATAAGACCCCTCAAAATCAAGAATGAACCATAGAACAAGAGTGTGTCATTGGGAAATGGTTTGATAGTGTATGCTAGAAAGAATAGAGCATGAAGAATGAGTGAGGTTATTTTTGTAACATATCCCTCAACAGTCATGTAAGAACCTTAAGAACATGAGTGCGTCATTGGGTAATGAGGTGATCATATAGAAATCACCTACCAAAGATGGATATGCCTGCGATGAATAGTGGAAGCATGAGAGGCAGAAACATCGTGAGTGTAGGATCCAAAATGAATGTCAGATGAAATGGTGCCAATGATGGGAGATGTAGTGGTAGGAAGCAAAGATTTCGATGGCTTAGGAAGCCAATGGGAAGTAGTATCACTGTGAGGTGGGTGATATGATGCCATGATGGATGAGCTAGGTGGAGGCGTAGATGGATAATGATCTTAGGAGGTGGAAAAATGAAAACCTTAGAAGTGGGTGGAAGAGACAAGTGAATAGTGGTAGAAGCATGATTATGTGATATGGGAGAAAGATACCACTCATGAGAGTGAGAGAAAAAGGAAATGACGTCATTGTCTTCTAATTGTTGTAAATTTTCATGAAGGGCAAAACAATCATTTTCATGGTGGCCATTGATGCAGTGGAAATTGTAATAAGGGAAATCACACTAGTGATGCAAGAGATGAGGAGGATGATTCTAATTAGGGGGTAAGTGAATTAAGCATTTATCAATAAAATCACATAAAACATCATGAGGCTTAGAAGCATGTGGAAAGTGTAATGGTAGACAAGTAAGAGATGGAGAATACTTCGGTGGAGAGAAACACAAAGTGGAGGGGAAGGAAGATGCTTGTGTGGAGGAGGAGATGGTGACCATGGAGGATGCTCAATGGATGAAAGGGGATATGAAGTATTAGGCAATGGAGTAATGAAATAAATAGAGGTATGAGGATATGGAATGACATGTGCTGCAATTAAGTCTTGTTCTAGATCTATAAATTTATAGCACAAAAGCATAAAATATTCATGTGTATCATATAATAATTTTTCTTTAAATGTAGCAATTAAGACAAGAAAAAAATATATTTTTATAAATAAATTGGCTGAAATAATAATTGATGCATACAAGAATTAAAACATAAAATGTAATATATAATGGTCTCTTTCTTTCTTTGATGCAAAGTAGGTAAATGATCATATGCAACTCTAGGTCCAATATTAACCATAAACCTCCTAAGAAAAGCATCCTCTATATCACAATAAGTGTTAATAGACCCATAAGGTAAACAAGTGTACCATTGAAGAGCATGATAAAAAGACTATGATAAAAATCTTTGCGGAGAAAGAGGTCATTGCTAAATGATTTTTCTTGAGATGAAAATAGGGTTTCCATTGACATCAAAACATGTAAATGTATGCATGATGAAATCCTTAGGGAAATTGGAATTGTGAATTTTCTTAGGGATAGGATTTCCATGAAGAGAATGATTGTCAATGGAATTTTTAGTGCTCATTTTGATCTCACCCTTCTATCTTGAGTGTGCCTTTAAAATTTTCCATGACTAGTTTGTCAAAATTAAAAACATGTATGCTTGAAGAATGAAATCATATTGAATACAAGAAAATTCTGTGTTTGAGTCGTGAATCCAATGTAAATCCTCTTTTCAGTCGAGGAATGTGATAACCATGTCATCCTTGAGTGATCCGTGTGAAAAAACCGTCAATTTATCATATTAAACCAAGAAAATCCCATCTGTATATCATCCTGTGATCTTTAGTGCATATTGCATATTTCCTCCGATGTCCGAAAACACGTGGTGTAACTCCATTGGCTATGCTATAGTGGGATTTATTTGCAAAATTACATAATTCACATAGTAACTACAAATTGCAAAACAAGCTTGAATCCTGACTAATATTCCAACAAATATTCAGTCAAATAATGCAAAAGGAAAAGTTGACCCCACTCTTGAGAGGAATACATGTCAAAATGGGATTGGAGCGGGAATCGGGTTAATAATACACTTTTGCATCAATAAGCCGATAGAGTGCAAAATGCAAAGAAACCTCGAGGTTAGCTAGGGACACATGTCGTGTTCTAAACAAAATTCAAGAGGCGGGTTTCGGGTCAAATTTACAAACTTGCACTCATTTGAAAAGTAATACAAAAATGCAAAAATACTCCTTGATCCCACAAAGCCCCAAATCAAGCCACATGGACATTCCACATTCAAATGAAAGAAGCAAATTGGACGACCGAGATGTGGTGCATTTATGGCTACCGCCATTAATGCATTTTTACACAAATCAAGGCAATTTTTTTAGAAGTTTTCAAACATTTCAAATTGTTACCATTGCATGTAAAGATATGGATGCCCTAGCCATGAGAATTTGTGAATAAAAAGAGTAAAATAAACTATGAAATGGTGAAATTAAGCTAAAAGAGTTTGAAACACAATTGTGGAAAGCAAGAATTCACAGAGTGTGCGGAAATAATTGGTAAGTCGTGTTGTATCCTCGTACTCTTATCAATTAATTTGTGAATTATGAAGCAATTATGGGAAACGAGTTGAAAGTAGAAAAATGAAGAGTTTGGATTCAGGTTTTCAAGTTTCCTCTAGTATCACCAATGACCTGGATAAGGTAATGGATACAAATTTATTGGACGTGGATTTGGGGGATTTTTCGAGGAGACTTCATGCCCATAACAAAATCCAATGGATGGAAGCAATCAATGACAACCATATTGCTTTGGCAACTAATTTCCCACCTTCAATCCATGCTCCTAAATTATTTTGGTTGTGCACTAAAAATTATGACCTCAAGAAAATGGAAGTGTTAGATGGAAGTGGTGAAAGGGTCATTAATTTAACACCTGGTGCTTTTAATACCATATTGGGGTTACTAAAAGTAAATCAACCAATAGTTGTAACTGTTGAGAGTGCACATAAAGGTTATGATGCAAAACATGATGACTATTCCCAGGTATTAAATTCCCAATGGATAAAGGAGAGAAAACCATTCTCCAAGAGGCGTCCTAAGAAATTAAATAGAGCCCTATTTTTTGAGGAGGTTGAGGATCTTATTGTTTTGTTAAGTAGAATGGATGGGTTAGAGGGGTCCAAAAACTTGTAGGAATGGATGTGCCCTTTTATTTGGGGTATTTTGGAAAATAAAGGAAATTTTGTTGGGGAAGTCTTATATCAGCTTCAATTCATGCCCAATTAATGAAAATTACAATAAATATTAGAGAAGGTAATACAACTAACATCCAGTTCTCAATGATGTCTTATTTCATTTACAATATTGCATGTTTTAATTCATTCCCAGGTCTTCTAGTAAAATCCAACTTTTAAACCCATAGATTTTATGATGTATACACACAATTAAGGTTGGAAAATTGGAAGGGGAATTTCCGACAAGTAAATGATTCCTTCATTTCCCCAATTACCTATCTTTTCAAGCTTGAATGGGAGCAATATAGACTATCTACTAAGGCAAGGGCTATGATTTTGGAATATGGTTGTATTTTTTTCCAATACAAGTTTTTTGCATATTTAAGAGTGAGTGGATTTGAAGGTTTCAAGGAAGATTGTCATTGTGCACATTAAACCATCAAAAATCATAAAACCAATATAAATTTCCTCTCCATCTTGGGATATATTCTTGTTAAATAGTGGAAAAATTGGGCTGATGGATGGGGAAATGGAGAAATTCCAAATGGATAAGTTTACTCCAAGGCCTAACTTTGATATTCGATGGATTGTTACTTCTGGTGAGCATGAGCCTCATTTTGAGGATTATTGGATGAACTGTGTTGATGAAGAAGAAGTTAGGAAAAGGGATTTCTCTAGGATGACCTTGAGGAAAATAATTGATTTCAAAATTTCCATGATTCCCCAAGGAATAAAGGATGACCCAAATGTGGTAAGCCAATTTTATCTTGAAAAAAATTTAGAATCAAAATCAATTACTCCTATAGATTGGAACAAAAGGAATCAGATGATCCCCACCAAAGAATTGTTGATGTCATGAGAAGAAATTTAACTTGGTTAGTTGGAAAGGGTATTGATTTTTCTTTACAAAATACAAGAGTATTGAAGGATTTTAGGGACCTGAATGTTTTTAAAGAGGACCTTCCTCCTTTGAGAGAGGGAGATGATACTATAGACCCTTTGAATGGTCAAGCTCCTCAATTTTATAGCAGGAAATCCACCACAAAAACAATTAATGAATGGACTACTACAAAGAGTAAAACTAGAACATCAAAGACTATTTTAGTTCAAAAGGAAGAAGATATGCTTTTATGGGTAATGCAAGATGCCCCTATCACTACAATAGTGCCATTACAATCAAAAGGAACTGGTGTAACCAAGCCAAGGAATCCTATAGTGACAATATTAGGGACATCAAGCACATCCAAGGTGATGAGGGGAGCTTTTCCTAATGTTGATCCAACTCTTATAGTTCAGAGTGCTAAAGGAAGAGAGGGTCCAAAACTCAAACAATTTGAAAGGGAATCAAAAAGGCCCAAAGTGATATTGCCTTTGGTGAGGGATGTTGGTATTTCAGCTAGAGAAGGTGAGCATAGTGCAAGGAATCATAAGGGAAAGGTGATGAGGCGAAAATATTTCTTATTATATCACTAAATATCACTCTTATTATCTCTCTTACAATCAAGCTTTCAAGTGATTTTAGATGTAGTTTTAATAACAGATAACATATTTAAGGTAGAATATAGGATTTATCTTATCATCTCTTTAGAAATCTATTTGCAGTGTAATTGTTGTTATTTCCTTATATTTCTTCTAAGTTGGAATGGGATAGTGTGTAGAAGATAGGTCATAATAAAATCTACTCCAATTTCATAAATTACAACTACCGAAAGTATTCACTCGGCTACGGAAACATCCAGCTATGGAAATTCTTCACGCATCTACGGAAATGCCTAGCTACGGAAATTCTTCACATAGCTCGAAAACACCCAGCTAATGAAAGTATTTTGGTTTGTTCCAAAATAATGTGAAGGAGTACCGAACTATTCATCCCACTATTTTCTTCCACATCATCAACCAAGAACATAGATCCAAACATGTTGCAATCTAAATTCATGCATGTATGTGGCATTCCAAGAAGAATTCAAATTCATGGACTTAACACTCCTCCATTTTCTCTCCATGTTTCAAGGACGAGAAAATAGTGGAATAGTATTAGGAATGTTGAATAAATATCCTCCAACTTTGTGTTCCTAGATTAAAGGGATGAGTTGTAGAAATATTCTCCATGATAAGTGGATGGTTGTAGTCAAGTTTGTTTAGGATTTATTTCTTTGAATAAATCCACCCAAGAATAGGTAGTTAGTTCTTGGTGTGTTGACTAAGTAAATCAAAATAAACAGAAGATCAAATTGTATTCCTCAAAAAGAGGAGTTGGTTGGATGCATGAATTATAAATGCAACCTTCCACACTCTTATGTGTAATCTTTTTCCAATCAATGAAAAATTTGTTCTTTTCTCTCCAATATTATGAAGTTTTGAATCAAGATCTTAGAAGCATGATTTAAATCCTCTTCCAAGGAATGAGCTGGCCACTCATTCCAAGGAAGATGGATATTTGTATTTGTTTTTTTGTATTGTAATAATTTATATTTATGTTTATTCCTTTTTTGTGATAATTATTTTATTGTATTGTTTTTTTCCTTGTATTGTAATCTTCATTTTCATTTAGTTTGTTGTGAACCTGTAGGATTTTTATTTGATTTATTTTCAATTCAGCAATTTACTTTATGCAAGTGTGCTTTTCCATTTCTGCAAGTGTGCTTTTTAATTTCTACAAGTTTGGATTGTGTTTGAAGGAGTTGTTTTCCAAATATCTCTTTCTCCTTTTGCATACAACCATTGGACACCAACCTTGGATTGAAATTATTAATGAAGAGGATTGACGACCCTCATCAAAAGGAACCAGGGAAATTAACCCTCCTATCCCGACTAGACTCAAAAAAAGGTTGTTACTAAATTATCCCATCAAACCATGCCATCATAGGATCCTAAAGGTATTCATTATGATCTTTTTAAACCAACACCTATTGTGGCTCCATCTACATTTCCAACTATAATAGTTGTAGGGATGATTCAAGGTACCTAGGTATCTAGCTAATTAGGTGGTGTTAGAACAAGCCAAATAAAAAGGGATCCAATTATAGTGTAGCCTGGTATGAAAGATGGCATTAAGGCATAGGAGCCAAAAAGGAAGCCACAAAATAAAATTGAAATAATTATGGTGGAGGAAGTTAGGGATAGTCCATACTTTGAGATTGAGGTTGTCAAAAGTGAATTTCATACAAAATAAGGTGTAAGTGTCTTTTTGAGGCTTTACAGATGCTAAATATTGGTCAGCATCTAAACATTGAAATAGGGGCCCAACCCCAAAATACCCAAATGCAAAATGTGACCCATCATATGAAGGGAAAATAAATCTTTCAAACATCTACGGATTAAGCATCTACCCTAGATGTCAGTCTCATTACAAGTCAGCCATCTAAAAGTGTATAGAAAACACAAGAAAATTAAGAAGTTCAAACTACATTGGCCCTAGAAAATGCACAACTGAAGTTGTGAAGGATACAAGTACCCCTGTCGAGGGTAGTGCTATAGTAGGTACATAGGTTAATGATGAAAGTAAAGATCAAATATCAACTTCCCAACTCCACTCGGTAGATCAATAAGAACAATACCCCGTAAAGTAAAAGAAGGATGAGGGAAAATATCAAATAGAGGTGTCTACTATAAATACAATTTTGGAAAGTGTCATAAAGAATAAGGAGCAAATTGAAACTCCAATCCCTAATAAAGAAGATCCAAAATAAATAGAGGAAGAAGTTTTTACGCCACCAAAAGATTTAGAGGAAGAAATAAGAAATAAGTCCACTTTCTTTATAGAATATTTAACAAAAAGGTAAGCTTGTGGTTACCCTATTTGAGAGTTTTATGTAATTAATAATTCCACTGTTGGTCCAATGGAAATTAACGATGAAGAGGAGAAATTCAAAACTGATAAAAATTTGAAAAATAACAAACAACTTCAAACCCAGGGACAAAGTGAAGGACAAATAAAAATGGAGGCATCGATAGCACAAAACATATAGTAAGAGGGGATATGCCACATATAGAAACACCAATACCCCATAATACACAAGAAGTGATGCAACCTAGAATTTAGTGATACAAATCCAATAAGACCCTAGATGCATTGGCACATCACTTAGCTCTGGACTGAGCACTCACCGGCGCATAAAGGTACTGGGTCCCTCTTTAGGATTGTTTTTGTAGGATGTTAGCATGATGAAAACTTAACATATATAGTTCCATTACTAACACATAATTCTTACAGAGCATACCATATCTATCTCTAAGGGATAACATAACTAAACATTAACCATGATGAGATCAAAGACATAATAGATTCAAATACACACAGAACTAACACTTAGATTCAACCAATATCCTCCATCATATTAAATGCAATAAGTATACAGAAGCTTCATTATAATAATAGTAGTATGCGTGTAATGATTTAGCGTAATAATATGTAAGCATATCTCTATATATGTCGATCTCTCTGTACACTATTTACTACATACTTATAAGGGTGGGGACTTGCCCTTCACCGCTTATCTATTCCCAAAATAGGTTGCATGCTATTATTAGCCACACACCGTCACAAAACTAACCACACATGCAAGTGCGCTAACAATAGACTACTGGTAGTTAACTGACAGTAGTAGATCTATTTCTAGCCTATGTCCATACAAATCACTTCATAGTTAATCCTCCAAAAATAGCCAATGCATGGCACACACGTCTCTACCTTTTTTGTGTGCTCTACATGCCATCTCTAAAATTAACCTTCATGAGCGAAAATGGATTTGTGCCGAAATATGAACTTCTGCTCCACACGCGTGATCTCCCTATTCATTCATACCTTTGAATATGGCATGCTTTCCTGCGTGGACTTCTTGTGTGATTTCTATCAATTGTTCTCTGATCAACTTTTCCCCACACTAATTTCATTGTCTCCTTGACACTGGTCATCTCCAAAAATGAAGTAAATAATTTGAATCAAAAGAATAAAAATAATTTTCTTTATAAATAAATAATAATGTCTATACAGTAGCTTCATCTGCTTCAACTTGAAGGACCAACTCGGGATATTGCTCCTTTATTTCTACCTCCAAGGCTGCCACTCAAAGAATGCTTCCTCTTCTGTTTATGGAATGTCCACAACAATGGAATCCATTTCATCCTTCAAAATCTTCCCTTTCTCATTAGAAGACCAACACAATGTTGGACATTGCAGTCATCCTTCCCTCTAGAAAATCCATCTTCTGCGTAATGAGCTTCCCAAGCTCCTCTAGCTGATTTTTGTGTGGTTCTTGGGCTACTATCGTGGGCCTCGTGCCTCTATTTAAACATTTATAACCTTTTTGCATGGCCCAATGTGTTGTCCATCACTTTCTGACCTCATTATTCTCCTTCGGGTTTTTATGTTGATTAGCACCTTTGGAGTTGTACAAATGTTCAAGGCTTGGTCTTCCTTCGCTAGTTCTTCCCGTAGCACTTGCAGCAATCCTTCATATGATGTAATCTTTCACATCACTAAAGATTTTTCTCATTCTACCTCTTGTGATGGATCCTTTGGTGCTGGCATGTGCAGAGGTTCATATTTAGGTACTAGGTCCATTAATTTACCTATGTAGTGTATCACCGAAGGAAATGTCTTTGGTACCTTTGGCTCTAAGTGTGGCCTAGCCCTTACAACATTATCACCAATTTCCTCTGTGATGTTGATAAATACAATGTTCTTCTTCTCGCACTAGATCTCTTTCTTATGTTAAGCACACTATTTCCCCATACTTAGTTTTGATCTATTCCCTTAGCACACTAATTATGGCAGCCTTGTCCATATTCTCGTCTTGCCACCTCTATTGAGACTTTGACCAATGCATTGCTCACTGTTGCATATGACATAACAAAGAGGCTTGACTGTCACGTGTTTATCTTGAGGTGTCTTTTTCAACCTCCTCGATATGCATGACTCCTCACACACATCAAAATCCAGTTCATCCATGTGTGTGTGCATTGACCATGATAATTGCTTCCTTGTACGCACTGTTGTCATATCTTCATCCATTAATTCCCAGCCATGTAGCTCTTTTTGTGTCGGTGTGCTCTCTGAAATGGGTGTGAACAATTTTACCTATGGCCTTAGCATAACCCATGGTTGGTGAAATGTGTTGCCCACTTGTTCTTCTAGACCTAGGTTTCTTAGGAACTTGAGCTTCCAAATTTGGGACTTGTGTTTCCATGTTTTGAGCAGTCTCTGTAGTTGTCTCATCTGTTCCCTTTTCCTCCTCTTATCCTTCCTTCATTTCTTCATCTTTTTGTTCTTGTATGTGTTAGGAAATTAATAATAATGTTTACATTATATGTTTGGGTGGTTATTCAATTAAGTAATATTGTTAAATATAATAACAATATTATGTACTTGGTTATTTGGTTATACCCGTATCACTATTTACGGGTTTATTATTTGTAATACATCCTATTTTATAGGATGTTTTGTTACCTACCTTTATGGCTATTTATTAGCCCAATGTAATGTATGATGTATCGAGTATATTGAAGAATTATTCCCTGTGTAAATCTGTTGCTATACCAATATTTGGTATCAGAGTGAGATGGGGTTCTAAGAGATTTGGAGGGGCAGTGGTTTCACTCTATGTTGTCCCAAATTATGGTTGCGTATATTTAATACTATCAAATCTGTGCGTGGCTGTGCATATCAGAGGTCTTTGACACGTTTAAGTTTGCCTTCCAATGTTTTGTGTATGATATATATGTTGTTTGCCATAGTCTTCATCGGATCACGTGCACAACAAAGGTATCACAATGCTGATGCATTAAAATAGGAGGACGTATTGTAGTCTGCACAACCATCATATGCATAGAAATATATTGTTGTTTGAATAATTTCATTTGGTGTCTTTGCCACTTTGGAAATAGAGAACAATTGTCATCTCCACGCAATAAGATCAAGTGAAAGGTGATTCCATCAAATTATCTTCAAAGAGAGGTTTAGTTCCACCATTCAGATAAGAGATTTCTATTTTGTGCACTCTAAGCAGGTTGCAAATCTCATTTGAGGTATTATATCTGTGATAGAGAGCCCACGGTGGAAGATTAAGACTATTTTGCTAGGTTTATAAGATCTACATGCAAGTCGTCCCACTCTTATAAGTATCTGGAAGATGAAACTAGATTAAAGGTGTCTATTGAATACATACGAATCAGTTTTTTGGTGTTTTTGTTTATTGTCTTTTTGCCACAAACGTTGCAGATCTGGATGCGGTGCATTATTTATCCAGTTGTCACATGCACATCCTCCTGCAAACACTTGTATCATCACTGCTTGGGCGAACACAGATCTACATGGAAGTGGGTTTGTATAAACTTGCAATCTTGTTTTCGATTCATTTTGAGCGGCATCAACACTTCCATGCGCCTACCACATTGGAGAACAAAACATATATCTGAAGTTATTGGTTACCATTCAAACGCAAACCTAACAATAAACGCCATTCACAGGACTATGAGTGCATGTTCTCATTTTTGTTGTATCTTTGCATGAAAATTATGGGTAATCACTACTGTCAAGAGGCTCATCATATCATGTCATTGATGATGCTTATATTTTGAATAGAATTTTAGATTTTTAATCTAAAAAATAATTGCAAGTATTAATAAATGCTCGTAGAGATTACTTTTAAGGATTTTATTTAATGTCAAGTCTAGTCTTCCTGGTATTATTTAATCACAAGTTGCATACATATCGGCCTTAGAAAATTCATTTCCAACATTGGCTAGTAGATCATTACATTGTAAGTCCGAGAAAACCAAAGTTTGTAGTAGTTTTCTTGTTGTCGATTTGTAGTCGAAAGTTGTAAAAAGTAAAAAATAAAAATAATTTTTTTTTGCCTCACGAACACATTTTCGGTGGAATCCGACATCCTTAGATATGAATTTGAGTTCCATGACCAAATTAAGCTGAGCTAGCAACATGACGATGGAGGAAGGAGGCATCGAGAGGATGGAGGTCGAACAACGACATCTCATCAGTCACCAACGACAGGGCCACACAAAAGCTGTGGTGGCATATGTATGGTGTGAGTATATGATTTTCAGTGTGGTTTCCATTTTCTCAATGTGCTTCAGTTTGCAGTGTTCCTATTTTGTGTGGTATTTGATGGATGTTGGAAAGAAAGTTGTGTTGGAGTGCGAGATGACCTGCCGGTGATCCTCGGATCGACTTGGTCCTCTCGATCGCCATACTTCATTGGAAGATGGTCAACTAGAAGAATACGTTCACTAGCATTAGTGACCATGTGCAGCAAGACCTAACTAGCAAGATCCATTCAGGAGTATGTTCTTCAATGCATTTTTCTTCTCAGTATCTATTTGAGTGGAATTTCACATTGTGGGGGGGAATACATACCAATGTTCCATTCCCATTCTGCACCCAAAACGACTTAGTCAAGGAAAGCTTCCAGTGGCAGTGGCAGTTTTCTATGCTTTTTCGAGATCGAGTGGTAGCGATCAATGACAGAGACTACGATTAAGAACATTACGATTCTTATAGGAAGTAATGTGAATTTTTTTCAGTATATCTTCTATTGTGCAGTTTTGTGATATGCAAGTTGTGTTTCCTACATAATTCCCTGATGTATAAGCATAGTGATGAACAATAGCACCAGAGTAAGTCAGTTCATGGATCTTGAAAGGGTTTGTGGGAGGATCCAGAAAACCACACGAGGTGGACAGTTGATGAGGTTCCTGTCACGTCAAGGTTTGTGGTAAGCCTGTTTAAAACCATGGAAGGAGAGAGCCTTTCTTTTGATCAAGGTCATGAGTCACAGAGTTGGACATGCCACAGGGGTGAGCATACTGCAGAGGAGCGTGTGGATGTTTTTTACCATGTAAACATTAAGGGGGGGAATGTTAGGAAATTAATAATAATGTTTACATTATATGTTTGGGTGGTTAGTCAATTAAGTAATATTGTTAAATATAATAACAATATTATGTACTTGGTTATTTTGGTTATACCCGTATCACTATTTACGGGTTTATTATTTGTAATACATCCTATTTTATAGATGTTTTGTTACCTACCTTCATGGCTATTTATTAGTCCAATGTAATGTATGATGTATCGAGTATATTGAAGAATTATTCCCTGTAAATCTGTTGCTATACCATTAGTACGTTCTCTGGAGGTGTAGGAGAATTAGGCACACTTTCCTCTAACTCTTCTGCCTCCTCATTCAATTTTAGTTTCCTTCTCCTTTTCGCAGTTATCTCCTTCGTGGAGGGAGTATGGGTGATTTTTGCACTATTTACGGAGTAGAACCTTGGGTATTTGTTCTCCTAAACACTCTCTTAAATATGTGCTCTCCTTAGACTGCATCCAAGTCCTCATCATCCCCCTCTTATGGCTAAGGTGGTGTAGTTGTGTGCTCATCTTCATCCTTATTCGTAGGATGTCTTCTACCTCTATGTTCCAAACCACCACTATCTTCGTGCTCATCCTCCTCATCCTCTACCTCAATTGTCTCTGTGAGCTTAGGCACTGAAATGTTCTCCATGGTATGCTTACCCCTTAGTGGTTCTAAAAGTGTGAACTCATCTTCCACATACTTGTTATTCTCCAACTTGGGCTTCAGTTGAAGGTACACCAATGCTGCTCCAACATCTCCCATAGCCAAAATTATTGGTTTAATGCTCAATACATTTGAAATGATCCTTTCAATATATGTACCCCGTCCTTGATACACATATTTCTACCTCAACGTGTGGTAGTCACAATCTACCTTGTCCACATTGAACGTTAGGCATCGTGCATCTGAGAACCTGTGTACTAATGCCTAGAAGTACCTTGCTATGAAGGCATATGGTAACTTACACCAACAGCTCCATGATCCATCCTTGATGGCAAACCGTGCTATGTAAAAGTGTTGTTATATAATGAACTGAACTACCTTTCCAACCACCAAAGGCAAGTCCTTGGGGATGCACCATTCTTCTTCAAAGGCCATGCAGAGCCTATCATACCACTTCTCAGCCCTTTTCTTGACATGTTATGTCATGGATCCTTCACACAAGTACTTTTTGAAGCATTCTGTAGGTGAATTTTGCTCCATGGGATACTCCCATATCTTCTCTTTTGGTCCATCAGGTACTCCGATCTCCATGAACACCAGTGATAATAAAATAGCTCCAAAGTTGATCTTTCCTCCTATGTGCATTTCCTCAATGATAGTTTCTACAATGTAACATGAAATGTTGTAGACTACCCCTTCAGACATATTTTTGTAACATGCAACCACATATTATTCACTTGTGACCACCTTTCCTGGTCATTCAGCTTTGTAATAAGATGTGCGGCTACTTTCACAACTGGATACTTATTCATTTTATCTATGTCCATGCCATGTGAACCCTTTATATACCCCACTCATTTTTGGTCTTCAAGATTATGGCCTTGTCTATTAAATCATTCTTCAAATCTTCTCATGCTCCCTTCAATCCTGTTACCATGGAGATTAGTGCGGCTAAAATTATGGCTTTGCATCCTATAAAGTAGAAAAAATATTCATGCACTCTGCTCATGAGCCAATGGTAAAAGGCCTAATATTTCCTAAGTAAGGGAGATCATATAGCTGGTAAACTCCAATATTCTTCAAGAAATTCTCGCCAGCATCGTCGTACACCGACATGTCTTCTCGCCATGCATTTATTCATCTTTGTGTTCAACAAGGCATCAAGCACCTTCTTATTCTCTATGGTACAGTGGTTTTACTCACTCACCTTGCTTCTCTTTCTATGATAATCCCACTCCTAGCCTATGATAACACCCCCTAGATATTGAATTTCAAAAAAATTCTTTTGGGAGCCATCTCCTCTTCTTGTAGACGACCACCTTCTTTCCCTTCACTCTTGCTGCAACTATTTTCTTGGGTGTCATTTCCACCTTGTAATCCTTTGTAGATACTCGCCTTTGAATTCTAAAATGTGTGAATCAAACCCTAGCTTGATTAAGTGTGCCCTAGGTGAAATCACGGGCCCTAGCTCCTCTCTTTTTCCTTTCTCCGATCAAACCCTTCGCCACCATGGACACAAGCTCTTTCTACACACAAATATCTTCATCACGACTAGTTACACACCTTTCGCACCTCAATTCAATCACTCATCTCTTCGCACTTATCTCTTTTTCAAATACACTTAATCGCAATGGTAAAAATGAACTCGCATCCCATCCTTATATAGATTTTCAAAATTTGATGCATTCATTGCTCCTTCACCTACCAAATATCCTCTCATTAATTGACCAATTCCATTCTTTCCACATGGTACATCTTCGCGCCCCAGCCTATATACTTCTAGTGCACAGTCCTACCCTCTCGATCACATACTTCTCTTGGTGCACTTCCTTACACAGTACCTTGTCATTGCACCTTCCATTGGTAGTTGTTATGGCCTATGCTTACCTCACGTTATACTATCCCTTCATTCATCTCCATCTTTGGTCACTTTTTAGAAGCAATCCTTTGACTTGAAAAGCACCCGTAGTAGCTTATTCCTTTCACCTTTCAATTCCCACAATCTTGTACCTAGATATCGACAACCACCCATACTAAAAGTATGTGCAGCCTTCTTCACATAAACATGATCCATATAGTAATTAACTTCATGCGCGCAAGCACGCTTATTACACAAGAACTATAACTAAATTAACAAAACATAATGACTAGGAAGGAAATAAATTAAGGAAATACATAATTGAAAACCTAATCTAAATGGCAATAATGCCTTATTACAAACACCAAGAAGACTTATTTATAGTAGGGCTTCAACCTACTCCCATTAAAGTAACCAGGTGTCTGTGTTCCATCAAATGATTCTAACTAGCAAGCTCATGTTTTAAGGATGTAAGTGATAACATACGGCCCCAACCAATGTACCTTAAGTTTTCCTAGATGGAAAAAAACTCAAAGTCATAGAGAAGTACCATTTTTCCAATCTCAAACTTCTTGTCCCTTATGTTTCGTCATGCCATGCTTTCTACCTAGCCTTTTCTTGCTTCTAACTCCAACGTGCTATGGCTCATCACTCATCCAGCTGAATTATCTTTTCAATCCATTCTTTTAAAGCTTTCTCATCAACTAGACCTCTAGCACGCACAATATGCAAAGAAGGTAACATAAATTCCATAGGAAGAATGGCTTTTATGCAAAACACTAACTAAAATGGTGTGGCTTTGTTCAACCTTTTATATGTTGTTTGATATGCCCAAAGTACTGTAGAGACTTTATCATCCCAATCCTTTCTTCCAACATCACATATTTTTGTCAATGTCTGGCTCAAAATTTTGTTGAAAGCTTCAGAGAATTCCATTTTCCTGAGAATGATAGGGTATAGTCTTATGGTGTGCAATCATGAACTCATCCAATAATATTTTGATTGTCTCATTAAGAAAATGTGTGCCCCTATCATTGGTCAAACTTAAAGGAAATCCATACCTTGTAATAATATTTTCCCATATGAATCGGGCTATTATAGCCGTTTATGCATCCTTGGTAGGTGCTGCTTTTGCCCATCTTGTCAAATAGTCTATACAAGTTATGATGTAGCGCGATCTAGTTCTATGTGTAGTTGGTGAAATAGGACCCACAAAATCTATAGCCCATTTCTCAAATGGTTTTGTGCTAGTAATAGGTCTTAGAGGCATTTCATCTCGTTGACCTAGTTTTCCAAGATGTTGACAATGATCATATGCCTTACAAAATTCCTTACAATATTTATAGAGGGTCTCCCACCATAGTCCAGTGAGTAGAATCTTGCACGCAATGGCATTACTAGCATAGTGGCCACTTGCAATTACACCATGAGCTTCTTCCATAATACTTGTGTGCTCATGTTCCAATATACAACGACACAATACTTCATCTCAGCCCAATTTTTACAAGTCACCACTGATTAACATATAAGGTGCAACAATTATAGAAAATTGTTTCTTCTCCAAGGATTTCATTCCTTCTGGTGCCATCCCTACATGTAGAAATATAACAATGTCCTATAGTTCTGATGGTGTGCATTGTAACCTATATAATTGTGCATCTAGAATGGTATCCTCAATTTCTTGTGCTTCTTCTCCCGATTGTATCCTCGACAAAAACTAATGATGCAGCCCTAGAATTTAGTGATACAAATCCAATAAGACCCTAGATGCACTGACACATCACTCATCCTAGACTGAGCGCTCACCCAAAGCATGCAAAGGTACCAGGTCCCTCTTTAGGGTTGTTGTTGCAGGATGTTAACATGATGAAGACTTAACATATACAGTTCCATTACTAACACATCATTCTACAGAGCATACCGATCTATCTCTAAGGGAGAACAAAACTAAATATTAACCATGATGAGATCAAAGACATACTAGATTCAGATACACATAGAACTAACACTTAGATTCAGCCAATATCCTCCATTATATTAAATGCAATAAGTATATAGAAGCTTCATTACAATAACAATAGTATGCATGTAACAAATTTAGCAGCATAATCTCACTATGTATGCATATCTTTGTATATGTTGATCTCTCTATTACATAGTTTACTACATACTTATAAGGGTGGGGACTTGCCCTTCACCGCTTATCTATTCCCAAAATAGGTCACATGCTATTATTAGCTACACGTCATCACAAAAACTAGCCACACATGTAAGTGCGCTAACAATAGAATACTAGTAGTTAACCGACAGTAGATATTTTTCTCGCCTATGTCCATGTAAAGTGCTTTGTAGTTAATCCTCCAACAATATCCAATGTGTGGTGTGCAAGTCTCTGCCTTGTTTGTGTTCTCTTCACGCCATCTCTAAAAATAGACCTTCATGAGAAAAAATGTCTAAGTCCCGAAAGTTAAACTTCTGCTCCGCGTGCGTGTTCTCCCTATCCATTCATGCCTTTGAATATGAACTTATTTCCTGCGTGGAATTCTTGTGTGATTTCTGTCAAGTGTTCTCTGATTAACAAGAAGCATCCACAACAATGGTATTTTTCCAGGACTACAAACATCACACCAATAGGAGTAAAAGGGGGTAATGCTCCCATGACTGGTTGGTTAGGAGGATTTCTTCAAGAGAAAGAAAAAGGAAAAGAGGTTTTCCAAGGAGGATCCTTAGACATTACTATAATTTATTTCCCAAAACCCACAAAGGCTTCAAAGAAAGCCAAGAGTTATAAATTGAACACATATTGATAAGCAAGGGTTTAAAACTATGGAAATTACAGCTCCTCACCCAAGGATCTCAAGAGATAAAATTAAAGTCAGTGACTATGAAATCAAACAGATCTAGTTGGGAAGACCTACAAGGGAAATCCTTAAGCAAGACATAACAATAGCAGTTGAGGGTCTTTTCCAAATAGTTGATGAAGATAAGGTAAGAAAAATAAAATTAAAAGACCAATTCAAATCTTTAATTTCATACTTACAGTAGTTAGTGGGGCCATCAGGGGAAAATCAAGAAACTATTACTGCTATCACTCCAGAGATTGTGGGAAGCATAGAAAAGGATACCAAAAAGGTCAAGGTTGTTGATAGTTGGATTGAAGACTTATCTGAGAGAGTGTAGACACCAAAATTGGGTCACACTTCCTTGGTCCCCTTTCGAATAACCAACTTAAACACATTCAACTAACCATGACCCGTATACCCAACATTAATATTAATTTAATTATTTACAATTAAATTAATACCCATCCTCACCCAATTATTAATTTAATTACTTTAATTAAATGGATGCCCACCTCACCTAGACACCTCACCATAGACCTATTCATAGCATGTTTCCATAAATGAATAAGACTTGGTTTAACCCTAAAAATCAAGGCCTATTATTCCTCTGACCACTTTCCCACTCATCAAAACACAACATCCATTATGATTCACAAAATAAATGAATGAACCTAACCCAAATGATGCAAGATCTACCATTTTTAGTAAACCTAGGGAATCCCACCTTAACCGACACCGATAAACCCGCAACCAATTTCGCTCAACCAAGAATCATTGTCGGTTACCATTTATTCACCTTGATAACATTATTTTTGGGTTGGCACATTATGGAATTGAAGAGAAGAGAAGAGAGTTGCATGTAAGTAGAACTAGAGTCTTTTCACACCTACAGACATCCATAGCCGGCACCGGTATAGATCAAGAGGTATTATACTCATAATAACATTTCGGGAAGCACCGTGGTACCAAACACCATTCTTCTAATCAACCGTCATCACCATCCAGCCATTTGAACCTGCACCATAATAAGTACACTTTTTATCTACATTATCTATTTCTACTTCAGTCTATTGGGTTCTTCTATTGTTGTTATTAGTTTCCACTTGCACCCCCATTCCCCCACCATTTACTTGCTTGTAAACTCAACCATTCCTCCACCCACACCATAAAACCACCTATACCTGACCCCTACATATTTTTGAGTGTTCCTAGGATCCCTCTATACCTCGTTATACCCTTTTTCATCTTTTCTTGATCTCAACTCAAACCCCATCAACAAATCTTATTAAGTCCTATCATCCCTCCTCTATTGACACTGGTTAGTCATACCCCCACCGATTCTAGTCTTTGCATCTACCAACATTGTGTAAACACACAACCACTTACCCTCTAAAACAACCCAAAACCTCACCTAACCCTATTAAGACCCTATCTGTGACTTTGTAGACCACCTAAATAACCTAAAAATTGACCTGAAGACCTTGACCCACATATTTATTTAGTCTTTAATTAGAGTGACGCTTGATAGTGATCCGAGGTACCCAAATCGAATACTAGCACTAGATTCATTTATGTATGTATTACGCTAGTTCATATTTTATTTTATAAAACAATGGATTGACAACCTTCTGGAAGTATCACACTTCCCGATCTAGCATACACTAGGCAGTCCACTGTCATATATTATTTAATTCTCTTTAGTGGTCTTGTTTTCTATTTCGTAGTTCCTTCCAGCCAAAAGGAATCTCACGGTCGGCATCATATCGAGAAGTCGAACACGTGCAACAACCTCCAAACCAACACAACAGGTATTCCTCCTCATCTCACGGCCTTATCTATTTTGTCACATTCGAACGTAAAGAAAATGGTGAAATAGAGAGGTAATAATATTTTTAGAAGGCAAAAAAACAGCTATGAAGTACTTACTAGCAAGCTCGGTGATATAAATTATTTAATTGAACAATATGAAAATGAGTTGTCTAGTTTGAAGGGATTCTTCCCAAGTTAAACCTTATCAACCAACTTGATGAGAATATAGTTGAAGAAGAGGGAATCATTCCACTAAATAAAATGGGAACTCAATTTTCTATGGAAGACTTGTCCAAAATTCATATTGAAGTTCTAAATCAGGTGAAAGAAAAGATGGAGGTAGAAAAGTAATGGATTGAGAAAAGTATTGACACCATAGACATGAAATTGGAGGACATGGTATTTGATAAATACAAAACTATTTATGGTGACTTGAAGATCAAGTTTTTGGTTCACTCCTTTGAAAAATACATCCATGAGAAGAATTATTCATATGATGTTATTAAGAGGTTGGTTTCTATGGAGGACACAATTACAAAGTTGAAAAGAAAGTCAAGGGAATATAAGAGAAGAATGGACAAGTGTGTGGATGCACTAAACATGGAGACTTTAATATTCCAACACCACACATGCCTAGATGAAAATGATATAAGGCATTTTTTCTAGAGATATGATGCATATAGGGAGAGACAACCAGATAAAGAAGAAGATGACAAAGATGAAGATGTGACCATGTTGACTAGTGCAGCAAAGCTTAGGCTTGTTTTTCTTAACAAATCTCATATTTTCATAATTGATACTCTTGTTTTATAATAGTTGAACATTACTTTGAATTATTAATTTCAAGTATGAATGTAACATGATACAATACAATAGAATTTTATGTTGCTTTAATAGAATTCTAAATCTATTATGAAGCATGTGAGTTATTGTAATAGTTTTGATATTTTTATTGATGAAAAATAAAAATGGGGTTCTATAGGGGCCCCAACCCATGGAAAATTTACATACATTCTTGTGAATTACATAAAAAAGAAACTAGAGAAAAAGACACCTAATCATCTTCCACTACCACAAAATCCTCACTGAAAGGAGGAATTTTGTCTAGAAGCCTATTCTTCCTTGGAACAAACTCCTCTGACCCAACATCCATCTAGTGAAAATAGAACTTCCCCTGCCAAGGTGTGAGACATCCCCATAGCCATGAGCTTCTCAATATCCATCCTAGGGCCATCCAAGATACTCATCAATTCCATCTTCTTTTGATAAGAAGAGACCCAATTTAGGAGATCCAGGACCACATGTGGGAAATTATTTCCTCCCTTTTTCTTTATAGATAGATGGATGAGTAGGAGAAATTTACTTGCTTAGAAGTGCAAGTACAATGGTGTTTGAATTTGGCTGAGCAGAACTTTGGAGCTTGATTCACCCTTGTATTTGGGCATAACATATGGTGACACTTCAGGAGGTTAGGAAGGTGGAGATTCTATAGGCCTTTTCTCTAAAGAAGAAACACATTGTTCCAACTCATTCACCTTACGAAAAAGAGTAGTAATAGTTTCTATACAAACTCCTTCAAGAATATCATAAGATTCTGAAGGAATATCCTTTATTTTGAACTCTTTAGTGCAGATGAATGGGAATATGTTGTCAATTACACCTTTCACAGATGGCCTTCTCCCGATCCATAATTGTTTCAAGATTGTTAGTGAGAAAATTTGTCGGGGACAAATTTGTGGGTTTCTTGCCAACACTCTGGGAGTCTAAGTCCCTCTACTTAATCAATGTAGCTTTCATACATGCAGGTGCAAGTAAAAGTGGATTTATATGGTGGCCTTTTGACTACGGATCCAATAGGGGCACTCCACCGACCGTGCGGAAAATCTAGCAATTTATTGCTAGAGAGGACATTGTCTTTAAGGCAGTAAAAGGGAGTGATAAATGAGATATGAGAACTAATGTTATAGGTAGAAAATCATATTCCTACACACACTAGTTAGAAACTTCAACACATGAATTTATGAGAAGAAACAAATCTACAAACAATGGCAAGACCAAATAGAATTTATGATCACAAAGTATCAATAAATCCCTTAGTCAAAAAATTATAGAAACTCCTTCTTCTTGTATTGTTTTCTTAAACAAAAGTTGTACATAGTGTGGGAATGGCGGAAAACTAGTGAGGGGGGAAAATGGAATAAAAGGGCTATATCCTTTATTCTCTCAAAGTTAAATATACTCTTTAGTTTACAAAATCAATCACCAACCATTTCAAACAGGAATGAATTTACAATTATTAGAATGAGAGGTGACTCATCATCTACCCCCAATGCCTTTTCATATGTCCTCGCACAACTTAAAACATTTCAACTTCCTAGGAAACTTTTAAGTCCCTTTTTATAACATAAAGGTGACTTATTACATTAGGAACATTAATACATATGAAAAAGTGCAATCCCAATGAAAAATTAGAACATTGAGAAGAGAGAGAAAGTTAGGGGAAGAGGAGAGAGAAAGAGTGAGAGAAGAAGAAGAGGAGATGTCATTCCCGATGAAGTCCATTGATCCTCATTGATGGAAAGCTCAATGTGATGAAACTCTGAATCTTAAAAATTGTGTGAGACTCCTTCCAATTGGCTCACAGATGATTTGGAATGAGTTTTTAAATGAAGTGCTGAATGGTTTTGCCGATGACCGTAACTTCCACCCTGCACAAGATACTCCTGCAACTTGAGCCACGAAGTGAGTGTCGAGGAGACACTATTGAATTCCCTAAGATGAGTCTTGAATTCCCTATGAGAAATGTCCATGGATGATCTAGAATTATGGTTTTGACCTGAATGATCATCCCTCTATGTCCCATTTTTCCAAACTTGCCTTTTGAGAACGACCTTCTCTTTTAGTACATACGGATGGGGAAACTTACTATTTTTAGTAAGTGTCATAGTTAGATTTTCACAACCTCAATTAGCTATGGTATCTTGAATTATTTCTTGTTGTGTCCCTATCTCTTTTTAGACCAATTGTCTATTTATAGCGAGGGGGCTTGTGGAACCACTTACTATTTTTAGTAAGTGTCAATTGCGAGCCGAGATGACCTTTTTGATGACTTTTCCTACGATACTCCCTTTGTGTTCACTATCTTATTCGTAGCCTCTTCAAATGGTGGCTTACCTAAAGCAACATACCCCTATGTAGGAAGGCATGCTATTTTTAGTAAGTGCACCACGGATGTCAAATTGTGACAAAACAGGTTTTGAAAATCTAGGTCTTATTCTGGGATTCCACGCTCCACATTTTGAGTAATTCCTTCATCTGAACAAGTGGGAAAATGATATTTTCATCGGAAGGGGAAGAATACTTTAAAAAAACACATCCCTCCATATCCCTAAAAATAGGTACTTCATGGCACGAAAAACTAGTTTATGTGAACTCAATTTTTACGCGATCATTCCATCCAATTTTCTCATGATTTCTCCCACTGGAACCCTGAGAAGGGAAGAGGTAGCTCGCTACCTTTTTCATAGATGTTCTTCATGTGATAGGGAATAAATATAATGAAAAAATAGTCCCCCATATCCCTAAAAAATAGGGACTTTGTGGTGTAAAAACAAGTTCACGTGAAACTAGAGTTTTGAATGATCATTCCCTCCAATTTTTACGTGATTTTACCCACTAGAACCCTAAGAAGTGGAGATGTATCTCGGAGATTTTTTCCACTACTGTGTCATGGTGGCCATTAATGGAGCTTGAAATTTTCAGGTTTGGTTTTTAATTCATCTCGTGATGAAATCAATTCCATTGCAATAGGTTTTTTCTTCTTGTTTCACTGGTGAAATTTCTCTTTGATCCGGTTGTCGGTTTGACGAGAAATTGAGCTTTGTTCTTCATGGAGCCGGAATTGAAATTTATTTGCTGTAAGAATTATTTTTTGTGAATGGGAATTTTTAAGGCAATTTTATAATTACCTTTGAGAGTGAATAACTCAGCAACAGATGGTTCTTCATTTCATGCACTGGCTTGCAAGATATGTTTGAATCTTCGTCTCACGACAATGGAGGTTTCTGAAGAATTCCTTCACTCTTCTCTTTCATTCTTCATTCCTTTGGCTCTTTTGATCAATATTTTATTTTAAACCTATGCATATTCATGGAGTGGAAGGTTTGGTTTCTATGGCGGAGCTGGTTTGGAGCAACAATGGTGGACTGAGGTGTTCTCTGCAACTTTTCTTCTGGTAGTGAGAAACAACAAGAAGCGACAAACAGTTAGAATTTTTTCAAATTTTTGAGTTTGAGTTGGGTGAATTTTCATGTCCTTAAAATTCCTCACCTCAAAGGGATTCATGGGACATCAAATTACATGGTGAGAAAGGAGATGACACGTGGTGGAGATCCAACAATAGGGAATGAAGGCTAAAAAATCAACTTTAAAGCACTGAGGGGATAAAAGTTGGTCATATGGGTGACCAGAAGTATCCTTAGGGGCTAGGAACATTTTTCCATGTTTATTTCCTTGACCTCAAAGGGATGAATGTAAATCAAATTCAATGGTGCTCTAGGTGATGACATGTCGAAACAATCATCGATTGAGGCTTTGAGCTCCTGTAAGCACATAGGGCCCGAACTGGTGATCTTGGAGGGCGTATGAGGGTCCGAAGGTATTATGGGGGCTAGGAATATTTTTCAATGTGTGATGTCCCTGACCTTTAGGTATGTGAGGGAAAAAACATTCCACTAGGCTCCTCGAGCTAACATGTGTCCTTCCAAAATTTGACTAACTCCCGAACTCACTCCAAGAGGGCAACTTGAAATGGTAATAACTTGAGCTCCCAATGGAATTTTTGGATGAAATGTTATATTATATTGAATTTAAATATCCTTTGGAATCAAATGGTTGGTGTATCATTTCTTTATTCTTCTACTTTATCCCTAAAAATGTAGTTTTGATCTGGTGCTCCACTTGTATATGAGAAAAATTCTTTTAAACCCAATGTGCCAAAGTGTTGAGAAAAAACTAATTTCACCATATTTTAGGTCTTGGAATTACCTTTTTAGTGATGTTTATTTTTTTATCCTAACTCCATCTGGAACTCTAGGAATCACCTTCAGAAGCTCTTCGGTTGTTTTGGCCTATGCACTGCCTAGGCCTGTGAACCCTAATTTTGGTGAAACTACCCCAAACTCTCCAAATATTTCCTGAATCTACCTGCATCACTTCCATGATGTCAAAAGGACTTTCAATCACCTTTGTGTCTAGTTTGGATTTTCTTTTCCTCTCCATGGGGTTGATCTAATCCTAGGAAGGCCAATGATAGCCCTTCCCACAATCGCACAAGCTTGCAATTTTTAATGAAATCCTAAAATCGCCTAGGGAATGAATTAAAAATAATTGCGAGGGTTACTAGACTGACTGGGTAGACTTGAGGTGCTTTGGAATGATAAAATGTGAAAATTTTGGTACATGGGTATTGTTTTCATGCTTAGAATATGTCAATTTCCATGTTGCACATTTGCATGAGAACAACTAGCTCTAGCTTGGGGACATGACATGGGTGAGCATAGCAAAGACATGACAGAAGAATCCGAATGTCAACTTTAAAAAATATGACTAGTGCCTTATCCATTGGGCCCTACGGAGTTATGTACAACTTACAAGAGAGAAAGAAAGCGAAGAAGGAAAAACACACACACACAAAATGACATGAAGGAAACACACGAAATTCAAAGGGAAGGGAAAAACATGTAACAAAAAGGGAAACACACCTAGAAATCACCTATGGTACAAGGCGAGGGACAACCCGCTTTCACTGAAGTACTTTTCATTCCTTAAAATTTACCCATGAGTGGGAAACACTGAGTGATGTTGGTCTCAAGCCATTGACTTGTTCCGTAAAGTAGCCTCGTCTCCTTAAAATCTTGTGATTATCTATGAAATCTTGGTGATTTCATTACCATCTATTGTTTTTGCCAGTTGGGTCAAAGCATATAACCGTGTCCCACTTTTTTAGTTTTGAGTGAGTCCAAAACATGAGCTTCTTAAAATGACCAAACATGCATTTTTAAGAGTCTTTACTTGTTTTTAAATTACACTTCCTTCATCCTCTTTAAAATTGGTTTATGGTGCCAAAGTTGCATTCCGCATTTATCCACATATTCGCATTTATCCACATAGTTGATTCCTCATTGAGCATCCTATTGTTACCCTAGGGCTGTTTTTCATTCAAATTACTTGAACATTCCGGATTCTTTTCTTTCCCAGGTCTATGCTCGTTGACCTCTTTTCCATGAGAAACCTCAGACTTATCCCTTTTCTCCACTCCACTGTGAGGTGCTTGAGTAATGACAAAAGGATTAGAAGTGACCTCATGCTTATCTTGTATGGCCATGCCATGAGCTAAGAGATCAAGAATCCACTCGGGGTCTTCCGTAACTTCAACTACATCCAATAGTTCTTGTCACAGAGATCTCCTTTGTTACTTCTTGTAGCTCATCTTTGTATGCCTTCAAAGGATCTTTATTTTGCAACTCAAGGAAAATATCTAGAGGGATTACTTCATAATATCGGGAATCATTATATTCTATCACTCCTTCGTCAAGAGGAGCTTCATCTTCAAAGGCCTAAAAACTCCTTGCTTCAATTTATTCATCACGGAAATATTTTTCTTCTTCAAATGGGAAATAAAATATCTCCATTTTGTCAAGGTATCCATCAAATATGGCTCAGGAGAGATGTTGGAATCCGCATATTTCTTTATTTCAACATGGTCAATCTTCACACTGGTCGAGGATTCCAACTCAGATTAATGCTTGTCTTATAGATTCATGGCTTGCATCAGGAGTTCGAGACTAAGCTCAAGATCATGTCTCTTTAGTGGCTCTAAGAAGTTCTTGTACGGATAGTTCCTTCAAAACTTTTTAGGTCTCGTCATAAGATAGCTTGGTCTCTTCCTGGGTGATATGATCATAGGAGTCTTCATATTCAAATGGGAATGAGAATATATCCTCATCACGGATAAGCACATAAGCTAATTTTTCTACTTGAAAATCATCAAGAACCATTTCCTCTTCTTCATGGTTTACATTGTCTGGAAAATTCGGGGCTTCCCTCTTGTAACTTGAATTTCCTTAATGCTTCTTCAAGTTCCATACCTCTCCGAGAAGGCATGTCTAGACCTATCAAGATGGGAATATCATCTTCTTCTTCAGTCGTTATGAAAATATTCATCCTCCTGCTATCTTGATACAAGATGTTGGTTCCTGGACTTCCGAATTTCTCACCGTGTACCTCATCTTCTTCTCTGGAAGTAATTTCTCCATGTCCCCCTTCACTGGTATGGTTATGGAAGACCAATTCATCTAAATTTTACCCCCAATTCTTGTGAAACCCCTACTTAGTAACATTCCAAATGAAGCCAGAATGTCATTGCTACCAAAATCATCACTGAAACTTTCTTGTCTAGAAATCTAGCGAGAGCTACCCATGCATCTTTTGACCTTCCCTACAAGTGGAACTTTGTTTGACTCCGTGGGAGTAACAAGAGCCACCGAGTGGAGTCATGGTGAGTTTGAGAGCCTTGGAAACCTTTATAGGCATTTTATTGTCGAGGCACCAGAATCTACTATGTAGTTGTTCAATACATATTATCCAACAAGAAAGGAGACATAGATAGGTTCAACCTTATCAATCTTTGATGCACTCAAAGAAAACATGTTCTATGAGGGAGGTGTAGGTGGGTTTGGTATTATGACTTTAGAACTAGGAGCTACATCATTCGGTGTTAAAATTCCACTCATAATGTATTGAACAAACCTCTTAAATTATTCGGGGTGAGTTCATAGATATTCAATTTTAGTAATCTGCACCTTGGCTCTATTCACATATTCTATGAAGTCAAAGGGAGCATATGTGGACAAGGGAAATGAAGGGATTGATTTTGGAGTTGGGGTAGGTTTGGAAGTAGGGTTTGATGCTTGGGTGACGAAGGGTATTTTGAATGGTACATTAATAAATTTTGAAGTGCTAGATTTAACAGGAGAAGATTTAGATTTAGAATTGGAAGAGGCATCAAAAGACTTACTTGAAATTACGAGAGCCTTATTACTTGCTACAGGATACGGATTCAACAATCCAAACTCGATAGAGGGTGGGAGAGGATATCCTTGACTGATTATTTTGTTTTACAGAGTTTCCACAGGAGGATCTTTAGTCTTCTTTTTCTTAGCAGTAGTGGAGGAAGGTGATCCTTTCTCAGACTAAGAATGAGTGAATACCGCACATGAGAAACTAGGTGCATCTTCTTTGTCTTCTTCATCACCTCTAGAATACTCAAAGAATCTAATTTTTTGTATCATTCTAAAGCTCATAAACTTATAAGAGATCATCACCTTCATTTTCTTGTTCAAGCTCTGCTTCACTTTCCTAAATCATGAAATTTGTGTTCAATGGTGGGGCTTCCAAGGAAATCCTTCGGGGTGTTCTTGTAATTTTATTTGTGTTGTTTCTTTGAGAAGATACTCGTTTAAAGAATTCCCTCTTCAAATATACCATATCAGTTGCAACTTTTTGAAGTAATGGATTAGTTATCTCATCTCCGGAAATTGGGCCTTGCCCTTAGATGGATTCTTTATTTTCCCTGATAGGATGAGATCATCATCAACTTTGATGGCCATCCTTTGTGCTTCTATAATATTCCTTCGTTGAACTCTTTGCAAGAAAAATCCTACCTCTAGTGATTGAGAATTTATAAAGAATCTCTTGATATTATTTTTAGACGGTGAATATTCTTCTAGTATCCTATGAAGCAACTGTTTGAAACAAGCTACAAATTTTCTCATAGTTTCACTTTCTTCTTTCTTCATTTGAGCCAACTGCAACAAGAGGTCATAATATTCCTCAGTAAATTTTAATCTTCCTTTGAACTTGATTTTTATTTCATTCCAACAAGTGGCTTTGTATTTCTTCCCCACGGGATAATGGGTTGAGGTCTTTCTGCTTTTGCTTTAGCTCTTGCTTCTACAAATTCTTCTTCAAATTCTTCTTCTTACGGGAACTCAATGCCCAATGGTGGTTGAAAAATGGGATAATTTTAAGGGGAGTATCAACAAGAGTTTGGATAGGATTTCTAGGTGAACTTATTGAAGATACGAGATGGAGAGGAGGCTTGAGAGAAGAAGTATGGATTATCTCTAATTCATTCTTGCTGATTTTTCAAAGCCTTGAAATTGGAATCAACACCACCTCTTGACCTATTCAACCTGGCGTATCTTCCTTCAACAAGATTTTAGAAATTCTTGAAGTGGGAATATGAAAAAACACTATGGAATATGAAAGGCCATGTGTCAAAATTGAAAGTGTAGCCTTCAGTAATGGATTTTCATGAACTCTTTTTTTGTTTTTTTAATATTTGATTTTTTTGAATTTTTGGACCTTGTGGTCATATTTTGGGTCCAGATGCTACTAAATTTTCTCCACGGTGAGTGCCAAAATCATAGTGAGTGAAAAATTTGTTGGGGAAAATAAAATTTGTGGGTTTCTTGCCAATGCTTTGGGAGTCTAAGTCCCTCTACTTAATCTGTTGTAGCTTCCATATGTTCATGCACGAGTAAAAGTGGATTTCTATGGTGGCCTTTCGACTAGGGATCCAATAGGGACACTCCACCGACCCTGCAAAAAAGCTAGAAATTTCTTGCTAGAGAGGACATTGTCTATAATGCGGTAAAGGGGAGTGATAAATGAGATTGGAGAACTAATGTTACATGTAGAAAATTAGATTCCTACACACACTAGTTAGAAAATTCAACACATGCATTTATGAGAAGAAATAACTTTGCAAACAATGACAAGACCAAATAGAATTTATGATCACAAAGTATCAAGAAATCCCTTAGTCAAATGAATCTAGAAACTCCTTCTTGTATTGATTGCTTAAACAAAAGTTGTACATAGTGTGGGAATGGAGAAAAACTAGTGAGGGGGAATGGAAGAAAATGGATATCTCCTTTGTTCTCTCAAAGTACAATATACTATTGAGTTTACAAAATCAATCACCAACCATTTGAAATGGAAATAGCCTTATAATTTATAGAATGAGAGGTAACTCAACATCTACCCCCAATGCCTTTTCATATGTCTTCGCACAACTTTAAACTTTCCAACTTTCTAGGAAAATTTTAAGTCCCTTTTTATAACATAAAGGCGACTTATTACATTAAGAACATTAATACATATGAAAAAGTGCAACCCCAATGCAAAATTAGAACATTGAGAAGAGAGAGAAAGTTGGGGGAAGAGGAGAGAGAAAGAGTGAGAGAAGAAGAAGAGGAGATGTCATTCCCGATGAATTCCATTGATCCTCGTTGATGGAAAGCTTAATGTGATGAAACTATGAGTCTCCAAAATCATGAGAAAATCCTTCCAATTGGCTCACAGATGCTTTGGAATGAGTGTTTAAAAACACTATTAAATGGTTCTGCTGATGACTGTAAATTCCATAGTGCACAAGATACTCCTACAACTTGAGCCACGAAGTGAGTGTCGAGAGACACTGTTGAATTCCCTAAGATGAGTCTCAAATTCCCTATGAGAAATGCCCATGGATGATCCAGAATGATGGTGTTGACCTGAATGATCATCCCTCTATGTCCCATTGTGCCAAACTTTCCTTTTGAGAACAACCTGCTATTTTTAGTAAGTACAGATGGGGCAACTTACTATTTTTAGTAAGTGTCATAGTTAGCTTTTCCCAACCTCAACCGGATATGGTAGCTTAAATTATTTCTTATTACCATGTTCCTATCTTTTTGGACTAACTGGATATTTATAGCAAGGGCTTGTGGAACCACTTACTATTTTTAGTAAGTGTCAATTGTGAGTTGAGATGACCTTTTTGATGACTTTGCTTGCGATACTCCCTTTGTGTTCACTGCCTTATTTGTAGCCTCTTCAAATGGTGGCTTACCGAAGCAATAGACCCTTATGTAGGAAGGCATGTTATTTTTAGTAAGTGCACCACGGATGTCAAATTGTAACAAAACAGGTTTTGAAAATCTAGGTCTTATTTTGGGATTCCACGCTCCGCATTTTGAGTAATTCCTTCATCTAAACAAGTGGGAAAATGATATTTTCATCGGTGGGGGTAGAATACTAAAAAAACACAACCCTCCATATCCCTAAAAATAGGGAATTCATGGCACGAAAACTAGTTTACATGAAATTATATTTTTCAACAATCATTCCCTCTAATTTTCGCGTGATTTTTCCCACTTTGGAACCCTAAGAAGTGAAGAGGTAGCTTGCTTCCTTTTTCACAGATGTTCTTCATGTGACAAGGCAGAAATATGATGAAAACTCATTCCTCCATATCCCTAAAAATATGGACTTCATGGTGTAAAAACTAGTTCACGTGAAACTATATTTTTCAATTATCATTCCCTCCAATTTTTACATGATTTCACCCACTAGAACCCTGAGAATTGAAAAGGTAGCTCACTGATTTTTTCCACTACTGTGTCATGGAAGCCATTAATGGATCTTGAAATTTACAGGTCTGGTTTTGTCTCCATTTGCAACGAAATCAACTCCATTGTGATAGGTTTTTGCTTCTTGTCTCATTGGTGAAATTTCTCTTCAATCTGGTTGATAAGGCTAAAATATGCCTCATCAATGTGCAATGAATACTCTCATTTTGCTACCTTTTTAATCAAGTTTGACTGCATTTCATAACTTTTGTTTGATCTAATATAAGTTTAGGATGTAATTGTATATCTTTTGTTTGATTTAGTTCAAATGTCTAAAAACTCTATAATTCCTAACAAATGGTGTGGAAATTCAGTTTTGGCATAAGAAGATCATACTTGGTTAGGATAAGTGAATTGTGGAGTGACCAACATATTTTTGAGAAATTTGGCTAAATATGGCTTAGCTCTGGAACTCTAGAAATTAGTTCCGAAGATTTCCCTTTGGTTCCAAAACTTCTCCAAAGTTCCAAAATCAATGGGATCCTCTTAAATCTGTCAAAATTCGATCATGGAGAAAATAATGGGCCTTCCAAAAACATAGACCAACAATTTTCTTGTTCATCACACTCCAAATATACATGTATAAGACCAACAGTTGTATATCCAGCTAGTTTTCTCAATTTCATAGCTACTTTGGGCATTATTCAGTTTACTAGGATTTGTAGGCGTAAGGATATTTGTTGATCACTCATTATTGTAAATGCATCTTCGGATGAGAAAAGGATATATAGAAAACTGAAGGTAGATATAAAAAATCTCAGTTAGTTCTGTACAACTTAATATATTTTCAATAATAAGAATAGCCATCTGATTTTGAGAGCAACATATTGTGTTAACTCTTGATTCAAGGTGGAGCAAGGGCCCACTCCTCCAAGGAAAAGGATCTTTTCTTTCGTTGGTATTTTTTCCTTTCAAGTAATTTGTGTAATTTTGTTATTTGGAAAAAATTTAGTACTTTTGATTCAGCAAGTAAGTTATGTTATTTGAGTTATCTATTGTCCCTTCGGTGTTGTAGTTTAAATTTCTATCTCCTTAAAAGAATTTTAAACGATATTTAAAAGGTGTGTTTAATTCTACAAGGTGTGTTCATTTTAGCAATGTATGTTTCCTTCAGTAAGTTTCTTACAGTTTAGCTTCAATAAGGCTTTGGCCAAAAGATCTCAAAACACTATAAAACCCCCGAGGAAAAATAAAAAATAGTAGTAACTACAATCAATTACTAGTTCACCTGAGACTTCACTTGTTGCATATAGCTTTAGACACACTCCTAGTTTTAATATGACATCAACCATGACTTGATCAAATGAAGGGAATAATGACTCCCATCACCGGTTGCCGGTTGACGGAAATTGAGATTTGTTCTTCGTGGAGCTGGAAGTGGAATTTCTTCACTGTGAGAATTCCTTGATTCAAATGGGAGGTTCAAGGTGATTTTTAATTACTTTTGACATTGAATAACTCAGCAATAGATGGTTCTTCATTTCGTGCACTATCTTGCAAGATATGTTTGAATCTTCATCTCAAGGCAATGGAGGTTTCTAAAGAATTCCTTCACTCTTCTCTTTCATTATTCATTCCTATAGATCTTTCGATCAATATTTTCTTTAAAAATTGTGTATATTCATGGAGTGTAAGGTTTTTGCTATAGCAAAGTTGGTTCGAGCAACAATGGTGGACTGAGGTGTTCTCTGCAACTTTTCTTCTGGTAGTGAGAAGCAGCAAGAAGCGACAAACAGTTAGAATTTTTTTCAAATTTTTGAGTTTGATTTGGGTGAATTTTCATGTCCTTGACATCCCTCACCTCAAAGGGACATGAGGGACATCAAATTCCATGGTGAGAAAGGTGATAACACGTGGCGGAGATCTGACGGCAGGAATGAAGGCTAAAAATCAGCTTTAAAGCACTGAGGGGTTGGAAGTTGGTCATATGGGTGACCAAAAGTCTCCTTAGGGGCTGGGTGAATTTTTCCATGTTTTATGTCCTTGACCTCAAAGGGATGTGAGGGACATAAAATTCCATGGTGCTCCAGGTGATGACATGTGGTAGCGATATGATGGTTGAGGCTTTGAGCTCCCGCAAGCACCAGGGGTTGAATCTGGTGATCTTGGAGGTCGTATGAGGGTCCGGAGGTCTTATGGGGGCTAGGAAAAATTTTCCATGTGTGATTTCTATGAACTTGATGGATGTGAGGGACAAAAATCCCACTAGGCTCCTAGAGCTGACACGTGTCCTCCCAATATTTGACTAACTCCCAAACTCACTCCAAGAGGGCAACTTGAAATGGGAATAATGTGAGCTCACAATGGACGTTTTTGATGAAATGATATATGATATTGACTTGAAATAGCCTTTGAAATCAAATGGTGGGGGTATAATGTCTTGATTCTTCCATTTGATCCCTAAAAATCATATCTTTGATCTAGTGCTCCACATGTATATGATAAAAACTACTTTCAAACCCATTGCACAAAAGTGTTGAGAAAAAAATAATTTCACCATATTACAGTCTTGGAGCTCCTTTCCATATTTGATTTTTTTTCTCTTAAATCCATTTGGAACTCCTAGAATCACCTTCAAGGTCAATAGTTGTTTTTCCTGTGAACCCTAGTTTTGGTGAAATTGCCCCAAATTTCTCCAAATATTTCCTGAAACTTCCTGAATCACTTCCATAATGTCCTAAGGCCTTTGACTCACCTTCGTGTCTAGTTTTGATTTTAATTTTTTCTCCATGGAGTTTCTCCAGTCCTAGGAAGGCCAGTGATATCCCTTCCCACAACTGCCTAAAGCTTGCAATTTTTAATGAACTCCTAAAATCACCTAGGGGTTGATTTGAATTTCCTAAATCACCTAGGGAATGAATTAACACCAATTGGGAGGTTATTGGACTGACTGGGTAGACTTGAGGTGCCTCGAAATGATAAAACATGAAAATTTTGGTACAGGGGTATCGTTGTCATGCTTAGAAATTGTCAATTTCCTTGTTTTACATTTACACGACAACAAGTGACTTGGGAGTCTTCTAATGCTCCAACCTGAAAAGATGAAAGTACATCATTTGGAAGCTGGAAAATATGGGAATGGTTTTGATGAGCATTCAAATAAAAGCTACATGAACAACTTGGGTTGTCAATGGCCCATTATAGTCCTCTGGATCTACAATTCTGAATAACATCCTCACAAATGCTTCATCTGGGCCTGATAAATCAAAATCGAGTTCAAATCCTCAGAGGATATTTCCTTCAAACTGGATGCTAATGTGACTCCCACCATGTTGCAGACAGAGAAATCCACCAAGATTTTTCACACTTAAAATAAGGGATGTAAATTTGTAGGAGAAGTGATGGAAATTTATAGTAAAAATAAAGTTGGTGAGTTAAGTTGAGCACAATCATGATGAGTTGATCGATGAGATTTTCTTTGTGATACCCGCACGAAGGAGATAAGTGTGAAATAAACTGATATCATACAAAAAGGAGGAAATTGGCTTGATATGATACAACACATGTGAAAACACTCATCTCAAAAAGATATGAAAATGATTGTGTGTGTTTCGAGGTGGATTCCCAAAAGGCGGGAATGATTAAACATCAAATCAAACCATTTGGAGGTGCTTAAAAATAATTAAAAAGTCTCTCAACCTACTTGAAAAATAAATAATTAAAAAAATGATACCAAAAGGGTGATATGGCATCTCAAATCATTCTAAAAGAGTGAAAAATACAAATCATTTGTAATTCCTCCACATGACATCATGAAATTAGAATATTTTCAAAGGAATGATAGTAAATCAGATTGTGTGAAAAGAGGAATATTATTTTGAAGATTCACATTTTTGGGGGAAAAAGGAAAAGGTAAGAGAGAGAGAGAGAGAGAGAGAGAGAGTTGTATATATATGAGAGGAATGTTCTTGTATAAAAAAGGGGGTTAATTTTTTTAAAATTCTTAGAGAAAACAAAGAAAAACCGATTGTACTCTTCTTGAAGAACCTGAATCAAACTAAGAGACCTATGAGTTATTTTATTTTGTCCAAACCTTCTCATGCCAAGATGATTGCAAGTGTACATTCATTGGAAAACATTGAGGCCATAGGCTTTATGGCCCTCTTGAGAAATTTTAATTTCTTGAAATTAATTGTGTGTTTTCTCCTAAGTAATGTTGTCTTTGTTCCTAAGGTAAAATACTTTGAATCAACTACTTGCTTCCCTATTACAATATTATGTTGATAGTTTCTTTTAACTACACTAGATCTTGTCTTAATTAGTGGCATTTTGGCAACTACAATTGCATTGTAGATAAAGCTTTATTTTTGTGGTGTGATAAACAATTTTAAATGCATATTTCCTCTGTTTGGTTGAGAATATCTTAGTAATATTTTGAGTGTATCTTGAGCGTAGTTGAACAGGAACTGTTAGTGTTTTATTGAGAGTTTAACATGATATTTTGTGTTTAAATTCTCAAAGGTTGTGTGAAATCTTGTACTCTTGGGCTTCCATGAGTGCATACCTTTTAGTTAAATGGTTGTTACTAGTTGTGTGATTTATTCCTCTTTCCTTGGGGTAATTTCCAAACATTTGTAAGGTTTTATTGAGAAAATTGTATAATCAAATTTATCCTACTTTAATCTCCCATTCATACACAAAAATTACAACCTACAACTATTAAATCCTTCTGAATTACCCATGTTTTCCCTACTTATAACCATTTTCCAAGGGAATTTACTATATCTACCCTCCCTTTCCATAAATACACGAAGAAAGATAAAATCTACATTGTCTAGAGTGACCCAAGTCTTATTTTGAAAGACATCTGCATTATTTAGTGTGAAAACTTGTGAGAGTTAAATGATGTTTGCATTGACCGTGTCTATTCAGGACTATCCTTCATATTTCTAAGAGAAATCTTAGAGACTACAATTTCATCCACCTTTCTCACAATTACAGGTTACAAAATGGGTCCTCTCACCCTGGTTAAAGGTAGAACCTAAAGTAGGAGGGAAGGTCATCCCCTTTGTGAGTGTAATCCAATCTCTCCCAAGTCAAGTCTCTAAGAGTCTATCGACATGTCCCCTGCTACAAACATTAAATATTAAGTCTATATTTCTCTAATCATACAAATCATTCTATTAATTCTGTTTGGCTCTCAAGGTGGTGCGAATTAGGTACCAATAGAAAGAATAATAGGATTTACTTTCGAAAGTGAGAGAGTGAACTTGAGATTGCAAATTTCCAACAACATGCATGAGCGATAAAATATCATGTGAAGGGATTGTAGAAGAAGTGGGAAGGACATTAAGAGGTTACAACTTGCCATTATGAGTGATCATAGGAATGTGAGAAGAAGAAGCAAATGTGGAATATGAAGGCTCTATGGGAATGCTAGATGCGATGCAAAATAAATAATAAGAGGTGTACTAGTGGGAATGATAGAATTGTCATAAATAACATCCATAGATGGAGAAGAAAGAGGTGGAAGAGGAGGATAGGAACATGGAATATCGATAGAAATTCTAGAATTAGAATCAAAAGAAATGATAAGAGGTGGACCAAGAGGGATTGGAAGAATCAAGGTATGAATAACAACTATATAAGAAGAAGAAAGTGGTAGAAGAGGATGAGAGGAACATGGAATATCAAAAGAAATGCGAGAAGTAGAATTAGAAGAAATGATAGGAGGTGTATTATTAGGAGTAGTAGAATCATCATGAGTGTCATTGGAAACAACATTAGAGGTGGAAGAAAGAGGAGTGGAAAATTCACATTCATTGGTATTGAGTCAAGTAACATCCTCACTAACATGTTCATGATCAGAAATATAATCAACATCGTTCTCGAAATATTTTCACATGTAATTAATTTTTCAAGAGAGTCATCATCATATATAGAAGTATTAAGATAACTATCATGAGAGTTAGCATTACATTCAGAGAAAAATTTTCAGAAGTAGGAAGAGTAGACTATATAAATTTGCATTCATCTTCACTACTAGCAGAAATCGCATCATGCTGCATGTACATTTTCAACATTAGAAGTAACATTATGTGTATCTATAGTGTCACAAGTAAGACCAAGCATAGAATATATAATAGTATTATCAAGTGTTATAATAGGAGTAGAAGAAGGTGGATCATCATGGGTAATTATTGAAGAACAAGGAAACATGAAGTGAGGTTTTGGTCAGGCGAGACTATGAAAATGCTAGAGTTGTGAAAACTAGTGAGAATGGTGTCTTGGTGAGCAAGAAGTAGTTTTTGGAATTCATTTTCAAATTTAACATTTCAATAAAGGGTACTAAGTCCAACCTCAATAACATCATCAAGGATATGATTCACACTAGCATGATGCATAGCTTGTTTGGGAGAAGAGGATCAATTTTTACCCATGAGGGTTTAGGGGATCCTAGGCCAAGGAATCCTACTAAGGATGGGTTCAAAAAATTATTTAATAAAATATGAATATTAAATTTAATTTTAGATTCCCTACTATAATAATATACAACAGAATATAAATGTTAAGCACTCTAAAGATGCAACTATGTAAGAAAATGGGAGAGATAAGGAAATTATGTGATTTACGATTATCCTAGAACATATATGATTTAGAATAATTAATGAACATGTTGAGAATAATGTAAAAAACACTCGATATTAATTTGAGAACTTTCATATGTGTCAAGACTAGGGTGTCCGGGCTAAGGCTAGGGTGTTTGGGCTAATGCGAGGGTGTCGAGACCTTTTCTAGGTACTGAAGGATCGCACAAAGAGACAAAATCTTATTTTTTCCGTGTTGCTCTATCACTTCTTGTTGATCTCCGATTGGGTCATTAAGGTACTGTAACTCCGTAACACAAACCCTAGTTACATTCACAATCTCAAAAAAACATGAAATTGGAATGAAAATGCAATATGTGAATTCAGATCGATCCCAATGATATTTTGAAGGATGTACTTATGACCGATCGTTGCACTACATTCCATACTCCATTTAGTTATTTTTTCTTGTGTGTGAAATAGTTTCCTTAGGTTTCCCTCGTGCCAATGACATCAAGATAGTGAGCTATAACTAGATAAAATGCAAATGTGTGAGATGGAATTAAACACTTCCCCTTCATATGTAGTGTATGCGAGTAGTAGCCTATACTTGAGGAATTGACATGAAGACTTGACCATAAACACTTAAGATTTACTCATTAAGACCCTATTTTGACCATTTTGTTAAGTTGGAGCTCCTTGACAAGGCATCATGTTGGTTCTTACTCCATATTCAATAGTTACATTTTCAAGGACATTTTTATCCAACTTTTACCAAAATGTACCATTCATTCTCATGGTGAAGGACTCACAAGTGATGAACATTATTCTTATCACTCACACAGCTTATCTCAAAAACTCAATTTTTATAGAGCTAATATCACCACATTTTAAACACACCTTTATATCCTTGAGACTCTTATGAGTGGACGAGAAATCAATCTAATAATTTGCAATACATAGTTTACTTCTTTATGTACACAATTTTATCTTCCTTCAATATGAATGTTCTTGTAATGCCCCTACCATATACCATTTATATGTCTAATCATGGGGATAACATATGAATTATATAGTATTTATACTTATATTCATTAGTTACTTAGTCATTAGGTATAAACTAATAATAATGGAGGGGTATGACCTTTCATACACACACACACATACACACACATATAGGTGATATATTCCTCCCCATAGGTGTGACGAGTATGAGTTAGTGTCTTATTATACGACTTAGGAGGTGTCCCCTCAAAGTGGCTTAATAATATATTATATATTATGATATTTATGCATTTATATTCAAGTAATTCCATTACATTTCTTCAGATTTTCACACCACATTGTAAGTTCATTCTTAGTCTTCGCCATGAGAATATTACTTAAACCCTAATAATTCTTGTTTAAATACTTGACTACCATTATTGACATTTCTATATTGCTTTGAGATAACTTAATAGAGCCTCGTTACTTGATTAACTCTTATCTCAGTCTCAGTATACATCTAAAGTCTTTATGAACTAATGTGATACAATGAGTATTCCAAATTTAACTCATGGTTTCTTGGAAACTGCTTCACATGATTTAATGGGTATAATGTACCTTGAGTAGCATAACACTTATGTTATCTTTAGTTTTTGCACTAAAATGGTTTATGATTGATTATAGTATGATTAGGATTCTCTTTATGTTTCATAGAGATTTAACAAAGATCCTTTTCTTCTTCATTGTCTTGATACATTATAATGAACTCATGATCATATAATTCTCCTTGAGCATTTGTATCCTTGATAACTACCATAACCTATGTACCTTTACTATAACTTGGAACTCATACTTCCCTTAAAGGAAGACCTAGATTGACTTATTAAGGTTTATTTAATTTATGACATGAACATACATGCTCTTCTCGGTTAGGAAAAGTAAATTTGACTCAATAATACCTGTGTTGACCCTTATAGGCTCTCTAATGGTTACTTTAATCATGATTTTATGCTTGAATCACAAGGGTGTACATCATAGAATACTATGATCAACTTAATCAGGACTTAAAAGACTAATCTAGGACATACCTTAGAATTGAATGTGTAATCTCTTCACATAAGTACTCAAGAGGGAATTTTAAATACTTCAATAAGAACTAGGACCTTAATAGAAGACTTGTTTTCATGCAAATGTGTAAACAGAAATTGACAATTTCGAGCGCAACAACTATACCTCTATGCCAAAATTTTCAAGTCTATCACTCCAAGACACCTCGGTTCTTTCCAAGAAATCTAACCTCCCGAATAATGTTATACCACATTCCCCCAGGGGTTCATTTTAAGAGACCTCTTGAAATCGAAGTTGGAGAATACCCGCTATCCTGAACCGGTTTCATGGGAAGGCGAATGGGGTTGTATAAAAATTTCCACATTGTCAAGTGCCAGGTGATTTATTTTTTATTGCCGCACATCAAAAAAATGCATTGACACGCGTCAATAGACCTCGATTCATAATGACGTCTTCACCGAGGTCTATTGATGCGCGTGAGGTTTTGATTTAGAAAGACCATTCATTCCCCTAGGTGATTTTAGGAGTTCATTTGCAAAGCTACATGTAGTTGTGGGAAGGGCTATCACTGGCCTTCCTAGAGCTAGAGAAACCTCACAGAGTAGAGAAGAAGATCCTAAGTGGATGTGGAGGTGATCCAAAGGTCTTGGGACATCATGGATATGGTTCGGAAGATTTTGGAAGGTCTTGAAGAAGATGGGGTAGTTTCGCCATAATTAGGGTTCACAAGCCTAGGCAATACACATGCCTAAAACAACTATTGGGCTTCGAAGATGATTCTGGGAGCTCCAGATGGAGTTAGGAGTAAAACAAAACATCAACGAAAATGTAATTCCAAGACCTACAAGATGGTGAAATCATATTTCTCACAAAACTTTGGTGCATCAGGTTTGCAAGCAAAGTTTCTCATGCATAGTGGAGTCTCAAATCAAATTTCTGATTTTTAGGGATAAAATGGATGAATCAAGAAATGAGACAACAAAAATTGGATTAAAAATTCCATTTCCAGTCATAATCATATAAAAATTTTCTAATAAATTCCATCGGGAGCTCAAGTTATCATCATTCCAAGTCACCCTCTTGGAGACAATCTAGGAGTTAGTCAATTTTCGAGAGGACACGTGTCAACACCAGGAGCTCCGGTGGGATTTTATGTCCCCAAAGTCCCTAATTTTAGGTACATCAGCCCTTTAAAAATGCACCCATCCCCTATGGGGAGTCTTTTGGTCACCCACGTGACCGACTTTCAGCCCCCAAGTGCATTTTTGGAGCTCAAACTCCCTGCCGTCGGATTGAGGACACATGTCAGCTCCAGACCACCATGGAATTTGATGTCCCTCACGTCCCCTTGAGGTGAGGGACACAAAAAAAAAAATGTTCCCAGCCCCTATGGGGAGTCTTTTGGTCACCCACGTGACCAACTTTCAACCCCCATGTGTGTTTTTCAAACAAATCCTCTATCATCGGATCAATGACACGTGTCGTCCTCTTGACTACCATGGAAATTAATGTCCCTCACATCTATGAGGTGAGGGAAATCAGGGAAAAATAAATGTGCCTAGCCCCTCCATGTGCATTTTTGAAAATTTAAATTTGGCACTTAGCCGTTTTCTTCCTCTCATTTCTCCTCCACAGCTCCTCACCATGCCATGGCTTTGCTCAAGCTTGTTTAGACACCTGGTCCACCATTACTGATCCAAAACAGATCCATGATAATCACCAAACTCTCCACACCATGAATGAAGAGAAATATACAAGCCTCAGAGAAAATGGAGTGAAATGATGAAGAATGAAGAGAAAATGGAGATTTTTTGCTAGATAACTATGAAGCCACCCGATCGAAAAATCCTCATATCTTGAAAAGTACAAGTTAGATTGAGATGCCATATTTTATAGACTTTCAAATTTTTCAAGAAAATCAAGATGTAACAAAAAGAGGTCAAATGGTGCCCATAATCATTTGCTCCAAAAAAATCCCCACTTCGTGCAATCGACTTACATTCATCGGATCTCTCATAAATCGCAATGGAAACGAACTAAAAACTTGCACATGGACTCCAAATAAAAAACCTATCACAATGGAGTTGTTTTCGTCGCAAACAAAGACAAAAAAAAAGACATACAAATTTCAAGCTCCATTAATAGATGCTATGGTAGCTCTGTGCCTGAAGCCACTACCAGGTCAAAATTTCAAAATATATTTCCAATCATTCTAGTGCGAAAAAATATGTGAAATTTAGAGGGTGTGATCGTAATGACAAGATGATTCCAAAAAAGTATGTTCCATTGCAAATCAAGCACAAGAAACACACTTTTTAAAATAGTAAATTTTCCTATATAGACTTACTATATTTGGAAAGTCATAATGAAAAGCAAATGAGACAAAGGCAACGGGCATTGAATATCATAAGGAAGCCAAAATGGGTGTTCAAAGCAAAAATGTGGAAATGACCACTTACTAAAAATAGTAAGTCCCTTATATGGGTTCTTACTAAAAATAGTAATTCACCCAAAGAAGTGGTTGAGGCAATGGTAGTGTATGCGGGATTGAATGAGGGATTTAATCACATCACGATGGTCGAGAAGAGGTGAGCATCACCTCTCACTAAAAATAGTATATCATATGCATGATGGGAGTTGCATTCATCGGTGGAACAATTCTCTCAACTTGACAAGCATTCATGAGCTTATTTAAAGGAGTTTCATAGTGTGTAAGGAATTCAAAGCTTCAGAGTTTCATTACATTTGGAGTTTTCCATCAACGAGGATCAATGGACTTCATTGGGAAACATCTTCTCCTCTTCTCTCTCTTCCCTCTCCCCCAAATTTCTCTCCCTTCAAATATTCTAATTATCTGTTGGGGTTTGCACTTTTTGATATGGCTTTAAGTCACTTAAAAACAACTTTAGAAACATAATGTAAATTAAGTCGCCTTGATTTTATAAAAGGGACTTAAATATTTTGAAGGAATATGAATAGTCTAAAGTTAGAAATAAGGCATATGGAGGGTCATGAGGAAGACGATAAGTCACCTCTCATTCTATAAATTGTAAATGCCATTCCCATTTCAAGGGGTTGGTGATTGATCTTGTAAACTCAAGAGTATATTGTACTTTGAGAGAACAAAGGAAATAGCCATTTTCTTCCATTTCCCCCCTTCTCAATTTCCTCCATTTCTCCACTATGTATAAATTTTGTTTAAGCATTAATAAAAGAAGAAGGAGTTTGTAGCCTCTTTAATGAGGATATATTAGAAACTTTGAGTTCGCGATCTTATCTCGTCTTGTTTCCATTTATAGGGTAGTTTCTTTTCATAAATGCATGTGTTGAAGTTTCTAATTAGTGTTTGCAAGAATCTAATTTCCAACCTGTAACATTAGTTCCCCAATCTCATTTATCACTCCCCTTTCCCTCTTTACAGACAAATTCCTCCCTAGTAATAAATTACTAGCTTTTCCGTAGGGTCAGTGGAGTGTCCCTGTTCGATCCCCGGTCGAAAGGCCACCACAGAAATACACCTTTTCATGTGCATGCATATACGGATACTGCACTGATTAAGTAGAGGGACTTAGATTCCTAGAGCATTGGCAAGAAATCCACAAGTTTGTTCACCCAATAAATTTTCTTGCAAACAAGACTAAGAAAAAAATTCCTTTAATTTTACATGCCTTGCTTCTTTCAAATAGTCAATGCCTTATAAAATCTTAGATAAGGAATATCACGATTATAGATCATCTTTAAAATAGTAGGTAGTCATTAAAACAACATGATGACTCTATCCTTTCTCTTCTTTCCCTTAAGACCTTATCAATATTCATAGATGCACTTATAGGTGTGAGAACCTCATCTCCTATGTCTTCTTCTTCTTATTGGATGCTTGATAAGCATACATGATGCATCTCATATATTTGTTCTACCACAACTAGGGGTAATATTTCTTCTTGGATTTCATTAGGCTTGTCTAATTTCTTCTTGGCTTTATCATCATATTTTTCTACCTCAATTGAACTTTCCTCTCCTATGACTATCATTGATTTTCTTTCCTCTTCATCATCTTCCCATACTATTTTCTTGTCATTCTTTGTCTCTTTAGGTCTAGAATTATTTTCCTTGACTTTGTATTTGTGATAAACCACCTTCTCTCCTTTGATTGTCTCAGACCTTGTTGTCTTGGACTCACTTTTAGGATATGTATTCACTTTGTATACCTTTTTACCTTACTTCTTGATTACATGAAGCTCTTACTATATCTAAGAGGTTCATAACAATGTTTTGCAAAATTTCCTTGTCCATGACAAATTGAAACACACAACATAGTTCTTGCCTCTAGGACTCTCATTTCTCCAATTTTGACTAAATGATTCATCGAAATAGTACTTATCAATATGACCCTTCTCTTAACAATTGAAACATATTATGTTCTTAGCTCTCTCATCTCTGTTATCTCTCCATGGATGGTCATCTATAATGTGCTTCTTACACTCCTTAGCTCTATGTCCAAAATTGTGACAAGAAAATAAATAACCATTAAAATTTATCTCATACCTTGATGCATTTGGTTTCCTGACTAAGTTTTGTCTTCTTGATATTTCCTTCTTGGTCTCCTTCATGCCTATATGTATGCTTGAATCAGTATTGTAATCATCATCCTTCTCCATAGGTTCTCTTACAAGTCCAAGAACTATTTTGTCACCTCTTGTTCTTTAAATCTCTAAAAATGTCATCAAGAACTTCAATACTCCTCTATTTTTCCATACTTTTGTAATCTATTGTCGGATTCTTATAGATCGAATTTTAAGGCTATAAATTCTTCTTCATGTATAAGGAAGGAATCGTTTTTATTCTTGAAATATTTTTACATAATTTTAACTATAACTTCCATCTCCTTGAGTGATTGGCCATGATTAGCTTCCATAAGCTTTCTTTCCTTCTTCAATCCATCAATCAAGGACTGAGAAATCTCAAGCTTCTTTTTCAAAACTGATTCTACCAAATTTTCCATGGTTGTGCTTCAAGGATATCCTCCAAGTTGTTAAAATTGTTCCAAGATGACCAAGATTTGATACCAATTGTTATAAATTCTAGGCACAGAGGGGGTGAATTAGTGTTTATTCAAATTTTGACATACAATTCAATTTCCTTTACTTAGTTATGATGAAACCACAAAATAATTCATAAGAAATGAATAAGAGAGCACACAAAAAGACAATATTTAATGTGGGTAACATTTCAAGGGAGAAAACCACGCTAAAACCAAAGAAATAGCTTGGACAAAAATGTCCTATGAATGTTACAATGATTTCATTGTTGATAATCTACTCAACTTGGAGCATTAATTCCAATCCCTTATTCAAGATGCCACTTAACCTTTAACAAGCTTCAACTTACACGAAAGCTTCAACTCCCAACACTAAAACCAAGCTTCAACTTGATAATGTGTAAGCTACCATCTATAAGGAAGCTTCAAATACCCGATCATTAAGCATCCACTTAGACTTCTTCACGATGTTTTGATCACTTTCCTTGTGTTTTCACTCACAAAAAATGTGATCACTTCTTCACTTGTCTATCTTATCTTTACACCCTCCTCATCTTGATTCCTCTCTCAACCATCCTCATCTTTTATTGCAAATAATTCACTAAAAATTCTTATTCATGGAAATTTAATCATGGATCTAATCTCATATACATGTCTCAAACATATACTCTTTCATGCTTGCTTGACTATTGTAAAAATTTAGTACTTAGCTCATTTGATGCATGTTATAGTTCTTATGCACTTACTACACTTTCAAGGATACGATTATTTACACCCCTTTTAAATCTTAGGCTATAATATAATTTTAAATCATGTCCTTTTACACCCCTTGATATTTTATTTACTAACTCTTTTTGTCTATTCATATTCATCGTGTACAAGGATGTGATAGATTATATAAAAACTATCCACATTTTGCAATCATTACATCTGACTAGATATTAGAGTAAGTGTAGATCTTTCAAGGACATATCAAGATGCTCTTGTCACATATGATGACCAAGAAATCTTTGAAATCCTTGACCATCTGACTTCTTTTTCAAATATTCCTTTGTAACCTCCTACAAAAATGTTTTGTAATTGCCATGTAAGTCCTCTTTTTGACTTCTTGTTCAAAGTGAGAATTCATGTCTTCTAGCACATTCGACCATACACAAAGTGGCATAAGCATGTGAACACGTTATATAACTCCTATCCTTGCTTTCTAAACCTATAACAAGCCTTGATACTTGCCATTATCTTACCAATCCTCCATTTGAGCTCCTAAGAAAACTGAAATTAGGACCTTCAAAATACGCCTTCTTCTTTTTAAATCAAGTGAAAAATTCTAAACCAAGTCATGTACTCTAAGAAGATGGGATCACATATCAGTATGTTTAATACTTCATCATGTCCTTGGCATTCATAAAATAAAGGAAAAAAACTCAATTTCCATTATTCTTCTCAACTACACATTCACAATCATGGTGGATCGAAATAAGTATTCAAAAGTGAGTTGGTTCACTTATGTAAATATTTGTTCATAGCTTCGAATCACTTTTATGAGAATATCCTATCCATGTAAAACTTATCATACCACGTGATATAATCAACTCAAGGTATATGGCTATGATATTCAAGAAATTCTTGGATTGTATGTGTTGGTTCTTAAGACACTAAAAATAGTCTTAACTTGGAGACTCCTAACTTATACTTCACTTTCAAGACCCAAAAAAGACACAAATACATCAAATGGGGACCCTAATCAATCTCTAAAATATTTTGTGCAGAGTTTGTTGAGAAATATTAACAAAAATATTGCAGTTTCTCAACCTTCTTAACTAGGCATATAGGGTAGTTATAGACATTGAAGTTTTCATCATGAAATCACTTTACCAAACAGAGACAAGCCTAATCACATCTCATTTACAAAACTCTCAATCTGATCAAGACTATAAGTAACATAAAAATTCATTTCATCATGAGAACCTCCATTTCACCATCACTAGCTTTGTATACTAGCTTTCTTAGCGGTAGGTTTGAGAGAAACTCTTGTATCATTAATTTTCTTCACATAACTAACCCATATGACTTCATTAACATCAAGAGAACATCACAAGGTTTTGGAACACTTCACCTTTCATTGTAACTCTGTCATTTGAGCTCTGTATGCTGAAATCTCTACAAAACACATGTTTTCTTGTGGTCCCACCATGTGTCATAAGCTAAAACCACCATGAACATGACCTCTCGATGAGTTCTTTATGTTGGTGCTCAAAATAATCTCACCCCTTTATGCTTCGATAATGCCTTTGAAAATTGTTATGTTTTCTACTTCCTCGCGAGAGGTGCAAGTTTGAAAGTTACAATCATGATTAAATGCATTTGAGTTTCCCGTGTGTAGGTCGTTTTAACTTTTTCTGGTCGAGGATAGTGTTAGGCATGTTGTATTTGAAAACCCTTGCAAAAAATTTATCATTAATCGAGTTTAAATTAGAAAAATTATTTATGTGCACTATTCATTGATCATATAACAAATTTCATAGTTGGTTTTGTCGCCCGATGATACGTGGCATGTTCCAGTTGGTTGCGGTATGACAGGTTTAAGTTACAAACTTATAAATTTCTATAGCATTCACAATATGTAAATTAGGCCCTGAGGGCCGATGAATATTCCTCTAAATATTTACAGCTTAGAAGATGCACAAAAATAAAATTTACTCCACCTCCGAGGAAGTACACTTGTCAAAAATATTATAGATGCGGGGAATTAGGGTATAATTGTATTTTCACACACTAAGGTAATAATGTATAAAGATTCAAAGAATCTTGTAAGGCCCACAAAGGACATGTGGATTTTTCTTATGCAAGGAGCGGGGAAGCGAATCATCAGGTAAAATTGGTATTTTGGGGCTCAATTGAAAAGAAAACAAAGTTTAAAAAAGGGCTCATGACTTCGCCATCATTCGATATGACCATGTGTCAAGATTTGGATGAAATTCAAAAGCAGATAGTAAGGTCAAAAATTAAGTATGCATGTGTTTATAAAATGAAGAAAAAGTTCAAATAGTTTCCCCAAGCTTGCATTTGCATAAGGATTTTCCGTGTGGATGACTCACATTTAAAAATCGGGAAAAGTGGAATGGATAGCCATGATGCAACACTTTAATTTCTACCACCATCAATGCATTTTTTCACACAAATCAAGGATGATTTTTAAATTTTTCAAACACCTTGATCCTTTTGTTGTCATTTGTTGAGATCTAAATTCATTTTAGTAAACATCATGAAAATTTGATCATGGGATCTTGAATTGGGGACTAGAAATTGGAAATCTTTCAATCAAGGTTGAATTGCTCAGACATTCACGAGAAAATCGGTAATAAATAAGGAACTCCTGTACTTTTATTTTATTGTCAAAGGAAATTAGAAGTAAAGCTAGGGTTTTTAATATGAAAACCATGTCATACATTTCAATTGGTTGCGTCCGAATCACGAATTATTTTGATAAAATCATAGACACGGACTTAATGAATAATGACTTAAAATATTTTCTTTAGAGATTGAATATCCCTAACAAGAGAATCTATGAAATCAATTCAAGATATCTCATATCACTTTAGCTAGTGTTATTCCACCATCAATACATTTCCTAGAATTAGTAAGGATTTTCACTGTGAATTATGACCCTAGAGAAGAGGGAAATACTAGATGGGAGTGGTGATACAGTGTTTGAATTTGATACCTACAACCATCGTAGTAATTTTCAAGTTGCATGTAATAATAAATCTAATAACCTTGAGTATTAAGTTAGCCTTATGAGATTATGAGGAAAAGAAAAAGTATTATGCTAGGCTCATAAATACTAAATGGCTTTTAGTAGAGAAAAAGGAAACCACTTGAATCCCTAAAATATTGGTTTAGGAACAATTTGTTGAAGAAAAAAAGATGTAATTATATTATTGAGTCGAATGGTTGGGTTGGAGACCACGAATGAGTTCAAGGAATGGATGTGCACTTACATGTGGATAGTTTTGGAAAGGAAAGGAATCATTTTCTTGGACAAATTTCATTGTGGAGGCACTTCATGATCACATGGCTACACTTGCTGGAAGCAAAAATATCCATGGGTGATACTTAAGAATTGGAATTTCATATGATGACCTATTTTATTTACAATATCTTAGGACATAGGTGTTTCCTAGTCTCTTACCACGCACCAAATTTAAATAATGCCAAATGAATGAGATTTTCCCCAATTACAGTTGGTTAATTGGAGTGGAAATGTAATATTGGTTAATGATGCCTTCTTTGCACCAATCATATGGCTTTTCAAACCAGAGTGGGAGTAGTAAAATATATTTGAGGAGGATAGACAAGTAAACATGGAATACATATGTTATTTCATTTGGTACAAGAAATTTACATATATTAGGGTTAGTGGTTTTGAAGGACAACCATGTAAATTGCCCAGATACTTAGATGATAAAATGACTTTGTGTGAATTGGTGAGGCAATTGACACCGGTTCATAAATTAATTACTGGGAAACACAAGAAAAACATTAAGTTCCCCATCAGGGTTGGAAGGTACTCATGCCCTTCAATTATAAAATCTAGATTAATTGAAGATGAGATGAAAAGGTTTGGCATGGAGAAGTTTGAGGCAAGGGCCAACTATGATATCAGGTGAGTGTTCAACAATATTACAAATAATTTCAAGCATGCCTCAATTTGTGGAATATTGGATGAATTTTAGGTATGAGGAAGAGTTCAAGCTGAGAGACTTCTCTAAAATGACCCTTTCCCAAATTATAGATTTCAAGATTACAGTTATCCCTAAGGGAAGTGTGGATGATCCACATATAGTGAGTAAACATTATCTTGATCAAAAGGTGGAGGGAAACCTATTGCCCCTTTAAAATGAAATGAAGAGGAATCATATGATTAATATACTCAAATAACTAATGTAATTAGGAGAACAATTAATTGGTTATACCATAAGAACATTGATTTATTAGTTCAAAACAGAATAATTCTCATCAACTTCAGGGATTTAGGAAATTTGAATGATGAAATTCCTCCCTTGAGAGAAGGGGCTGATAGAATGGATCCCTTGGGAGGAAAATCTCCTCAATTTCCTTCAAAAATGCCTACTTATAACTTATAGATGAATGGACTTTGACCACTAGTGGGACTGGTACTTCTATATCTTCTCTAAGGTAGAAGACTAAGGAAATTCTTCTAAAATATATGGAGAATTCTCCTATCACCTTTGCATTACCACTTCAAGCAAAAGGGAAGGGTATGACATCTCATATGGTTCCTTCAAGTACTTTTCCAAAACCCCATAGTGTTGATAAATTGATGAGTGGTGCTATAACAAGTGGCCATTCACCATCTAAGCCACATAAAGAAGAATGAAGAGAGCAGCCCCAAACCTTAAAAGTTTGAAAGGGTACATAAGAAACACAAAATTGTCTATGAGCTAATATTTGTGAGAGAAGGTGCTCATACACCCAAGAAACATAAGCATAGGGATGTAGTGATTGACCCCAAACATGAAAGAGGTGATGTTTCTCAGGTGTGACATGTAACATCAATGCCATAGGTAGGGCAATTAGTGCCTTTATTCTCACCTTTTCCTTCGAAGGAGTAATAATGGGAAACATAAAAGAAAATGACCCAAGGAAATATCTCATTAAATCCAATAGATAGAAAATCTTGGGTCAAGGCATGAAAACACCTAAAACTCTGACAACTGAGGATGTGAATATACCCTTTTTTGAACAATTAAGAGTCAACAAAGGCTCAAGAAGATATAATACATGTTTATATCGGCGAGGAATTCTCCACATTAGATGCACTTGATATATCTATTGATGAAAAAACAAAAAAACAAGTAAATAATCTTCAAATAAATGAAGAAATGGAAAATATTACCCATGTGTTCAACCAGTGAAATCAGGATTCAAGTATCAAAAGTTTCTTCTACATAGTCAAATGGTTTCAGAGTCAAATAAGCCAGAGTTACTTAGTGAAAAGGGTATAAATATAGAGATATTAGTAAAATAATATTCTTCCCATAATTTCAAAGCCACTAAGGATGATGAGGCATGTACAAACAGGAAATATGTAGTTGAAAAGACAACAAAGATTGCACAAGATGCAACTACTAGGGATGAAATTATTGCTGATATGGATGTACAATTTTGGGTGAGAATAGGGAACTAGCATCAAGAGAGCAGTCTACCATGACACAACCTGAGGTATCAACAAAAAAAGGATGATAAGGTGTCAAACTCAATAGTCTCCAAGAAAGTAGAACTATTGGAAGGGAAAGGAGAACCTACAAGAAAGATATCGGTTCAAGAAACTCCTAGGGGAGAAGCTGAACTTAACATTGTATCAGTTGGAGAAATAAGGAAGGAACATACCCCAATTACTAGTGTAAATCAAAAAAAGAGACTGATCAATCCCAAGCTCAAGACAAAGAAGGAGAAAATCGGAGGAATTTCTAGACAGGTGAGAGAAAAGAAATGACTATTGAAGTAGATTGTGAAAATCAGGTAGAGTCATTAACCCAGGTGAATAGGAAATGTTCAAGTAGTTGGTGGTTGTCCCCAAGAAACCCCAAAAAGAATTGCAAGAAACAAAATTTGGGACAAGTCTTGCAAAGGGATGGATTAGGGAGTTGATTTCAAATGAAGAAAAAGAAATTCTTCCTATTCAGGCCATAGATCTCACTACTTTATCTTTTCCAAAAATGGGAGAACTTCCAAAAAGTCTAGGGTTCTTACCAAGACCCATACTGATTCATTAGGGTCCAAAAATTTAGAAGTAGCAATCCCTCATGAAGGAAAAATAGAGAAAATATAACAACTAGTGACTACATTGTTCAACTCATTTCTTTAGGAAATCCTTTGAGAGATCAATTAAAAAGGAGTATCAGAGGTAATAAGTGACCTATTACAAAAGGTTGATGAGGATAGGATAACAAAAAATCAATTAAAAGAATGGGTCAAAGCCTTGAGTTCTAGTCTACAACAATTAATTGGGCATCTTGGTCATACTCAAGCAAGTACCTTTGTTAATACCCCTAAAGGAATAGAAAAATGATAAGGTTGTTAAGAAGGTTTCAGACCATAGACACATAGGTCAAAAAGTTGACAAAGAAGGGAAAAGAAGCAATCGAAGAAGCCAAGGAAAATTATGAAGAACTCAAGAATAGGCTTAATGAAATTGATGAAATAATTGAGCAATGTGATAATGAAATCTTCTACTTTGAGGGAATTTTTCCCAAAATGGACCGCATAACTCAGCTTAGTGATGAAATAGTTGAAAAAGAGGGGATTGTGCCAAAATAATTCAAAGGAACCCAACATTCTATGGAAGAATTAAAAAGATCAGAGTGGAGATTTTGAATGGGATCAAAGAAAAAATTGAAGTTAAAAGGAATTGGGTCATGATACTCTAGATGCCATTGATTTAAAACTTGAAGATATGGTCTTTGACAAATTCAAAAAGAGATATGGTGATCTAAAGATTGATTTCTTGATCAAATATTTTGAGAAGAATATCCAAAAAGATAATTTCTCTTATGAAGTCATTAAAACAATGAGGAAGATTGAAAACAAAATCACAGAGTTAAAATCTAGGCCACTAGAATATAAGTAAAAATGGGTCATTGTGGATGCAATAACTTAAAAACATTAATCTTTCAACACCACACAGACCAGACGAAGATGAAATCAATGAGATTTTTCAAAGATATGATGCATATGTGGTGAGGTTTCCAGAAGAAAAAGAAGGAATGGAAACTAAAAGAAAAAGGTGCAAACATAAGAGATGATGAACAAGCTTAGGCTTGTTGTTCTTAAAATTGTACTTTTTTCCATATTTATTTTCTAACTGGTGTTTTATTTGATATTTTTGTTTCATTAAGGATGATTGTTACTTTGAAATTCATTTTTTCCAATATCAATTGTAATTTGGTACAATGCATTAGTTTTTATATGGCTTAGATGAAATTTTATGTACATTTGTGAAAGCATATAAACTATTGAGATACTTGTGCTTTCTACATGTTAAAAAGGAAAAAATGGGGTTCTATAGGGGCCCCAACCCATGACAAAGAAGGTTTTGTACATGTTCAAAAGTAAAAACACCAAAGGAAAACAATGTCTATGTCCTTTATTCCTTTTTTGAAATTTCCCCCTAGTGGAGGAAGTTTGTTCATGAGCAACTTGTTCTTCCTCAACATGAATTCACTTGAGCCATGTGTTGTCTAGACAAATATAATGGACCTGCTAGATCTCAGGACATCCCCATGTCCATCAATGACTCAAGAGTCATTTTGGGACTGTTCATAATCTTTTCTAGCTCAATTTTCTTTTGATAGGAAGATACCTAGTCTAGAAGATCCAAACCACCTATGAAGAATGTTTTTTCCCTTTCCCCTTGTGAAGGGTAGACTTACTAGGAGTAGATTGAGAGGGAACATCTGAGTGATTGGAAGAGAAGAACTGCACCTAGGGGTGGGCATTACTCTTGAGTTAGATTCATCATCCCATATCCTTGTGTGGGGTGGGTGTTCTTTGAAAAGGAACTAGCATGAGGTCCCAAAATTCATGCTCTGAAGAGAGACATGCACTAAATGAGTGGATGACCAAATGGAAAACCTACCCTTGTTTTCCCTGGAAGAATAAATTTCCACTCTAGAGTGGTGAGCAGACAAGGATATCTCCTCTTCTCCATCAAAATTATAATTGGGGGTTGGAGCTTGACTCACCCCTTCTCTTCCCTAAAGTTGGTATTGGCTCTATGAGTGGTTCTGATTGCACCTATTCTGGCTTCCCCTTTTCCAGAGAAATAATCCTCTCTCTAGTTCAATTATTTTGTGAGAAATGGTGGGCACCATATCAATGGAAGACTTTTCATACAACACATAGGATTCCTTAGGGATCTCCTTCAACAAAAATTCTTCATCACATAAAAAGGGACACTGAAAATCAGTTTTCCCAGACACTTGAGGCCTCCTTTCAATCCAGAATTTCTTCAGGTCTTCAGGATTTTTCTGGTGTTCCCACCGAAAAATGAAAATACATGGATTGAAAGGCTGAGAAGATGGACTGATTTTGATCAGCCTCAGGAGGAGTGCAAGCTAAAAACTTTCGATAAGTCAAAGGCACTTTGGTATCCCCTGGACATGCTATATCAAATAAATATCTAACAAATGCTTCATCTAGACCATGTAAGTCAAAAATTTGGTTTAAATCCTCTGAAGAAATTTCTTTTAGACTATGTTCTACAAGCAACCTTCACCATTTTGTTGATAAGAATTATGAAAAAGTTCTTTATCTTCAAATAGGAAAATAAATGCATAATGGTGAAAGGGTAGAGCTGAGTTTTATAGTAAAAAAGGGTGCATATTGATTTGATTGAGAGAAATATTTCCCATGAGATGAAAGAATATTTTTCTCATCTCACAAAAGAAAATTTAAGAGTTGAAAAGGAATTAGGAATGAGAAGAACTAATGAATCAATATGATTTGACAAGAACCATGTGTGATGATTAGGCCAATAAGACGTGAAATGAAGTGTAACACCCAAGATGGATTCTTGGGAAGTAGATGAGGATATATGTCATATCAAAATCACTTAGAAGTTCTCAAAGTCATCAAAAGTGATTATCCAATCACTATGTGAAAATAATGATTAAATAATCTTTCCAAAAGTGGTGACTTGGTATCCCAATCATGCACAAATAGAACAAATTGAAAAAGGCTTCATATTTCTTACACATGGTAGAAAAAAGGAAAAGAATTTTCAAAAGAACAACATGGTTTAAAATGTATGTTGTAAAGGGAATATTCCTAGAATATTCATGCTTTTGGGGAAAATTTAGAAATTTAATGAGTGAGTAGAATGGTATAAAAGTGATGAAAATGATCATGCACAAAGGGGGGTTAAAATTTTATGAGAATTGTTCAAGAAAAAGAGAGAGATAGAGAGAGAAACCATTTTCCCAAGAACTTATCGAGAAACCTGTTACTTTCTTTGAGCCTTCAAATTTAGTCATGTCAAGATGGTTGCAAGTGTCCAGCCATTGAAAAGCATTGAGACTGTAGATCTACTTTCCTTTTTATAAATTTGATGAGCCTTGAATTAATTGTGTTAATCATGAGCATTGTTGTATCTATCCATCAGGTGATGTGATATACAAAATAGTTATTCATGTTCCCATTGCAATCTTATTTTAGGGATCCTTTAAGTCACACATAACTTTATCATTCTAGTAGCATTTTGGAAATTGCAATTGCACTGACTGAGAAGAGATTTCATTTCATTTGTGTAATAAACAATTTTAAAATCACTATGTCACCATTTTGTTAAATGTTGCTTGTAATCCTTCGAGTGTATCTTAGGCATGAAAATTGTGATTCTCTGATGTTTTATTAAATATTCAACATGAGCCTTTGTGTTTGAATATTTAAAGATTGTGTGAAACCATGCATTCTTGGGTTCCCATGAGCATACATCTTCTAGTTTGAAGGATCATTGTGAACTATTTGAGGTTTGTTTTTCTTACATTTGGTAGATTTCCCAACATTTGTTGAAGTTTATGTGAAATTTGGTATAATCAACTTTATCCTATTTAATTCCCCAAATCAAATACATCCAAAACTAACTAATCCTACCAGATTTCCCATGCTTGCCTCATTAAAGCCAACAAAATGCCAAATCAAGATGGTTCCTTATTGTCTTTAGTAGTCTAAGCTTTGTTTAGAAGACGTTTGCATTGTCTAGAAGTGACAACTCATGAGAGTTAGCCTTTGAATTGACCATGTCTTCCCAAAGTTGTTTCTCAATTATTCCACAAAAAGAGTGCCAAATATTGTTGATACATCCATTCCTCTCATAATTATAGACTACATAATGGGTCCTCTCACCCTGGCTAAAGGAAGAGCCTAAAGTAGGAGGGTAGGTCATACCCTCAGCATGGTGCTACCTAACTCCTCCAAGTTTGAGTGATAAAGAGATGATGAGATCTTTCCCATCTACAAAATGACATTGATCTAGATCTATCATTCTCTAAACATTTGGTTGATGTGCTTGACTACAAAGGAGGATCAATTTGGGTACCAACACCAATATGGCACCATTTTTCGGGGAGATTTGTGCAAATACATATGAATACTAATGGTAATGTTTCTTACATGTTTAGATGCAAATACATTTTTTAAACGTCATCCTTTGTTAAATTTTGTAAATATTGAGCAAGATCAAAAGTTCATTGTGTAATATTTCCTGGTTTAAGTGAATGTTGCACTAGATTTGTATTTCTAGTGATAAATATTGATAAAGGATGATCAGATCTATCAATATTTATAGAAATTGAGTATTGATAGGCACTTGACAAGTCATTTATAGTGTTTAACACATCTAAGGTGAAAATCCTTGGTGGCGAATCCATTTTGGTTTGAAATTTTTGGTAAATGCCAATGTCTTAAGCTTTGTCAATTGATGATTTTTGTTAATATTTGTAAAGTTGGAAGGAAGAAGGTATTTCTTTAACAAATATCCTACTAGAAGGTTGTTTCCAGAAGCTTGGGAAAACAAACCCAAATAAGAGACAAGTCTGGAAAGCATTGGGGGATCAAGAGTCAAGAGAGAAGGTAGTACCAGTCATGGAAGGTGATCAACCTATAGTTGAGGATTATCCTACATCTTCAAATAGTTCAGAATCAAATAGTCCTCATGTAAATTTAAATACTCCAACTAGTGAAGGGCCATCATTTGTATCTAGAATAGGTGTCCCTCATTTCTTTCCTTTATCACTCAAGACTGATAGGGTTTTTGTGAAACCAAGTCACTGAGGATATTTACTTTGAAGATCATATGCCCATATCCCAAAGATCCCTTGTCCCACACCATTTTAATCCTCCTATAGGATCACCTCCTCAAAATAACATGGCTCATCCTCCACCTAGACCTCCTTTTATTGTCAACATGTTTGGACCAATAAATTTTAGAGGCATGGTTGGGCATCCTAATGTTGTACCACAAGATGTAAGAAATAGGTTACCCAAATTTCAAGGGAATAATGCCATCACTGGTGATCAAATATATGAGACTCTTTGTTAATATGATGGAGGATTTTGAAATAGAATATGAAGATGTATATGTAAAGCTATTCATTCACACTCTTGAAGAAGATGCACATGATGACTGGTATAAATATTTTCCAAACAACTCAATAGATTCATGGACTGAGATGAAGAATGCTTTCAGATTACAATATGGGGATAAGATAGACCCAAGGTTCCTCTTATCTAAGTTTGAGAATATAAAAAATAATCCCAATGAGTTTATCCAAGACTTTAATACCAGATTCAATAAGACTTTAAATAGACTACCCATAATTTTGAGGCCTAGTGATGAGTCCTTCCTAATTAAGTATTTTGATGCTTTTGACAAGAAAGTTGCTTATTATTTGAGGGATAAGAACCCTGGAACTTTAAGGAAATTTCACAATGGAATTGCAAATCAAAAAAAATATTAAGGTAGTTGAAAACCCCTAAGAGGGAGGGTATCAAATTGATTAATCTTGATAACCTCAGTCAAGCAAGGTAAGTGGATCTGGAAGAGGTTGTGAAGACTTTGGCCGAGTAGTTAAAGAAATATCCTATAAGCTTTCTAGAGAAGAAAAGGGAATAGGAAAAAGTTCTCAAGGTCAACACAAACCATAGGGCCAAGATAGATTTGGAAATCATCCTAGAGGTGATCATAGATTAGATGAAAGAGGAAAGGGCCCATGGGATCAGGAAATAAACAACCACAACCTAGAGAAAATAAGTTGGTCCCTGATCCTTTGACTGCTAGGGTTTCTATGGTAGAAGAATCCCATGTTATTGATTGGTGTGACAAGTGTTTCTTACCACATCCCCTTGTGATCTAAATAAGGAAGTTGAAGAGATAGATGATGATGAAACTTATGGTGATGTATGTATGATGGAGTGCCCTGAAAATCCACAACAAGGAGCCACTTCAACTAAGCTGATAAGTTCGAATGTAGAAATTTTTGGGATTGCATTCACCGGTATCTCCTCTTCCTCCTAATGATGATATTGAAGTTGATATGGTGCAAGATTTTGATTTACCTAATCATGACTTTGAATATTTGAGAGCTTTAATGATTAAGAAATATGATGGGGAATTCCTTCTAAGGAAGACAGAAACTTTTATGAATGCAATAGTTTCTCAGAAAAGGAATACAATACCAAAAGTAGAGTTGTCAAAGGGGAGGGCCATAAGCCAAGCCAAAAACTCCACTTCTCACTAATATCCCAAAGGAACCCCCTAAAAAGGATACACTTAGCAAAGGCCCTAGTCACTCCAAGTAAAAATTGTACCCACTCATGCCCAAGCCATAAAGACTCTCACACCACCAGAAGGGGCCATAAATATCCCTCCCAATACATTCTTACCCAAATACATCCCCTGTGATATAGCCCATTTTTGAGTCAGATCAAATTCATTATGCCTATTGTTGAATTGCTTAGGATCCTGAGCATAGAAAAAGGGCATTTGAATATTTGGATTTAAAGGAGGTAATAATCCAAAGAAAAATGTGAATAATGTGGATATTCCCCTATCATTGTAGAGATGGAAGTACCACAAGCATTGGAAGAGTTGGGAGAATCACCTGAGGTATATTTAGGTACTTCTCTTGTTGAATCTCAACTTGATGTTGATCCTTTCTATACTACTTTAATCATCAAAGATAGGTTAGTGCACAACTATGTGTTCATTCAGGGCCTCATGTAATGTGATGCCTCTTGAGGTAATGAATGAATTGAATATCAAAGTGACAACAACTTTTGGAAAATGCACTACTATGGATTCAAGGGAGGTTTCATGATTGGATATGTTAAAGGGTTGATAGTGCAATTGGCAGCTTACTTGGGCAAGTGCTTAACCATGAATGTAGTTATTGTGGATTGTCCTACCAAGTGGGGAATGTTGTTGTCAAGAAAGTGGGTTGCTAGTAGTGTGGGGGAAGTGTACAGATGGATATGTCATATGCAACCATACCAGTAGAAGGAAGCCTTGTAAAATTATATGGTGAGAAAATATGTTACATCTAATTGAAGACCCTAACAATGCTTCTTATGAAGTATTATATATAGATGTAGATGTTGATAATTTTGTGGGCTATGCAGATTTTAAAGAGCATAACATTGATAAGTGTAAATTTCTTGAGAAAATTGGTTCTCCTTGGATTTTTATGTTTGATGGAGCTTGTTCTAAATTTGGGAATGGTGTTGGTGTTGTCCTAATATCTCCAAATCAAGAGGTATTCAGTTTTTTTTTAAACTCATATTTGAGTGCACTAACAATATTACAAAATATGAAGCACTACTTTTGGGTTTAAGGATTTCTTGGAGGTATGGTATTAGGGACATTATTGTTAAGGGAGATTCAAAATTGGTAGTCAAGCAAGTTAGGAAATTGTATGCAACAAAAATCAAAGAATGAAACAATATAAGCATGCAATTTGGGATTTTATTGAAATGTTTGATTCTTTCAACATAATATACCATGACAAAAAGAAAATACTACTTGCAGAGACAAGTTGGTAGTATTGGGATCTAGATTTGAAAATTGTACAATGTCTCCTTACTGTGAGTATGATATAGAAGTATTGACAAGACCATCTGTCCCTGAAAATGTCAAACATTGGCAAGTTTTTGAAGATGATGCCTAGGTTCAGAGGTTTTTACAAAATGAAGGAGAATTTACAAATCAAAATATGGACTGAGGAACTAATGGTTTGTGTTTATGATGGTAAAGAGACTCTATTTGGAAAAGACATTATTCAATTAAAAACCAATACCATTCCAAGAGGTTTGGTTGCATTAGAGTCAAACTTTGATAATGTTGACCACATTGTTAATAGACATATGTCAGCTTCAAGAGATGTGGAGGAACACAACTTGGGGACTGATGGTAAACCTAGAAAAATATGGCTAGGAAGTGACCTAAGTAAAGAAGAAAAGTCATATGTCCAGTTGTTAAAAAGGTACTAGGATTTCTTGGCATGGTCATATTCAGAATTGAAGGCATATAGGGAGGATATTTTCCAACATGAGATACCATTAGAACCTAATGCCAAGCCATTTAGGAAAAATAAAAGGCCAATCAATCCACTTATTTCCCTCAAAATGCAAGAAGAATTAAAAAAATTAAGGGATGGAGGCATCATATAGCCCACAAGATATTCTTCATGGGTGGAAAACCTAGTGCCAGTTCGAAAGAAAAATGGAGATATAAGATTGTGTGTGGAATTTAGGAATTTGAATAAGGCCTCAATCAAAGACAATTATCCCTTTCCTAATATGGATAACATGTTGCATTGGTTATTGGCTTTGAGTTGTTGTCTACTCTAGATGGATTCTCGGGATATAACCAAGTGGTAGTAAAACAATAAGAAAGAATTAAAACTTTCACCACTCCATGGGGTACTTATGTGTATGTGAGAATTCCATTTGGCCTGATGAATGTTGGAGCTACATTTCAAAGAGCTATGGATGTAGCATTCTCAGGTAAATAAATGATTTTATTGTTATATCAAGATGATGTAACAATGTTTTCAAGAAAGAAGAGTGATCACTTGCAACATTTGGAGAAAATGTTGTTAAGATGTAGAGAGTATGGAATCTCATTGAACCCTAAGAAATGCCACTTTGGGGTTCAAAAAGAAAAGCTATTGGGGCACATTGTATCTAAGGAAGGGGTCATGATTGATCCTGAAAGAGTGGAAGCTATTGGAAAAGTTCCTATTCCCAAAACTAAGAAAGGAATTCAATCTTTCTTTGGTCAAGATAAAATTTATCAGAGATTCATTTCTAATTTCTTGAGATGACCATCCTATCACAAGTATGCTAAATAAGGATCAAATTATCAAATGGGAGGAGGAATCTATCCAAGATTTTACTAGAATCAAGGAAGCACTAAAGAATGTTCATGTCCTAAAGCAGCTCTTGATTACAAAAAGGATTTTCAAATGTTTTCTTTTTCTTTTGAAAATACCATTACATCTTGTATTATTGCAAAAAGATGAGGAGGGAAGTGAAAGGACAATTTATTTCTTTAGTAAAAACTATAGGGGCTAAGTTAAAATACCATCATGGAGAAGCAAGTCTTTTCCTTAGTTAGAGAAACAAAAATTTTTTAGTAAAATCACAACTTATGTTCCCCATACCATGGTCAAGGACATCTTGTCAAAAATGGAAATCTCAAGTAAAATATGTCGATGGGTGAACAAATTACAAGAATATGACATGGATATTCAGACTACTAAGTTGGTTAGAGGTCTAGGATTGGAAAATCTAATGGCAGAAAGCACTTTACAAGTGATGGAGATAAATGAAGTTGAGGAGGGAGATATGAATGTTCATGAAAAATTAGTCAGTTATGCATGGTACAAGGACATCATATTTTACCTTAGAAATTTGGAGTGTCTTGGAAATTTAGATAAAAACCAAAAGAGGTCACTCAAGTTAGCCTCCCAAAATTACATCATCACTGATTATGGATTGGCATGGAAGAATCCTGAAGGGGTTCTCCTAAGATGTATTGTTGAAGATGAAGCTCCCAAATTAATTATATATTTTCATGGGGGAGTTTGTGGGGGAATTTTGTTGGAAGAGTAACTACCCACAAGATCTTGAGGGTTGGTTATTGGTGGCCCACACTTTTTAAAGATACAACCTTGTTAGTAAGAAAATGTGAAATTTGTCAATGATTTTCAGGAAGAATGAAAGCTTCAGGTGCTCTCCCTTTACAACCAGTATCAATTGAATCCCCTTTTAAACAATGGGGTATGGATTTTGTTGGGGATATCAGATCCTTCAAGTGCAGGCCACAAATGGATATTGGTGGCTACTTGATTACTTCACCAAGTGGGTTGAGGCTATCCCTACTAAGAAAGAAACTCATCATATTGTTATGGATTTTATCTAAATCATATAATTTACAGGTTTGGAGTACCTACCAAAATAGTTTCTGACAATGCCATGAGATTTCAAGCCAAACCATTAGTGGCCATGTGTCAAGAGTATGGGATAAACCTAACATATGCATCTAATTACAACCCTTAGGGTAATGGACAGATGAATCAAGCAAAAAAATTTGTTGAAGATAATTAGATGAACATTAGAGGTTAATAAAAGAAGATGGGGTGAGAAATTGAAGTTTGTTGTTTGGGCAGATAGAATCACTACTAAAAGAGCCACTTGGAAAAATCCCATTTGAATTAGTTTATGGATTTTAGGCCCTTCTTCCCTACACATGCAATTATCTTCTTACCAATTCATTTGAAAACTTGAGGATAAAGAAGTCAACCCTTATGATGCAAGAATTAATCAGATTGTTGAATTAGATGAAGAAAGAAGAGAATCCCACTAGAGACATTTGAAGTTTAGGAAAATCTTAAAGGTTATTTGACAAAAAGTAACTCCTAGAATTTTTAGTGTGGGAGATCTTCATGTTATTATGGGATAATAGACATGAGGAAAAGGGAAAGCATGGAAAATTTGATGCATTATGGATGGGCCCTTATTCCATTGATATCAGAATTGGTGAACACACTTTCTTCTTAAAGGATCTAGATGGAGAATTACTTGAGTTTCCTATTAATGGTAGGCACCTAAAACATTTTCTTGATTGATTCCCAAATCAAGGTATGCATCAATGTACAATGTATAGTCTTTCTATTTTATTTCACTTTTTGTGTGTGTTTTTTTTCTTTTTTTTTTTTTCTAGGTCTATGGGTGACCAGTTGCCTTGGTTTCTCGGTATGTTTTTGGGAGGTGCATTGTTATTACTTGATCTGGTGTGTATGTTATTTGAATCCATAGCCCAATGAATTTTGGCATGTGGTCTGTTATATTTATGTTGTGTTTGGTTCTTGTGGCACCCAGGAGTGCCCATCCCCGAGTCGAGCCGGTGTTGGTGCTCAAAATAATCTCACCCCTTTTTGCTTGGATAATTCCTTCAAAAATTGTTGTGTTTTCTATTTCCCCGATGAGAGGTGTGAGTTTGAAAGTTACAATCATGATTAAATTCATTTGAATTTCCCTATGTGTAGGTTTTTTTTCCTCTTTTTTGGTCAAGGATCATGTTAGGCATGTTGTTTTGAAAACCCTTTGCAAAAAAATGATCATGAATCAGGTTTAAATTAGAAAAATTACCTATGTGCACTATTCCTTGATCATATTACAAATTTTGTATTTGGTTCCACCGCCCAATGATACATGGCATGTTCCAGTTGGTTGTGGTATGGTAGGTTTAAGTTACAAACTTATAACTTTCTATAGCATTCACAATATGTAAATTAGGCCCCAAGGCCCGATGAATATTCCTCTAAATATTCAATTAGAAATGCACAAACAAAAATTTACTCTGCCTCTAAGGAAGTACACTTGTCACAAATAGGTTGGATGCGGGGAATCAGGGCATAGTTGTATTTTCACACACCAAGGTAATAATGTATAAAGGTTTAAAGAAGCTCCCGAGGCCCACAAAGGACATGTGGCTCTTTCTTATGCAAGGAGTGGGGAAGTGGGTCATCGGAGAAAATTGGTATTTTTGGGCTCAATTGAAAAAGAAAAAGTTTTAGAAAAGGCCCATGACTCCACCACCATTCAGATATGACCATGTGTCAAGCTCAGGATGAAATTCAAAAGTGGGCAATCAGGTCAAATAGTTAAGTGTGCATGTGTTTATAACACAAAGCAAAAGTGCAAAGAGTTTCCCTAGCCCACATTTGCATAAGGATTTTCCACATGGATGACTCACATTTAAAAATTGGGAAAAGTGAAATGGATGGCCATGATGCAACACATTAATTTCTACCACCATCAATGCATTTTCACACAAATCAAGGATGATTTTTAAAGTTTTTGAATGCCTTGATCCTTTTTCTATCATTTTTGAGATCTAGATGCCATTGTTAGTAATTTTCATTAAGGAACATCATGAAATTGATCATGGAGCTCGAATTGGAGACTAGAAATCAAAAATATTTCAAATCAAATTTGAATTTCTCAGGAACTCATGGGAAAATTGGTAAGAACTAAGGAACTCCTATACTTTTATTTTATTGGAAGGAAATTGAAGTAAAGCTAGGTTTTTAAGATGAAAACCATGTCATCTATGTTTTTGGTTGTGTCTAGAATCACTAGTGATTTGGATAAAATCACATAACAAAACTTAATGAATGCCGACTTAAAATATTTTCTTCAAAGATTGAATAGCCCTAACAAGAGTGAATCTATGAAAGAAATTCAAGATAGTCATATCACTTTAGCTAGTGTTATTCCACCATCAATACATTTCCCAGAATTAGTATGGCTTTGTGCTATGAATTATGACCCAGAAAAGAGGGAAGTACTAGATGGAAGTGGTGATGTAGTGTTGACTTTGACACCTGCAACCATCAGAATAATGCTCAAGTTTCCTATAATAAGAAATCCAATAACCTTGGGTATTAAGTTAGCCTTACGAGATTATGAGGAAAAGAAAAAGATTATGCTAGGCTCATAAATACTAAATGGCTCTTAGTAGAGAAAAAGAAACCACTCGAATCCCTAAAATATTGGTTAGGGCACAATTTGTTGAAGAAGCAGAGGATGTTATTGTATTGTTAAGTCAAATGGTTGGGTTGAGACCATGAATGAGTTCAAGGAATGGATGTGCACTTACATGTGGATAGTTTTGGAAAGGAAAGGGAGCATTTGCTGGGAAAATTTCATTACGGAGGCACTTCATAGTCACATGGTTGCACACCGGAAGAAAAAAATAGAGATGGGTGATACTTCAGAATTGGAATTTTACATGATGACCTATTTGATTTACAATATCATAGGACATAGGCATTTCCCTGGCCTCTTGCCATGTGTTGAATTTAAAGAATGCCAAATGCATGAGATTTTCCCCAATTACAGTTGGTTAATTGAGAGGAAATGTAAGATTGGTTAATGATGCCTTCTTTACACCAATCATATGTCTATTCAAACCAGAATGGGAGTAGTACAGGATCTCTGAGGAGGCTAGACAAGTAATCATGGAATACAGATGTTATTTCATTCAGTACAAGAAATTTACATATATCAGGGTTAGTGGTTTTGAAGGACAACCATGTAAATTTCCCAGGTACTTAGATGATAAAATGGCTTTGTGTGAATTGGTGAGGCAATTGACACCGGTTCACAAATTAATTGTTGGGAAACACAAGAAAAACATTAAGTTCCCCATCGGGTTGGAAGGTACTCATGCCCTTCAATTATAAAATCTAGATTAATTGAAGATGAGATGAAAAGGTTTGGGATGGAGAAGTTTGAGGCAAGGGCCAACTATGATATTAGGTGGGTGTTCAACAATATTACAAATACTTTCAAACATGAGCCTCAATTTGAGGACTATTGGATGAATTGTAGAGATGAGGAAGAGGTCAGGCTGAGAGACTTCTCTAGAATGACCCTTGCCCAAATTATAGATTTCAAGATTGTTGTTATCCCTGAGGGAATTGTGGATGATCCACATATAGTGAGTAAATATTATCTTGATCAAAAGGTGGAGGGACAACCTATAGCCCCTTTAGAATGGAATGAAGAGGAATCAGATGATTCATATACTTGGATAACTGATGTAATGAGGAGAACAATAAATTGGTTATCCCAGAAGAACATTGATTTATCAGTTCAAAACACAAGAATTCTCAATAACTTTAGGGATTTGGGAAATTTGAATGATGACATTCCTCCCTTGAGAGAAGGGGCTGATAGAATGGATCCCTTGGGAGGAAAATATCCTCAATTTCCTTCAAAAAGGCCTACTTCAGAACTTATAGATGAATGGACTTTGGCCACTAGTGGGACTAGTACTTCTATATCTACTCTAAGGTAGAAGACTGAGGAAATGCTTCTAAATCTATGGAGAATGCTCCTATCACCTTTGCATTACCACTTCAAGAAAAAGGAAGGGTATGAATCTCATATGGTTCCTTCAAGTACTTTTCCAAAAACCCCATAGTGCTGATAAATTGATGAGTGGGGCTATAACAAGTGGCCATTCACAATCTAAGCCACATAAAGAAGAACGAAGAGAACATCACCTTAAAAATTTGAAAGGGCACATAAGAAACAAAAAAATTGTCTATGAGCCAATCTTGGTGAGAGAAGGTGCTCATACACCCAAGAAACATAAGCATAGGGATGTAGTGATTGATCCCCTAGAACATGAAAGAAGTGATGTTTCTCAGGTGTGACATGTAACATCAATGTGCACATGTGGAGCAATCAGTGCCTTTATCCTCACCTTTTCCTTCGGAAGGAGTAATAATGGGAAGAACTCAAGAGAAAATGACCCAAGGAAATATCTCATTAAATCCAATAGATATAAAAATATTGGGTCAAGGCATGAAAACACCTAAAACTCTTGACAACTGAGGATGTGAATATACCCTTGTTTGAACAATTGAGTCAACAAAGGCTCAGAAGATATAATAGATGTTGATACTGGTGAGGAATTCTCCACATTGGATGCACTTGATATATCTATTGATGAACAAACAAAAAAACAAGTAAATAATCTTCAAATAAATGAATAAATGGAAAAGATTACTCATGTGTCAACCAATGAAATCAGGATTCAAGCATCAAAAGTTTCTTCTACAGGTCAAATGGTTTCAAGAGTCAAATAAGCCAGAGTTGCTTAGTGAAAAGGGTATAAATATAGAGATATTAGTAAAAGAATATTCTTCCCATAATGTCAAGGCCATTAAGGATGATGAACCATGTCAAACAAGGAAATATGTAGTTGAAAAGACAATAGATTGGCACAAGATGCAACTACTAGGGATGAAATTATTATTGATATGGATGTACAATTTTTGGGAGAGAATAGGAACTAGCATCAGGAGAGAAGTCTACCATGACACAACCTGAGGTATCAATAGAAAAAAGGAGATGATAAGGTGTCAACTCAATAGTCTCTAAAGAAAGTAGAACTATTGGAAGGGAAAGGAGAACCTTTCAAAGAAGATATCGGTTCAAGAAACTCCCAGGGAGAAGTTAAACTTAACATTGTATCAGTTGGAGAAATAAGGAAGGAACATACCCCAATTACTAGTGTAAATCAAAAAGAGACTGATCAATCCCAAGCTCAAGACCAAGAAGGAAGACAATCAAGGAATTTCCAGTACAAGGTGAGAGAAAAGAAATGACTATTGAAGTAGATTGTGAAAAGTAGGTAGAGTCATTAACCTAGGGTGAATAAGAAATGTTCAAGAAGCAGTTGGTGGTTTTCCCAAGAAACCCCAACAAGAATTGCAGGAAACAAAATTTGGGACAAGTATTGCAAAGGGATGGATTGGGAGTTGATTTCAAATGAAGAAAAATAAATTCTTCCTATGTTCGGCCATAGATCTCACTGCTTTATCTTTTCCAAAAATGGGGAGAACTTCCAAAAAGGCTAGGGTTCTTACCAAGACCCATACTGATTCATTGGGGTCCAAAACTTTAGAAGTAGCAATCCCTCATGAAGGAAAAACTAGAGACAATATAACAACTAGTGACTACAGTGTTCAACTCATTTCTTTAGGAAATCCTTCAAGAGATCAATTAAAATAGGGAGTATCAGAGGTAGTAAGTGACCTATTGCAAAAGGTTGATGAGGATAGGATAACAAAAAAATAAATTGAAAGAACAGGTCAAAGCCTTGAGTTCTAGTCTGCAATAATTAATTGGGCAGCCTAGTCATACTCAAGCAAGTACCTTTGTCAATACCCCTGAAGGAATAGAAAAAATTGATAAGGTGTTAAGAAGGTTTCCATCCATAGACACATGGGTCAAAAATTTGACAAAGAAGGGAAAAGAAGCAATCAAAGAAGCTAGGGAAAAGTATGAAGAACTCAAGAATAGGCTTAATAAATTGATGAAATAATTGAGCAATGTGATAATGAAATCTTCTACTTTGAGGGAATTTTTCCCAAAATGGACCACATAACTCGGCTTAGTGATGAACTGGTTGAAAAAGAGGGGATTGTGCCAAAATAATTCAAAGGAACCCAACATGCTATGGAAGAATTAGCAAAGATCAGAGTGGAGATTCTAAATGGGATCAAAGAAAAATTGAAGTTAAAAGGAATTGGGTCGATGATACTCTAGATGCCATTGATTTAAAACTTGAAGATATGGTCTTTGACAAATTCAAAAAGAGCTATGGTGATCTAAAGATTGATTTCTTGTTCAGCTCTTTTGAGAAGAATATCCAGAAAAGATAATTTCTCTTATGAAGTCATTAAAACAATGAGGAAGATTGAAAATAGAATCACAAAGTTAAAAGCCAGGCCACTAGAATATAAGCAAAAAATGGGTCATTGTGTGGATGCAATAACTAGACAAACATTAATCTTTCAACACCACACAAGACCAGATGAAGATGAAATCAATGAGATTTTCCAAAGATATGATGCATATGTGGTGAGGTTTCTAAGAAAAAGAAGAAGGAATGGAAACTAAAGAAGAAAAGGGTGTAGACATAAGAGATGATGAACAAGCTTAAGCTTGTTGTTCTTAAAATTGTACTTTCTTTCCATATTTCTTTTCTAACTGGTGTTTTATTTGATATTTCTATTTCATTAAGGATGATTGTTACTTTGAAATTCATTGTTTTCCAATATCAATTGTAATTTGGTACAATGCATTAGTTTTTATATGGCTTAGATGAAATTCTATGTACATTTGTGAAAGCATATAAACTATTGAGATATTTGTGCTTTCGCATGTTAAAAAGGAACAAAATGGGGTTCTATAGGGGCCCCTCCCATGAAAAAGAAGGTTGTGTACATGTCAAAAGTAAAGACAATGAAAAGAAAAATAATGTTCAGATGTCCTTTATTCCCTCTTCAAAATTTCCCCTAGTGGAGGAAGTTTGTTCAACAACTTGTTCTTCCTCAACATGAATTCACTTGAGCCCTGTGTCTATTTGGAAAAATATAATGGACCTACTAGATCTCGGGACATCCCCATGTCCATCAATGACTCAAGATTCATTTTGGGACTGTCCATAATCTTTTCTAGCTCAATTTTCTTCTGATAGGAAGATACCCAATCTAGAAGATCCAAACCACCTGTGAAGAATGTTGTTTTCCCTTTCCCCTTGTGAAGGGTAGACTTACTAGGAGAAGATTGAGAGGGAACGTCTAGGAGTGATTGGAAGAGAAAGAACTGCACCTAGATGTCGGGTAGATTACAGGTCTTGAGCTAGACTTCATATTCCCATCTCCTTGTGTGGGTGGGCATTCTCTTGGAGAAGGAACTGCCGAGGTCCCAAAAATTCATGCTCGACAGGAGCACATGATGCATTGAATGAGTGGATGACCAAATGGAAAACCTTGCCCCTATTTTCCCGGGAAATAAAAATCTCTCTAGAGTGATGAGAGTAGATAAAGGATGTCTCCTCTTCTCCATCAAAAATTATAATTGGGGTTTGGGAGCTTGACTCACCCCTTCTCTTCCCTAAATTTGGTATTGGATTTGTGAGTGGTTCTGATTGCACATGTTTTAGCCCCTTTTCTAGAGAAATAATCCTCTGCTCTAATTCAATTATTTTGTGAGAAATGGTGGGCACCATATCAATGGAATACTTTTCATACAACACATAGATTCCTTAGGGATCTCCTTCAACACAAATTCTTCATCACATAAAAAGGGACACTAAAAATCAGTTTTCTCGACACTTGAGGCCTCCTTTCAATCCATAATTTCTTCAAGTCTTCAGGAGTTTTCTGGTGTTCCCACCAAAAAGATGAAAATACATGGATTGAAAAGTTGAGAAGATAGGACTGATTTCTTATCATCCTCAGGAGGAGTGCAAGATCCAAACTTGTCGATAAGTCAAAGGCACTCTGGTATCCCCTGACATGCTATATCAAATAAAGCTCTAACAAATGTATTCATCTGGACCATGTAAGTCAAAATTTTTTGGTTTAAATCCTCTAAAGAAATTTCTTTTAGATTGTGTGCTATAAGCACTTTCACCATTTTTCTGATAAGAATTATGAAAAAAGTTCTTTATCTTCATAATAGGAAAAGAAATGCATAATGGTGAAAGGGTAGAGCCAAGTTTTTTATAGTAAAAAGGGTGCATATTGATCTGATTGAGAGAAATCTTTCCCATGAGATGAAATAATATTTTTCTCATCTCACACAAGAAAATTTAAGAGTTGGAAGGAATTAGGAATGAGCAAAACTGATGAATCAATATGATTTGACAAGAACCATGTGTGATGATTAGGCCAATAAGATGTGAAATGAAGTGCACAACACCCAAGATGGATTCTTGGGAAGTAGATGAGGATATCTATGTCATATCAAAATCACTTGGAAGTGCTCAAAGGTCATCAAAAGTGATTATCCAATCACTATGTGAAAATAATGATTAAATAATCTACCAAAAGTGGTGACTTGGTATCCCAGTCACACACAAACAAAACAAATTGAAAAAGGATCGTATTTCTTACACCTGGTAGAAAAAAGGAAAATGCATTTTCAAAAGAACAACATGGTTTAAAATGTATGTTGTAAAGGGGAATATTCATGGAATATTCATGCTTTTGGGGAAATTTAGAAAGTTAATGAGTGAGTAGAATGGTATAAAAGTGATGAAAATGATCATGCAAAGGGGGTTAAAATTTTTTGAGAATTGTTTGAAGAAAAAGAGAGAGCTGAGAGAGAAACCATTTTCCCAAGAACTTATCGAGAAACCTATTACTTTCTTTGAGCCTTCAAATTTAGTCATGTCAAGATGGTTGCAAGTGTCCAACCATTGACAAACATTGAGACTATAGATCTACTTTCCCTTGTTGATAAATTTGATGAGCCTTGAATTAATTGTGTTAATCATGAGCATTGTTGTATCTTTCATCAAGGTGATGTACTACAAAATAGTTATTCATGTTCCCATTGCAATCTTATTTTAGGGATCCTTTAAGTCACACATAACTCTATCATTCTAGTAGCATTTTGGAAATTACAATTGCACTATTGAGAAGAGATTTCATTTCATTTATGTAATAAACAATTTTAAAATCACTATGTCACCATTTTGTTAAATTTTTCTTGTAAGCCTTTGAGTGTATCTTAGGTGTGAAAATTGTGAATCTCTGATGTTTTATTAAATATTCAACACGAGACCTTTGTGTTTGAATCTTTAAATATTGTGTGAAATTGGTTTCTTGCATATGGTAGATTTCCCACATTTGTTGAAGTTTCTATGAAATCTGGTATAATCAACTTTATCATGTTTAATTCCCCAAATCAATACATCTAAATATAATAATCCTACCAAAATTTCCCATGCTTGCCTCATTAAAGCTAACAAAATTCGAAATCAAATCGCTTCCTTATCTGTCTTTTGTAGTCTACGATTTTTCTACAAGACGTCTACATTGTCTAGAAGTGACAATTCCCCTCACCTAAACCACCCCCATCATTTGACCCATTAACCTAAACCCTAAACCAATACCCAAAATAAACCTAACATTTGACCCATCCCCTCACCTCATATTTAAAATCCTCCTAAGGTTGTTTTTCACCCCGAGAAAAGAAAGAGACCCTTATCAAATGACAGAACAACTTCCCAGAAAATTTTGAACAACCCGAGATATCTCACCCAAACCTATGTTAGTTCACCCTAAATCGACATCGGTTCACCGTAAATCGACGCTGGTTATGCCGAATTAACCAAATAGCCTATATAGACCCATCTAAACCTTTGTAATCGGGGTTGAACCTTCGGCATTGGATTTCCTTATTGCGAATTCGATATTTTTAGATGCAGCAGCAAAGCAAGGATTAATCTGTGATCAACCAAGACAACTAGGTTCACTGGGACAACAGTGAAGCCTCTTCCCAACACCTTCCAACACAGCCACTCTTCCACTGGGATTTAGATCAGTAGCTCACCAAAAATTAAGTGTTTCCCTCTCATCTATTTCAGTTTTTTATTAACATCAGTATTACTCCTGACAAAGGATCTTATCCCTTTATCGCTTTCTTCATTTCTCCTATTCAGCTTACTCCAACCATTGTAATACCTTGCCCAACCACCCACTTGACTTCCTCACCAACCCCAAACCTTCACAACATACCTATACCTCCTCTGTGATCACCCAACACCTTCTACTAACCCCATTCTTTCCTAAAACCTTTAAAGCCCAGACTGTGTAACTTTACCAGTCTTTGACCTAACCGCCGCCAATTCTTTATAACCATTGCGGTTACCTAAACCGTCATCGGTCTCATAAAACTATAGTCGGTCTCGTATTTCCCGATCTCTATTAGAACAGCCACCCATTTGTGACTCGCACTCCAATTTAACCTTATTCTACCTAACCTCGTTTCTTACCTATTTTGACCTATTTGACCTACGCATGATCTCGTGTCTAGGCTAGCCTATTGTGTTTGTATGAGATGCCTAAATCATATTAAACTACGGAGGACAATATTTACTTCATTTTCAGCATTGAATTGTTTTAAACAGTGGATTGATAGCCATCTAGGAAGTATCACACTTCCAGGATCTAGCATATGCTAGGCAGTCCACTACATATATTGTTTAACTCTCTTTAGTGGTCTTGTTTTGATTCTTATACAGGTAGTTCCTCCTAGCCAAAAGGAAGGCCTCACAATCACTTTGATTCGGAATTTAGATACGCACACATACAACCTTCAACCATCCCAAAATAGGTATTCCTCTTACCACCTTTACCTTATCTGTTTCATCAAGTACTTCTTAGAAAACTAAGAAATCAAGCGAAACATTTTGACACACGCGATGGGACCCATTCTGGGGTTCCTTTCATCTTTCTTCATTCCTAGGTGAAAAATTGTGTGTGTTTGTTTCCTTTCTAGTAGCATTCACATTAAAACTTTCTCCTTGGTAACATTCTCTTCTTTCTACTTGCTCTGAAAAACACATTTCTTTTGGTGTATTTAAAAAGAACCTTCTTATTCTTATTTTCTGCATCTTAGTGAAAGAGCATCCCTCTTCTTGTTCATCTATTGTTTTCATCGAATATCATACTTTTGATTTGGGTTTAAAACAAGTGCACTGCATTCTGATTTAGCTCATTAGCTCACATTAATTGAGGGCAACCTATACGCTGGAAGTCATGACTAGCTGATGGTTGACAAACAAATCGTAGAAAAGAACTTCTATCCTTTTCTCTTTCTCTGAGTCTTACCAAACCACACAAAAATTCAAAATACATACATTCTTAAACAACATCCTACTTGGAAGAAGCTGTAGGTGATCACATGATCACGGTACAATGGGCACCCAGCTCATTGCTCTATCGAGTCATACTTCAAAGTGAAGCCCGCCCCTGCCATAACATTCTTGAAACCTCACCCTTTAGAATTCTTTCTTTGTAGGAAGCCTTCCTCACCAAGAAATTATATTGTTCTGTTCATAACATTCAATCCACACAAATAGCATAAGCTAAACAAACGTAATAGAATAGGCACTCTAGGAACATTCTTTCTTAGTGTTCTGCTTGATTTGTGTTTTGAGGTGAGAGCTTTCGATCATTATTTTTCTCTTTCCTTGCACACTCCCAATCATAGTCGGTGTATTCTGACTTCGTCTGAGTGTGCCTGGACCACATCTACATCATTCTCAGACTTCTAGGTTTGATTCAACACCAAATTTTTAAATCACAACCACTTTTCTTATTCTCTGTTTCAATTTCACAGTAACCGGCTATAGTTATCTTTAACCGGCATCGGTTTAACCCAACCGATGTCGGTTTGAAGTCTTCTTGGATACCTATCCAAAAGACACCTATTTCACTTTCTAAGCTATAAAAGGCTCCTATCACCTTTCATATTGTCGTTACTTCAATCACAGTTACCTTACGTCTCATCCTATGTGAAAATTGTCACTCTAGGACCATCATTTAATAGACTGTTGGTTTTTCATTTAACCGCATCGATTTACCCGAACCGCATCGGTCACCTTGTGTTGTTTTACAGCTCACCAGCTAACCTAATTCACTCACTTTGTTGACTATTTTCCTAGTTCTGTTGTGTTCTGTGCCATTCAGACATAATACAGTCTCACCAAATCAGTTCCTACCCACATGGTGCTGACCCGTAGTCGACGAGTGCCCTCGTATTTCACACTAGTTGACTACCGCTCCCACCTAGCCCTTCACCACCTAGCTCTTCACCACCTAGCCCTTCATCACCTAGCCCTTCACCACCTTCCATCTCATCATCCATGGATCCTAATCAACCTATCACCATTCCTACAAAGTGCGACATGGAGTTCGGATGACTCCTAGATCAGAATCCCATTGCTTTGAACCACTACCTCACCCATGCCTCCACTCGAGATGCCTTGGGTAAATTGATTTATGGCATGCCCGTATCCTTACCCCCATCCCTAATGATTGCTTCCACCTCGGCTCCACCTCCTACTATGGTGACCTCACCTATTTTATCCCCATTTGTGTCACATCTAGGTCCCACATCTACTTTGACCGCCACATCCACTACCTCTATATCACCCTCGGTCACCACCATACCTTCATCCACCACCCAAAGCATAACATCATCTCGCACTGTTGTCTCATATATACTAGTTGGAAGGTTACCACCCTTGGTGTTGGTAACCTCTACCCCATTTCAAAATGTTTTCCTTTCTATTCCCTAATCTCTACCTCCCATCTCTACTAGGGTAACTACGACTATCCCACCCTCACATACCTACTACTAGCCGCCTCCTGTTTCATTAGTTATTCAACTGGGTATATACCCCTATGTCTGTCTCTCAATTCCCACCACCTTATTCGACATCACCATACTGGAATTTTTGTATTCTTCATATGCCCAACAACAACCTCCTTTCGCTCCGGGGGGTACCCAATCTTCACAACCTAACAATGACTTTATCAAGTTAATGATGGAAAAGATGCAGACATTAGAAGCATCTATTTCCAGCTCCCGCAATTCTCTCACCTATGATGAGATTTGTAATGATCCTATTCACCCATCCATTCCCATTCACCCATATCTCGTACACTAGGGAGATGCCTAAGTTTAACCACTTTAATAGTAAGGAAGACCCGCAGCAGCATTTGCGATCTTTCAAACATGGGTGTTACTTAATTGCCCATGACAATGCTTTGCTTTTGCGAACCTTTCCCATGTCCCTAACTGGTCCAACATTGGACTGGTATAGTGGATTACCTAGACATTCTATATTCTCATTCAATCAAATAGCTCAAGCCTTCTTGGATCATTTTTTGATTAATGTCATCAAGAAGGTTACCATGACCGATCTTTATTCCACACGTCAATATGATGATGAATCTATCACAGATTTTGTCACTCGTTGGTGTAGCCTAATCAACCAACTCACTTTCCAATTACCTGCAAACTGAACTCATAGAGCTCTTCACACGAGCATGTGCTAGACATATCTCACCTACCTTATAGGTGCAAACCTTCCAAACATTTGATGAGGCTTTCACCATGGCACGTAAGCTCGAAATTTGCGCCATCGAAGAGAATAAGATACAATTACGAAACAAGAACTCGTTTAAATCACACGATACTTCCTCTTCCTCAAAACCTCAGATGAGTTATTCCAAAGCCAAGGGAACTGCCAACACATTTGTACTTAAGGCTGACCCTACCCATCCATCTAATTAGGCTAAACCTTCATCCAATTTGTCACCGGTCCAAGCCTTCCAATTCAAATGAGAACAAAAGAAATACACCTCAATTGGGGAACCATATTCATCTGTTTTAGAAAATCTTATTAAAGCTAATGAAATCACCCTTCCTCCTATCAAACCACATATTGGTTTTGAACCCTTTTGCCCCATACCAGGTTGGTTTAAGGAAAATGACTATTGTAACTATTACCATGTAAATGGTCATAGTGACAACAATTGTATCACCTTTAAAAACATTATTCATTGAATTCTCGAGAGCGGCGAGTTAGTCCTAGATAACCCTAATGCACTCCGCCAATCAAAATATTCATATATTCAAGAAACCATTTCCTAACCATTCCCCATCTAATGGTCAAACTAGTGATTCCTCACACAATGAAAGTAATACACGTGAGGTACAAGTTATCTTTACTGACTTGCCACTTGTTTCCCAAATATATCCTATCCCCTCCATCGAGGAAATCCTAGCCTGAAATCCTCTACCCACACAGAACCTACTTTATCTGCTCCTCTACCCATGAGTAAAGACCTTCACCTCCCCATACACTTGTGGAGGAGTCTCTTGCTCACACCAATATCATTTCCCTTCAACTTCCCTACCCAAAGTGAATCGCTACCAATTGTACCTCCTCTACCCATAGAGGAATGCCCATCATCTCCTCCACCTATTCAAGATCCAATAGATTTTCCGTTACCACTCGGTGACCATTCTCCATCAGCTACCCAAGATCTTGTGGACCTCCTTTTGGCTCTCTTACCTACAGAGGCCGAATCCAATGAATTCCCTATTTCTCAGACACATTTTACAGAATCCCCACTCACCCCACATCTACCTCATCTACCACAGTGCCGTTCTCATGTTTGGCTGACCACCTAGACTATGTTGATAGGTCTTCACTTTGGGGGCGTCTCTTACTCCCGGTCTCGACCCAAATGCAATCATCTTCCACTGACACTTCTACCATTTATCTGAAGATGTTTCAACAACCCAAACCGCACATGAACATAACTCTCGATACATCTTCTATTACATCATCCTCATCTATACCCGCCCCTCTACTTGTTAGCCAACGTGTTCCAACACCATCTCTTGTATCTAAACCCACTAGTGTTCTAGGGGTCACACCCACATCAAACCTTGCACATCCTCCTAGCAAGATACACTTGACCAAATCTTCCAATATACCTATTGAACCAATCCCTCAACCTAAATGAAAACCCAACCTTCTAATCTACATGCACCGACCTTACCAACTACACCTTTATCACCTTCACCCCTACCATCCATCTTGGGACCTCACCCCTCTAACTTAACAAAATCTACTCTCCCTAGGGGTAAACCTAAAATTCCCTTGACCCCTTCACAACAGCCTGCAGCTCTTCCTAGGAAAACCTTGTGTCCTTCATCACCATCTATAACTTATTTACCTCATATACCACCATTACCTTTTATACCTCCTTCATTACCTATGACATTTTCTTCCACCTCACCTATAACTCCCTCTCGACCTCGACCAACACCTACTTGATGCACATTAGTTGTCCCCATGGGTCACTCGTCCGCTCCCACCATCTACCTTGCCATCTACATCACGTGCTCCCCCTACACCTCTACCTAAGAAAAAACACCAAAAATTGAAAAAATCGTTAATTTCCAAAGAGGTGGTTAAACTTACCCCTCTTTTTGTTGCTGCACCTACACCAAAGAAAGTACAACCCAAATCCAAGATTGCATCACCTCAACTACCACCACAACTACCCAATCTTCCAACCAAACCTACTTTTACTTTGCATTGTGATCCACTAGTGGGATCATACGCCACCATCTTGGCTAACCTCTTGGAAAGCTCTGCTATCACCCTCCCTCCTCTTAGACCTTATGACCCTCTTAAACCTAAACCAAAAGGGTTTGATGATACTAAAATTTACGCTTACCATCGTGTGCCAGGGCATGATGTTGAGAACTATAAGGATCTAAAGGTTTCCCTCATGCAATTATGTCCTTCTGACCCCAATTTTGATGACGATGACCTCCTAGATGATGAACCTATTTCACCCTTGCCACCTTCTTCACATCTTCCTCCTACACCTATACCACAACCTCCACCCTCACAGCTCCTAGAGCCACCCCTGAAATTTGAAATTAACATGGTTCGCATCGAAAACTTACCCTGCCACCACCTAAATGTCATTGCGCCCGGTGACCTCATTGGGATTTTCTCCTCCACTAGGTTTTTTCCTACATGTCATTATACCACTTACCCTACACCTTCTCCATTTTCCAACTTCCCTCAAATCAACATGATACATGTCACTACACGTGTGCATAAGGGCAAAGAAAAGGAAACTGACCCACCAACCAATCCTATACCCAACATACCATCTGCACCCATACCTAAAATAACTATCTCAGAGCCCCACATACCCCATTTATAATGGCGTCACACATCACACCATGCTCAAACAACTGCACCAATCTCCCCTCAAAATGTCCTTATATGACCTCATCCAAACCTCGGAATCCCATTGTCAAGCTCTCATAGAGGTTCTTCAATCTATTAAGGTTTTACCTAATGACCCCACACCTGTAGCATCTATTATCACGCCACATCATGTCACCTCATTCACCAAATTTCCATCTACCTCATCACCTCCATCTGCTTCACCAAGTTGCTATCCTTAGTTTCTCGGATGATGAAATTATCCCCTAGCAAACCAATGACCCGAGATCCCGCACTTTTCATTTATGTCCGTATCGATAATATATGCATCCGACATGTTATGATTGATGGGGGCACTAGCATTAACATCATCTCCTCTCATGCATTTGAACAAATGCGCATACCCAACAACTGCATGCATAAACATCCAGTCATGTTGCGTTCATTCAATGACGCTATCACCTCTACACTCGGCACTATCATCCTCCACATTCGTGTGGGTCCCCGTACTATTCCCGAGTTGTTCTATGTTTTGGAAGGGAGTTTCAATACAATTTGTTGCTCGGTAGACCCTAGATTCGTGCCATGGGTTGTGTTCCTTCTACTTTGCACCGATGTGTAAAGTTCGAACATGAAGGACATTCCTATACCATTCCAACTGACCCATCACCTTTCAAAACCTGCAACATGCTTTACCAGCCCAATGATGTCCTTATACTTGTTAAGGCGTCTACCTCCCTAATTGCATCTTCTTCATACATGACCCCATCCACCAGTGCCATTGCAACCTCACCTTCGCCCAAATATTCTATTCCCGCCGTTGTTGTCACATTTACCAGTCACACATCAGCTTCCCAACTAATTGACACCTCTACCAATCTAACTTCTAACGCTTCCTCCATTCTCACCTACAATATATCAACCATTGATCCTTGGAAGGTTTTTTCAATGCCTCACTATGGGGAGTATCGCCTGTATAATGTTAATACATTCCTTACTCCACAAGAGTATCGAAACCTTCACCAGCATTCTCATTATGATCACCGCATAGGTGAGTGTCTCCTTTATGGTCCTCCCCACCTCCGTACCCATCTTACCTATGGGGGACTTGACATTTCCACTTACACACCCGACCTTTTTCGGTGACCTTCGCCGCTTACCAACCGCCACTTTGCTCACACTTTCTTACACCGTTGTGCTGGAAGGGTTTCAGATTTGGCCTTTATGAACAAGGTCATCACACCATTATTTCATGTACCACGTGAAAACACAATGATTTTAGTGGAATTAGTTTTACCGAACTACCCGCCAAAAGCCTCGTATTGAACTCATCAAGACATTGACCCCTCTCCACCTTCTTCACCTACCCCGCCTTCACCACCTTCACCCACGGAGTCAATGGATCTTGAATCTATCCCTCCTACATTTTATTTTCATAAATACCATTTCCTTGGGGCCTCTGACCTATCACCGCGATGGCGAGGCTCCTTCCTCTCTTCCTTTCTTGTATCCTAACATGATAGGGGATGATACTCCTTCTATTATTGTCATTCACTGCCAAGATGATGAATCCATACTCACTTACCTTGGTGCTGAAGACTCTTATATTCACTAGTTGTTACCTTCTGAGATGTAAACAATGTTGAATGAATCAACTATCGAATTCAACATCCACACTCAGGACAACCCTCACATTCTCAAGATTGGCCAATATCTAGATGCTGCTGAATAGGAAGCCCTCACTTCTTTTCTTAAAAATCATAGCCATGTTTTTGCTTGGTCCTATGTTGACATGTCTAGCATTGATCCCACTATCATGGTCCACAATATTGTAACCATTCCCGATGCCAAACCTGTAAAACAAAAGTTGAGGAAAATGCACCCTCGCATCGCTCTTCTTGTCAAAGCGTAACTTCAACGCCTTCTCTCGGTTTCATTCATCTTACCCATCAATTACCCCCAACGGATTTCTAACATCGTCCATGTCACTAAGGTGATAAGGGGACTTTGCATTTTCACCGATTTCCATGATCTCAACCTTGCCCGCCCAAAGGATAACTTTCCTCTGCTTGGAATTGACCAGGTTGGTTGACCTTACTGCTGGCCATGAGATGCTATCACTAATGGATGGTTTCTTGGGTTATAACCAAATCTTTCTTGCCCCAAAGGATCAACACAAAACCACATTCATTACCCCTTGGGGACCTTCTACTATTGAGTCATGCCTTTCAGCCTTAAAAATGTTGGTGCCACCTATCAATGAGCTATGACCTACATCTTCCATGATATCATGCATCGCATATTGGAAAATTATGTGGATGATCTCTTGCCAAATCTAAACGCTGCGCCAAGCACCTCACCATCCTTGAAACCATCTTTGACTGCCTCATTAAGTATTGCGTCCACCTTCAACCTAAAAAGTGCATCTTTGCGCTCTCAGAAATATCTTGGGATTCATAGTTTCTCTTCGTGGTATAGAAGTTGATCTGCTAAAGTCAAGGCCATTCGGAAATGCCTCCACCCACTAACCTTCACCGCCTTCGTAGTTTGCAGGGAAAGTTACAATATATTCATCGATTTATTTCCCAACTCTCTCGACCGTTGTCAACCATTTCATCACCTTCTTAAAAGGATATCTCTTTCAAATGGGATGATGACTACCACAAAGCTTTTGATTCCTTAAAACAGTACCTTCTCTAACCACCCGTACTTATTCCACCTAAAGACAACCAACCTTTCTACCTATACATCTCTGCTACAAATCACTCTTTATGGGCTATGATCGCTCATTGTGATGAACAACATAGGGAATAGGGGTTTTATTACATAAGCCATACCCTTCTAGACTACAAAACCCGATACAATCACCCTGAAAAAATTTGCTTAGCCTTAGTTTTTTTACCACCAAACTTTTCCATTACCTATTCAACCACAAAACCTACATTGTGATCAACACTGACCCCTTACACTTCATGTATGCTAACCCTTACCAAAATCAACGTGCCGCACATTGGCAAGCGATGCTTCTTATTGACCTAGACCTCAAATTCATCCACCAAAAATCTATCAAGGGCCAGGCCATTGCTGACCAGCTCACTGATGTGCATCTTTCTAGGAATCAATCTTCAAACTTTGATTTCCCTGACAAATCCATTGCTAACCTCTCTTTGGATGATGACCCTTACCAAATGACCTTATTCTTCGATGGTTCCAAATGTCAAAGATGGGGTGGTGCAGGGAATTATCCCCATTCCTATTGATGGGGAACTATACGTACCCAAAATTGTAAGGTCTTGTCTCGCTGAAATAACGCAACACATCCCCCAATGATGATACAGATCTCTTCACAAGGTGTTCGGGATCCGAAAAGCTCTCCAAGTGTGCGTTAACATCCCACATGCCCCACTTAGCCCCGCGAGCTTTATTTTTCCCTTTTACCCTCTTTTTTGGCCTTTTTCTCTTCAGTGATGAAACCGCCGCCCTGCCTAGGCGGCGGTCTCGTGACCGCCACCCTGAACAGGGCGGCGGTCCTATAACCGCCGCCCTGCTCAGGGCGGCGGTCCTTTATGCATTTTCCAAAAATCTCTTTTAACACGACTCACATAATTTCAATGTTTTACTAGCTTTCTTTCACTACCATAAGCTTGCATTTATGATTCTGGTTCCCTGGAATAGTGTTTTACCATTGTTTATAGTTTAAGAGTTCTATTTGGTTTTTACCTTGGGTAAATGCAAATGCTATAAATAGTTGGCTTGTGCTCAAGCAAATGGCCCCTCAAATTTTCCTCTGATTTCTCTTTGCAATAGATTTATTTTTCATTTTGCTTAGAATGCTTAGTTTCTTTCATTGCATGCTTAGTTAGCATTGTTTTACTGTTAGTAAGCCACATATCCATCTTGTGCAAGTACTGCTGTTATTTTATCCAATCCATTAGAATAGGATAGTCTGTTTACCAATAGGAAGCCATTAAAGTTGCAGGTTTTGTTCTTCAAACATGATAGTTTCAGGTTCTGGACGCTTTATGTTGCATGACTCGCAATAGATCCCGCTAGGAATTGCATAAGCCAAGCTCTGTACTCTTACGCTATCCCTCTCCTACTCGCATTGTATTGATGCCCAGTATTCGAACTACCTTTATCCCAATATCTACTTCGCTGATGCTAGCATTACACGCTTTTTGGATCCACGTGAACACGAAGGAACGAGGAGATCACATTGAGGGGACAAGATCGCACACACCATCAGATTTGCCACTGTTCTGTAGAATCCAGGTTCTAGCTTTCAAAGTTTTAGTTAGAATCATATCAAATAGAGTAGTTAATTGCTTTATTTCAGTTAATTCTACTCTCGATATTGTCAGGGAAGATGTGGGGATTGATAGTTTCTGAGAAACTATGATTCACTCCTCACTTCTGAGGTAGGATCGAGAGTCTTGCAAATAGATTAGATAAGTTATTTCATTGTTTAGAATAGATCTACAAATTGCACACATAAAATAGCTACACTTGGTTATTTTGTTTTTTTAAGTTGTTATTTTAGCTGTCAATTCTAGATATTTTAAATAGTTGTTTTCTTAAATTCATAAAGTTCATCAGAAAACACAAAAATAGGGAATCATATATGCTATAGATATACTTCACATAGTTAAATTTCATTTTACTGTAGTTCATTTTACATTGTTGCTTTTGTATGACAATTACGGGACCTAGGAGCCCAGGGAATACGTATTCGAGCCAATCGTGCCTCAGCCCAATCTCATCACAGCAATAACTGATATAGATCAAAATCTTAGGATCCAAGTCTTCCAAACAACGGTAAGCTTGCAACAAATCAATTCCCAGTTGAGCGGGTTAAACGTAGAAGATGACCAAGCACACACATTTTGGTCGAATCAACCAAACTACAGATTACCCTAGGCAACGTTCATATGACTGTAGAAGGGCTCGAAAGAGAACAAACCTTTGGTTGTGATCCTTTGGTCCCACAGCCAGGCACAAGAGACACTCTTACAGATATAGATACTAGCCTAAGAATTCAGGTTACACGAACGCCTGTAAGATATTATGAGAAAATCACACAGTTATTGATCCTAAATATAGAAGCTGAGAAAGCATACGATTACTGGATACTAGGGATTAGGACTTGATTCCACGCATGACCATAACAGGTCCACAACAACTAAGAGTCTACGGTTGTGACCCACAAATCCCGCAGCCCAACGAATCCATAGGAGAAGTAGACATAGACACTGGCCTACGCACACTAGTATTCCGGTCTACTCCACTTCCACCTATCATCATCGAACAATTATCCTTGCTAAACACAGCAGCTAACAGAGCTAGGGAATTCTGGACTAGGCCAGAGAATCACCCATAGAAGTAACTATATCCATCATTCATTTCATGACCCTGTCCGGAGACATACACGAAACTATCCCGGGTCACTTTCCACGTATTCCACAACCTATAGATCGAATCACGCCAGAGCTCGATATTGATTGGAGCCTTCAAGAAGTCATCCTTGCCGATCGATCTATCACACCAGTTCAAGTTAGGAGGGCCTTCTTTTCCTTAGATTCGCAAGTTCCGCTAGTGTGTATTGAAGACATTAGATTGCCTAACTAGTTTTTCTGCATCTCACACATATTCCATACCCACCGGCTGTCTCGGCACGACCTCGGGAGGTCGGGTGCGAGGAAGAGTTACTTGTAGATTCCCATGCTCACATGTCACTTTTCCATCATACAAAATTGGTGAACCCAACGTGAAACTTCCTACTTTCTAGTTCGGAGTCATATTATTACGTGTTCTTCCAAATTAGTATACTTTTCATCTTTTCCACCTCATTGGCTTTCACCATCACCTTCACTCCTTCCCATTATTCTACGGGTATTCATATACCCCCTGAATATGTCGGGATTCGATGCATATGGCAGACCCCTCTTGGGTCTTGAGGCATACTACGCCCAACAAAATAGACAATCATCACCCTCGCTCTCAGTGTGGGGTGACAACTATTCAACTAATCAGTTGTCAACACAAACTCCAAGGATCAGATATAGCTCGTCCTTCCAAATAGAGGAGTTGGAACAACTCGCTCAAACGCAACAAACAGAGCCTTTAGGCTTGAACAATATGATGTTCACTGGAGAATCTGGTTCATCTCCTCAGGTACTACTTAGACCACAAATTAGTAGGTAATCAGACTCATACCGAGGTTTAGACAATGAATGTTTGGTATATTATGCCAGGAATGAACAACGCTCTTGGAGTATGTACCCACCTATAGGAGGTTTACAAACACAACCCGAGGTCTCTTTTCAAGAAAATAATTCCATCCCATTACATATAGGAAATGCCCTCGGGGAAACTTGGCAGGGCAGTGATCAGTTCATAGCGGGGTATCATAGACCTATACAACACCATGATATACAACAAACGCCACCAAGGCAGAATATCGTGACTTCACCAAATGAAGTCATTTCAACTCTAATAGAAAAGGTTAGAGGGTTAGAACTTGCCCAAGCAAGTCAAAATTCACAATTCATACAAGCGGAAGTTCCAATCCTCCACACTATCCTATCCAAGTAGATCTCCTCACAGAAGTAGGCACGTTAGGCATGACTCCTCAGTATTCACAACAAACGCCAACTAGACCCACCATCTCTAACACTGTTCCTCCCGGTCTAGTACAAAACAATCCATTCATGGACAATACCCCGTCATACTTAAACATGTACTCCAAATCGCCACAAGGGGATATGTTCTCCTCTCCCGGCATGTTTTCTCAAACACAGGGGCTTCCTTATGCCCCTACCAACACATACGCTACACCATGTCAACAACCCATTCCACCGCTGCTTCCTCAACAGGCACCATCAATGGTCGAAACATATGCGATAGGGACTTACTCAGAATATTTGAAAGAGCCCTTGGATTTCACCATACGAAGCATCATGCTTCCAAGACCTCTTCCCAATTTTCCCAAATACAAAGGTGAGGGAGATCCAAACGCACATATCAAAGCTTATGCTACAGCCATTCGAGAACTACTCCCATGGGATGGGGTTGTTGCTAAGATATTCCCAAAAACTTTGGAGGGCATCGCTCTCGACTGGTATTATAGAATACCTGAGGCTTCCATCCATTCATTCAAACAACTCATTTCAGAGTTCATTAAGGCCTTTGACATGAATAAATTATTAAGAACAAGAATCAGGGAGTTCTTACACATCAAGCAAGAACATAACGAATATGTCACCCATTTCATCCAAAGGTGGCGTACAGTTCTTTATTCCTCGGCAAGTGCTCCCAATATGGATCAGATGGAACTATGTGATTTATTCCTTCATTCTCTTAGTAGAGAAGTGAAGGAAGAAGTCCAGAAGTTTCCACTAAGGACTTACGATGAAGTACTTGAGAGCGCTCTTCGAATAGATCAAGCGGCAATTGACAGTGGTCACAAAACATATGGAGCAAACGGGAGGTTAATCACCCCCAACTAGAACACCACAACTTATCCTACTACCACGAATGTCAACCAAGGACCTAAAATCCTTAATAAAAATTGGGGTGTAACAACAGATGGAGTAACCGATCAGCCTAAGAAGGTAAATGTTGTCAATACTCCATCACAAATAAACAACCAATGAAATAACAACTTTACCTCGACAATCAATACAGTGGATTTTAACCATCCACAACAACAACAACAACAACAACAATGGCAAAATCCCATACAGGGTCCAAGCCAAAATTCAACTAGGTACCAAAACCAGAATTCAAACCAAAGACAACAAATGCAAAATTTTAATAGACAACGGTTTGATCAAAATTTTGGGCCACAATACACATCAAACCAAAAAACTAGGAATTACAATCCTAATTCGTATTGTGGTTTCCAAAAAATTCGGGGCCATGAAACTAGAACGTGTCGTGACTACAATAAATTCATGCAACGCTTTCCAGATGAACAAAGACAACTTTTCATGGATATGTTCTTGACAGATCCTACATCACCAACATCAAATAATTTTTCAGTAGTTTCCCCTCAAAACGCACCCCTAAAGATCTTTAATGATCCACTCCCAAATCATGATAACAACAGGCTAAATCTAACTAGGACGAACAAGGGTGTAATGACAAGAAACAATGATTATGAAGCCTCGACTTCACTAAATCCATCGGTTGCGCCACAACTGGGAAGTCAGCCACGACCTAAGGTAGTCGGTTTAGTGGAGTTAGATGCTGAACTACCCATCAAAGCTATAACAAGGATGCGAGAGTATTTTTCTCAGCCAAGTCCAAGCCACCTGCCAAAGGTGGATAACATCCAACAAATCGTAGCAAAACCTGTGGGTTCCTATGATTTAATTAATGACCTAACAAAAACCTTCTCGCACATTTCATTTTTAGATTTACTAAAGAAATATCTTGCTCACAGGGCTACTCTTTTAGAAGCATTAGGTTTAGGTCATTTAATTAACATCACTCCACCTCCTGAAACACAGGTAAATCATATAGACTTTGATGTTCATCCTCCGGGGCAGGCGGATAGGGACGTCGAATTCATATTCGAGATAAACAAAATGCCGACAGATGCTGAGATCGCATGCCAAGGTGATCCAGCCTTACATTTGCAAGTATGGGTTTATAACAACTATGTAAAGCGTGCAATGATAGACGATGGGGTAGTAGTTAACATAGTCCCCTTCTCTTTCCTTCAAAAGCTAGGGTATGGAGAAACCAATTGTTCCACAACTCGAAATACACTAAGGGGCTATGATAGCCTTAAAGCCACCTCGGTTGGAACTATAATATTACCGGTCACCTTAGGACCCAAAACCATCTTGACTGAGTTTTATATTATAGATCGGGAAACTAACTATAATATGATCCTCGGTGACCATGGATACACCGTATGAAGGCAATCCCTTCTACACTATTTCAAGAAGTAAAGTTTTTACACTTAGGAAAGATATTTGTGGCCAAAGGTGATCCAAAACCATTCGATGTACACCTAGCTGACTTAAAGAAAATACTAGGCATGCATTCGGAGTTTGAACTCCCAAAAAACCAACTTAATAAACCTACCAACCCAAAACCAAAATAAAATTTGGTACCTACGATAGATCTTGAAACTATGAGCCTAGCCAAGGCAATCCCAACCCCCAAAGATGAGGCTAACACCGTAGAAACAGTATCATTAGGAACTACTACAAAAATCATTGAATTAATAGAACAAGATCTACCAATGTTCTTACCATTTGACTCTGCGGGCATGGGATGTTCCCTAGGCATTGGCTCTCTTCCAGCAGAGGATCTCTGTATGGTGGAAGTAGAATACACAAACACAACAGATATCCCAGTGTCCATATTCCCAGCTAAATATTGGACACTCCATTTTGATGGAGCTAGATGTCATTACGGAGCGGGGGCAGGTGTAATCTTTACTTCCCCTGAAGGAAAAGTCTTACCTTTCACCTTCAAACTAAATTTCAAATGTACAAACAACGGCACTGAGTACGAAGCCCTCCTCCTTGGCCTCATTTTAGCCAAAAGGATCGGTGTTAATAATATCAGGGTGTTAGGAGACTCACAATTGGTAGCAAACCAAGTCTCTGAGATATATGAAACCAAAGCCGAGCACTTACAGCTTTACAAAACAGCTGTGTTAGATTTAAGCAAGGAGTTTGACTTCATATCAATTGAAGCAATCCCATGAGAACAAAATCTTCTCGCTGATTCAATAGCAACTTCAGCATCATGTTTTACTCCAAGCAATAAGTTAGAGGATACCCATTTCATGATATCCCTTCGTGATGAACCATTGATAAAAACAATGACAAATTCTCTTTTAAATGGAAATGAATCTACTATCCTAGACCACATTGATAGTGATATGGCCACTCTGAATTACTTAAACGCCTATGCGGCACTACATCTCTCCTATCATATGATAGATTTGTCCTTAATCCCACATTCATCTTCCTACTTCGGAAATCCCATGATGGATCTTCCCTCGGAAATGGAACCTAGCGTATACACAGTAGAAAATAGGGACGATTTGGATTTACCTCTAGCCCCACCTGAGTTTGAAGAAGGTAACGCCTCTTTGATCAAAGAAACGATTGATATTAACATCGGAATGGAAGATGAACCAAGGATATTGAAACTAGGATCCTCGTTAACCCCAGAGGAAGTAGAAATACACACTCGGATCCTCAAAGAATATCAGAAGGTGTTTGCATTTAATTATAAGGAAATGATAGGGGTTGCACCCCACATTGTGGTGCACAACCTCATCACTAAATCAGATGCAAAACTAATTAAACAAAAATTGAGACCCATGAAACCCAAGGTCACTCTCATGGTGAAAGAAGAGGTAATAAAACTCCTCCAAGTAGGATTCATCAAACCAATCGATTACTCCCAATGGGTATCTAATATCGTTCCCGCTCTCAAGAAGAATGGGAAGATACGCATCTCGCATAGATTTCGAGACATTATCAAAGCATGTCCTAAAGACAACTTCCGTTGCCATCTATTGATGTCATTGTTGATGCAACAACTGGGTTTGAACTTTTGTCTCTCATGGATGGATTCTCGGGATACAATCAAATTAAAATATCTGAACAAGATCAAGCTAAAACCATGTTTATAACTCCTTAGGGAACTTATTGCTATGCTGTTATGCCATTTGGTCTCAAGAACGCTGGTGCTACATACCAGCGAGCTATGACATATATATTCCATGATCTAATTCATAAAATCATGGAATCCTACATAGATGACTTGTTGGCTAAGGCCAAGAAGCGTTGTGACCATCCGGAAGTACTCCACGTCATTCTCTCACGTCTGATAGAATACGGAGTCACACTAAATCCAGAAAAATGCGTCTTTGGTGTAACAGGAGGGAAGCTCCTAGGTTACATCATATCGTCACGAGAGATAGATGTTGACCCAACCAAAATTCGAGCTATCCTCGAAATAGTCCCACCTTCGGATGAATCTGGAATCGATCATTTCTCGAAAATTGGGTGCAATCCGAGATTCATCTCGGACTTAAGCTTTGCCATCCATCCTATCAACAATCTACTCAAAAAATATTATAATATTGATTGGACTGAAGACTACAATTAATCTTTCAACGCAGTTAAGTGTTTCTTGTTATCACCACCTATGCTAATGCCACCTAAGCTAGATCACCCGTTAATTTTATACTCACGAGCTACCAATGTCTTGCTAGCCTATATGCTGGCTCAAGAAGACGATGACAAGAGAGAACGTGTGATTTATTTCATTAGCCAAACACTGCTCGACTATGAAACGCATTATACACAAGCAGAATGAGAATGCCTCGCCATAGTCTTTGCAACCAAACGCCTAAGACATTATATGCTAAATCAAGAAACAAGGGTCATGGTAAAAACGGACCATTTACGAACTTTTCTCACGCAAGGGTCCTTATCTAAGAAGGCTGGACGTTTTATAACCCTAATGGGAGAATTCAAATTAACATTTGTAAATCAGAAATCAGTTAAGGGACAAATCATCGCAGATTGGTTAGCTGATAACCCATTAGATGGAGGCAATCTAGTAGATCTAGATTTTCCAGATGAGTGCGTATACTACATCAAAACCCGACCTTCTATCTCTGAGTGTCCCTGGTACACTGATATCATTAATTATATCATGGACCATACATATCCAGAAGGGGCTACACAACAACACAGAAGGCAGCTACGCATTATCATAGAAAAATACGTCATTATAGAGTAAGTGCTCTATCGAAAGCATTCGATGGAATGCTTCTAAGATGTGTCGATGCAAAAGAATCCAAGAAGATTCTCCACGAATCTCACAGTGGAATGTGTGGAGGCCACTTCGGTGGCCATGCCACCGCTCACAAAATACATCGAATGGGCTATTTCTGGCCCACTCTAGAACACGATGCAGTAGAGTTTGTACGCAGGTGTCATAAGTGCCAAGAGTTCTCCCATGAGATCCACATGCCAGCACAAACTCTACAACCAATTGCTACTCCATGGCCCTTTTCTACGTGGGGTCTCGACTTGATAGGGAAATTCTCTCCCTCGTCTACAGATGGCCATAATTTTATAATCATGGCCACCGAATATTTCACCAAGTGGGTAGAGGCTATGCCTCTTACTACTGTACCGGGTTCTGTAATCACCAAATTCATTTTGAACCAAATCATTTGTAGGTACGGTGTCCCGCAAGTCATTATCTCAGATAATGGGACTTCTTTTAAGAATGATGAAGTTCATGAATTGTGCAATAAATTTAAAATAAGCCATCATACGGCTTCCTTGTATTATCCACAAGCCAACGGACAGGCTGAAGCAACAAATAAAACAATAAAATCCATTCTCCTTAAAACGGTGAAAGAAAACAAATGAGATTGGCACTTGAAGTTATATCCAGCCTTATGGGCCCACCGAACCTCAATAAGAACACCAATGGGAGCAACTCCTTTCTCACTAGTATTCGGGGCAGAAGCAGTTCTCCCGCTTGAGGTTGAAATACCCAGTCTCCGCATTTCATTACAAGGGATTCTGGATGAAGACGCTTACAGAGAAGCACGTATTTCCCAACTAGAAAGCCTAGATGAAACTAGGTTAGATGCTGAACAGTGGCATAGAGTCTATGCTGACCGGATGTGCTGGCAATATAACAAGAAGGTCTATGAATGTGACATATATGAAGGTGATCTAGTTCTAAGATTAGACAGCCGGATCGACAAGAAGACCGGCGAAGGAAGGAAGTTCCAGCCTAAATGGTTGGGCCCATACCGAGTCATGAAGGACTATGGAAACGGTGCATACCTCTTATGTACGCTAGAAGGTGAGGAATTTGGTGAAATAGTCAATTCCCTACACCTCAAGTGGTTCTACGCGTAAGCAGCTAGCACTACTTATATATATATATATCTACATTGCATCTTCATATAGATTAGGATCATATTGTCCGCTTGTTTCGTACACAAATTGTGATCAAGGAATCTATTCTCAAAAGCAATTCATTACAAACTCATGATGTTGTTGGCATAAAAACTTTAATCATACTTCTCCATTTTCATGATATCATCAAATTATCTCGAATCATTTTATCAAATAAAGCTAGACATGACAAAGTCTTAACGGTAACCATGCCAAGATCTGCAAGTTTATTCTCACTTTTGGTTTCTTCTTAGGGTGGGTGTCTTGCCTATGGTCTATTCTAGAAGCTTCATGGTGTCACATCTATCCCATATGTATATCTCTTTGGAAATAAACACATACTGACATTTTACTCAAGTAAACAAGTCAAACATTGATCAAATAGAAAATTTTAATTTTACACATTTCCTTGCCCCACCAACCTTTGGTGATGAGCTTGCATCTCTTACTAGTGACGTAGGGTTGGGAAAGGATGGAAATGCCCTTACTCACCTATGCTTGGCCCACAGTGATAAACCCATGCTTCTTACTAGTAGCATGGGGAAAAGTGTAGGGGGTCCTCTTGACAAACGAATACAAAAGGTCATACACAAATAATGCAAACCTTGAAGCTTTGAGTCAAAAACAAATGAATCAGATGTTCAAGATTCCAAGAGAGTTAAAATCCTAAAAACCCAGATTTTGTCTACTATGTGGCCATCTACGGATCTAAGTCTGGATAAACTGCAAAGCAAGTTACATCTAAAACTATGAAGTCACTCGAGTGGAGTGGGCTTGTGATATCCTAATTTGGTTCCGCCAAAGCTTTGTCTATCTTTCATCAGTATCATTTCAAACACATCTCATAACTTGTGCCCTTCCCAACTCTCGGTGATAAGCCCTCGCATCTTACTAGTTGCGTGGAGTTGGGGGTAGGGGTAGGTTTATCTGTTCATCATACTAGTTTATATTCATCACTTTGCCAAAACAAACATGAAGTATCCAAAATTGCTTACAGAAGCTAAAATTCAAAATCACATTATATCTACATCATCATATATCAGCATCATGAAATACAAAAAGAAATTCAAACACTTGCATCATTTGTTCGCCATTGCATACATTCTAAAAAGCATATAAACATACATCATAGTATACATGAGGAAACTGGAAATAGAAAGTAAGCCATGAATGCCAAGGATTTGATCCAGAACAAATATACATATATATAAATGATCAACATTTATGTACAATGCCATCATGCACTAAGCATGGTCAAAACACTCAAAGAGCCCGGGATATACAAAATAATGTATCATACAAAAATCTACGAGAGCCAAGTGGCTTCTCAATCCCTATGAGACCCCTCTGAAGGCGCATGCCCACGCCTAGGACTTTGGCTACGCCGGCGCTCTGAGTGCACAGAGGGCTCAGGATCTCGAGGGGCAGCCGCAGTCTCACCACGAGAATGGCTCCTCATCAGGTGCTCACCATCCTATACCCCGCTAACTCTATGCGGAGAGTCGATACCATCCTGGCCACATGCCAGACTAGGGCGAAGATGTCAGTATGTCTACCGGCTACTGAAGGCTCCCCAGCGTCCACGGACAACTCTGCGCGGGTCCTCTCCATGGGGATCATCAGGGTATCAGTGCATACCCTGCGAATCAAATCTCGCCACTCATCGGCGGTCTCTGCAAACAAAGGAGAAAACAAATTAGAAACCAAACAAGAAATTAGAAATACAAGATAGCAACTAAGGAGATCCTAACTAAAAACAAACATTAAAAGGGAGAGAGGGTAACTTACTCGGATCACCAGGCCTCCAGGATGGATCTATAGGATCAGCACCTACCACGGATGTCGCTGCCGACTAAGGGGCTGCTCCTATGGCTGGAGCAACATAGCACCCCGCAATAGACTCATCCTCCCCATGGCCCTGGGAGAGTGGCTCCTCTGAAACCAGAGTCACCCTCTCTGCACTCTGCTCGGCCCTCTCTGCCTGCATGATATCCTGGGTATCATGCCACTCAGGATCACTTGTCCTCGGTCTCCTCCTCTGTCTCCCCCCTGTAAACTCCTCAGACTTAGAGTCTATGTCAATGGGGTCATCACTGCTATGGGCAGGACCCGCAGCAATTTGAAGCAAAGGTGCCTGAGGCGCACCGGCTCTCCCTCTAGCACGTACTATCCTCCTGGCTGCAATAGGAATGCCAAGAGTAACCATTGTCTAACCCTAGCCTCTAGGCCCCCCTCTGGCCTCTCGGACTGATCTCGTATCTCGGCACTACCGGGAAGCATACCCATGTAGGGTAGGCCAAACTACTGAGGAACTCAATGCAAAGGGGTGTATCTCCACTCGCCCCACCCTATCAATAAGCTACCCTATGGTGGAGCAGGAGATCAAAGTAAGAGCCTCCTCACCCCATATACCTGCCATAGTCTGGTATGGTGTGGCCTCCATGTCGGCAGTAGTCAAGGAAGAAACTGGCTGATGAGGTGCTCTAAGCACCGACATGTCTGTCCATCTAGCTACCCTCACAACTCCGGGGTCTATCACCTCTACACCTCTACCATAAGGGATGAAGTGCTCGTAGACCCAACTCATGACTAGGGTCGGGTGGCTCAAGGACTGCCCCTATAAACGGACTACCCTGTATAAGTCATGGTAGGTGGTCCCAAGAATGTCTGCTCCCCAGGCATATATCCGACCGTGTCCCTCTATCTGTGTAATAATGGGGGACCAGCAGTATAACAAAGTGTCTCCTCCCTTGTCCCCAATTAGTCTCGAGGCAAGGATCCCCATGATGGCCTGGCGAAGTAAGGGGATGGGAAAAGTAGGAATGGATTGAACTCTAACCCCCTTCTTCGACCCCATGGAGATGACTGCATCTCCCATGTATGTAGCCCACTGTGCAATCTGGGCCCGTGAACCTGCTTGTCTCTAGGGTGAGTCGTCTCCCGATGATCGGGACCCCCAGAATGCGATATACATCCTCCAATGTAATAGTCCACTCACTGCGGACCCCTGGCAATCGAAGGTGTTCCGATCTGCATCCCAATATGAGAACAAGTCACAAATAATGTGACTAGAAGGAGCAACGTGGGGCACGCGTGAAATGCGTAATATCCCGTTGAAGAGTGTCCTCTCAAAAGTTAATATCATAATTGCATAAAGAAAATTCGAAATCTTACTCTTTATTCTTGCTCAATACATACCCATTTAAATAGGAGATGTTGTTCCTATATTTAAGGAGATATAATCTCCATAAATATCTCCACACATAACTCCTAAAACAACTCCATGCTATTATACGTGAGATTTTGTTTTCTCACAAAACTAATATTGTTAATGATTTGTTTACTCAACAACTCATAACAATATTTACTCACCCACTCATAATTACATTTACAATAATGTAATTAATTATTACAACACATATTATATTATCCTAGATAATATAATCACTTACATAATATTCTATGTTCACACTACAACATAGATATTCCTAACATTCGCCCCCTTAGTGTGAACATGGGGTAAGAGCTCCTGGAAACATCAACCTTGTCGGAGTATTCATTCTTCGGATCTTGCTATCTCGGATCTTCGCTTTGCTAATGATCATCCTTGTCGTATGAACATCTTCATCGACTGATCACCTTCCACCGAAGTACCTTCCACCGAAGTATGGCGAAATCGAGGACCGCATTTGACGCCGAGGACCGTACGTAGATGATTTTCCCCTGTAAGCTGAGTCATGCAGTTTGCTTCTTCCACACCAAATAGACACTCAGGAACTGTTGTTAGTCTATGTGAACACATTAAAATCAAAACATGAAACTAGTTTCACCCCCTTGTGTATAAACACACCACATAACTGAAATAAAATATCACCACATCTGTCTGCGACCCCATCGTTGGTGAATGACGAGAGGACGCTGATTTTCCTCCTTCCTCCATTGCCTCCTTCCTCCAACAAGAAAAAAAGAGTCTACCATAGAAATCCTCATCACTAGGACATGAAAGTTCTTCATCGGTTGAGTAGACTTCCCAATCGGTTTCTACTTCAGCTAGAAGGGCTTTCCATCTATCTTGTCATCAAGAAGATCCCGAGCTCTCTTTTTACGATTCAGTATTACATGCCCAATCTCATTACAATAAAAGCATTTTATTTTTCCATGTGAAGGAACCTTCTTTGGTTTATGTTTTTCCTTCTTAGATGAGGAGCTCGGTTTGTTTCCTACATATAGTACTTCTTCATGTTCTTCATGATTGCTTTGTTCTAACAATGTAGAAATCACTCCTTCTAGACTAATAGTAATTTTACTCAAAGTAAATACAATATTTGAGTAACTCTTAGGCATGCTATTAAGAAGAATAGCTTTAAAGCATCATCATCTTTTACATGTTCTTTAATTCCAAATTAGTTGATTTAGCAAAGAATGAAACTTACTTATATGATCTGCCATTTTTGAGTTCTCTTCCATTTTCAACCCGTCATAAGCGTTGCTTCAATGTAGTCTTTGCCATTTCAGCTTCAGAACCAAACAATTTGTTAAGAGACTCCCAAATTTCTTTTGCAGATTTTGTGAAATCCACATGATGTAGATAGGCTTTTGATAAGCCCAGACCAATGGTACCCAATGCTCTCTGATCTTTTGCATTCCATTTTGCCAATTCATTTCCTCCAGTGGGTGGAGTTGAATTAGACTTCACCACATCCCATAGATCCTTTTCTATTAAATGTAATTGCATCTGTAGTTGCCATGTATGGAAATCTTGTCCTTCAAACTTTTCAATTAGATTTAGTTTCTCCATTATTTTGTACAATACTGATAAAAAAATACAAAATTGAATCAAGTACTTTAAAATTTTATATTGAATACCTTTTAACCTCCAAGCAAGTCAAGAACTTGTATTAACAATTCAACATTATTGAAAATTGGAGAAAACTTTCAGTAGAAGAATTGATGTGCTTAATTTGATAGCTGCATAGTAAAATCCGTATTTCTTCCAAACTACGTTCTGGGTTCTTCTGAAATTTCTTCTGTAGTTTTTTGACCAGCACGTGATTCTGTACACAAATTTATAGAAAAACCCACATCTGGAAACGAAAAATATAATATATTCTTTGAGACGGATCTGATCATGAAAGCACTCAAATTTCTTGCATCAAACCTCTCATCTGCTACCAAATGAAAAGTTAATATCATAATTGCATAAAGAAAATTCGAAATCTTACTCTTTATTCTTGCTCAATACATACCCATTTAAATAGGAGATGTTGTTCCTATATTTAAGGAGATATAATCTCCATAAATATCTCCACACATAACTCCTAAAACAACTCCATGCTATTATACGTGATTTTGTTTTCTCACAAAACTAATATTGTTAATGATTTGTTTACTCAACAACTCATAACAATATTTACTCACCCACTCATAATTACATTTACAATAATGTAATTAATTATTACAACACATATTATATTATCCTAGATAATATAATCACTTACATAATATTCTATGTTCACACTACAACATAGATATTCCCAACATCCTCCTCATCCCGTGAGAGGGCATCTAGTATCCCCGGAGCCAATCACACTCCCTCTCTCTACTCCACCGATATACTCCTCTCTCGCCTGCATACACCCAAAAACACAAAAAAACAGAGCAAGTTAGCATCCAAGTAATACTGGAAAAATCACAAAACGTGTAGAAATGCTAGAAAAGAAAAACAATGTCAAAGGGATGTTCTTTTTACATTACTCAGGCAAAACCTCCGCCCCGAGCAGGAGGAGGTTTCATAATCGCCGCCTTAAGGGTGGTGGTCGTGTAACCACCACCCTGGGTAGGGCGACGGTTGTGGTCCGAAAACCCACGCGGGTTTTTAAACTTAAAAAGCGTAAAATGTAAAAAGGACCATTTTACCTAAAAAAAAGCCTACCCAAAGGCGCCCCCTAGATGTCCCTTTTAACACTAAAATTTTCAAAAATTACCCCCATGACAAAGATTTTAGCATTTCAAAATTAAGGGGGTAAAAAGGATAAATTGAAGAAAACTAACCTGTGATCTCACGGGTTGATGTTCCACATGTGGAGGCATGATCGTTATCTCGTCACAGACATTTTGACTCTACTCACGCAAGAAACCGTCACCATGGGTCCCAGAGCTCAAAATCAATCAAATCGACTCAAGCAAAATGAATAGGAAAATGGGCCCACTTTCATATATATAGCACCCTGATTCATTTTAAATGCCTTTTTCACAGGTTTGGAACGCCGATGGAGGTAATTTATTATCCACGCAAAAATGGTACGTTCTCATTTCCTGTTATTTTAGCATTTATTTTCCAAACTATTGTGTCTATCTGCACTTGAGTTCTCTTTTCATTTTGCAGGTAGCAGGAATTTTGGACGGCGTCATTTCAACACACGGATGTATCAGGTATAACTTCTAACTTCCCATTTCGGGACCGCCATACTTTTCGGACCCACCGTTTACGCCTCTTCATGGCTAAAACGCTTCTCCAAGGGGACAATATGTACGTACCCAAAATTGTAAGGTATTGTACTACCGGAATAATGCAACACGTCCCCCAATGATGATACAGATCTCCTCGCAAGGTGTTTGAGATCTAGAAAAGCTCTCCAAGTGTGTGTTAACATCCCGCATGCCCCGCTTAGCCCCCACGTGCTTTGTTTTTCCCTTTTCCCCTCTTTTATTGACCTTTTGCTCTTCACAGGTGAAACCGCCACCTGCTTCAGGGCGGCGGTCCTTTATGCATTTTCCAAAAAGCTCTTTTAACACGACTCACATAATTCAATGTTTTACTAGCTTTCTTTCACTACCATAAGCTTGCATTTATGATTCTCGTTCCCCTGGAATAGTGTTTTACCATTGTTTATAGTTTAAGAGTTCTATTTGGTTTTTACCTTGGGTAAATGCAAATGCTATAAATAGTTGGCTTGTGCTCAAGCAAATGGCCCCTCAAATTTTCCTCCGATTTCTCTTTCGCAATAGATTTATTTTTCATTTTCCTTAGAATGCTTAGTTTCTTTCATCGCATGCTTAGTTAGCATTGTTTTACCGTTAGTAAGCCACATATCCATCTTGTGCAAAAAGTCTTTGCTGTTATTTTATCCAATCCATTAGAATAGGATAGTCTGCATTTACCAATAGGAAGCCATTAAAGTTGTAGGTTTTGTTCTTCAAACATGATAGTTTCGTGTTCGGACGCTTTATGTTGCATGACTCGAATAGATCCCGCTAGAATTGCATAAGCCAAGCTCGTACTCTTACGCTATCCCTCTCCTACTCGCATTGTATCCACCGTATTCGAACCGCCTTTATCCCAATATCTACTTCTTTTGATGCTAGCATTACACGCTTTTTGGATCCACGTGAACACGAAGGAACGAGGAGATCACACTGAGGGGACAAGATCACACACACCATCAGATTTGCCACTGTTCTGCAGAATCCAGGTTCTAGCTTTCAAAGTTTTAGTTAGAATCATATCAAATAGAGTAGTTAATTGCTTTATTTCAGTTAATTCTACTCTCGATATTGTCGGGAAGCTGTGGGGATTGATAGTTTCTGAGAAACTATGATTCACTCCTCACTTCTGAGGTAGGATCGAGAGTCTTGCAAATAGATTAGATAAGTTATTTCATTGTTTAGAATAGATCTACAAATTGCACAGACAAATAGCTACACTTGGTTATTTTGTTTGTTTTAAGTTGTTATTTTAGCTATCAATTCTAGACATTTTAAATAGCTTCTTTCTTAAATTCATAAAGTTCATCAGAAAACACAAAAAAATAGGGGAATCATATATGCTATAGATATACTTCACATAGTTAAATTTCATTTTTCTGTAGTTCATTTTACATTGTTGCTTTTGTATGACAATTACGGGACCTAGGGAGCCCAGGGAATACGTATTCGAGCCAATCATGCCTCAGCCCAATCTCATCACAGCAATAACTGATATAGATCAAAATCTTAGGATCCAAGTCTTCCAAACAATGGTAAGCTTGCAACAAATCAATTCCCAGTTGAGTGGGTTAAACGTAGAAGATGACCAAGCACACGCATTTTGGTCAAATCAACCAAACTACAGATTACCCTAGGCAACGTTCATATGACTGTAGAAGGGCTCGAAAGAGAACAAACCTTTGGTTGTGATCCTTTGGTCCCATAGCTAGGAACAGGAGACACTCTTACAGATATAGATACTAGCCTAAGAATTCAGGTTACACGAACGCCTGTAAGATATTATGAGAAAATCACACAGTTATTGATCCTAAATATAGAAGCTGAGAAAGCATACGATTACTAGATACTAGGGATTAGGACTTGATTCCACGCATGACCATAACAGGTCCACAACAACTAAGAGTCTATGGTTGTGACCCAAAAATCCCGCAGCCAAACGAATCCATAGGAGAAGTAGACATAGACAACGCCTACGCACACTAGTATTCCGGTCTACTCCACTTCCACCTATCATCATCGAATAATTATCCTTGCTAAACACAACACATACCTAATGTGAGCTAGGGAATTTATGACTAGGCTAGAGAATCACCCATAGAGGTAACTATATCCATCATTCATTTCATGACCCTGTACGGAGACATACACGAAACTATCCCGGGTCACTTTCCACGTATTCCACAACCTATAGATTGAATCACGCCGGAGCTCGATATTGATTGGAGCCTTCGAGTAGTCATCCTTGCCGATCGATCTATCACACCAGTTCAAGTTAGGAGGGCCTTCTTTGCCTTAGATTCGCAAGTTCCGCTAGTGCATATTGAAGACATTAGATTGCCTAACTAGTTTGTCTGCATCTCACACATATTCGATACCCACCGGCTATCTCAGCATGACCTCGGGAGGTCGGGTGCGAGAAAGAGTTACTTGTAGATTCCCACGCTCGCATGTCACTTTTCCGTCGTACAGGAACCCATGCCCTTATCATTCAAATTCGACTTCGAATGCACCAACAATATTGCTGAATACGAAGCACTCGTATTGGGTCTCATGACTACCTATGCCTTAGAGGTTAGGTCCATTAATATCTTTGGTGATTCTCAACCGGTAGTAAACCAAGTCAATGGATTTTATTAGTTTCATAATGAAATACTTCGAGAGCACACATGTTACGTCGGCACCATGTTGACTACCTTTGACCGCTATAAAATTCAAACTGTTCCGCGATCTACCAATAAATTCGTGGATACCATGGCCTACCTCACTTCCCAAATACCCGCTTCACTTGTTGATTTAGACATTTTTGCTACCATAAAACATATACCGAGACCTTTTTATAAATCTTGTTGTGTTAACCTCATCCGAACCGCCTCACTAAATGCACAAGACCTTTGGTATAAGTAGCTTGCAGACTACCTTTCCCTTTCTATATTACCTCCTGACCTCACACGTAATGGACAACGTGCCTTTCTCAAGAATTCCTCTCATTATGTTTTCATGGGTGGCCTTCTCTATAAACGAGGCTTTGATGCTATCCTCTTACGATTCCTTACTAGCCTCAAATCCCCTATACCATTAAAGAAGTTCACGATGGCATATGCGGATGTCATTTCAAAGGCCCTTGTTGTTGCTTTACACATTCTTCGCCTAGGCTATTACTAGCCGACCCTCAATCATGAGTGTTGTGACTATGTTAAATGTTGTGTAAAATTCTAACAACATGCCAATCTTCATCATACACCCAATCATGCCTTACAGGTTTCTCGTGACCTTTGGCCCTTCTCTCAATGGGGTTTAGATCTTGTCGGAGAGATCAATCCCCACTCTTCCCTAAGACATCAATGGATCATCACCGCTACCGAATATTACACCAAATGGGTTGAAGCCGTACCCCTCATCTCCACTAAAGCTGAGAAAATATTTGAGTTCATCAATCATCACATTATTTTTCGCTTCGATGTTCCACATCGTATTATCACTGATAACGGAAAGCAATTTAAAAACAAAAATCTACAGAAATTTTACGACGCCTTCAAAATTCAACTAAGCTTCTCCTCACCATATTACCCACAAACCAATGGCCAAGTTGAATCCACCAAAAAACTCTAAACACAATTCTCATGAAAGTGGTTAACAATACTAGAAAGGATTGGCATATGCACATTCCTTTCACTCTTTGGGCATACCAGTACTAGTATTCGCACCTCCACCGCTGCCACTCCATTTTCTCTGGTCTACGGTACCGAGGCTGTTTTGCCTCTCGAAGTCCAGATCCCATCTCTCCATATCTCCCTTCAAGATATGCTTATTGATGATGACTTTTACCAAGACCGTTTAGCACAACTTGAGTTATTAGATGAACATCATCTTCATACTCTCAACCATCTCCAAGTCTACCAAAATGCATCAAGCATGCCTATGACAAACATGTCCATGAACACACCTTTAAGGTTGGTGATCTCGTCCTCAAGGAAAATCGACACATAACCAAAGCAAGAAAAAAAGAAAATAGGACAAATTTTCTCCTAATTGGTGGGACCATACATTGTGACCCATGACTATGTATCGTGTGCTTATCACTTTTCTTCACTCGACGGTAAGCCCGAACTCCGAGCCCCTCAATGCCTTGCATCTTTGACCATTCTACTATTGACTTCAAGTCCTACATCACTACTTGTCTATTTCATGCTCGTCCCTTGAGCGCCATTCACCCTTCTCTTTATGCACCTCATCTCCAATGACTAAACAAGAATCGTGTGAGTACCCGTCACCCTTTTTTTTTCCTTATCTTAAATATGTGTACCATGGCTCTACACATGGCATGATTCTCATGGATACTTTTCATCTTATTTTAGATGAGATCCCATGGTCGTTCACCCTTGCCTTCTCAACAAAAACCAAATTCTTCAAGTATAGTCTAGTCCATGACTTAAAAGCCAAAAAAATTATTTCCAAAATAAGGGATTAACTCCTTGAGTCAAACTTTCAATATAAAAGATGAATCCCTCAAAAGTACATCTTTCGCCTTCAATTATCACTATAAGTAGATCTCCTCGAAGGACAGCTATAAAAAGCTCTCAACTCTCAACATAGTTTTTCCAAAATGAGGACTATTTTCTCAAAATCAAAATTCGAAGCTTCCCGCATCGATCAACTTCACGAAGACCTCAAGGAGACATATATTCATCCCGTATAGACCTCCCACATCAATCGGTCTATCTAAAATGTCAAAAAGAAAAAGAAAAAAAAACTCAACTTTTTTGTCATGGACTTGCCTATTGTGATCTTGGATTCCTTGCCCAAGGCATTTTTCTTCATAACATATGACCTGATTACCTTCACCTCCTTACCCATTGTCTTTTCACTTCATACCTCAAGGGACCTACTGAACCAATGACATTTGGTGATCATGTAACTATTTGTCACCCATAGAATTATCAATCATGTAATGTCTTTAGGGTCTTACATTCACTGACCCTATCTGTAGATGTGTTTCATACGTTTTGATCCTTGCCAATCGGTGGATTTCTTTGCCCCTCTTATCTTTTCTCTTCTTCATTACCTTTTGATCTTCCTATATAGGACTAGAGCCTTGACACTTGTCTTTTGGGATTTTTTTCTTCCACCTCAATCAAACTAAAATCACCTTTACCTATTAACCCAACCATCAATGACCTCAACCTAATTATACCTATGACCTAGAATCAACACTACCTATCGACCTAAGATCACCTTTACCTATCTACCCATTCTCGACCCAACCATCAATGACCTTGACCTAATCATACCTATGACCTTGAATCAAACCCTACCTATCAACCTACCTACCTCTTCTTTTATCTTCTCATATTATTCCCTAGCCTATGGCAGTAACTACATTAGTCCGAGGTCCTTTTTGCCAAGACTATGTAGGTAGCACTTCCAAAGCATGGGGGCCTAGAAGGTTAGCTCGGTCAATCTTTACCCTAACCATTTTCCACACCTTTACCTAATTTCCCGCTCATCTCAAAAAATCGACATCTAATCCATATACCACATAACTTTTACCATTGATATTCTTTCACATTTTCATACATAACCAGAATTTTCCACACTATACATCATCACATGCATTTATATTTCCATTTGTTACCAAAATACCAAAATGAACATCCATGCCTAAACCAACTTGACTCCACCATGCCTAAATCAACCTAACTCCACCATGCCTAAACCAACTCGACTCTATCCATGCCTATATCGACCTAACTCGATCCATACCTAACTCCGACTCGACTCCGTCATTGCCCTCACATTTACCTAATTTTCCTTACCTCCCCTTTCTTTTGCCTCCCCTACACCTACCTGGACCACTTTACCTTTCCCTTTGGCCCTCCACCTTCTTCAACCTCACCTCGTCAACTGTTGAAGCCTCATTATTTTACCCCTACCTTGGCCTTACCCGTGTTGTGACCTATCTACCTGGACCCGAAAAATTGTTTGTGACCTTTGAACCAATGTGCTCGCTATACCTTGTGACACCATTACCCATGTTATTTGACCTCGTGACCTTACCTTGCCTATTTCCATGACCGTTTATCCTGACCCTACCTTTGGTGTACCAGAACATACCTAAACATTCCTACACCTAACCTACATTGTGCTTCCTGACCTTATGCTATACCTTGGATACTGGAATCACTTCAACCTTGTTTGGATAAAGCTATCGACCTTAGACGATGTAGAGTTTGCAAGCTCTTCAACCTGGTATCGTGTTGCAGTTTATACGTGTGTGTGTGTTCAACTACCACCGCCTTTGACCCTAACTCGTTTACCTATTTACCCACTTTACCCACTTGCCTTTTCCTCACATTTACCTTTTATCAAACCACTCGCCGATTCACCCTGTTACCTCATCAGTTCCTGGTTTGAGGGGGGTCACCTTCACCCACACATGGGGCAACCACATCTTATTTTTGTTAGCGTCGCTACCAATACAAGCTACGCAACAAAAAGGGGAAAAATGTAAACACCGAAATCATGTCATAATCACCTTGATCCCCTAGGGCAGCCCTATAATCACTTCTTCATCCTTAACACCGTATCACCTATCTCCTGCACCCCACACATTTTAATTTAATTACTTTAATTAAATTAATGTCATTTACCTCTATATATATTAATTTAATTATTTTAATTAAATTAATAACCTTTTACCCACACACATAATTTAATTACTTACATTAAATTAATTCACTACTTTCACACACCTATTTAATATAATTGCATTTATTAAATGCCCCTCACCTAAACCACCCCCATCATTTGACCCATTAACCTAAACCCTAAACCAATGCCCAAAATAAACCTAACATTAGACCCATCCCCTCACCTCATATTTAAAATCCTCCTAAGGTCATTTTTCACCCCGAGAAAAGAAAGAGACCCTTATCAAATGGTGGAACAACTTCCCAGGCAACTTTTGAACAACTCCGAGATATCTCACCCAAACCAACGTTGGTTCACCCTAAACTCGACATCACTTCACCCTAAACCGACGCCTGCTTATCTTTGGAATTAACCAAATAGCCTATATAGACCCATCTAAACCTTTGTAATTGGGGTTGAACCTTCGGCATTGGATTTCCTTATTACGAATTCGATCTTTTCAGATGCAACAGCAAAGCAAGGATTAATCTGTGATCAGCCAAGACAACCAGGTTCACTGGGACAATAGTGAAGCCTCTTCCCAACACCTTCCAACACAACCACTCTTCCACTGGGCTTCAGATCAGTAGCTCACCAAAAGTAAGTGTTTCCCTCTCATCTATTTCAATTTTTTATTAACATCGGTATTACTCCTGACAAAGGATCTTATCCCTTTTACCGTTTCTTCATTCCTCCTATCCAGTTTCAGCCACCCTCCTTACCCAACCATTGTAATACCTTGCCCAACCACCCACTTGACTTCCTCACCAACCCCAGACCTTTGCAACATACCTATACCTCCTTTGTGATCACCCAACACCTTCTACTAACCCCATTCTTGCCTAAAAACCTTTAAATCCTCGGACTATGTAACTTTACTGCCTCTCGATCTAACCGCACCGGTTCTCTATAACCATCACCAATTACCTAAACTGTCATTGGTCTCTTAAAACCATAGTCATTCTCTGTATTTCTTGATCTCTGTTAGAACAGCCACCCATTTGTGACTCAAACCCAATTTAACCTTATTCTACCTGACCTGTTCTTACCTATTTTGACCTATTTGACCTACAGATCTCGTGTCAGCCTAGCACATGTTAGATTAGGTCTATCCTATTGTGTTTGTATGAGATGCCTAAATCATATTAAACTACAGTAGGACAATATTTACTTCATTTTCAGCATTGAATTGCTTTAAACAGTGGATTGACAACCATCTAGGAAGTATCACACTTCCAAGATCTAGCATATGCTAGGCAATCCACTGCATATATTGTTTAACTCTCTTTGGTGGTCTTGTTTTGATTCTTATACAGGTAGTTCCTCCTAGCCAAAAGGAAGGCCTCACAATCACTTTGATTCAGAATTTAGATACGTGCACATACAACCTTCACCCACACATGGGGTAACCACATCTTATTTTTGTTAGCGTCACTTACCAAGATAAGCTATGCAACAAAAAAAAGGGAAAAATGTAGACACCGAAATCATGTCGTAATCACCTTGGTCCCCTAGCGCAGCCCTATAATCATTTCTTCATCCTCAACACCGTATCACCTATCTCTTGCACCCCACACATTTTAATTTAATTACTTTAATTAGAATTAATTACAATCACTTTGATTTGGAATTCAGATATGCGTGCAAACAACCTTCAACCATCCCAAAATAGGTATTCCTCTTACCACCTTTACCTTATCTATTTCGTCAAGTACTTCTCAGAAAACTAAGAAATTAGTCGAAACATTAGCCTTTGCTGAATTGGACATCTCTTCCTAAAGTTATTTCTCAAGTATTTCACAAAAGAGTGCCAAATATTATTGATACATCCATTCCTCTCACAATTATAGACTATAGAATGGGTCCTCTCACCCTAGCTAAAGGCAAAGCCTAAAGTAGGAGGGTAGGTCATACCCTCAGCATGGTGCTACCTAATTCCTCTAAGTTTGAGTGACAAAGAGATGATGAGATCTTTCCCCAGCTACAAAATGACATTGATCTAGATCTATCATTTTCTAAACATCTAGTTGATGTTGCTTGACTACAAAGGGAGGACCGATTTGGGTACCAACACTCTACACACTCAATATTTTATAGGAAAAAAATTCCATTTGGAGGCATGATTTGGAGGAAATTTTGGGATGTCAATACTTTCCTAAATCTCTCTAAACCATGACAAAGTGGTAGAGCATTTAATGATATGTATGTTAGTACCTAGAATGTGGAAAACGCACTCCATATATGCTCAAGATATGTCTAGTCAAAGTTTGGTCAACACTCGACTCTACAAGGTCAAGTAACCAATATGGAACCAAAACATGGTGGATTTAGAGTGTACTTGGAAGAGAAAGAAAATGTTGGTTTACGACACCGGTATTTGATAGTTGTATTCGGATGGGTGGACCCCACTTGTTGTTATCTGGGGCCCTCGGTCGGTTCGAAAACTCTTTTCATAGAGGGGTATCTTTGCAACCACATTGTTATTTTTCCACATGGTAGGTCCTCAAGCCACCATGTGTCCTACCACCATGATGATTCCCAATGGCTCAACATTCACATTCAATATTCTGACTTTTGAATATATATATTGTGGCGTTTAACTATAACTTAATTGATTAACGAAAAGGAACTTGGTTACCGGTGAACACATATGTTATGGCCGGACTACATGACACTTCTTATTATGCCACCGACATCATTTAAATTCACCTCCCGCACCTTAACTCGGGCATATTCTACTAGCTCAATGTGGCCCGAGCCAACTTGGGGGTTATATGTCTACAACAGAAAACAAGGGCGGTCGGTGTGGCCATGCCACGTTTCTACATGGTCAATTAAGCCTTATAAAATCTTTAGCACATTGTATACACACGTATGTGGGATTATTTATGTCCCCCAACTCAAATGGTAAGGTGGAGACCCATGTGAAGAGTGGGGATGGAAATGCGGATCCTAGAATGCCATGCCATGGAAGGTGGAGGGGAAATTAGTAAGTAGGCGATCATCAAAAGGCATACATGTATAAGGTGCGCAATGGATATATTAATATTTCTAATAGCCTAGTGCTATTTTTTATAACCTGCCATATAAAATCATATCCACTGTTATGTGGATTATAATGTAAAGCAATGGTCAAGGGGGGTCAAACCTTGATCAATCATTATCAAAATTAATGCCGAACCACTACGCCACACATCTTGGCAAGTATATAAATGAGCTCAAGTGGTTTGTAAGGAAACTAGAACTATTTTGTGTAGATCCATAGGCTTAAAAGGCAATTTGTGTATATCACCAATTTTGGAGCACTTAGGCTCAAAATCAACCTTTGTACAAAAAGAAAAAATGAACAAAATTTCCTCACACTCTTAATGGTGGTATTGTTTTACTAATTTGGAGGATTTTTGATGTCGTTCTACCTTATGGAAGTCATATCAATGCTTGTATTTCTTATGGAGCCTTCGTCAAGTGTGCCTCTCATCAAAGGAAGACTATTTGGAGACTCATACTTCTGCAATGATCCACTATATGTCGGGTTGCTGCTACTTAGTGGACTTAGAGGAGATATTGTCTTTAGTATTCCATTTTGGATTCATATTGAACCAATTGGATCTATGATCACCTTTCTTTATTTGGTTCAAATTCATGGGTAATCAGCTAGGTATGTGATCATTGGGTGGAATCCCTATAAAACTATCATTGGGTGGAATCCCATTACAAATATCATCGAGGAATCCTCAGTAAACTATCATTAGGGTATTAGATCGGATACTTTCACTCATACCCTCATTAGATTCACTACTTCGTTGTATGTTTGTACTATTTTATAAATCTGAATTGTAATAGATCGGTTCAACATATGAATCCAAATACGTAGGCATTTCCAAAATTCATTATCAACTTTCTTTGTAGTGTGTATGTGTTCTCATTTTACATTTGCATTTTTCATTAAAGTTGATAATGTATGTGGAGTAAAATTTGCAAGTGCTTATAGGGTCTCCGAGGCTAGTTAAATTTCTTGGCCCTATTTAAGGATCAAGTTGATATCAGATCTAGTTGATTTTATAATTAATTGAGTTACATTTGGACACCAATTTTTGATTTTCTAATCCCACCAAAGGTGTGGACTATTTGGCTTGATTTTCTTTGTCAACGGTTTTGTAGTATTTTGGAAGACATTTGGTTTGAAGGTAATCATGGGGAAATCATTAAAGAAGGAAATACTAGAGGATCTTGAGAGCATCAATCAACAAATCCATGAATAAAATGCATTCTTGTGATGCAAGCTCTATTCCTTGGAAGAGTAAGTTGATTGGTTGAAAAATGAGCTAGAATCAAAGGATGAGATCTTAATCAGTTTGCAGTGTGGTGATTAGAAGAAAGAAATTCTTTCTAATTCAAATGTAAAGACCATAATAGAGTGCACTTGTAATTTTCTCACCATGGGAATCTTCTTCTTCCTCCCATTCATTTTTGGATTCAGGTAATGACATCTTTAGTTCGTTTGAAAAACATACTAGAGGCATTGGATCTAAATTGTTATATAATATGGGTTTTGATAGAAGAGGTCTTGGAAAAGATAGTCAAGGCATTTCTAACGCAATACAACTTGATGATCATCCTCATTTTTAGGATTCAATTTTACTAGTGCGAGAATGTATATTGGAGAATGCTCCAAGCATGTTAATGGAAGACAAGCTTCTGAAAGCCAAGTGAATACCCCACTAGTCCTATAGGAAGATTTGGTGAAAGAGTCAGGTGCTTCTTCTTTAGAGGATGGAGTTAGTAAGAATATTCAGTGTAGAGGTATCAAGATTCCACCTCCACTTTATTATCATAAGCAAAATTTAGGTTGTATTTAAATTTTGATCCACTCTTTCTATTTAAGAAGTTCGGATTTGATTTTTAAAAATGTGGCATGCATTTCCTTTTATCTTTTTTGGGATGTATAACCATTTTGTTGCTATATGGTGGAAAAGAAGGAATTTGTTGAATAATTTGTTGTCATTCATCAAGAACAAGGAAAATCATAAACCTCCATCTCGTCATTTAGAGGAGAGAAAGGACAAGCATATTTCCTCATCTCAGAAGAAGGTAACGAGGAAATTCATTGTCATGTGAATGGGCATTAGGTGGAAACTTGTTGGAAACTTCATCCATCTCGCCATTAGTGTAGTGGTAAGCCAAATATGGAATACAAACCTATGGTAAAGGTAAATGAAGTTGTGACTCCACCACTAGTTGAAAATTTAACCCTGGATCAGGTAATACCAGATGAAAGTCTGTTAGCATGGGTTGGTAAACTATTTTTAACTTTATCTTGGATAGCTATTGATTATTAATATCATGCTTTATTAGACCCATTTTTGGGAAATGTCTATAATTATGATGCTTGCAAATATAAGATGTTGTCTCGAGAGGGAAAGTTATGTACTAACACATAATGTTGTGAGTATCGAAATTTATTTTGTAAGAAATTATGTAGACACCTTTTTAGGATCTTTGATTCTTAGTACATCATACAAGGATCATGATCATTATTGAGCTTTGACATCATCTTGTAATTTCATTCTATGTAGAGGCATAGTTAGCGCAAATAGCGGATGAAGGTTACCAAGAGATGTAAGTAGTGTGTTGCAAATACCACATGTCCCATGATTGAGCCATTGATTATTTTATTATGAAGGAGAAGTGTACTGCATAGATCTCTTTTGAGCAACATTAGGTTTAGGATTTATAAGATTTTTGTGGACAAAAATCCTTCTCACTAGGGAGGTGTGATTCAAAGGAAATTTTGGGATGTCAGAATTCCCTAAATCTCCCTAAACCATGATAGAGTGGTAGATCATTCAATGATATTTTTGTCAAGATTACTGGAACATGGAAAATAAACTTTGTATGCTCGATACAACCAATCAAATTTTCATCAACACTCGAACTCTACGAGGTCAATCGACCAATGTGGTAATAACATGTGGTGGAAACAGAGTGTATTTAGAGGAGAAAGAAAAATTTGGGTTTGTTACGCTGGTCTTTAACACTTATATTCGAGATGGATGGACCCTACTTTTTTTTTGCTAGAGGCCTTCAAACAGTTCAACACACTCTTTTCATAGAGGGTTACCTTTTCAAATACATCATTATTTTTCCATGTGACGGGTCCTTAAGCCATTGATTATTTTATTATGAAGGAGAGGTGTACTTTGCATAGATCTCTTTTGAGAAACATTAGGTTCGAGGATTCATAAGATTTTTGTGGAGAAAAAATCCTTCTCGCTAGGGAGGTGTGATTCGAGAGAAATTTTGGGATGTCAGGAATTCCCTAAATCTCTCTAAACCATGATAGAGTGGTAGATCATTCAACGATATTTTTATTAGTACTCGGAACATGGAAAAAAAACTCGTATGCTCGGGATACAACCAATCAAATTTTCATCAACTCTCAAACTCTACAGGGTCAATCGACCAATTTGGTAATAACATGTGGTGGAAACAGAGTGTATTCAGAGGAGAAAGAAAAATTTGGGTTTGTTACACTGGTCTTTAACACTTATATTCGATGGATGGACCCTACTTTTTTTTTTTCTAGAGGCCTTCAAACAGGTTCAACACACTCTTTTCATAGAGGGGTGCCTTTTCAGCTACATCGTTATTTTTCCATGTGGCGGGTCCTTAAGCCATCGGGATGATAATGCTATTATACATAGCCAACTCATTTGGGTGAGTTCATGTATTGCATTATGAGGTATTGCATTAGAGACCAAGCTATTTTAGCCAACTCAAGTGAGCTCCCAATGGCTCGGCATTCACATTCAATGTTTGGGATTTTGAATATATGCATTGTGGCGTTCAACTATAACTTGACCAATTAACATTCAAAGGTACTTGGTAACTAGCGAACACATGTTATGGCCACACTACATGGCACTTCTTATTATGAAACCGAAATCACTTAACTCCACTTCCCAACACTTAACTTAGACATATTCTACCACTTCGACATGGCTCAAAGTCAACTTGAGGGTTATATGTCTATGGCGAGAAAAAAATGGTGGTCGGTGTCACCATGCCACATTTTTTACAAGGATTTTTGAGCCTTAGAAATGCTTTAGCACATTGTATACCCATGTATGTGGGATTATTTATGTCCCCAAACCCAAATGACAAGGTCGAGACTCAAGTGGAGAGTGGGGACGACAATGCAACTAGTTAGAATGCCACACCATGGAAGGTGGTAGTGAAATTAGTAAGTAGATCAATCAAAAGGCATACGTGTATAAGGTAGGCGGTGGATATATTAATATTTCTAATAGCCTAGTGCTATTTTTTATATCCCACCATATAAAATAATATCCATGGCTTTGTGGATTATAATGTAAATCAATGGTCAAGGGGGTCAAACCCTTTACCAACCGTTATAAAATTAATGCCCAACCACTACACCACGTATCTCAGAAAGTATATAAATGAGCTCAATGGTATTTTTGAGGAAAATAGAAGTGTTTTGTGCATATCCATAGGCTTAAAAGGTAGTTTTTATATATCACCAATTTTGGAGCACTTAGGCTCAAAATCAGCCTTTGGTGTAAAAAAGAAAAATGCTCAAAATTTCCTCACACTCCTAATGGTGGTATTGTTTTCCTGATTTGGAGGATTTTGATGTCATTCTACATTACTTAAGTCATATCAACATTTGGAGTTCTTCTAGATCTTTCTTCAAGCATTCCTCTCATCAAAGGAATACTATTTGGAGACTCATACTTCTACAATGGTCACTATACGTCGGTTTGTTGCTACTTAGTGGACTTAGAGGATATATTTTCTTCAGTATGATGGTTTGGATTCATATTGAACCAAATGGATCTATAATCACCTTTCTTTATATGTTTTAGATTCATAGGTAATCAGATAGGTATGTGATCATTGGGCATAATCCCTATAAAACTATCATTGGGCGGAATCCCTATAAAACTATTAGTTGGGTATCAGATCAGATACTTTCATTGATATCATCATTAGATTCATTGATTTTTCCTATGCTTTTACTATTTTACAAATTAGAATTGTAATGGATCGGTTCAACATATGAACCCGGAGATGTAGGCATTTCCAAACTCTATTATCAACTTTCTTTGCGGTGTGTATATGTTCTCATTTTACATTTAAAATTTTCATTAAAGTTGATAATGTATGTGGGGTAAAATTTGAAAGTTCCTATAGGGGTCTGAGTCTAGTTAAATTTCTTGGCCCTATTTATGGATCAAGTCATAACCAATCAATTTTCTCCATACCGCTTCCAACCGGAGTTTACAATGGTTTTAGATGGTTTTAGATAGTGCTAGAAAAATGGATAGAACTTTCTTATCCTACATCCTTTTGAATTAAAAAGTTTTGCATAATATTTGTATCCCTATGCTCTTAAAAAATTTCTTATGATTTATCTCGAAGAATTCTTTTTAATTTATATTTAATACTATGAAGTCGGGGCACTATTTTGGCATACCTTGTTTAACTGATTTTGACAAAATTGCCATTTCTTTGAAAAATTCATCATCTGGTCCTCAATTGTTTTCCACACCTTCATGAATACCTCCTCCATGGTCACTAATTTCTAATCCCATCTCATTTGGGCATGTTAAACCTACTTGTCTTAAAGGGAAGTCATACCAATGACCCTAACCATGCCTCCAGATGTTGAATTATGACTGTAGATTCATCTAAGGACTCTTGGAAATGTCCCTACACACTTACCATGCTTTAATTTTCTTGATACATATTGTTTTTTCTTCATACCCTCATTCTAGGTCCTTGAAATAGGCCTAAATGAGCTAGTTTGCACCATAGCTCATCAAGTTTGTCCTGTTCTTCACCATGTACTCCCTTAAGTATATACTATTATGTTTTTTTATACCTTTACCATTCCTTTCCAGCTACATCATGCCTTCGTTCCACCTTTCTAGGCCACTTTACTACCTAGGCCCGAGGATTAGGCACATTAAACTTGGCTAGTATGACCAATTCCACTCATATACCTATGTATCCATACTATGACCTTGTTTCCACATCATATACATGCTAGAATATGTATGAAATCATCTTGGTATGATCTCACATCATACCTTTCTCTACTAGTACTAGTCACTTAGCTACTCAATCATGTGTTCTCTAGCCTTTGTCTTGTCCTTCCTTGTTAGCCTCATTCTAAGCTCCCTCTAGCTCATTTTTCATTAATATGCCTTTTTGCATAAATAAAAACTCTAAATCAAATGCCAATTTTCCTTCAAAGGATTATTTTTTTTTTTTTATAGGTATCTCACAATCACATGCCACTGTCCTTTGAGGGACCATCTATAACTTTGACAGAAGTTGTCCTTCAAGGATCAGGCCATTGATTTTTATAATATGCATCCATATATATTTTTGACTTTACTTTAACATTGAGGGCGGGATCAATAAACCATTTTGAGGAGGGGAAAAGATGTGTGCATAGACTACACATGTGTGTCTTATAACATGTTTTTAGTTGGTAGAAAAGGTGGATGGATGTAATGATTGTGGGGTTCTTGTTGAGGAGGAACTTTTCCATGTGAAATATGTGATGAGAAGATCCATGGTGCTCATCTTTAAGGTTTTGATGATAGTGATGGTAAACCACATGCTTTCAAATCATTACAATGATGAAATGATGGGTTGGTGATGGAATAAGATCTTTGATGTGAATACTGTCATGACAGTTGATGTGTTAATAGTAGAAAGGCCATAATTGCAAGGAATTCAAAGGTTCCATTTTAGGTGTACCATCAAGGAGGATAAAAGATAAGTTCTGACCCATACTTATAATTGCTAACATATGGACCGATCCAATTAGGGGAAAAATTTCCTTGTTTAGTCCTTTCTAGAGTATTGATATTTTGATTTTCTTTGAGAATGAGATCACCTATATTAATTTCACATCCTTGACATGTTATTTATACGTGTGCTTGATTTTCTTTTGATATACATGATGCTTTTTGAGGGTTTTTAGGTGACATTCATCTAAGAACTCCAATTGTTCTAGACATTCTTGATGATAATCCTCATTAGTGATCCATAGGGATCTAAAAAAAAACACCACTTCATCAGTTCCATCAACACCAAGAAGGAGAAACAAGAAAAATGAATAAAATGAGGTAAACAAAGGTTTTGGAAGGAACCGCCGCTTTGTGCGTGTGGCGGTTTGGAACCACTGCCTTATAAGGACATCGGTCTCAAAACCACCACCCATTAGGGTGGTAGTCCTAATACCTCCGGTCAGTCGTAGCGGAGGTTCTAACACTTTCAAATAGAAACAAAGAATGGAACGCGAATGGATGTGTATTTGAAGTGCCCACCATTTCTCTTCCCCTTCCATGCCCTTTCACATCCTTCAGTGCATGGGATGACATGAGAAGGTCTATAAATGCATGAAGGGAGAAAGGTAATGGGCATTCGAAGATCTAAAGAGATCGAGAAGCAAAGTTTAATGAGAGTAGTGAGCAAGATCTTCAGTGTTGGAATGGAATTGTAGGAGCAAGGTGTAGAAACAGAGCAAGCAAGTAATTGGAGAGAAGGTTTACATTGTTGCTTCTTTTCATACTTATTGTAATCTATAATTGTCTATATTAGACCAATAAAAGTGGGAAGAAAGAGCAGTTTCCCTTCCCGAATGGTTTTCCTCCATTGAGGTTTCCAGGATAAAATTGTTGGTGTTGAAGTTTTGAATTATTTCCTTCTCTGTAATTTCCTTTCTATAGCACTAGATAATCAGTCATGAAGCTCTAATTTTTCAAGAAAATATGTCATTTTTCAAAGTTAAAAGTAGAACAACATAGCTATGTGATTCGTAGAGTTCCAAATTAGAAGTTTAAGGATCATTTTGGTATGAGATCTGATTATATATCCAGACTATGGCATTCAAATCTTTCTTGTGATTTTGTATGACAAAGTGACAAGGTCCAAAGGTGAAGAATTATTACCTTGCATGAGCGAGATATTTCTACGAAGAAGTGGAAATAGAGAATTTAGGCTCAAATGGAGGAAGAGAACTTGGTCTATAGAGTCAAGATGCTAGAGACCATGATGGATTGATTACATAGAAAACAAGAAGAGATTTCAGATCTGTAAAGATGGATTCGATTCAGCGAGATTCCATAGACTCCTGGTTCGAGCACTAGCCAAAAATTCAAGATATCGGAAAGATCCATGAAGAGGATGGATGGGAAGAGCATGAAGAGATGCTAATTGTAAGTGAGAAGGTAAAATTTGCACATATGCCTTTTAAAGTTGAAACAAAAGTGGAAATAATTTTTTTGAAGGAAAAGTCGATGCGAGAATTAGGGTCACCTTTGCATGTCTCAAAATGGAAGGTCATGCTCTGGTTTGGTGGGAAACCCATCTAGCCACTTGTGAGAAGAAGAAATGCCCTATTTTCAATACTTGGGAAGGTTTTAAAGAATTGATAAGAGCTAACTTCTATCCTATTGGCCATAATACTGACATGATGATTAAGTGGCAGTACTTTAGATAGTGTAGCGGTCAAAGTGTGCAAGACTACACTATGGAATTTTGGAGACAAGCCATGTTGTTTAATATGGACTTGGAGGATGAGGACATTCTAATCAAATATTTAGGAGGACTTAACACTCATCTCCAGAGGAGGGTAATCTCCACGAAGTCCAAGGATATCATGAAGCTTATATACAAGCTTACTACATTGATGATGAGAAGAAGCAAGAAGAAATAGAGCCAAAGGGAGATCATTCAACAAAACAGTAGGACAAATAACAAGGGAAGATGAGTAGCAGAGGTAAATGGAAAGGTAAACATGCCGCTACTACTTTGCATACTTGTAAAGATCCTAAGAATTTCTGTAAGAAATGTGATGTAAATGGACATATTGACGCCACATGTTGGAAGTTGCATCCGATCATTGCACTCGAACCAAGGATTCCAAAAATCCATGGCCACTTTGTGAAGACATAAAGAGAGGTGGAGATTGAGGATGGTTCAGGATGTAGATGAGAGGTTGGGATGCATGGCCACTAACATGTACAAGGTAGAGGAAGAAGAAGAGATGAGTAAACTATTTCAAATTAGAATCCAAGTCAAGAAGACTAAGGTAAACACTTTAGTATATTTTGGTTCTTAGTCAAATTTGATTTTTGATGTGGTTGTAGGATAGCTTGGTCTAGATAATTACACGCATCCACATCCATACCCACTAGGATGGGTGAAAAAGGGTGTAGAAATACAAGTTACAAGGAAGTGTAAGTTTCAGTTTGGGATAAATACCCAATACATAGATGTATTAGAGGTTGATATTATTCCACTTGATGCATTTGACGTTGTCTTCAGAAGTCCTTACTTATTTTCTAGGGATGTTTTGTTCACAAGGAGGAGAACCGATACAGAAGGGTCAAGGATGGAGTCATTTTTAACATCAGGGCACACTAGAGCAAATCAACGAAGGCTATGGTAAGTGCCAACCAAACACCAAGACTTATTCGAAAATTGTCAGTGTTGTTTGCTTTCATTGGAAGAAAAACAAAATGGACATGAGAGCATGGTCATTTTTGAACAAAGGATGGAGAATTTGGATAGTACTTGTCAATTTTTATAGAAGAATCCACCACAAGAGCTGCTCATTCAAGGAGTAAAACAAACTTTCGCTATGCAGTCACCATATCTACCTATGAATTCACTGGACCTGACCATGGGGAAAAAAGAAGAAGAGGAGATACAAGGAATAGTGGTAACTATAGTAGTAGTGTACTTGGGAGGATTCACCAATCCATCTCAAGAGATAAAGATAGGAAAGGACTAAACCACTACAATGGGACCTTTTCCATACTTGAGTAGGTTGAAGAAGAAATATTTAGGTTGTACTTCATACGGATGCATGCAATAGTAAGTTGTAAGAGCTCTCATACACTAACACCATCTTTTCCAACTAATGTGAAGGCAATAAAACATCCCCCATGATAGAAAAAGGATCCACAAACAAGGGTGGATTAATGAAAGTCTCCGGTAAAGTGGAAGTGGCAAGAGTCCCAGAAGGGGCACTCCCAACAATGGAGATGATGAACTCCTCTGAAATACCTGTAGATGGATGAAGAACCTATAGTACATCACAAGTGTACTGTATAGGAGACTGCTAAATATTTGATGAGATGTGGGATGTGTTAATACTCTCTGGAATAGTGAGAGGAGGAGAAGAGTCCTCTCGTAATACTCTCGACATCGAAGTAGAACCAAGCGAGTCTCAGTATCGATGGGCTGTCATCACATGAAGAAATATAGGAGATAAGCTGAATCGAAGTAGAGCGAAGAAAGAGTGGGGTCCAATGAAATCTGAACAAGTATGTCTCATATTCGAAGTATCTCCAACTAAATCTCCAGCACTTTGAAAATTTTTCCTAGCCCAAAGAGGACCAGGAGAATCAAGCTCAGAGTCAGAAGATTCTTTACTCAAGTGAGAAGGGACATAGTCCTCATCATCACTACTATCAGAATCAGAAGACTCAAAAGTTTGAGAGTCATGAAGAGGAGCACGCTCAACAACATCATCTTCTGATGAGTCAGAGTCTGAATCAGAGAGCTGAAGAACCTCAGTAGGTAGAGAAGTAAAAGTCAAATTATAAGTAAAGTGGGAAAAGGTATACAACCGTGAACGGTGATCTACCTTTCCCTCGGCCACTGTAGTGTCATCGTTAAGCTCACAAATAATCACAGAGTTAGGACCAAATTCCACTCACATTCCTTCACCAAGGTGAGTAATTTGGTAAACCGATAGGAGATTGGTAGAGAGATCAGGAACACTTAACACTTGGTTGAATGTTCCCCCATCTATCTCTACTGATCCACTACCGGAAACCGACACTTTTGTGTTATCACCCAACATGATTTGGGACATATCACAAGGTTTGATGTTGGAGAACTCAACATGTGAAGAAGCCATGTGGTGCGAGGCACCAAAATCTATAATCCATGTCAATGAAGGAGCAACTCGAGCTATAAGGGCCTTTCCTTTCTTCTTATCAGATTTAGAACCTTTTGTAATGGAAGACTCGGCCTTGAAGCCTTTTGTTTTATGGATTCAGGAACACATATTTTATTCTTCTCAAGTAAATGAGATAAGTGATCAATCTGTTTCCAAAATAGTGTTACTCGTCGTGACCAGACTTCTTGCAATAGGAACACAAATACCTGTCTTTCTGTGCTCTAGGCTCAGAAGTTGAAGTGTTCATGTTAATTTTAGTTTTGGTCTTGGTTTCTTTCTTAGGTTGATCCTTTTTCTCTATCTCATTATTAGTCTTCTTTTCCTTACTAGTACTTGCTACAAGGGCATGTGAATTGGACTTGAGAGACCCCATTTGAATGAGTTTGTCCTGTTCTTGAATGAGTTGGGACGAAAAATAGTCAAAGGAGGGCATATTCCAATCCTTGCCCAAGGTAGCTTTTGTAGCGTAAAAATTTGACACAAAGACAGAATATTTAGGACCTAACTTAGAGAGAATCGACAAGATCAGTTGAGAATCTTTCTTCTCTACTTGACATCCCTTTAACAATGATCTAGTGTGGACAAACTTTGAGAAGAATTCTTGTAGGTTTTCAAAATCACTAGGATTTAACCCTAGTAGTTCGTTTTCCAACTCATGTGCTCTCATGTCATCGTGTTGTCTGAACATTTCATCTAACGTTGTCCACGTAGACTTAGGTGTTTTAGATGCCTCAATGTGGAAGAGCAAGTCAGGAGAAATAGACATGCAAAGAATACCTAAAGCTTCATCACTATGGTTTAACCACTTAGATTTTTCAGGTTCGTCATCTGGTTCAGTCTTAGTTCCCATGGTGATGTGGAATAACCCTTTACCTCTTAGTTTCATTATTATTTTTGATCTCCATTCAAAAAATTTGAATGGTGTAAGAAAGGAATTGAAAGTGCATCCATAGTGAGAGAGAGAGAGAAATGCAGAAAAGAAACACAACCACCCAAGACAATAACAACCCCCTTCTTTCGACACTTTATAGTTTAGTGCGTTGATTACAATCGGGTCCATGCGTGCGGTTTAAAACACTTGGTAACTCATCTTGCAATTAGCATAATAACGTGCAAGAGAGGAGACCACAATAGTGTTTCATGAGCACAACAAAAAAGAGAATGTAAACAAGCACAAGCAAAAAACAAGAAAGGAGGTGAAAGCCAACCCTGGTGGTGAGAAAAAAATGTCTCACATCGTAAAAGGAAACCCCCTTGCTGCAGACTATGGCGGACGTGCTCACTAGTCGCAAGTAATAATAAGGGTGAAATACAAGGTTTTAAATGAACTCCAGGAGTTTAGAGAATCGCCAGAATGCCGAAAAGTGCTTGGAAGGCAAATAGGTGCACGAAGTGTCACTGCACACTTGAGCGCACGATTAGTGAAAAAAATCGACAATAACCCCTAAATTTTACCATTTGGAAATGCCCAATTTTGCTATTTTTAGAGCTATTGGAGTTTTTAAAAAGATGATAAAAAGGGTAAGAAAGAAGATTTAATATTTATCGATCACGAATTATAATCGTAAATAAAATTAATTTAATTTATTACGATTATCAAAGAAATTAATTAAGTATGATTAACTAAGATTTTAAAGAAAATCCTAAGTTAAAATAGTTAAAAGAAAATACTTTCAAAGATTTAAAAACTTAAAAAAAAATGTAATTTTTTTTTAATTTGTTTAGAAAGAAACTTACCAAACTTGTAAAAGCTTTTTGTTTTGGTTGAATTAGAAATAAAAAATTGTTTTCAAAAACATAGAAAAAGCTTTTGAGATTTAAAAAATAATGGAAAGTATTTAAAAATGGAAAGATTTTAAACTAACCAAGATTTGATTTGAAATAAACTTAAAAACTTACCACCGTATTTTAAAAATTGGAAAGGATTTTTGTTAAAAACTTACCAAAAATGTAAAACGCTTACAAAAAAAAGTAGGGTTTTGATTGGAAAATGCGTGAAGAAAAATGCGAGGGGGGATGGCGTGAGAACTGGTCACTCGGAGGAAAGACAACTTACCACTTGCCAAAAAAATGACTTTGTTGTTTGATATTGTTGTTGTTTTTTTTTTTTGCACGAGAGCCCGTGGTAGGAGAGCGGCCATGGCGGTGTGAGTAGAAGGGGAAGCCATGAGTTTTGTGTGGCGGGCATGTGAAAAGAGTTTGTAGTGTAGTCCATGGCGAGAGGAAGAACACGTAGGTTTTGGTGTTGTGCCCACGCCAAAAAAATGCTACAGATTCAAAAAAAAAACCACGCTCATTAAAAAAATTTTATGCCACAAATCAAACAAAAAAGCGAGCTCCTAGTGTAGTCCACGGCGGGAGGAAGAACATGCTGATTTAAATACAAACACGAACTCCTCCTCAATCCTTCACACAAAAAAAATGAATTCCTAGCCACATAAAGAAAATTCAAAAAACCACAGAGATCTAAAAAAATTCACTTCTATTTTAAAATTTTATTAAAAAAGAAATAATCTCTATTTTGGCTGAAAAGCCAGATTTAGCTGTAGATAGCTAAATGTGGCTGTAAATACCCTAAAACCTCCAGGAATACCTGCACAAGTATAGAAAATAGGCACAAAAATAGACACAACTTTCCGAGAAATCTTGTTAGAGAGATTAGCAAAAATTCCAGAAAATAGTGATCAAAAACTTGCATGCAGAGTAAAAAAATGAAACCAAGAGAGAGTAATTGCAACTAAAAATAACAAGTGCACATTTACCAATCTCAAATTTCGAATACCATGAAAATATTTTGTGAGAATCAAATTAGAAATGAGGCACCACGAAGTAGTTGCACTCCAACGGAATCATGATAGCTCCAAATGATAACAAGAAAGAATTGATCGAAGAATGGAAGAACTTGCTCAACGAAACAAAGCTTGCAGACAGAGGAAAGATAGCGGAGTGTCTTGGCATACTCATAAATGAATAGTAAATGGGTACATATAGGGTCTTTGAGTAACCCTAGTGCATGACACACATGAAACCCTAAACCTAACCCATGTGAGATGACCTTCCAATATGAGATGAGGACACATAGGGTAACTCACACTAACAATAGTGGTGACTATAGCAGCAGTGTACTTGGGGAGGATTCAGCCAATCCATCTCAAGAGAAAAATATAGGCAAGGAATAAACCACTATAGTATGGGACCTTTTCCATACTTAAGCAAGTTGAAGAAGAAACCTTTAGGCCATACTTCATGTAGATGCACGCAATAGTAAGTTATAAGAGCTCACATCCACTAACGCCATCTATACATGACAAAGAAGGAAAGATACAGAAGTTACCTTCCAAAGAGGTTTGTACTTGAGGCAACTCATAGGAGGATGTAGCACTAGAACAACAAACCAGAGATCCACAGGAGTCTTGGCAGGTTGGACAAGAGAAGACACCAAGGAAGACCCAACGGTACTTGAATGAGCACAAGAGGGAGTTGATTCCTCTACCACTCCCCCACTAATATTTTGTGGGACCAAAAGCCTCCTAAGTAGGGGAGGTATGATCCATAGGGATCAAGAAAAACACACCACTTCATCAGCACCAAGAAGGAGAAACAAGAAAAATGAATAAAATGAGGTAAATGGAGGTTCTAGAAGGAACCACCGCTCTATACATAGCGGGATTTCATAACCTCCACCCTATAAGGGCTATGGTCTTGAGACCACCGGTCTGCTCAGGGTGGTAGTCTTGACACTTTCGAACATAAAATAAGAATGGAACACGAATGGATGTGAATTTTAAGCACACTTTCGTGTCTCTTCCCCTTCCATGCCCTTTCATAGCCTCCAGTGCAGGAGGACATGGGAAGGTCTATAAATGCATGAAGGGAGCAAGAGAATGGGCATTCGAAGATCCAGAGAGATCGAGAAGTAGAGTTTAATGAGAGAAGTGAGCAAGATCTTCAGTGTTGGAATGGAATTATAGGAGAAAGGTGTAGAAACAGAGCAAGCAAGTAATTGGAGAGAAGGTTTACATTGTTGCTTCTTTTCATACTTATTGTAATCTGTAATTGTCTATATTAGACCAATAAAAGTGGGAAGAAAGAGCATTTTCCCTTCCCGACTAGTTTTCCTCCATTGGAGGTTTCCAGGATAAAATTGTTGGTGTTGAAGTTTTGAATTATTTCCTTCTCTGCAATTTCCTTTCTATAGCACTAGATAATCAGTCATGAAGCTCTAATTTTTCAAGAAAATCTATCATTTTCCAAAGTTGAAAGTAGAACAACATAGTTGTGTGATTCGTAGAGTTCTAAAGTAGAAGTTTACGGATCAATTAGGCATAAAATTCCTAAGGGATACACGGAGTGAAGGGATTTTAACTTCAAAGGATAAAATTTCCTTAGATCCATAGACAAGAGTAAAGGGTGTAGTTCCCGTAGGAGTATGGATCCTAGTTTAATAAGCCTTTGAGAGCAAATGGGTTTTGGAGGTGTCAATTCCTGCCTACTTGATCAACAGTTTTCATAAGAATTTTGTTAAGTTTTTGTTAGAAGCCTCAACTTGTCATTTTATTTTGGATGATAAGGTGATAAAATCTTAGTTTCATGTTGAATGTTTTGTATAATTTCCTAAATTCTTTATTCTTAAAATATTTTCCATTATTAGTGACTAGCTTGTGAAGGATATTGAAGTGACATATGATATGATGATAGATGAAATCAACAATTTTTTTTTCTTTAGTAGAGACTAGGGAATGTCCTCTACCCATTTAGTGAATTATCCAGTGGCTGTGATGATAGAGTGATTTCATTGTGATGTATGAGGTTTGATGAGGCCAATGAGGTATAACCCCCATTATGAGAAGGGTCATAAATATTGAGTGATTCTCGAGAGATAGTCAAATGTTTGAGTGTACCAAAGATCTGTTGGATTGCTATTGTTGAGATTGATAGAAGGGAGTTCATTTTTGTGAGATGATTTCTCAATTTTGTTCATAAAAATGAACAAATTAGAATAATTGATTGATATGGGGATGAGGGATGCAAGAGAAGCCATGGTGTCCGTGAATTTGTTAGAAGATTGTGGAACTGTTTGGATGGTGTAACGATCAAAAATTCTAAGAGGAATTCAATAATGGTTTTATATTTTTGTATAATCTCATTTTTACATTAATAAATTCCTTTGATCTAATTGATGACAAGTTATGAATCTCTGTAGATGTCCAATATTTGAACACCGAGCATGATGGTGGTTTGGAGACCCATGATTAGAGCTTCGTATTCTACCATGTTGTTAGTAAATTTGAAATTTAGTTTGAAATATAGATGGATAGGGTCCCCCAGGAGGTATGCTAATGATACTAACACCTCCCCTTGCGACACTTAGATCCATGAAAGAAAAGTTTCATTTTGATAGGAGCATATTTGTGATTGATATTGTTGATGGATTCATCGTGTAATTGTTTGTGGGGTGACTGATTATCTAAGAGGGGAGCTTCGATGAGCTGATCGGTGATGGATTTTCCCTTAATAGAATTTTTTGAGTTGAATTAAAAGTCAAACTCAGTCATGAGTATGAGCCACTGAGTGATGCGGTCAATGTCATATGGTATAGAGTGCATAGATTTGAGAGGATTGAAGCTGGTAATGATGGAGTTTGGATTTTATAAAGTACAATCCACAACACAACTTTTTATCTTCATTATAATAAGTTCAGTAATCATGAAAAGTGTGAGTTATATAATAAACATCATGTTCATGACCTTGCTCATCTCAATGAGTGAGCATGACACCCAAGGCATGATTAATAATGGATATGTAGAGGTATAATGACTCCCTCTCACAAGGAGGTGTAAGCACAGGTGTCAAAATGGGGTATTTTTTGAGGTCATCAAAGGTATGTTGACAATTTTGATCCCATTTAAAATGTACATCCTTTTGAAGGAGATGATGAAAAGGCTGACAACAATATGAAAGTTTTGAAATGAAGTAGAGAGTTGATTGAATTCTACCTTGAAGGTCGAAATTTTGTTTTAGGTTTGTGTGAGGATACATTTTGATGATGGATTTGATCTTGGTGGGGTCTACTTCAATTCCCGAATAGAAACAATGAACCCTAGGATTTTTCTAATGAGAACACTTAATACACACTTAGCGGGGTTAAGGTGAAGATAGTCTTGGATAATACGGGAAACTATTGTGTGTAGGATAATGAGATGATACATGCATTACTTATATTTTCCTAAGAGGTCATCAGCATAGTCTTCTATAGTTTTATGGATAAGATCTTGGAAAATATATGGCATTGCACATTCATAAATGGCCCCCACGTTTTTAATTCCAAAGGGAATTACTCAATAATAGAAATTAATCTAAGGAGTGATGAAGGATGTTTTATGTTGGTCATCTATGGTGATGAGAATTTGATTGTAGTCGAAGAATCCATCCATAAGGGAGAGCATTTCATGGCTGGTGGTGAGATCGATGAGTTGATCAATTTTCAAAAGAGGAAATTCATCTTTAGGAAAAGCGATATTGAGGTCTCGAAAGTTTATATAGATGCAAAAATTTCCTAAGGCTTTGGTTATATACACGATACTAGATACCCATTATGAATAGTCAATGGGTATGATGAAATTAGTAAAGATAAGATGCTATAACTCTTCTTTGATGAGAATAGATATGTGAGGGTGCATCCTACATAGATTTTGTTTGACAGTTTAGCGTTAGTATAAGTGATGATATTGTAAACAACAATGTTAGGGTCAATACCCAACATATTCATGTATGACCATATGAAGGCTTGAAAATGCTTAAAGAGGAAGGTAGTGAAGTCCCTTAATTCTTATGAATCTAAATATTGAATGAATTGAACTATATGAGGATCTTGTGGCATTCCTATATTAACATCGATAATTGATTTATTGATAAGTGTTGATGTGTTAGGTTGCAAATTCTTTTGAATGTAATGGGCATCTTCCCCCATATAAGAGAGGATTGATTGGTCATCATGGAATTCAAGAATATCAGTGGTCGGAGAATCCTCTTCTGTAATTTTTGGTATTATGAGATGAAAGGTTTCATTACCATGGTTATTTTGATAAGTAAGTGGTCCTAAGGTGATAGTGTTGACTAAAAAAAAGTTAGATGGGATTGAAACGGTATCATCTGTGTCCATGGGATCATCATGTGTAGATGGAGAAGATGGTTCTGGTTCTATTATGGATCCAAATGTGGTGCTTGTGGAGGACTCTGAGGATGGTTTTTCAAAACCTAACCCATATTTTTCATGAGGTTTGTGGGAATGATCAAGGATTAAGTCATGGATACCTTGTTCATAATATCCGATCCATATCCAAATCTATAGGGGAGTGGGGGTTAGAATCCTTTCCAGGAACATCGATGGAGTTACATTTGTGTAAAGTCTTGGTTGTATAGGAATGAAAAGTTTGATATGAATCATTTGGCATGACACTAATTGTTAGGATGTGGAGAAGGGTGATCGATCCCACCGTAGATGAGGTTGGTTTTGAGATGTGGTGGAATGAAGGAGATAACATCTCTGAAATTAGGTTCATACATGGGATATTTTTGGTTCTTTCGTATATCCGTGACATAGGAATAGAATTAATTGTAAGGAGGTGATACTCCCCCTAGTGAAAGGTGCTCCATAACATCATTAAAAGAAGTGTTATCAGAATATTTTGATGAGGCGATGGATGAACTGGTAGATGCTTCATTAAGGGAGCCCGAGTTCATTTTGGGAACAATCATGTCATTTGGTTGATATGTCATGTGGCATGCTTTGAAAGGGTTTGGATTTGTGGGGATAGTGAACTTTTTACCCTCATGTTCATATTTGAGACAACAATGGAGAGTAGATGGGATGCAATGCATAACATGTATCCATGGTCAACCTAATAGCATGTTATATTGAAATTATACTTCTACCAAATAGAAGAGTTTGTGGAGGGTTTTAATGTTGACCTTGATTAGTAAGATGATTATGCCCAATGTGGGAGTGGCAGTGTCATTGAAAGCCCATCGTATCTTGTAAATGACTAAGCGACAATGGTTTTGGGTAGTTGGATTTGATCAAAGTCATGTGATGATATAATGTTAATACTGGCATCATTCTCGATCATGACTCTCTTAACAAGAGTATCATTGATTTGGGAAGTGATGAATAGTGGGAGATCATGGTCCTCTGGTTATAATGATGGGATTGTAAAGTTTTAAAAAGAGATGGTAGTGGACATTTTGAGTGTACCGAATAAGTTTCTAAATGGTTTTGGATCCTTTGAGGGTACTGATTTATATTAGAGTACTTCAATCATAGCTTTTTAATGTTGTGGTGAGGTTTGTATGAGCTCATAAAAGGAAATATTTATTGGAGCTTGATGAATTTTTTTGATAATGGTATTTTGCATGGAAGTGGTGGATTAAGTATGTGGAGCGGAAAGGATGGATACCTTAGCCTTGGCATGAGGTTTTAGATTAGATGACTTGGGAGTGAGTGGGATAGAGATGTTAGAATTTCTTTGATCTAAAATCTTAGGGTCATGGGTATGTGTTCTAGTAGTGATACATATTACATCAATTTGATGAAGAGGGGTTTTCTTGGAAGAGTCCCTATCTTATGTAGATTTGGATGTGGGCAATGGTTTAAATGTAGTAGTATTATGTGTCTGATGGGTTGTTTTTTATGGTTCTAGCTATGTAGGGAGAAGGCCTTTATTAGGAGGGATTTAAAAGGCAAGTATGAAGGCTTAACAATCCTCTTTAGAATGTCTTGGTGTGTAATGATAATCACAAAATGCTTCAAAATTATACCAAGAGGGTTTCCACCCTCGAGATACAGATGGCTTAAGAGGAGGTAAGGTTAGAATAGACTATTGGATAATAATTTCAAGGGTTACTACATAAATAATGTCCTTTCGAGGTGGAGGTAAATGGAACTGATGGTTATTTTGATGATACTGGTGTTGAAGTGACAATTTTCTATGTGAAACCTTTAGATGTAAGTTGGGGAATGATTTTAGATTTTGTAATAGTGTGTTGGACCCCTAAAAATGATACTAAGTATAAATAGCACAAGGGGTTTTGACATGTGGGATTTAGGTGCGAAGGCACGTGTGAAGTTGAGACAGATAACACACGAAGGCTTATGCCTAGACAAATTGTATTCCATACTTAGCCGCATTGTGAGCCATGAGAAAAATTTGGAAGAATAAAGGGTTGGAGTAGTGGCCAAGAAAGGTTTTGGAGATAATAATAGAACATGAAGACTTGCAGTTCAAGAAAAGTCTATTTTGAGATAGATCTCATGCGAAGGAAGTTAAAATGTCATGCAGGGATTAGGCTATTAATAGGATTAGATCTACAGTTTATATTAGAAGATAATATATTATTAGTGAGCTTGCATGCTCTTGTAGTTGGCTTGTAACACACACATGGCTATTTCTAGCATGTGGGCTATTTTTGGAGAATGCATGAGTAGTGAAGGGCAAGTCCCCACTACCTATAAATATGTATTGATTTGTTTGGTTTGGAGAGCACAAGATTTTTAGTAGAGTTATGATGTTGGTTTACGAGCGTGCATGACCTATGATGATACTCTTATGTATGTATTCAACTTTTTTGTTTTATGGTGATTAATACAATGGAGTTCTATGGATGGATTCTTGTTATTGATGCCTCTATTATTGGATTTTTCATGGTAAACTTGATCTTGATTCTTGTTTAGTTCATTCTTGCATATGGTTGTGATCTAGATATATTTATGGTTTATCCTTGTATGTTTATTATGGATCCAGATTGTGTGTGTGTGTGTGTGTGTGTTTTTATCCTGCTAACTCCTTGACAAAGCTGCCATAAAAGAGGGACTTGGTACCCTTGCACGCTTTGGGTGAGCACTCAATTCTGGCTGAGTCATGTGTCAATGTGACTTAGGTTGTTTGGTAAAATAAAATACTACATTTTTGTTTTGTTTCCGGGACCTCTTTTCAAGTTTTTGCAAGTATGTTGCATGATGAAGATGTATTGGTTGACTGGCCAACATTGAGAGTTGGGTAGATAATTTAGAAGAAGGGTTTTCTCACAGATTTAACACTAGACCTAAATTTGATCTGCATGCATGGGTTGAAGAAAATTTGTATCATGAGCTCTATGAGACATTTTTTATGTGTTTTCCTATATATTTATACGAGTGGTTGGTAGTATACACATCAAAGAGAAATTTGAGGTATAGAAAAATTATATAGACTCAAGAAGATTACCAAAATCTGCATGATGTTGATTTAGCTTGGATAAATGTTGTAGATCACCGGGTGGAGTGGTGTTTTTCATAGTTATACACTGGAGTATTTTGTTTCTACTTATTCTTGTCAACAGTTATTAAGTTCCAGCTTCTTACGCAAACTCGAGAGGATCTTATTTACTTTTAGGAAATAATTATATTAGTGATCCATTATATTAATGTGTGAGCAATGTTATTTGTATTGTATTAGTTTTAGAGTTGTTATGAGTTGTTAAAACAACTTGTATAATTTAGGTGAGTGGTTTCCTATATTATAGGAAATATAATTCCTATATAATCATTTGTATGATGCGGATGTTTCAGATATAGAAAAGAAGATATAATATTATTATGTTATTTCCTGTGTAAATCTCGGACAACATTTTCATTTGGTATCGAGCTTTGGTTTGTGTAATGGAACAATAAATTGTTTGCAGGGGTGGTGATATTGATCCTTATCATGCGTATTGTAGAGGCATTTAAATCTGCTATTGAGCTGAAGGCATATGCATATAGGCCATGTGATGCATCTGTTCAACATATCTAGAGGCATTCATTATTAGCCCCGCGGATGAGGAATACTTATTCTGATTCAGATTAGTTTGTTTTTTAATTAAATCTGTGGTTTGTTGGACCATTTTTCTTTGGCAATTTAATTCGGCTTCAACCTGCACGTGTTTCTTTCTGGTCTACTTTGAAGAGCGTGGAGGAGGATGTGTTGTGAAGGATGCAGGCCATACTGCGCAGATCCACAGACCATCGACTCGATCAATCCACATGTGTAAAACCGATGGTGTCCAATACTAATGCGACCTCAGCTGGTATTTCTAAATGCCTCAACTCTGATCTGGTTTTTACTCCATGTGTGAAGATATTAATGTGAACAAGCTGGATTGGCTCTGATGGAAGCCTCAGGTGATCACTGTATTGTCAGGTTTTAAAACAAGATAGTCAGTCATTTTATTCTGTTATGTTATTTTATATCTGAGGAGGATGACTGTCAGAGACTTGCCACTCAACGTTCATGTAACTGGACAGATCTGATTTACACTATTCATTCCAAGCACCGTAAACTCAACTAGTGGACTCTCCAAACACTATACACGTGGATCCTTTTGGCATGCAAGTTGCCCACGTGAATGCTTGCTTATCCTTCCAGCTCAAGCTCACGCAAATATGCATGGGATTCTAATAAAAAGGTGTGGTTTCTTTTGAAAAAGCCAAGGATCTTAGAATAAGGTTATCTGTAATTTATAGTCATGTGTCTTTTAGTTTAATTTGTGTATCAAAATATTTAAATATATAGTGTAAATTGGGAGCAATATCGGTTGAAGCCGACTCCCCTAAGAGTGCATTTTCGGTTGAAATCAACTCTCTAAGATATAATGGACATTCCACTAGAAAAATTCAATGGTCTCAATTTTCACACATGGAAAGTCAAGATCCAGATGCAGTTGATGAATAAAAATCTCTGGCGGATAGTCGATGGAAAAGAACCAAAACCTACAGATCTGACCAAATTGGTAGAATGGGAAACGAGAGATGATAAAGCCAAAGCCATTATTGGTCTTGCTCTCTCAGATACTGAGCTACACTATGTTGATCTCGAGAAATCGTCTCATGAAATGTGGGAAAACTTGAACAAAACCTTTGGTGCTAAAGCAGTGAATGCAAAATTTTCTCTCAAATTGCAGTTGTTCAAGTTAAAAATGGGTGAAGGAACTACAATGTCCAGTCATATTAATGATTTACGGTCTCTTCTCCGACAGCTAGCAGAAGTAAAAGCTCCTGTAGACGATGAAGATGCAAAATCTATTCTGTTAAATAGTTTGCCTCCCAAATATAGTAATATTGTCTTCACACTTGGTCAGATGCCTTCCAACTCATTGGAAGATATGATATCAGCTCTTCTAGCTGAGGAAAAAAGGACTAAAGAAGGTGTAGAAGAAGAAACTGCATTGTAAAAAGAAGTACAAGAATTTCTCCAAAAATAAGGAGGAAATTGAATGTTTTTACTGCAAGAGAAAGGGGCATAAAACTCCATTTTGTAAAAATCGAGCTCGTGATCTTCTAAATGGAACAATCAAAATGGAAGAAGCAAATATGGGCATAGACGATGAATCTGATTATGAGGAAGAACAAGTAAATGAAGACAGTGGCTCTGAAGACTTCTTGTTCTGAGCATGAAACCGGAGGTAGGAGGCATCGGAGGTTGGAGGTCATTCAGCGACCTCTCGTCAGTTGCCAACGACGGGGCCGCATATCAGCTTTGGTGACATGTGTGTGTGTAGTTTGATTTTAGTGCTTCCAGTGTGGTGTGCCTCAGTTTGCAGTGATCCTGTTTTCAATAAGTGGAAATTTCACATTGAGGGGGGGAACATGATCCAATGTTCCATTTCCAGTATGTCAGCTTTTTCTATGTATGTACGAGCAACAGATTTCAGTAGAATTTCCTATGTTATTCCCTGCAGTGAGATAGTGATGAGAGTTGTTGATACTCTTTGCATCATCATGATATCGTGGTTGTTAGTTATCCGAAAAACTATCCGAGAGGTTGTTGGTACTTTCCTCAAAAACCATCTGTGCCTGTGGTTGTTGGTTAACCACTTGGAAAACCATCCAGAGGTTGTTGGTATTGTCCTTGAAACCATCCAGATCATGAGCATGCTACGTAGCGGCACGTTGCAGTACAAAGCAGGTTTTCCCATGTTCGCACTAAGGGGGGGAATGTTAGGAAATAATTATATTAGTGCTCCATTATATTAATGTGTGAGCAATGTTATTTGTATTGTATTAGTTTTAGAGTTGTTACGAGTTGTTAAAACAACTTGTATAATTTAGGTGAGTGGTTTCCTATATTATAGGAAATATAATTCCTATATAATCATTTGTATGATGCGGATGTTTCAGATATAGAAAAGAAGATATAATATTATTATGTTATTTCCTGTGTAAATCTCAGACAACATTTTCATTTACACGGTATCCCTTAGTGATTAAGATCTTGATTATAATTCTAGATTTGGAGGCATGACCTATGGCTAGCTAAATCCCCTCACACATGCAAGTAGGAGAAAGTGTGGTAAAGGATGGTTGACATGGCATCGAGAGTAAAAGAGAATAAAGGAGGCTTAAGTTTAATGAAACGAATGAGAGGGACTTGGCGAAGTAGTGTGATGTTGCGAGAACTAATGGTATTGTGGAGAGAATGGCTTGCAAAGGATTATGATCTCACATGGAATATGTGGATCCAAAGCATATGGTACTCCCCATTTGGGTAATCATGGAAGATACCCCTCTTGATTCGGATGAGAGTGCCTTTGAGGAATAATGACTAAGAACCATGGGTGTGCATCTGATCCCACATGGCTACCTATCCCTTATGCTTGGTGTTCCAGTTCCTGAGACAGTTATTGAGAATAAGGCTAGAATAGGTGCTTCATAGTAACATGTATATTTCATTTTCCATTAAATTCAAGAGTTAATCAAATAACACATTCATCTATGGTGGCATAGATGTTATCTTTATTATTTGGGGGTCCAGTTGGAGGTATATTTTCTAACGCATCATCAACACGTAACTTGGGCACGTAGAACATTGGTAACACATTTGGAAGTAGAAAAAATTTGGAAACCATGGGAGTTAAATTTAGTACAACTATTGGAACACAAGGCAGAACATCCTCTTGTCTTGTACCCACTATAGAAGGAGTATCGGGAGGATCGGATGGTTCGGGATATAGTGGATCTAGAGGTTATGGAGGTGGAAGGAATCTTTGGAGGTAATACTGAGTTACGGTTGGGGGGGCAATTGTTCATACCAACCCCAATAAGTTTATTACAAGATGTCTCTTCACCTACCAGAATACAAGGTAATTTAATATGTAGCTAAATTGTGCATATGTGTGAAATACTATAGTGTTCTAAGGGAATCACATCTCCTAAGCGTAAGGAAAGTCAGTTTGCTACAACTTTACAAGGGCGTGTGCATAGTTGGTATAGGAAGTATGATCTGATCCAAACTTGTGTCAACTATATTGTGTTGCATGATGCTTTCTTAGTCGAGTTCCCTATACCTGAGTTTAAATGCAGAGAGCATCGGTGCAAGCTTGAAGAAAATTAAGAAGGGCATGGTTGAGAGCATAAGGGAGTATAACTCATGATTTAAAACTTTTCTATCAAATTTTTATTATGATATTCACCACAGTCAACATGCTCAATGTTTTGTTGGAGGTTTGATCACACCTTTCAGAAGGTGATCTCACAAAATACCTTTATATATCCATGCAAGGCACTTGAGGAAACTCTACATGCTAAGAAAGTTAGAATCATAGACACGGGGTTAGCCCATTTTTGGAAGCAAAGATTACATCTATGGAAAAATAGTTGGAAAAATTGTCATCTAATTCAGCCCATGAGATGCACAATGGTATTTGGTGTACGGATTGTGAGGTAGAAGGACAAATTAAGGATAGTTACCCTTGTAAATCGGTGTGTGCCATGTTGCTAGATTGTGAGATATGTCATTTGGATCATGATTCAATTAGGTGCCCCTTGTTGCAGTGCACGATAAGGAAGAACGTGTCTTATTATTGTAAGATTTATAAGTCTACCAATCATGATACAAAGAATTACAATTTGATTAATCATATTTAAACCTGGTGTACATTAGACCAGCATTGTAAACAATTCTAAGGAGCAAGGTGAGCATCATAATCATAATCACAATGAAGGGCACTCTAATGGAGGTAGCAGAGGTAGAGGTTACCATGAAGGATTCAAAGGTCAAGGTTACGGTGGTGGAAGAGGTAAATTACCATGATGACCTATTTCATATGTGGAGCCCCGATCATTATAGGGGAATTTCCTCATAATATTATTTGATCCTCGTGTGGAAAGAATCACAAGTTTGAAGAATGCCTAGATTTGTATGAGCACATGAGCAAGCAACACAAGCAGGATAAGGGTGCAAGAATGGTTCGAGTACATCGTCTTTGTGGAGGATCGGTGGATGTCGAATTTATCCTTTGAACTCGAGGTGATATCGGTGTTGGTGACTATGTGTGTTTAGGTTGCACATGTGCGTGAGACTACAAGCATAAACCTTGTATTACAAAACAAGAGGTATTGCATGTAAAGTATCTAGATCCTTCTCATCAAAAGGAAGTTTATCAGGAAACTATGGAGGTTATTAAAAACTTGCAGGGTGAGATACAATGCTTGAAGGAGCAGTCATGGAAGCTGGAGTAGGCTAAGATAGTTGATCTTCCTTAGAAATATGTTGATGAATTAAAAGAGGTTTGTAAGATGTTGCACCAAGAAAACATCATTCCTTTGTTAGGGAATGGTTAAGGGAGAAGATCTTGTGTGTTGGGGTTGAGCACAAGAGATAAATATTGAACTTGTACTTACCTCCTCACAGTCTTGATTATGACAAATATATCACCTTGAATGCAGTTTTGATGGATGGTTGTTGAGTAATATACTAATTGATATAGGTGTAGAAGTGAATGTACTCACCTTGGACGTATGGAATCATATGGGGAGGCCACCATTATATCCTTATTAAAAAAATTGTATATGGAAAACAAGACTAAATCCATGCCCATTGGAGTCTTGAAGGATTCCACTATTACTATTCAAGGGGCCAAGTTTACTTGCGAATTTGAGGTCTTGGCACTTGTAGAAGTAGATAGTTTTATAGCTTTATATGGGTGCCCTTGGTGCTACATAAATAATTTTACTCGCACTTAATAAAGGTTACATCATCTTTGAGAACAAGGAAGAGCATGTTTTCATTCCTTTGATAGATGGAAAATATGCACCTTATGTATAACCTAGAAGTGAAGAGGATCTTAACATAATTCATGTGTGCACCATTAGAGATCCTAAAGTGCTTGAGTCATCAAAAGAAGGTGTAATTCAATGGGATGATACACATTCTATGAGTGATACAACCAGTGTTTCTTGTGAAAACTAGGTGCATGGGACTTATGAAATGGTTGGGCATGAGATGAAGAGTGCAATTACTCATGTAAGAATTTTCATTATGTTAGGAACTTGGGAAGTAACCAGGTACCAAGGTACACTGGTGAAGGAAATCTGATGTATTTCTACATGCTATAGAAGGCCAGTAGAAAGATCAAGTGGAGAGAAGGAATATGTTGGTATATACCTTGTGTGGGATAACAGTGTGCTGGTGGATGGCACACAAAGATAGTCTTTTAGAGTGGTGAGAGGTGAGAATCACCTTCTCTACTAGATTTCTTAGGAGCAATGTGCCTACCAAGACATGTGAATTTCATGGGAAGGATTCTACTTCACACCACGTTCAAAAGTGTGAGAGACTTTGGAAAAAGGGGCGGAGGCCTTACCACCTTCACTATGGGTGCACAAGTTCTACTTCACCCTACATGGCTATGCATGTGCCTAGTATGTTTATGTGGAATTGAATCAAGAGAAAATGAATTAGCAAGAATTGACTATAGGTATGATTCAAACCTTTGACTATTTTTCTACTAAACCACCAGTGAATGAGGCATTACAGATTATGAAGTGCTTGACTATGGGAGATAGTGCAAAGGTTGAGGAGATTATTTAGGAATTACTAGGTGAGTTAGATCTAGAGGTGTGCTTTGAAGAAGAAGAAACAGATGAAGAATAGCTTGGGCATGCCTACCTAGAAAATGAAAAATTGGTTTACATGATTGATGATGAAGAAGTGGAAAATCTAGATGCTAACCACACTATAGGTATGCGTAAGGTCTTAGACAATGTAGATGAGCAAGTGTGCATGTATCATGCGCCTATGAAAATAAATAAGATAAACATTGGGATAAATGCATAACCTAAGGAGATCATCATTGGTGACTATTGGTCGACTCGGAGGTTGCGAAAAATAATTAATTTATTACATGAATTAGGGACTTATTTCCTAGAGGCTATCATGAGTTGAAATGGGTACATCACTCTTTGGGTGAGATGAGGATCAAGTTAAGGGAATGTGCACACCTGATTAGGAAGAGGCATTATAGGATGAATCCTAATCTATGCATTAAGGTAAAGGAAAATATTGACAAGATGTTGAAGTCTGAAATCATTGAGCCCATTGAGGATTCGAGTGGGTTAGCCTGTGGTGATAAGCATCGAGAAGGATGGAAGGATAATGATTTGTGTGGATTATAGGGATTCGAATTTTACTTTTATAATAGATCCCTTTCCCACACCATTTATAGAGGATATTTTGGAAGGCATTCCAGGTGCAAGATCTACTCCTTTATTGATGGATTTTCTAGATATCATCAGGTGTAGATTGCAAAAGAAGATCAAGAGAAGACAACTTTCACCACTGAATGGGGAAGTTTCACATACATGGTTATGCCCTTTGGATTGAAGAATGCACCTACATTCTTTTCGCGCATTGTTGTGCAAGCATTCCATGACTTTATTGATAAGTTTTTGCAGGTTTACTTGGATGATAGGAAAATTTATGGGATAGTAAAATATCATTGTCATAATTTAAGTCTTATGTTTGAGAGGTTCCGATAGCTGAGCATATCCTTAAACATAAAGAAGTGCATTTTCACTGCACCCTTTGAGAATTTTTTGGGACATCTTATATGTAAGGAAGGCTTATTGGTAGATCTTGCAAAGGTTATTGTCTTCTTGGGCTTAGAGGAACCTATTAACCAGAGCAAGTTGTGTAAATTCTTGGGGCACATAGGTTAATACAAGAATTTTATCAAAGGTTATGTTAGGATTGTTGTGCCCTTGGAGGAATGTTTTTTATTACATAAGGTAAAAATAGGGATCGTCTCCCAGGGGCCTTAAAAAAGGAGGAACAAAAACCAACAAGCTAGAAAGAAACAAAAAATTCCACAAAAGGAGTTAAACATGCTTAACTCTTACAATGAATATTAGGAATTTAAACCAAAAGAGTAAAACAAAGAAAAAAAAAAGCGCCCTAAACCATCAAAACTACATAAGTTCACCAAAAATTTGCCAATAGTCCACCGAGAAACTAATCAACAAGTATCAATGTCCACTAAGTTTGGAAAGTGATAGGGGCATTCATTTTCTTAATGAGACCATCAACATACTATTGGCAAAATTTATGGTAGCACACCATAAAACAACACCCTATCACCCACAAGAAAATGGCACTACTAAAGCTTTCAACAAGATATTGGGACATACATTGACAAATATTTGTGACGTTGGAAGGAAGGATTGGGATGAAAAAGTCTTTATTGTACTACGGGTATATAGAACAAATTATAAAAGAATAAATAAAGCCACACCCTTGCAATTGGTGTTTGGCATGGAAGTTGTCTTACCAATGGAATTTATGTTACCTTCCCTATGTATTGTGCACGTAGGAGGATTATATGATGAGAAATAACTTGAAGAGAGCATTGATAAACTGATGTAATTGGATGAAAGACATGTTATTGCTATGGATCCAGAAGACAAAAATGCCAGGTAGAAGGCATGTCACGATCGACATATTAAGAATAAGTAGATTGAAGTTGGAAAGATGGTTCTTCTATATGATTCAAAGTTTTTAAACCATCCTGGAAAGTCCCAAGTGCATTAGTTGGTATTGTATGTTGTGACTTATATACTTAATTCAGGTGCTAGATGGGACACGGTTACCTAGTTATTTCAACAGGAGTAGGCTAAATCCCTACTATAAATAAGTCTTCTTGGTGTTTGTAATAACGCAAAGTATTTCCATTAGTTTAGATTTCATTTAATGCATTCCTTTATATGTGTTTCCTTTCCTTGTCACTATGCTTTGTCAATTTAGTTATGTTTTTTTAATAATAAGTGTGTTTGTGTGCCAATGGCTAATTAATATCTAAGTCATTGCATGTGCAAGGAGTGCACATACCCTTAATGTGGGGTGGATTGAAGTGCAAATATAAAAATGGTTGGTTCCCTCTATTATAGGTTGGATAGGTTAAAGGCTTCTTTTGGAATGTTAGCACGAAGTGGATGAGATAAGATAAGTGTTGTGCATAAGGTGTTCTAAGGAAGGTTGAGATGATTTAATACCACATAGGGAAAATGATCACACAGTGTAATGTGAGGTAGGAAGAGGTATGTGAAACTACTTTGGATATAACACGAGGTTTAGTACTTTGGCACGGGAGGCACGTGAAGGAGGTCTATGGATAATAAGTAGTATAACACACCAAAAGGTTACAAATGCATCACGTGAGGTGAAATCATGAAAGTTAACTTTAAATGGAAAAATTACTTAGTTGAAAATTAACTTAAAATGTGTGGGTCAAAGGGACAAGAAGGTCATGAAAAAGTATAAATAAGGGGGTTAGGGTAGTCATTTGGTATCCTTGCTTTTAATGAAATTAGAGTGTTGCCGAGTGGATTGAAGAGTGACAAAGAGTTTAAAAGTGATGAAGAGTATTTGCAAAACTAGAAGTGCTTGCATGAGCTATGAAAAGATCCTTGCGGTGATGTGAGTTGGATTTGGTAGTAGAGCAGTGTAGGGTTACGTGTAATTGAAGTGGTTATAAGTCATGAAGCTCGAGTAGAGAAAGGTTAAAGGAATTTGGAAGAAAAATACCTAGGGCATGCAATAACAACAAGATGACACCAAATCCAAGGAATTTATGAACAAAGAGGCCCAAGGTTGTGGCGGAGGAGCCATTAGAAGAGATATACTCAGAAATGCAGTACCCTCCTGGTGTTTTATGGGTGGAGATCTAGAAATATAAGCTCACTCATTGAAAAATTAGTGAGTTTAACCACCACACGAGGAAAATGAAAATAAGATGAGGGAAGACTTGATAAGGGTGCTCCTAGTAAGAGACAAGGTTGGAAACCCTCAAATTGATGACTCTGTGTAGAGAGAGTTGGAAAAAATTGGTGTTTTACAATTATGGGAGCTTCCATTCTTTGTGAAACCCACACATCTATTTCATTGGTTGATGTCATGGGTGCACAAAGTATTCTTCTACTTTGTGGGAAGAAGGATGCATCTCACAAGCTAGTTGATTGAGCAAAGTTACAGGTTGATGACTAAAGGGGAGGACATGGCCCCATATTTGTGCACTACAGAGACAAGATTGAGGAGCTCATGAAAGGAATTATGCTATGAGAAGGAAGGTAGGGCACAAATAATCACATATTTGGATAATCTATCACTTACAGGTCACTTCTTGACTCATGACCTATAAATTGGGTGCTTCAGAGAGCTCTTGGACTACTATAAACAAGTAGTACTTGTACGTGGCCCACGAATATTGAAGAGGGCACACTATAATTTGTCCCAGTATGTTGTAGAGACAAGTATCATAGAGGAGGTGAAGCTGCAGAACAAGGAAGGAGAAAAATTACATGGGGTTTCATCCTTCTCTTGATCATGTTCTAGGAAGTAGGCATTCCAGATGGACCTGATGGGAATATGTGGGTCTACCCACTAATAGATCCATCACCCATAGTTCAGTTCACAGGGTTCACTTGTGATGGAACCATCACAAGTACTTATAAGGAAAGGATTAACAAATGGTATGATAGACTGCATGGGGCCTTTGAGAATGAATGGCACATTCTACATGAGTTACCTATACTTTTTGAGGACCAAGAGAAGTTTGCAAAGTAATGCAACACTTCAGTCTTGTAAAGTTCAAAATGGCGAATGGAGAGATGGGGCCATGGTGTAAACTCCCATTTGCATTCATAGCTAAGTATTTGAAGTGCTCCATCAATAGATTGAAGGATGCACAAAAATTTATGTATGACGCAGATAAGATGGATTCTAAGCTACACACCTTGCACGCCACATACAGATATGAATCCAGACCCACATACTTGAAGATCTTGGAGCCAAAAAAATTGATCTACACCCACGATAAATGTGACAATTAGAGGGTTTATTCATAGGTTATTTGTACAACTACACCCAAAGACTCAAGGAGGGGTCAAAGTGGAGGTCATAGACTCCACTTTTCCATAGCCGAGGGGAAAACCAGTGCCTCCCATCAAGGTAGTCTAGGAGGAAGAGGCACAGGAGGAAGAAGAAGGAGGTGAAGAAGAGGGGAAGCTTGACACTTCTTGTAAGAGAAAGTTCTATACTCACAGGAATAGTAGTGGGGGTGCTGGGACCTCTCAACAAGATAGTGCTTGGAGCAATAAAATAATAAGCACACTAAGGCACAAGTGGTCTCTAGTTCTAAGACAGAGACTGGAGAAGAAGAAGATTTGGAGAAGGTGGTTTCTTCCTTGTGTGAATATTTAGAGAAATAATTTGAAGAGTAGGAGAAGTAAGATAAGGAAAAAAGCATAGGTTGCGGTGCTTGAGAAGAATAAGGTTCCCATTAATCAAGAAAACGATAAGACCACTCGGTGGGGGGGAATACTCCAGTACACCCTATGTAACATGAGGAAGAAGATAAAGGAGATGATTTTGCAATCAAGGAGGAAAAGGGGCTTGGAATAGGGACTAACACCTCTACCCTAAAGAAACAGAGAACAAAGAGGAAGGCACAAAGGAAGCGGTGGACCCCAAGGTCCCCACATATGGACTATATTGATGATCCTTCAAAGGTTCTTCACGCGCGCTTCTAGAGCATGGTATCCAATGAAAAACTACATGCATGGGAGCTACTAGATCAAGATGGAGGGTATCCAAAATAAAGAATATGTTGAGCTAGGACCTATACAATTACTCGAGGAGCCGTAGTTTGAGGTAAATGATCATGTAATTAATACTATTTACTTGAAGAGTAAACATGGAGTGACATACAAAGTGGTGGACCCTAACCACCTGACTGATGAGAAAGTGTGTAATGTGTTGCACAAATTGTCCTTTGAAGTGGTAAGGAGAAATTTAGACTCGTACTACCATGTTCGCACCCTTGTAGCGGATAAAAAGGAGAAGGAAAAAAAATAGACAAACTACGCAAGGGGATGGAGAGTGAACAGTGAGATGAAAGAAGCATATGACAAGGCCGACACATAAGTTAAGAATCTTTTGGTGCAATTTCATCCTTAGTTAGTCGTGGCATGGATAGATTATGGTGATGAGATGGAGTATCTTAAGGAATTTGTGGGAATGTTATTGGTTAACATTCAAAAGGGTGCAGGACCATCTGTTGAAGAGATCACCAAGGAAAAGAAGAACAACAAGATAGTAGTTGAAGCTTAGATCACTAAGTTGGAAGACTTTCTCACCCAACTCAAGGAAGAAAATACACTGGCGTACATGGGATTCAACCGATGTAGAAAGTGTGAGCCATTTATTGAGGCTAGAATGATGGATGAGGAGGAAGTTCTAAAATCAATACAAGAGAAGGTCCCCACCAACAAACTTGAGTACACTCAACTGATTATTGAGACCACCGCGCAGAAAGGAAAAAATCAAGAAAAAGCACAAGAAGCTTGATTTTAGGATTGGTGAGTTCCAAAATTCCATACTAGAACACATGGATGTTTTTGAGGGAGCTTGCACAGAGCTAGTGGTGGTCATCTAGGAGCTGAAGAGTAGAGTTGAGGAGATAACACCGGATCAAGTATCGGATATTGTAGAGGTAGCACTAGGGAAGGAGTTGAAGGATTTGGAGGAGTGGAAGAAGCTGAAGGATGAAGTGGATGCAGAGTTCCCTGAGATCCTCTAGGCACCTTAAGGGTTTTTGGGATGATGTACATTTTTTACTTCTAACAATTTTGTCTTCATGAATATTTTTGTACTTGGTGGTCGAAGAATTGTTAGGGGGGAATCTAGCTAGTGTGGGGTAATGTTGGACCCCTAAAAAGGATACTAAGTATAAGCGGCGTGAGGGGTTTTGACACACGAGAGTTAGGCATGAAGGCACGCGTAAGAGTGAGACAAACAACTGAAAATAGCTTATTCCCAGATGAATTATATTCCATACTTAGCCACATTTTGAGCCACGAGAAAAATTGGAAGAATAAAGGGTTAGAGTAGTGGCCAAGAAAGGTTTTGGAGATAAGAATAGAACATGAAGACTTGCAGTTCAAAAAAATTCTATTTTGAGATAGATCTCATGCGAAGGAAGTTAAAACATCATATAGAGATTAGGCTATTAATATGATTATATCTACAATTTATATTAGAAGATAATCTATTATTAGTGAGCTTGCATGCTCTTATAGTTGGCTTGTAATGCATGCATGGCTATTTCTAGCATGCGGGCTATTTTTGGAGAATGCATGAGTAGTGAAGGGAAAGTCCCCACTACCTATAAATATGTATTTATTTACACGGTTTAGTGAGCATGGGATTTTTAGTAGAGTTATGTTGTTGGTTTATGAGTGCGCATGACCTATGATGATACTCTTATGTATGTATTCAACTTTTGTGTTTTATGGTGATTAATACAATGGAGTTCTATGGATGGATTCTTGTTATTGATGCCTCTGATACTGAATTTTTATGGTAAACCTGATCTTGATTATTTTTTAGTTCATTCTTGCATATAGGTGTGATCTAAATCTATTTATGGTTTATCTTTGCATGGTTATAATGGATCTGGATTATGTATATGTGTGTTTATCATGCTAACTCCTTAACAAAGCTTCCATAAAAGAGTGACTTGGTACCCTTGTGTGCTTTGGGTGAGCACTTAGTTCTAGCTAAGTGATGTGTCATCACACCTTAGGATGCTTTGGGTAAAATAAAATACTACACTTTGACTTATAATTTTGACGAGGGTGCAACCCTAAGATAGAAGGCATAGATTTTAGATTCTACATTGGGGATGTTAGATGATCACGTGATATGGCTGATACTTTTTTACATGAAGGGAAGTACGGTCATATAACATAATTTTTAAGATTACACACATAATGTTGAGTGACATGGTCATCATAAGATATTTTCACATATTGTAAGATAGGTTTCTTTTCTGAAGCTTGTGAAGAGCTTGTAGATGGGTTTAAAGAGGATGAGATAGATGTGGATGGATTTGTGATATTTTAGGTGGCAATACCATGAGACATACATGATTTGATAGGTGCTTCTAGTGTGGAAACACAAGGTGTAGTGGATGATTCGTTTACTATTTCTATGATATAATCATATTTGGATGATTCAAATGGTGCTTATGTGATGGGAGAACTAGATACCGAGGGTGTAAAATACTAGTCTTTGAATGTGTTGATGGTGTGATGATATTTGACAACATTATATTATGGTTGACTTGTGGATGGGGCATGGTTTGGAAAGGTTTGTTTAAAAATATCCAAATTATGATTTGGAGGTGCATTTGGGTCATCTAATTGTAACTCATCTTTGTTGATAAGGTCCTAAAGGACATTTCTAAGTGAACGGCATCTTTCAATTTACTCGACCTTTGAATCTATGGTATTTACAACAATCATTCTCTCGATACCAAGTGGTTTTTGAAATAGACATGTAGATGTGGCAGATGGGAGGAAGGGTGATCATACACATAGCCAAGAGTTTATCAAATATTGGTTTATATGATTCACTAATAGGAGTATAATTGGGTTGAGGATGGGTGCATTCAAAATTCAAACATTCTTTAGAAGTCATCTTTACGATAACTGCATTTTTTTATTTCTTATATTTTTCATGACTAGAGGATGGTTTAAATGAAGAATCGGGCTTAGGATTATTTGATTTGAGTTTGACCCTACCATCCATGAGAGTACAAATTTTGAGTTTGTGAGCCATAGTGAAGGCTTTGTCAAAGGTTTGAAAGGACTACATTTGTAATGTGAATAATATTTGTTTGGCACAGGAGTAAAAAAAAAAACTCAATTAATTCATCAGGAAGGAAAGGGAAAACTGATGAATAATTCTCCTCCATTGGTGACTAAATTTTTGATAGATTCATCTTTGAATAACTTGATGACATATAGATCGATGAAAGTGAATTTACAAGTGATCTTAATCATGAAGTTTTCTAAAAATAGTGGTGCAAGATGTGTGAATGAGAAGAGTGAGTACTGGGGAATATTGTTGTACCAATATAAGGCAAGTCTAACTAATGAGATAGGGAGCATTCTTAGCATAAGGTCTTGGTCATGTGCAATGAGATAATAGGTGTGTTAGAAGGCCCGGATGTGATGTGGAGGGTCTTCTTTGTTGTATAATTTGAGCAACTTGGGGAGTTACTAGTGTGGAGGATACACTTTATATAGTATGGGTGGATGGATGGTTTCATTGGAGATCTATTCATAAGATAGAGTATTCTTAGGACCCATAGAGGAAGCTTTAAGGCTGGAGATCATGTTCATCAATGCCTGCAAGGGATTTTTGTGATGGTTGTTGTTAAGAATTAAATGACAAATGACCTGGTTGATTGTATGTAGGTGGATTTGGTTGTTGGTATGGATGGTATGGAAAAGGGATATTATGTTGGAGAGGGGTGTTCATAGGAATGTTGTATGCGGGTTATGATACTATGGGTTATGAATATTGGATGTATTGATATTGGATAGGCATGGATGTGTTTAAAAGGGGTTGTGAGTGTTGGGGTATATGTTGAAAGGGGATTGACATGTGTATAAAAGGTTGAGATTATTGAGGTATGTGTTGAGAGAATATTTATGAAACATGGGAAGTTGATGAATGTTGTGAAAAAGGGTGGACACTAGAGATGGAACTCATGTTAATAAGTTTTTTGATGTTGGGATGGACATGAACATGCTTTGAATAGATAACATGGGTTTTTGAGATACGGTAGGTTGGGAAACACTTAGTGGGATGGCTATTGAACTCACATGTGGTGTTTGGATAGTGGAAAAGACTAGAGGAATAGACCTAGATGAGGATGTTTTGGTGTTGTTTTGGTATGAGGTAGAGATAGATGAGGGATCATGTGAGGATGATGATTGTTGATTAGTGGTGTCTTGCGAGAAAAAAATGTTTAGGTCAAAAGTGATAATGGGTTCTAAAGATGCAACATTATATTTTTTTGATTCACCGCGATAGGATAGGGATGGATTTGTTGGATGATTGGCTCATGCTTAGGATCAATAAGCCAGGAAAATTTGTAAGTATTGTTGGTTATAAGTGGTCATTGTTCGGATGTATATTGTTGAAGAAGGACACCCTAGTCAACTAAATAAGCATTGAGAGTAATGTGGTTTTAATTTAGGATCTTAGTGAAGACTAGATCCCCACTGTTGAAAAAATGAGGACTAGATGGATCGGGGATTTTTGATGTGTAGATTAATTACTAGGATAGTGTGGGGTTCTTGATTGTTTACTGATGGTAATTGATGTTAATTCATCATACGAGGAATGACGTTAAGGAAATATTGGATGTTTTCCAACGGCATTGTAAATGCTCAACCATGTTTTTAGAGTTTTGTTGATGATATTGTTGTTGGGTTAGTACTAGAAAAAAACAATCACAAAACAATAGAGAAAAATAATATAGAGAGTTGATTACAATCAAGAAAGAAAGTCACACAAGAGAATTTTTTTATCTTTATTAAGTTAGAAAAGGTGAAATGTGAAAAATGGTTTATGAGGTCCTAGGAAATGGAAATCTATAGCTGGGTTCGGAGATGTTAACAACCGAGTTCTCAATATACCCAAAGGTACGTGAGGCCTAAATTTTTGTTGGTGTCAGTATGAGACATGGTATTGGGGCCTACCCCTCACTTCATGGTCCCACAATGATAAGGGTGTTAGGTGCTTAGTGATATACCACCCACCAATTATTTATACTCGGCTAGAACATTAAGTCGGCTTATCCTCTTGGTGATGAAATCCAAGTAGGTCCACTTGGGTAGGAATGTTTTGATGTAGATTATGTTTGATGTGGTTTGGTTGTGTGTGGGGAAGTTAAGTGAATGCAATTCATTAAACCCCTAATTAGACTATATGATCAATCATATATTAATGGTTTGTTTTAAATCCCAAAAAAATGTTAATTCGGTGAGGACAAAAGACAAATGTAATGCTAGGAAAAAGGAAAATAATGAATGAAGAAAGTGTACATGTGATTGATTTTTATTTTTAGCTTAGTTGAAACTCATAAAAATGCACTCCGAGAGAAGGAAACTTGTAGTTGTTAGATAAATACGGGGAGCATAAAAGAAAATAAAATCCCAAAGGCAAATTGTTTGAGTAATCGGAACAATCCCCAAATATCATTAGAAATTTCCAGGAATCATGGGTGATTCTCTAAAATCATTGGATATTTACTACAATTGTTAACGATTATAGAGTAGATGACCCATGAATGATTATTAGTTAATTTTAATGGAAAAGAAATGGAACATGGTCCCACCAAAGTGTGCCGAATGTATTAGGTAGTTTTCAAGTAGATGTTATTAAGTGTAGAAAGTTACCTAAAACTCAAAATATGACAAGGTTTAATGATAATTGCGCTGACAATCGTAATGTCGGGATGATGAGATGTGAAAAATGAATGAGCACTCCTTTCTCCAAATTAAGAGACCTACAAGTAAATACAAATAGAAAATAAATATTAGACAAATAAGATCATGAGCTACCGAGAAAAGTATGATCTCAAGAATCCAAAGGGACTTCCTTGAAGGATGTCATAATGATAAGGATAGAAGCTATAACTTGAGGTGAAAAGGAAGATCGTGTTCCACTTCGTATGTGGCCTAGGCTAGAGTTGCGGAAATTTGAAATTCCTCAAAGTAGTCATATCAGTAATCCATAGTTTCTTGTTGGATTTTGTGGAGGAATTCAATCTGTTCCTCAATGTCTTCTAAGGTTGTTGAGAATATGATAGCACACGAGTAAGCTCATAAAGGATATTGAAATCCTCCCACACGAAGGTTTTTAGGAAACCGAGAGATCATTGATGTTTTTGATTGGATGATGTTGACTTGGAACAGTCATCTACAACAGAGACATGCTTGCAAATAGATATATTAAGTCCATAGATATGAATGATAATTGATAAAATGTAATAATTTGACAAAGAAAGCTAAATTGATAGGAATTGCAAGAGATTGAAAGGAATTGATGGTGATTTAGGGTAATCATGGGTAATTCTCGTAAAAAGATTAATTTTCCTAATTAACAATAAACTGATATAAAATAGAGATTTAAAATGATTGTTTGATTTTGTTTTATGTATGATTATATTAGTGTAATTACGTTACCTTGTAACATGAGGATGACTACAAGAATGCTCACAAAACTGATTAAGTCTATGATATTGGTTTTTTTGTCGACGTTGTGTAGAGAATATTCGAGAGCTTGTAGATGCACAAACCGATATGTTGCGGGGATTAGAAATTATTAGAGTGGCATAGTTTCATTGCGGGATCAAGACAAATTGAGAGTGAAGAGTTCCAAAGGTCCCTAAAACAAGATTTTGGGCTCCTATTTATAATCACAGGTGATTTTTTTGGAATCACCAACAATCTAGGAAATTTGGAGGAAGTCATTTGGAAGTGTTTTAACCAATTCCAAAATAGGAATTTTGGGTATGGGGATGAGGGAAAATGGTTAGGGAAGAGGTTAGGTGAGGTTTGGAGGTTATGAGGTTTGGGTAAGATGGTTAGGATAGGTTTAAAAATGGTTAGGAGGTTTCAAGGAGGTTAGAGTAGGTTTTTATGGGTAGTTATAATTTAACAAGGGTGAAAATTGATTTTACGGAGTGAGTAGGGTGACTTAGATAATGTTTAAAGTGATAGGTTTAGTGGAATAACGTATGTATGTGGGGTTTAGGTGGGTGAAAAAAACCCATTGTCTACACCTCCATTTGGGAAAGGTCTTCGTCTCTCAAATGGATCCTAAACCTTTTAATATACATATGGAGAATTTCAAGAAGAAACTAGGGATTCATCCGGAATATGAACTCCCCGTGAATTAGCCAAAAAAATTCTTCCCTCACAGGAATTGGTCACAACCACTTTGAGATTATTTTAAAGGTTGAGGTTAATGATCCAAAAAAATTGAAGTGGAAAAATAGATAAGGGTAAGGTCATATCTATGGAAACCATGTCCACAAAAACCACACCAAAATTTGTAAAACTCTTAGAGATTGGTTCAATGATTCTACTCCCCTTTGAACTATAAGGAGTTGGTAATTTCCTTGGTTTAGTCTGGCTTCCTAATGATGATCTTGGTTTGGATATACATATGATAGAAGTATTGAGAGAGGAAGAATATTTTGAGATCGGTCTGATGCACACCGATCCATCTTTAGGGCTTCTCCCATTTCTAACCTTGGTTTAGATAAAAATGTGTCAGAAACCAAGCTTATCATGTCCAAGAGACATGATCCCATAGTGTGACAAATCCAAACATGATCAGGTACCAAAATTTAGAAACAAAATTAAATGACACCATCATGTTCATATGAACATGATTTGTGAAGAGCATGAAAAGGAGGTTTATAAATGGTCTTACGCCAAGGTTAGATGTTAAGATTAATACAATAGTATGTAAGGGTTGCAAGTTTGAACCCATGGTATAAGGCCCTAGTCAAACACATGTAAATTTCAGTAATCCTTTTCATCATTTGTGTACCTTGGAAGGTGAGGATTCTAACAAAACCATTGACTCGCATTACATGAGACATTTATGTATATATTCATTAAATTTCCACATCAAGTTCTTCATTGCATTCATATTGTATTGTCACTTGCATTATCATTTTGTTAAAATTGTAAAATGGAAACTTACTTGTTCAAGTAATTCTTTGGCTTTCAAACATTGGAAAATCTCTTAATCATACTCATTCTATGCTCTTCTCATACATTCAAACTATATACTATTTATCATCACTTTCATTTCAAGAGAAAAATTTTGATATTGCTTTATGAGGGCTTACATGCTTAATCTTCTTCATGGTTGTTTCCAATTTGGATGTTTCTTGCCCATAGTTTTCTCTATAAGCTTCTTGATGATGAATTTACCCATAAATCTCTCTCCATGACAAAAAAATCTAAACATTTCACCTGAAGATGTTTTTCACCTATCTCAACCTTCGGTGATGAACCATTGCATCGTACTAGTTATGTGGGGTTGAGATTAGGGGAAAATGTTTCTTCCCAAAAAACAAAAATAAAATTCAAATAAAACAAAAATATATATAAACAATAAATACAAATGATTTTATTTACAAATAACTACACTTGTTGATCCCCCTTTTGAAACAAACTCTCCTATCACCCCTCAATCTATTTCACCTCGACCAACCACACCTTTATATCCTACTCCTTTAGAAACTCTTGAGCCTCTTGCTATCCTAACTTCATATTTTTTAGATCTCCCATGATCTCTCAATCTTATGAATCTAATCCATTGGTGAATCCTATTCCATCACCTCAAACCAACACTATCCCTGTTTCATCTGATATTATCACTAGAATGCCTATCCAACCATCTCAATCTCCCAATACTCAACAATCAAATATCCATATCTCACAACAGTCTATTCAATCTCAACAATCACATCACATTCCTATCTCTCAAAATAATCATTATCACAACTTATCCCATCCCGTCACATTCCTATTTTCCATCATCCAACACTCTCCCAACCAATTTAATCTCCACCGTTAATTATATCCCCTCTTATCAAACATTACATCCTTATCCATCCACTTCTCATGTTGTGCAACCATAACCATCTACCTCTTACATGACACTTTCACACAAAAACTATAAATTGTCTTCTAATTATACCCCTTCGAGAATCGGACAATTCAATCTTCGATAAATCGATGACGGCCTACCTCCTCATATTTCCTCCCATCTAGCTTATTGACAACTTACACCCCAAACCCGCTTAGTATCATGAGGGTCATTATTGTAAATATCATCAAGTCATAGGTCACGACATTGAAAAGTGTTTTTTTTAAATATTATGTTCAATAACTTATAAATCAGGGGATCTCCAGGATAGACAATCCTAGCGCATCTCGCAACCTTCCCTTAACATATTCAAACAACCCTTTCCTAATCCACCACCAAAAATCAATTTATACCTTCCACATCTTACACATCCAATCCTTATGCAATAAATACTATACATCAAACACCTCCATCCTTACCTATCTCATCTACCTCATCATTTATTCATACCTTAGACATTGTGCCTACAACTTCTACCACACCTATCACATTAACTTCTACCACTTGTCCTACATCTACATCTATTCCTACCTTTACCACATCTACATCAACTACATTTATTATAACCCAACCTATCATTTTTAACCCTTTATCCACATCAAACACACCAATCATTACATCACCTATATCCCAAAACATCCCAATTGTACCTATCTCTCCATCAATCCTAACTATCCCTATATCTACCACATCAGCAAATCCACTTACGATATCTTCATCACATATACCCACATCTTTTCCCATGGCCACATCACCTATTTTATCTCAATCTTCTACACTTAATATTCCAACATCTATTGTTTCTACATTAACCAATCCAAAACCTACACAATCCACATCTCGCATAGACCTCATTAATCGCATCATACAAACACCCATTTCCCCATCAATATCCACATCTACACCCACCTTTGATCTTGCACCTTCATCCCTTATCACATCCACTTCATCAGATTTGATCATACCTACTACTTCATCTACATCCATTCCACCCTTACCTATTATACCATCCATAGAATCAATCACAATTCCTCTTTCCTCACTTCTACCCACACCAATCACATCAACCATTATGACTACATTACCTTCATCATCTTTTTCATTGTTTGAAGAGTTTTTGAAATCATTTCAAATCATATTAAATGATTCTCTTGTGTCATCCTCATAATTAGAAACTTCAGCATCTTCTTTAGACATTATCAAACAAAAATTACTTCCCCACCAATACTAACCACACAACCTTCAGATCCTCTAGTTGAGATTATTGTCATCCCTGTCAAGGGTAAACCTTCTCAATCAAAATATAATACTTTTAGTAAACATCCCCAAAGGCATCTCATGAATCCTTGTAAGAATTTGGGTCTTCCCTCTTCTCAAAATACAACATTAGAACATTCATCCTACGAGCGTCCCCATCTATTTTAGGACCAGCACATTCATCTAAGAAATATCCCAATGATCAATCCACATCCAAACAATATATACCTCCTCATAAATTTGATCCACCTTTTAAGAAATCTAATTTTCCCATCCAATCTACATCCACTTTATCCCCTAAATCCAAAATAAAAATATCCTATTAAAACCCACAAGAGCTACCTTCCTACCAACACTTCAATTGGGTCCTACACAGATACCCTTTGACACTTAATCCAAATATATGCCATCATGCTTCCTCCTATTAAATATTTTGATCCTCATAGTAAGAAACCATCATGGTTCAACCCCAATCTTATATGTACCTATCATCGTACTGAGTCATGACGTTGAGCATTGTAAGGCCTTTCAGACTATTGTCCATGATATTATTGAGAAAGATGACTTCCTCATTTAGAGAAGACATCCTTCTCCATCCACTGCAACCAATCCAATTACTATTTCTACATCCATTGAGTCACCTCCTACATAAGTTCCTCCCTTATTCATCAATATTTTTTTCTTTCCAATCACCTCTATGATCCCCAACCATCTATCCAATCCAAATCTAAAATTTTTCATCAACATTCTCTCTGACAACCCCACCCAATCTCGTTCGGCACCTACTAGCTCATCTATTTCTAAGTTACCCAATGTGATGTGATATCTCTTTTAGGGAGCATTCTCCCCTTGTTATTGATCCTTTCGCATCTTATCCACATCAACTCATACCCCTATCCATCCAACAACTCTCTTGACACTGGGGACTTCACTCTAGGAATTCCTCCTTGACATTTTCTTATTTACCTCATCCAAATCTTATCCAACCCATCTCATCTGGTCTTATCTAGTTTCATCTTAAGGCCATCAATTTATCTACCATCTTATCTAATCCTAAGCCCGTATTTGTGCCCATGTTTGTGCCTCTTATAGGGAACCAAATTTCCATATTCTTTTCATCTTAAGTACACCTTTTGTGGCCAATTTTCTCATCTCTTAAGACACATATTTCTCACTTCTACATTTTCAAGGTATTGCCCATGTTTTACAATCGTTATCCAACTCATCTCATCCAATATCATTAAAAACTATCTCATTCGAATTCCACCTTTGTGGCCATAATTGTACCTCTCTTGGGGCACCATATTTTTCATTCTAAGTCCACTTCGTGGCCATATTTGTGCCTCTCTTGGGGCACCATATCCTCCTCCTAATTCCACTATTGTGGCCATATTTATGCCTCTTTTGGGTCACCATATTAACATATTTTTATTCTAAGTCCACCTTTTGTGGCCATCTTCATCTCATTAGGGATGCATACTTTTCTTGCTTCCTCACTTTTAAAGGTAGTACATAGTTTACATATCCCCTCATCTTATATATCATTAAGGACACATATTCCATCCATTTGTATTGTTAAGGACACATATTTTCTTCGCTTCCTCAAGGGTAGTGCATGGTTTTTATCTATCTCATAGTATCCCTTGTTTTACAAACTATCATCCTATCTTATCATGACTTTAAATTTGGTAACTTTGTCCTACTCTAGAAAGGAGCCAATGCAGAAAGTTTTCCCCAAACTAGATTGGACCATACATTATCACACATAAGTAACCCTATCAATTGGCCTCCTTTTATGGTAACCCATAAGTGGAACATCTTAACGCATTACACTTGCCACCATTCTATTTTAGCAGATTACTAGTGAACTCTTAGTCATATCTTTTGATCATCCTTCCATCATTAGTCTCTTCCATCTATCATCAAAATTATTTGGAATTATGCGATCTACCGTCACTATCCTAGACATGATATTAAATATGGGTACCATGGATATGCCCATAACATTTTCCTTATGGATAGGTTCTCCCTTCTTAGTGAGAACTCCATGATCATTACATCCATCACCCCTTATTTACCTCTTGAAACCATGCTAAGGGTCCATGGGTGTCTCTTGTACATTCATTGTCCCCTTCTAAGTGGTCTACCCTTTTAAGTGGTCTACCCAAAATTCCTAGATATTCCCCATGTTAAAATAAAAATTCATGGATGCTCTTATCAAAATAAAATCTATCAAAAATAGATTGTTCCCTCAAAGGAAAATTGTTTATATAAAAAAATCAAATCAAATAAAATAAATAGACCGATCCCTCAAAGGACGGCTATCATGTATATCATTCTTTCCATCTATATCATATATGTATAAAGTAGACCATACCCTCAAAGGATGGATACTCTTTTGTATTATGGCATCGAAGGCTTCCCACATTGATCAACCTTCCATTTTATCAGCATCCTAAGAAATCTTCCTACATTGATCAACTTTCTTCTAGAAAACTTCCCGCATTGATTAATTTGTTCTTTCCCCTTCCTAGAGTTAGGGCATATATTTAGGGAACACCACTCATGGAGAACCCTCTTCCTATGTAAAATTTACATCAGAACCCCTTTATCATGTTGACATTAGGTTTATAATTTCATTTCATCTATACTTCCCTCACGATATTTGATATAACTAACTATCATTGGTTATATGCTAACATTATGTTTTGGTCACATGTGTCTTGTGTTACCTGGATTACCTCCTTGTTTACCGCTAATGTGGTTGGTGGAATTATTTCCACACATTCTCTTTGATATGACATAGCATTGTTTGTACCCTTTGGTCACATATAGTTTGATCAATATCTATTATCTTATCTCATCTCATATATTGTCTCGTGTATCTATCTCATCAAATGTTATCCAATCTCTGCATCTTAAGTCCAATCTTGTGGCCATATTTTTGTTCCATTTTTATGGGGTATCATTTCACACATTTTTCTTATCTCTCCTTTTTGGTCATCTATGTGCTTTTTTTCTAGGGCATTATTTCATCATTTCATCTTATCTCAAAGTCCACCTTTGTGGCCATGTTTATTCCCCCTTGGGACATTTTAAATAAGCATTCCATCTCTTTTTGCTCCCAAAGTCCACCTTTGTAGCCATATTTACTCCCCCTTGGGGCATCTTACTTCATAATTATATCCAACCTGCGCAAAAATTCCACCTTGTGGCCATACTTATTCCCCCTCGGGGCATATTTTTACTTCATTCATTTCCCTATTTTCCTTTCTGGCCATATTTACTTCCCCTTGGGGCATATTACTTAACCACCCATTTTTCAATTTGCCTTATGGGCCATTTTCATTACTGTACCAGGGCACCATTATTTTCATCATCGTCCCTCGCAAAGGCATTCCTTTTCACTCGATTCCTTGTGTACGAAGGATTTCACATTATTTTTACATTTAGTTATGCATACTTTGATATTTTCCTATGACCCATTGGTCATCCCGACTTGCAACCATTTCATAGTGATTTTCACCCACTCACCGCCCATAGAACATTGTCACTTTGTCTCCATTGAGACCACCCTATGTCCCCTACCCACATGATATTGAAGTCACCACCATAGTTTTTATTGTTATTGAGATCCTTTTTCTTGGGAAATATTGTCATGTCTTATCATTTTACCCATCTTTCTTCACCCACCCGCCCTTCATCATCAAATTCTGTGGTGTTATCAATCCCTCATTTGAGAGGGCTCATCATCAACCTTTCATCAATCCTCATCGATTCTTGTTCTCTCCTCATTTTTGTCTCATGTCTTGCTAGCGCAAACCACTCGACAAAAAGGGGCAAATGTAGACACCTAAATTCGGTATCCCTACCCTTATTTTCCCATGTGTGCATATTTATCCATGGTCCTAACTAGACCCCCTTAATTTAATTCATCCCCTTCATCTAATTAAATGCCCATTTATTATCCCATCACCTTTAATCCTCATTAATTAACATTGATTAATTAATCTTCATTAATTAATTAATATCCACTAGCCCTAATGGACTTTCCCTTTAGGATGATTTTATCCCAAATCTACATCCCTACACTTTTTCTATCTTTTATCCTACCCATCTTTATCTCCTAACTACCCATGACACATCCCTAAACAACCTCTTCCCACCTACAAGCTTTAAAGCACTTTTCCCATTCTTAAAAACTTGAAATCCCGACTAAATCACAAAATCAACCTTGTTGGGGAAATTTTCCCGTAGTTAGCAAAAACCTAACCCAGTTGTCATCGACCCTATAAGAATGAGTTCTTCCCTTTCCAAAAATGACACACAAACACACCGGCATGAAAAAAACACTTAGTGTTCTTACATTATACGAATCCATCTTGAACTATAGCATCCTTGCAACATATACAGACCTCATATACTTTCTTCCAACGTGTTTGCATCACTCTTGAACATCCTTCATCATCTTGATAACACATAAAGCTCCATTATCAGCCTTCTCTTCTAGTTTCTTTTCTTGTAGGTCATCCATTCCTTATATTTCCATTCCGACTTGTTCTACCTACTACTACGCCATTGTCACCTAGCCCAGTCATTATCACCCAACATTTTTTTTCATTGTGCTTTTCTATCTCTAGTTCCTTCCTTTGTGTCTACCTTCATTATATTTCTACTTCAGTTTTCTAGATCCATCATCCTCCTTCTCTATTGCATCAAAACTATCCTATCTCGCACCCTACTTGTCATCAACCCCACCCTAGTCATCATCGACCAGGATCTTTTAATAACCAATCTATGTAAAACTCATTTTTTTCCATTTTCTAGTGTTTTTGCCTCGATAGCCTTCTACAGTCACTTTTAGTATCTAGAATCTTATGCTACATCCAAAGATATATTCGAGATCTCTGCAAGTCTATATATTTACATTGTTTTCCGATCCACTCACCCAAGTCACCGTCGAATTTCCTTTGTGCAGATCAAGTCACCGTCAACCCAACCATGTATAATTTAATTTGTATTTTAATCAGTTAAATCATTACTTAGATCAATCTTTATCACTTTCAAATTTTGTATTCCTTAAGTTTCTACATGTTATCATATTACCAATCATTTACTTCATTTTCTCTTATCAAATAGGGGTTGAAATCCACAAAAGGAATGTAACACTTCTTGAAGCCTCATTTTCAAGTAGCCCCACATATATTATATAATCCATCCCCTTTTAGTAATTCTTATTTACAAAGCTATCTAATTGTAATGAGGATCAATTATTTTTGCACCCATCGATCCATATCACGCATTTGAGGTACCATAAACCCTCCATATTATGAGTAATTTAATACTAGATCATTAAATTGAAAAGGAACGAAAAAATTAGATCAACAGCTACATTTTAGGGGGAAAATAAATAAATCTGTAAAAAATAAATGTTCATGACCATCTTCCACCACCACTGGTTTTTCTATCATCATGCCCGAGTACTCTTCAATTTGTTGTATTTGTATTTACAAACCAAACGGTCACTTGGTAATCCATAGCTCCAAATTTAGCTAAGAGGGTGTGTAAAAATGATTTCTAAAAATAGTAAAAAGTAATATATATAGCTCAAATTTGCTTTTCTAATGTCATTTTGAGTGAGTGTATGTAGGGTAGGCACGTTGGAGCAAGTATATTTCTCATCCCCATGGACATGGTAAGTAATATTGTCATTTTATTTCAAAATATTTCGTTAATCTTGTTTTATATCTAGACTTGATTCCTCGTGTCTTTTTCTAGGTAGCGGGAAGGTCGGGTTGGCATGGTTTCAACACGGGTGATATATTAGCGGTACGGTAAAATCTCCGATGATGAAATATTTCTTTTCCATAACAATGATGATATCTAGATCATTTTTCCTTACCTTTAGCATGTTTATTTGACTTGTTTATCCTTGCCTCTAAGTATTTTGGATTTTTCATGCCTTCGCAAGTTTATTTTCTCTCTTTTTATTCTTTGTATTGAATTTAAGTCACGTAACCACCACCGCGGTTACGTAAACTTCATGGTAGTTGCGTAACCATCGGTCTATGCGGACCTTTAGTTTTGTGTGATTTTATCGAGGAATCTAAACTACATGTTTTGAACACGTTTCTCAAACTTTAGAGTGTTTTCCTCACTCGTTTCTTGACTATTTCTGTTAGACCCCTAGAAGATGCCAAGTATAGAGGCATGAGAGAGTTTTAGACACGTGGATATTAGGTGTGATGGCACATGTGAAAGTAGAATAGAAAATGCCTAACGGCTCATGCCAAGTGTTAGACACATTCAAGAATCATCCACATTTTGAAGCATGGGGTAGAATTGGAAGATGAATGGTTGGAGTAATGGTAAAGAAATTTTCTAGAGATAAGATTAAGCATGAATACTTTCACTTCAAGAAACATATATTTTTAGGAAGGAACTCATGCGAAGGAAGATAAAGCATCATGTATATCTTAGGTTAATAATATGATTAGAACTAGAGTTTAAAATAGAAGATAATCTATTATTAGCGAAGCTTGCATGCTTTTGTAGTTGACTTGTAATGCACACAAATGATATTTTTGGCATGCGTGTTATTTTGAGAGTGCATGGGTGGTGAAGGGAAAGTCCCACCCCCTATATATATGTATGATTTTCAGCATGCGGATAGGCGTAAATGATTTTAAGGTTATGTTGTTATTTTACTTATGCGCATGATCTTATGGAGTTACTATTGATGTATTCAACTTCTGTGTTTCATGGTGATTAATACAATGGATCTTTGTGGATGGATTCTTGTTATTGATGTTATTTTTAGTGGATCTTGCATGGTAAATATGTTACTGGTTATTGTTTAGTTCATTTGTACATATGGTTATGATATGTTCCTTTATGTTTTTATCTCATTTATCAGTTATGGTTATGCCACATATCTTCATGCATGCTAACTCCTTGATAAAGATGGCATCAAAAGAGGGATATGATACCTTTATCCTTTAGCCTTCGAGTTTAATGAGGTATCATCGCACCTAGGGTGTCGGTAAAGAAACCACTACATTTTGGTTCCATTTAGGACCTCTTTTCAAGATTTTTCAAGGATGTTGCACAATAAAGATGTATCACTTGACTTTGGGAAGCATTGAGTGTTGGGTTACGGACTTAGAGGACCAATTTTCTCATAGATATAATAATAGACCTAATTTCGATGCTTGCGTGTGGGCTTGATAAAATCTATATCATGAACTCTATGAGTCGTTCTTTTTTTTTTTTTTCCTATAGAATTGAATGAGTGGTTGGTAGCATATGCATCAAAGTGGAATTGGAGGTATAGAATAATTTTTTGGACAGAGGAAGATTACCAAGCTTTGTATGATGTTGATTTGACTTGGACACACATTATAGACCATTGGTGGAGTGGTGTTTTGCATAGTTACACATTGGATTATGTTGTTTCGACTTATTCATGTCTAGAGGTTGCTAAGTTTCATTTATCACGCAAACCCAAAGGATCTTATTTGCATGATATCCCTTTAGAAATTAAGATCTTGATTGTAACTCTAGATTTGGAAGAAATACATATGGCTAGATAAACCCCGGTGTGTGTAGGGATAGGAGAAGGTGTGATGAAAGATAATGGAACTTGTGGAAGAAAGAAAGAGAGAAGAAAGATGTCACAATTATAATGAAGTGCGGGAGAGGGAATTGGTGAATAAGTGCAATATTTAAGAGTCTATGGATTTGCGGAGGATGATGTCTCGTGTAATATTTGAGGCTCACATAGAAGATATGGATCTAGAGCATCAGGATCTCCCCACTTAGGCAAGCACAAAAGAGAATCCCCCTCATCTTCATATGAGATCACGTCGATGAAGAAATATTAAGGACCATAGGTGTGCATCTGATCCCACCTAGTGACCTTTCCTTTGCACTTGGTGTTCCAGTTCCTGAAATAATTACTAAGAAGTAGGGTAGTGTTGGTGATAGAGTAGCGACAAGTAGATTTCATTTTCCATTAAATACAGAATTTCTTCATTAAACAAATTTATTTATGGCTACATAAACATCTTCTTTTTTAAGTGGTCCAATTGGTGGTATATTTTATGGCATTTCATCGAGGACATAGCATGGGTGCCTGAGTAACGGGTAATACGTCTGGAAGTATAACAACTTTATAGATCATGGGAGTTCAATTTAGTACAATAGTTGGAACACATAGTAGCTCATCCTCGGCCCATTACTGCTACCTAGGGGGTGGATCAGGGGGATCAGGAGGTTTAGGATCTAGTGGATCTAGTGGTTCTAGAGGTAGAGTGAATACTAGAGGTAATTTAGGTTTTAGATCTAGTGGGAATGGTCTACACTAGCTACAACAAGTTTATTATGAGATTTATCTTTTCCTACCAGAGTATAGAGGTATTGAGGATGTCATTAAGCATGTACACATGTGTGAGATACTATGGCATGCTAAGGGGATTAAAAATTTTGAGCGTAGGGAAAGTCAGTTTGCTACTACTTTATAAGGGCACATGCATAGTTGGTATAGGAAGTATGATCCAAACTAGACTTTTGTAGATTACAATGGGATATGAGATTATTTCTTGGTAAAGTTACATATACCTAAGTTTGAATAGAAAAGCATCAACGACGTTGAAGGAGATTAAGAAGGGCATGGATGAGAGCATAAGGGAGTATGATGCACACTTTAAAAATTTTCTATCAAATTTGTCTTATGATATTCACCCCAACCAACATGCACAAAGTGGTTTTTTGGTGGTTTGATCACACCTTTCGAAGGCACTCTTGCATAAGACATTTACTGAGATCCGAGTAAGGATTTTGAGGTAGCTCTGCATACTTGAGGTAGTTGGGAGCATAGACACTGGAGTTAGCCCATTCTTGGAGGTTAAGATTACATCTATGACAAAGCAGTTGGAGAAACTATTGGCCAATTCATCCCATGAGATGCTCAATGGGATATGGTGTACATGTTGACGATTATCTTTGTGGATGAACCTTCAGAGTCATGGGATACCTTAGGGAAGTGAGACGTGATCCCTAAGATAACCTCTAGATTTTAAAGAAGATGTATTTTCTCTATGGTGTTAGGTAAGGTTAGAGGGAAAATAAAATGAAGTGTAAAACTAACTAAGCTCATACGTCGAAACAGATCTTAAAAGACACAGAGATAGATCTGAGAAACTGCTTGAAACAATCGAAGAGCATTTATCATGGTATACTATTTTTAGAAGTATCTTGGATTATCAGAGGCTGACAAGGTGCAAAACATAATAATATGTAGATGATAGATGCATATAGAAAACCCAAGGGCATATAGCATGATAGATCTTCAAAATTATCTAAAACTACCAGTAGTAAAGGATGAAAGACATAGAATATTGAAATCTAAAATGCATAGAACAAGAACTCTTTATTCATATAGAAAATAATACGTAAAGTTGATACAACATAGCTTACAACTTTCTTCTACAATGAAACCTTGCTAAGGCTAGAAAATACAATAATTAAGCCTAAAATCCATTTTTGCAGCTCTAGTCTATTTTTATTTTCTAATTTCTCCCCCTCCTTTGGTTACGGATTAGAACATTCCTATATAGATCATTTTGGCTCTCACTTCAATGTATGGAATCATATTTTCCACCGACAACATTCAATTTTCTTACAAGATATTTCATTTTTTGGCAAAATCTCAACTACCTGTCGGTGATATTTACGATTGCCTTTAATTCTTCCAAATTACACTCCTTCGGTTGGTAATGATTACATCTCTACCACGTGGAGGTCGTGCACTTGTTTGAGAGAATTTCCTAAGGATTTGTCTTCAAAATTGTGCCTAAGTGATGCATGGATGGTGTGTGCTTGTTTGAGGGAATTCCTTATTTCTCTTTATTTGAAATTGTGCTCAGAAACACATTGATATTGTTATCCAATTTTGCACACATGGAAAGATTGGACAAGGGGGTCCTATCACGTTCAAAATGAAATAGTAGTCCCAGGAACCCATCTCTGGTTATTATCGAGATACAAAAATTAAAAATAATTCTTAAATTGCATATGAGAGATCACCTAGCATCGAAAGGCACCCAGTTTATCTCAACTCAGTGAAGAGTTCGGGGTCGAGTTGATAGAGAATCCGGTGTCAAATTGATAGTCATCTCGAAATCATCTCGGTAGAGACTCTCAGTTGTAAGAGCTCGACGATGGTCTTGTTAATGCAAAATATAGCTCGTTGAAAATTGACGAATGAAAGGAACTCTACAAGGATCTCGGTGGAGATCGATGCAAAAAGATCTAAAGGCCAAGTCAGGGAGAGTCAAAGTTAACATGATGCCAGGTTTAATCCATTAAGACAGTGCTCGACCAACCACTTGGGAGAATTATCTTGTTTGACCAAGATGATATGAAATTATGTAGATATGGGAGGTTCAACATCATTGAATCTCGGGTTTGTAATTACGTAATGGAAGGACTTCTATCGACCCAGGAAGATAGTATAAGCACCATAGAATACCAATGTAAAATTGAGTCAAACCGACATCTTAAAAAGAGCTATGAATTATAATGGTGTTTAGACCTTCCTCGATCAGTATTTGGTGCACAGGAAAGCAGGCATGTTGCAGTATAGTAAGAGTTCTTTTGAGCACTTCCAACAAGCAGGTTGTCCAACTATGTTGTTATCTATTCAGCATCGAATGCATCCTCAAATTCAGGATTTTCCTTCAAGATATTTTTATGAAAATCGATTAAGTGACAGTGAGAGTGTTACCGGGAGACCTGATGAAATTTATTACAAAGATTCTCTATCGAGACCTTACTTGTTTTACGATGTAACTCATGGAAGTGGATCTCATAGAGGTGGAACTGTTTCATATCAGAATATTCATGAAGCATAATTTTCTTTGCAATTATATGAGCATCTTCAACGAGCCACTAGGTCATCAGGCATAAAGGTTTCTGTCAAAATTATCACACCTTACAAGCTACAGCTGAAATGTTTGCACCGAGAAAATGATGTCTCCTCACGCTGAGTGGAAAAGTGGAAATCGGTGGCCATCTGTCCAAAACGAAATATGGCCAAATGATAATGAAACCCCACACTCCAATCCCGGACGTGGAAAATAAGGCGAGCATTGCCAAGGGAAATGATGTGATGTCAAGCCATTGAAAAAATTTTGGGCGTGGGAGAAGTTTGAGTCTACTGCCAAAAAATTGGGAGCACGATCATGGCAAGCCGCAGGTAATTCCGTGCATGGGAAACATTTCACTATATTTCCAAGTGGGTTTTTATGAATGGCAGACCGAGTAGGTAATCCCGCGCATGGGAAACATTTTACTATATTTCCAAGGTCGAGAGATTTGATGATGGCAGTCCAAGTTGTTCACTCCGCGTAGGGGAGATTCAGGCAAGCACCGCCAAGTGGAAATATTGGGTTGGTAAACCATGATCAGACTTCCGTGAATGGGAGAAATCGGATCAAATTTCCAAGTGGAGATCATAAGATGGCAATCCATCATGAGAATTCCACGTAGTTTGGAGTGGTCCAAGTCTTTGTGTGAGTCACCAGGAGGAAGTTGATGACCGAGGGATGGCGAGTGAATCACCATATAAACCGGTGAATAAGGAATGATGCCAGGTTGGAGGAACGAGTCAAATGCCGAGTGGAGCGGCGAGTGCATGAAGATCAAAGGATGCGAGGAAAGAAAGGCCAATCAATCATTTCATTCTGCGCCTTCATCTCCAGAGACACAAGGATTCTTTGATCATCCTTGGTGAGATTGCAGAAGACAAATTTCACATCCACTCTTGCATGGACTGTGGATTGGGTTCCATAGATCATACGAAGAAAGTGTCTCTTTTCATACAGATCTGCCCTTGTTAGGATTCCAATCAGAATACTGAACTGTTCAGACTTTGAGTCAGCTTTAATGGCTGCCATGACCTTCTCCTCATCCTCTGTATAATTTTGAACTTGATGTGGGTAGGTGACAAGCTCCCATGCACACAGCAGAGCAGCATGTTGCAGTATAGTAGAAGCCTTTTGGATGCTTCCAGCAAGCAGGTTGACCAACTATGTTGTTATCTGTTTCGGTATCGAATGGCAGCTACAGGAAACAAATATTCACTACCATGTACGATGGATTGGAGTCACGCTATTCAAGGCTTCATAAAATTTCCTGAATCAGGAGATGAAGGTTTATTATGGTGCAGAATGAAATGATTCATATTGCTCAACATTTTTTGTGTTGTTTCATGAAGTTTAAACGTGGAATGCATAAATGGCCTCGAGTTGACCAAGGAAAACAATAAGAATCAAGTTTGATAGCTCACCATTCAAAGGACTCAATGCAAAAGAGCTCGATTTCCAAGGAAAGAGTTAGTGTGGGGTTCAAAATCGATTGCAACACCGAGTTAGAGGATTCAAACTCACCGAGTTGGGATTTGTGCAGATTCTATCCACATGGACCCCCCTCCTCTTCAAGTCAAACGGGTCAATGGGGGTCCCGACATTATGTTAATTAAATTAATATTTTTATTTAAATATTTTAATAATAATATTTATTATTATTATTTAAATATTTTATTTAAATATTCTTTTAATTAATTGAGAAGACTAGGTCATCAGGAAATTAATGACCCATGATGGAACCTTCTCAGGTGGTTCAATTAACTATAATAAATACATCATGGGCCTTCAATTTAGGAATGTAATTATGACCATTTCCTCTTCTTTCTCACATATTCTTCTATAAATGTAAGTTGAAGCTCATTTCAAAGGGTTCCAATAGTTCAGACAAGTTGACAGAGTTAGATATCTCAGGCGAGTGTGTACTTTTCAAGAGTCCTCTCTCTTCTGCAAGTTGTTCTTGTGTGTTGAGAGAACTTTCAAGCCTCCTCTTCAAGACTGTAATGGCAACTATTGCCTCTTCTAATGTATGATGCATTGTGCATGTTATTGAAGCAATAAAAGTGTGTGTTTTGTGACTAATCTTGGTCCTTTCATCCTTCTGTGCTTCTTTGTGCCTTTCTCGTACTTACAGGTACACTGTGCAAGTTTAGGTTTCTATTGTAGGTTCTTGGAGTTTTGTGCTTATCGAGTGGTGGAGTATTGCATGTAGTTGAGTTGTGGTGTCTGTTCACCCTTCTTGAGTTCATCCTTCTTCACTAGGAAACTAGTATATTTCTTGGTCTGATAAAGTTTAACAAAGGGAATGCATGTCTCTTAGTTTGTGGTATCATGTACCCTCTCTAAGTTGCAGTAGGTGAAGTTGACCTGTGGTGCACACACCCTCTTCAAATTAACCCTTCCTGAGTCTGAAACACCCTTTATTTGGTGCATCACCATCCCTAGTATAGTTTCATTTTTGTAAATCTCTTTCCCTAAAACCCCATGAAAATGTTAGCATAGGATCGATAATCATTTTTGTTACACTAGGAGTAGTACAACACCTAGTTTAGGAAGAGGAAGCCGCCTTCTCCTAGAGGTTCACCTCGAGCCCAAGTCCCACAGCTTGAGAGGTGATCCCATGTGTCCCAATCACACCGAACATCCTATTCACATCCTGGCCATTCGGAGGGTGTAGTGATTTGGCGACAACAGTTTTTGGCACGCCCGGTGGGACCGAGTTGGTACTTCTCTTCTCACTTACACAAGTCAAAGTACCTAGCAACTCTATATCTCTTGGATTCCAAATCTCAGTGCGGTAACTTATGCAAAGAATTTAGACAAGAGCTTCTTCAAAGAAAGGAAATTATCAGCATATCGAACTTTCCTTGTCTCCTCCAAAGAGAAGAAGAAGAGGCATTTCCACATCCCCAGTTGTAGATTTACCTAGTAGGGGTCATTCAACTCCTCCTTACGGAAGGTTTCCTCCACCCAGGAACAATCAACCTTTCGTTGCTATGGCGAGGAACCAAGTTTTTCCCCCTTTCAATGCAAGCAGTCCTCTTATGTTGGCTCAATGTGACCCGATACCTATTGCGGCACTCAAAAGTTTACCCTTCTACATGGGGGAAACTCACGTTACTCCAGTGGAGCATATCTTTGATGTAGCCAGCATCTGTGCAGTACATAATATCACCGAAGACAACGTTGCAGTTAGACTTCTTGCTACCTCTTTCAAGGGAAAAGCACTTCAATGGTTTCGTGGGTTAGGTGTTGGCACTATAACCACTTGGGATGAGTTGGGAGAAAAGCTATGTAAACAATTCGAAGACAAAAGTGATCACCTATCACTTTTGGAACAACTTACTACCATAAAGAGAGCTTCCCAAGAATACATGAGTGATTTCAACTTCCGATTCCATAGGACTTGGAATAGGATTTCGGTGCTCGTAAAGCCTTCTGCACATAATGCATTCTTCTACTATTTACAAGCCTTGAATAGCGATGTAGAAGTTATGATCTAGTCCATGGGAGGGATTAAACTTCCTGATGCTTACGAAGTTGCCATAAGTGCAGAGAATTCTTTGATTCAGGCTGGAAAGATAGCTCCACGACCACCAATGCCCTTTTCTCTAGATCTTATGAATCATCAGCCTATCATTGCTCCTATTCCAGTAGACTCCAAGCAACCATCTCAATCTTCCCTTGCCTCTTCAAATGACCTATTTGAAGTCAAGTCACTACTGCAAAATTTTGGAAATGAGCTCGTTGCACTCAAAAGGCAACAATTTCAATACAATCATCCATATCAGCCACAAAATCAGCAGTATCAAGCTAACCATTCTCCTTTTCAAGGGAACAATCAGCCTCAAAATCAAACTACAAGTCAAGTTACAAACGTCAGGCCCTTGAACTTTCGGAACCCTCTTACAGCTAGCTCATCTAAAGCGATAGTACATGTTCAAAATAATCTAGTTCAAGACTATGAATGGTGTTATCCTTGCTCTCAACCTCACAATCAAAATATTTGTCCCAATGGGGTTCTTAGCCAAGCCCTTATGGTTCAAAGTGTATCTACCCCTTCAGAGTTAACAAACAATTCATCTACACAAGAAGCAAGCAGATCAACCGCAGGCACTTGAAGAATCCACTTTGCTAAACTGGCAAGCAGAAGATTTTTGTGGATTGAATATAGATTCTTCATCAGTGGCAGAAAACACTCATTCCAAAAAGAGAGCAATGGAGCCTCAACCTCTCAAAGCTGATCTAGCGTCCACTTCTCAACCTGGGTTACAAATGGTAGTTGATAAAAATGTGGGAAAGAAATCACCAGAAACACCGGCTAGCCATGCCGCAGGGAAAGATGGTTCTCCAGGCATCACGGTACCCAACAAAAATTTTCCCAAAGGAGGACCCCAATGCCCAAAAAAGTGTCATCAAAGTTGGAGCGATTCCCTTCAACATAGTAGAACAAATGAAGAAAACCAATCTGAGCGTTACCATGTGGGACGCGCTCTCGATCCCTTCTCAAAGAAACCTATTGCAAGAAGCTCTGAACAATTTTGCTATGACCAGTGGATCACCAAGCCATGGAGTGAAAACTGCTACAAGTTTGTGTCAACCGAAAGGGAAAATCATTCCTACGGAAAACAAACCACCGCCATTCTACATTTCCCTGATCATTGGCGACCATCTGGTACATAATTACATGATCGATTCTGGTGCCAGTAGCTTTGTCATGCCTAAACAAATCGCAGATGTACTAGGCATACAATATGTGCCAGTTGCAAGAGGGGTTGTTCAACTAGATGGCACAACTATTAAGACTATTGGGGTTATCAAAGGACTTCAACTTACCATCCACGCATGCCCAAGCTTGTCATTCACCCAAGATATATCAGTCATTGATCTCCCTCCCCTCTTTGCCATCTGTATCATCACGGGATTTCACCGCCAAGATGGGCGGTTACCTATCGGCCGATTGGTCACATATGATTCTCAGGACTCGATACGGAACCAAAGTAACTATAAGGGTAGAACCAATCTACCATAATCATGTAGAACCCTACACTGCTAGTCCCATAAATGGAAATTACACCATCGGTGATCCAGAAGAGGAAGATGCCAATCATGAACCAACCACCCTTGTTGAAGAAGTCCCTAATAATTTTCTAGATGAAGTAAGTAGAGATCATCAGTACGATCCCTACGCTGATGTATTGGTAGAAGAAGAAGTTGGTTTTGGTCTTGGAAGAAACAGATTAGGTACTTATTGTATCCATGAAGAAGATACGATCATACCACAACTTGTCAAAACACCAAGTGATTCTAAAGGACTGTGGAAATTGTTCTTCGATGGCTCAAGAAGTAAGAATGGATCCGGTGCTGGTGTTATGTTAATTTCTCTAGAGGGAGATAAGTACTTCTCATCTTTCCGGTTGCAGTTCAGTTAGCACTAACAATGTTGCTGAATACGAGGCTCTTGTGCAAGGAATTCAGCTAGCCCAAAGGAAGGGAATCAAGGCCTTGACTATTTTTGGAGATATTGAGTTAGTTTTCATCAAGTTTTGGCACGTAGTGCATCCAAAAATGATCTTTTAAGATCATACAAGAACTAAGTCTGGGACCTGATTGAAGATTTCAAAGCTTTTGGAATCCATGCAATCCCTAGAGATCAAAATCAAGATGCGAAATAGGCTTGCTATAATTGGTTCACAATACAACATACCAATTGATATCATGAAAAAGGGAAGCAATTTGTTAAAATGGTGGTTTTACCAACAATCCCTGATAATGTGAGTAGTTGGCAAGTGTTTGATAGTGACAAACAAATTGTCCTCTTCCTACAAGAAGAGGCGGATTTTGCTACAAAGAATCAAGATAAGTTACGAGTCATATGGTGAGAAAATTATCCAATTGAAAAGCAACAAGTTACCAAAATGTTTAGTCACTTTGGAATCCATTTTCAATTCGATGACCAAGCCACAAGACAAAGCCCTAACATGGTGGTCAGAGAAGAATATTTTGAGGAAGTTGAAGTATCAAATGAAAAATTTCTTAAGATCGGAAAAGTGTGTACTTCAAAGAGAAAGAAGCTTTCATCAAACTTTGTCAAGAGTATCATGACATCTTTACATGGAGCTATAAAGATCTGCGTGGTTTTGATCCAGGTCTAGCACAACATACCATCGAACTGGATCCTAATGCTAAGCCAGTTCATCAAAAACAGAGACCAATTAATCCCAAAATTGAGCCACTAATGAGAAAGGAGCTAACCAAGCTCATCGAGGCCTATATAATTTTTCCCATCAAGCATTCCTCATGGGTAGCCAATTTGGTGCCCATGAGGAAGAAGAACAGAGAGATCCGGTTATGCGTAGATTTCAGGGATTTGAATCATGCATCGTTAAAAGACCATTATCCTCTTCCATCGATGGAGCATATCCTTCAAACGGTGGCAGGAGCTCAAATATTTTCTTTTCTCGATGGATATTCAAGTTACAATCAAATCCTAGTCCAAGAATCCGACCAATTCAAAATGGCTTTCACTACCAAGTGGGGCACGTATTCCTACAACAAAATGTCATTTGATTGTCCAATGCCGGGGCTACTTTCCAAAGAGCCATGGACATGGAATTTAAGGGACTAATCAATGATATTATTTTGGTTTACCTTGATGATATAACTATATACTCTAAGCATGCAAAAGATCACATCACACATCTAAGGAAAGTTTTCCAAAGGTGTAGGGAATTTGGGGTTTCACTTAACCCCAAGAAATGTATTTTCACAGTGCACGAGGGAAAATTATTGGGGCATGTTTTTTCGGTGGAAGGATTATCAATCGATCCAGCCAGGATTCATTCAATTATGTCCTTATCTCTCCCAAGTCATAAGAAGGGCCTCCAGAGTTTTCTGGGAACCATAAATTTCGTGCGAGATTCATCCCTCAATTTGTGACATTGGCTAAACCACCGATGACCATGTTGAAGAAAACAAGCCATTCTCATGGACAAAGGAAGGACGAGAAAGCTTTGAAACCATCAAAACAACCATTTCTCAAGCTCCCACACTTGTGAACCCTAGGTTTGACAAAGATTTTATCCTTTATGCTTTTGCAGGTCAGGAGAGCATTTCAGGGATCCTCACACAACAAAACAACAACCTGTTGGAGCAACCAATTGCTTTCTTCAGTCAATCCCTCAAAGACTACGAGTCCAAATACTCATTCATTGAAAAGCAAGTCTTTGTGGTTATTCAAGCTTTGAAGAAATTCAAGCACATGTTGTCCAACAACAAGATTCATCTGATGGTGTCTCATCCAGGTGTCAAGGAGTTTTTGAAACAAAGAAATGAACGAAAAGCATGTTGGATGGATCACAAAGGTAATGGAGTATGACGTGCACATCAAAGTCACTAAACTTGTCAGAGGTAAGGGTTTATGTCAGCAACTTGCTGCAGACATGGAATCAAAAGGTAATGAGGACGTGACACTCCTAAATACTGATGAGAATGTTGATCAAGCTGACTAGTTATCCAAAATGAAGAGTTTCCTCTTCTCGGGAGCATATCCTAGTAGACATGGATAAAAACCAAAGATGAAATTTCCATCTTCAATCTATCCCATATGTTTTGGTAGATAGCGTTCTCTTTCAAAAATATTTGAACGACATCCTCCTTCGGTGCATAGGACTAGAACAGGTCAGTAAGATACTAGAAGAGTTTCATAATGGCCTATCTGGAGGACATTATTCCGCATGCATGAACAACAACTACCAAGATCATGCGAGTTGGCTACTATTGGCCAGATTTATTCAAGGATGCCCATCTCTGGGTAAGGAAATGTAAGGAATGTGCCTTTTTCACAGGTAAGCAGAAGTTGGTAGCTCTTCCACTGCATCCAATTCAAGTGGATCAACCCTTTGTTCAATGGGGGTTGGACTTCATCGAATGATTAATCCTCCATCTAGTGATGGACATAAGTGGGTCCTTACTGCAACAGACTATTTTACTCGATGGATAGAGGTGGTAGCATTAAAAGAGAGCAATGAAAAGGCAGTTCTAGATTTTTTGAGGGTATAATGACGAGGTTCGGTGTTCCATTTATAGATTATTTCGCATAACATGCTAGCTTTTGTTGGTATGAAATTGAGTGAATGGGCTATTAAAAATGGGGTATACCTCAAAACTTCATCCAATTACTATCCGCAAGGAAACGGATTGGCTGAGTCTAGCAACAAAAACCTCATAAGGATTATTAAGCGCACAATGGAGACTAACAAGAGGACTTGGCATACACAGCTTAAGACCACCTTATGGGCAGATCGGATCACACCTAAAAGGCCATCGAAATTCTCCTTTCGTTCTTGTATATGGAAGAGAGAGAAAAAACTCCCACTCTCATTGGAGTTACCTTCTTTGGAGTTAGCTCATCAACTTGAAGTTATAGAGAGTGATCCTCTGATAATAAGGTTTGCTGAACTCATGGAGTTAGAGGAAGTACGAGACAAGGCTATGAAAACTTTGGAGTAGCATCAGGCTCAAGTTAAGAAATATTTTGACAAGAAGGCATCCAACAGAATTTTCAAGAGGGAGATTTAGTTCTCAAATGGGATGAAGATAGGGCCAAACCAGGCAGGCATGCCAAGTTTGACACTCTCTGGAGTGGGCCATACATCATCACAAGTTGCAAAGAGGCAAATTCATTCCGTCTATCTAGGCTCAATGGAGAAGAACTACCCATTCATGTGAATGGGATACATCTCAAAGATTGTTTTTGAGAAGCGTTCCACCCTTGTATAGTTAAATTAGGTGTTTTCCTCCAAGTGCTTATGCACATTGTTGTGTGTTGTTGTTTTGCTTTCCTTGTTGTTGTGTTTTGTGTTGTTCTACACATTGTTTCATCATTGGAAGGTGTCAAGGAGAAGAAAGGTTCAAGGTTTCCATAAGAGTTCAAAATCTACTTCATTCAAATTTTACAGTGTTCCATGGATGTCAAGCATTCAACAGATTCAGTATACTTCATGCTTAGCATTCCAGGGAGGTCCAGGATATCGGCAATGTTCAAGGAGATTCCGGGATGTGTCAAAGAAAATCATACTACTTTCAGGATTCCAACATAGACTCCATGCCCAATGGATGACTTAAGGCTACTTTGGAATCATGCTTAGCAGAAATCATCCCCGAGAGGTCACCAAAAATGTTATCCAATTTTGCACACATGGCAAGATTGGACAAGGGGGTCCTATCACGTTCAAAATGAAATAGTAGTCCCAGGAACCCATCTCTGGTTATTATCGAGATACAAAAATTAAAAATAATTCTTAAATTACATATGAGAGATCACCTAGCATCGAAAGGCACCCAGTTTATCTCAACTCGGTGAAGAGTTCAGGTTGAGTTGATAGAGAATCCAGTGTCAAATTGATAGTCATCTCATAAATCATCTCGGTAGAGACTCTCAGTTGTAAGAGCTCGACGATGGTCTTGTTAATGCAAAATATAGCTCGTTGAAAATTGATGAATGAAAAGAACTCTACAAGGATCTTGGTGGAGATTGATGCAAAAAGATCTGAAGGCCAAGTCAGGGAGAGTCAAAGTGAACATGATGCCATGTTTAATCCATTAAGACAGTGCTCGACCAACCACTTGGGAGAATTATCTTGTTTGACCGAGATGATATGAAATTATGCAGATATGGGAGGTTCAACATCATTGAATCTTGGGTTTGTAATTACGTAATGGAAGGACTTCTATCGACCCAGGAAGATAGTATAAGCACCATAGAATACCAATGTAAAATTGATTCAAACCGACATCTTAAAAAGAGCTATGAATTATAATGGTGTTCAAACCTTCCTCAAATTTGAGAGTATTCGGTGCACAGTAATAATAGGCATGTTGCGGTATAGTAAGAGTTCTTTTGAGAACTTCCAATAAGCAGTTGTCCAACTATGTTGTTATCTATTCAAAGCATTGAATGCATCCTCAAATTTGGGATTTTCCTTCAAGATATTTTATGAAAATTGATTAAGTGACAATGAGAGTGTTACCGGAGATGTGATGAAATTTATTACAAAGATTCTCTATCGAGACCTTACTTGTTTTACGATGTAACTCATGGAAGTGGATCTCATAGAGGTGGGATTGTTTCATATCAGAATATTCATGAAGCATAATTTTCTTTGCAATTATATGAGCATCTTCAACGAGCCACTAGGTCATCAGGCATAAAGGTTTCTGTCGAAATTATCACACCTTACAAGCTACAACTGAAATGTTTGCACCGAGAAAATGATGTCTCCTCACGCTGAGTGGAAAAGTGGAAATCGGTGGCCATCTGTCCAAAACGAAATATGGCCAAATGATAACGAAACCCCGCACTCCAATCCCAGACGTGGAAAATAAGGTGAGCATTGCCAAGGGAAATGACATGATGTCAAGCCATTGAAAAAATTCTCAGGGCATGGGAGAAGTTTGAGTCTACTGCCAAAAAATCGGGAGCACGATCATGGCAAGCCGCAGGTAATTCCACACATGGGAAACATTTCACTATATTTCCAAGTGGGTTTTCATGAATGGCAGATCGAGCAAGTAATCCCACACATGGGAAACATTTTACTATATTTCCAAGGTCAGAGATTTGATGATGGAAGTCCAAGCTGTTCACTCTGCGTAGGGGAGAATCAAGAAAGCACCGCCAAGTGTAAATATTGGGTTGGTAAACCATGATCAGACTTCCGTGAATGGGAGAAATCAGATCAAATTTCCAAATGGAGATCATAAGATGGCAATCCATCATGAGAATTCCACATAGTTTGGAGTGGTCCGATTCTTTGTGCAAGTCACCAGGAGGAAGTTGATGACCGAGGGATGGCGAGTGAATTTCCATATAAACCAGTGAATAAGGAATGATGCCAGGTTGGAGGAACGAGTCAAATTTCGAGTGGAGCGGCGAGTGCATGAAGATCAAAGGATGCGAGGAAAGAAAGGCCAATCAATTGTTTCATTCTGCGCCTTCATCTCTAGAGACACAAGGATTCTTTGATCATCCTTGGTGAGATTGCAGAAGACAAATTTCACATCCACTCTTGCATGGACTGTGGATTGGGTTCCATAGATCATACGAAGAAAGTGTCTCTTTTCATACAGATCCGCCCTTGTTAGGATTCCAATCAAAATACAGAACTGTTTAGACTTTGAGTCAGCTTTAATGGCTGCCACAACCTTCTCCTCATCCTCTATACAATTCTAAACTTGATGTGGGCAGGTGACAAGCTCCCACGCACAGGCAGCAGGCATGTTGCAGTATAGTAGAAGCCTTTTGGATGCTTCCAGCAAGCAGGTTGACCAACTATGTTGTTATCTATTTAGTATCGAATGGCAGCTGCAGGAAACAAATATTCACTGCCGTGTACGATGGATTGGAGTCATGCTATTCAAGGCTTCATAAAATTTCCCTGAATCAGGAGATGAAGGTTTATTACGGTGTAGAATGAAACGATTCATATTGCTCAGCATTTTTTGTGTTGTTTCATGAAGTTTAAACGTGGAATGCATAAATGGCCTCGAGTTGACCAAGGAAAACAATAAGAATCGAGTTTGATAGCTCACCATTCAAAGGACTCAATGCAAAAGAGCTCGATTGCCAAGGCAAGGAAAGAGTTAGTGTGGGGTTCAAAATCGATTGCAACACCGAGTTAGAGGATTCGAAACTCACCGAGTTGGGATTTGTGCAGATTCTATCCACATGGACCCCCCTCCTCTTCAAGTCAAATGGGTCAATGGGGGTCCCGACATTATGTTAATTAAATTAATATTTTTATTTAAATATTTTAATAATAATATTTATTATTATTATTTAAATATTCTTTTAATTAATTGAGAAGACTAGGTCATCAGGTAATTAATGACCCATGATGGAACCTTCTCAAGTGGTTCAACTAATTGTAATAAATACATCATGGGCCTTCAATTTAGGAATGTAATTATGACCATTTCCTCTTCTTTCTCACATATTCTTCTATAAATGTAAGTTCGAAGCTCATTTCAAAGGGTTCCAATAGTTCAGACAAGTTGGACAGTTAGATATATCAGGCGAGTGTATACTTTTCAAGAGTCCTCTCTCTTCTGCAAGTTGTTCTTGTGTGTTGAGAGAACTTTCAAGCCTCCTCTTCAAGACTATAATGGCAACTATTGCCTCTTCTGAATGTATGATGCATTGTGCATGTTATTGAAGAAATAAAAGTGTGTGTTTTGTGACTAATCTTGGTCCTTTCATCCTTCTGTGCTTCTTTGTGCCTTTCTCATACTTGCAGGTACACTTGTACACCGTTTAATTTATTGCAGGTTCTTGGAGTTCTGTGCTTATCGAGTGGTGGAGTATTACATGCAGTTGAGTTGTGGTGTCTATTCACCCTTCTTGAGTTCATTCTTCTTCACTGGGAAACTGGTATATTTCTCAGTCTGATAAAGTTTAACGAAGGGAATGCGTGTCTCTTAGTTTGTGGTATCCTCTGTACCTCTCTAAGTTGCGGTAGGTGAATTTGACCTGTGGTGCACACACCCTCTTCAAATTAACCCTTCCCGAGTCTAGAAACACCCTTTATTTGGTGCATCACCATCCCTAGTATAGTTTCATATTTGTAAATCTCTTTCCCTAAAACCCCATGAAAATGTTAGCATAGGATTAGATAATCATTTTTGTTACACTAGGAGTAGTACAACACCTAGTTTAGGAAGAGGAATCGGCCTTCTTTGGAGGTTCACCTCGAGCCCAAGTCCCACAACTTGAGAGGTGATCCCATGTGTCCCAATCACACCAAACATCTATTCACATCCCAGGCCATTCGGAGGTGCAAGGTGATTTGGTGACAACAGATACTATTTGTGTTTTTACTATATCCTTGAATTTTCAACCTAGTGGGAAACTTTATCGAGCTCGAGCCACATGGGAAATGCAACAAAATTTTGAGAACACTCCTCTGCTTCATGACCCAAGTGCACTAAAGGGACACGTGGACATCTTCCACATTCAAATGTATACTTAGTCAAATTTAGGTTCAAATGAACAAAAACAACTAGGGCCCTGGGTGACAAAAGAAAGTGGTTGATAAAAGATTCTTATACAAAAAAATCTACGGTTATGGTGAATCACCAAGGGAATTTGTAACGATTCGGGGACCTTGCGATATGGCACTCCCGATGGTGGAGGTTGTGGTCTCCAAATTTGAGCATAACCCCTGTGCATTAGATATAAATCCAAGTGTGGGGGCTAGATTCATTTTCGTGGTGGAAATTTGGTCACAACAAGAAGCATATAACTCCTGCACTAATGTTACAATTCCCCCTTTCTAGGGTTGTTATCCCAATCTATGGGTCAAGTCCTTAACTGTGTCCTCAAATGATTTTAACCTTATCCTAGATTGTAGTCACCTCCACTTTTCTTGAATCAACCTCCTGTTGGAGGGCTCCTTTCTCCTATGAGAGAAAATTAGCCGAGGCCTCAAACATGGCAAGTTTAGCTTCTAGAGTTTTAGCTTCCACCTAAGAAGACACAAGGGCTTCTTGTGATGGAGCTTCCTTTAATTCCTTGTAAAGTTGTTCGATCTCCTTTCCTTTACCTTTAATCTCATCTTGTTAGTTTTTCACAATTTCTTTTTCCTGCGAGGGCTAGATTGTGCCTTTCTCAGCTGATTATTGAGATTAAGGTAGTCTATCGTGACTACGGATGCAATTTCATTCATCAAATAAACCTTATCTTGAGGCCAAAATTCTGAGAAGTCGACCGTGATAGTGCTGATAGAATAGTCATCAAGCTACATATGTTCCGTGGGTTTAGATACTTGGGGGACTAGCCACATGATGGTCAAGGAGTTTTGTTGATGGAAATATAATGACCGCAGCTTGTTGCATTGCTCCCGCGCCGACATTTCTTTCTTCTTTTGCTTCACCCTTTTTCTATCTCGCTTAGCCTTGGTTGTTTCAGCTTGACTCAAAAACTCCAAGGAGAAGGGACAACCCCACCTGTAAATGGGAATCTAAGTGGCAAAGCATACGCAATTATAACTTGTAGTTGAGGCATTGAAGTTACTAGAGCCAAAGAAGATCCTTTCACCATGTGGGGAGAAGGTTGGGATGGTAGAGGGAGGTTGAGGAAAAAGAGGGGCTTTGGGATGAGGGAGAGTCTCGAGATGGGGTTATTGATAAGGGGAGACCACTTATATGGGAAATCGGGCTTTGGAGGGGGATTAAAAGGAGCCCGGGAGGAAGTAGAGTAGGAGGAGATGTAGGGGTCATGACCGACCGACTTTAAATTTTTATGCAAGGGCTCGGATTGATTTCTCCATAGGTTCCCCACCCCGGGAAACTGATGTGAGTTGTGGGGTGGGTGCCTGAACCAAAGGACCTTACCGAGAGATGGAAGTCGAGGTAGTACTAGAAATTACTTGTTGGGAGGGCATGGAGGACTCTGCAGTGGATCTCACGGGCCACTCTAAGATGATTGTCACTGTGTCCTCACTCTCCATGTCAGATTCATGGTCTGCATCTTAAAATTTCTCCCATTGCTCATCACTGGATATGCCCTCAAAATTGAGGGTGGTTTGTTCGATCTCTTGCCTATACTTCCAATAGGCTTCAATCTATTTTGTGCTCCAGTCTTTCTTACGCAGGGCCTCTCTTGAGTCCTTTTTCATGGTGAAAGTGGGATCATACTTGTGCTTAACTAGGTCGAATGACTCCAAGTATGTAATTGGAATGTCGCTGAGCTTGATGAATATGTCAAGTGAATTTTCTTGAGGGGACCGCCTTTATTCAAAACATTTCTTAGACTCGTGCTTGCAGGAGTCTTGAACCTTGTTTCAAACTAGAGTCACAGCCATCATCCCATTCGATTCATACCTCCATGAGTATTGAATTGGGGTGAATCTGTAGGAAGCCAAATTTTGTGTGAGGGTATGCTATGCTTTTCTTTTTATCACAGAATTCCTCCTTGCTCAAGGTGAGATCCAAAAGTGCCTTCTTTTTTTTGACCGGAGCCGAATTCAATGTCTAAGAGTACTTGGCTTCCTAGTTATCTTAAGACCCACCACCCATTTCATGAGGACCCTCAAGAGCATAAGGGATTTTTCTTGAAAACCATGCAGCTAAATCATCGAATTCCTTGGCCTAAAACATTAATCACAATGGTGTACGGGATCTACAAGGATAGACGGACAGAGTTATTCATTATGTTGTGAAACCCTTTCGTGTCAAATTCGAGTAGGAGGGTCTCCACAAAATAATTAAAAATTCATATACGTCCGATGAGCGGGACACTACATGAATCCAAGTAGACTCGGAATGATCCTTTGGGGTCAACCTCCACATCCCATAGCATTAGAGTCATGAACTGGCTGAGGCATTGGGCATTCTCGATACATAATAAGGTGGAAAAAATATGAAGAATACCTAAAGGTGGAGTTTATTGGAAACATGTCCAGGATGCTCGCAAATAGACTCCAAAATGAGTTTAGAAAAATTAAAACAAGACACTCGTTCTTTCTTCACGGACCTCATTCTCGAACAGATCCGCCATCCGCCAATCCCGGATATTATTTTCTCAATCTTGGCCAAAAATGAATTTTAACATGGATGTACGAGAGGCACCATATATTGAGTGAGTGTTGTGCTCTATATTCTTGAGCCAAAAGCCTCAGAATTTCCCAAGTTAAGGAACCCGTGTAGGTTTCCTCTCTTAGAGCTTTGGGCTTCTTGTTGAGAACAATGTTGAAGACTTCATTGGTAAAGTCAAAAACCATAAAAGGGTCATTGGACCGAGACCCCCATCAAGGAACCTCAAACTTGGTTGAAGAGGGCATGGGGGCATAGGTTACCCTACATAAGAATTTTCTTGTGGTGCAGAGCTAGGAGTCACCATGGTAGTTTTTAGGACTAGGAGAAGGATTTGATTCTTTTTACTCGAAATTCAGAGACTGGTTGGAAAACTCTAGCATTTGAAATGAATCATAGACGCTCCCAATGATCTTAAATAACTACCTTAACTTGTAGAGTAATGGCTTGCATGTATATAGAGTCACATCATATAACGACCCCTTTTTAATTAATGACCCTAAGCACCGAACTTTACATTTTCCAAGAGATTCTATGTCAATTCTCAATATTTTTCCTAAAATATCTTAGGAGGATGTTGGATCATTAATTTTAGGGAAAATTAGGAAGATGCACTCCCTCCAAGACTTAAAAAGAGGCAAGGGTGATCCACGAGGGACATGTTTCGAGACACTTATGAAAGGGACAAAAACAAATAGAACAAAAGATGAGGAAAAGCAAAACTATACATATGATATAATATTAAAATGAAGAGACTCAAAGGAAAGGTTTTAAATGAATCTCGTTTACTAGAATTGCCAAGGGGTCTCCTTCCATGGTTTCAAGTTCGAAAGCATTGTGCTGCTTGCATGCATTGATTTTGAAGGGTCCTATCCATAAGGGGTCAAACTTTCCATGATTTCTAGGCTTGGCAGCCCTTGCATCCCATTTCAAAACCATAGTACCAACTTGAATTTTGGTTCCAACGTCTTTCGATCAAACCAAGTTTTCACCACCTATTAGTGGTTGATCATGGCTTCATGAGTGGCCTCCTCGCTTCTCTTGGAGCTCTACTAGCTCAGCGAGTCTCACTTGCATCACCCCATTTTCCTCTATCTCAATTTGTTTTAATAGTTGTAACACGTGATTTCTATGGAAATTGGCATCATAGTGCTCTTCCCATGACTATCTCATATGGTGAGGCTTTCAGACTGTTTAGGTGTGATTCGATCAGCTCATACGACTACTTTGATATGTTCATTCCATAGCCTCTTATGCTCATTTCCCATTATTTTTATAAGCCTGATCAGGTTTTTATTAGTAGACTCGCCAGACCATTTCCTTGTGGTTAATAATTGGAGGATGTTTTCAGATAGATCCCATGCTTTATAGTGAAGTTCAAATACTTTGGACCCCAAAAAGGCCTTAGTAATTATCTAATATAATAGTGCGGGGGTCCGAAGTGGGTAGTGATATCCTTTAGGAGTCCCAAGGTTATGTTATCAGTGGCCTCTTTTAGTGGAACTACCTCCACCCATCAGGTGAAAGTAATCAATTACAATGAGGATCCATTTGTGTCTGGTGCTCAAATTTGGGTTGACTATACCGATGAAGTCTATACCCCATTATGCAAATGGTTTCTCAATTAGGATGGGGTTAATAGTTAATGAATCATTCCTCCAAAAACCTATATAAACTTGACAAACCTTACATTTTTTTGTTTCTTCTTGACGATCGAGTCAAATGAAAGGTTTGGCCAAAAGTACCCTACTAGTAGGATTTTTACAGTTGTGGTTTGGGTGGAAAGGTGGCCTCCCAATATTCCCTGGTGCAACTCGCGTAAGACCCTTTCAGCTTATCGATTCTCTAAGCACCTTAGTAAGATTCCATTAAAGTTCCTTTTGAAAAGGAAATCACCAATCATGGTGAAATTGGATCCCTTTTGCCTATAGTACCTCCTTTTTTAAAGGGAAGATGGCTTGGTATTTCCTATCTGCATGGCAGATCCTATTCAAGACTAGCTACCTAAGTCACTTTCTTGGATATAGAGTATCTCTTTGGGCTCATTGTTAGTCAAGGGCATGGGTTCTTGTGTTAGATATTGACATAGGCCCCTTCCCCATACTAGCTTTTTAGGTTTTACCTCAATGTCGTATTTAAGGATCTTAGTGACACAGCTTAGATATTTTATCTGTTATCTCACCCTTTGTTATATATTCTTTGACACTAGAGTGTGCCACCATAACCTGGATTCTACTATGAGTGACAAGGTGCCTGAATTTCTTCAAACCCTTGACTATAGCGTAAGCTTGTCTTTCTACAAAGTTATACCTGGTTTCATAGTCATGGAGGGTTTTTGAAAATAAGGTGACCATATGTTCCTCTCCTTGAGACTCTCCTTTCTATGTTAGCACATATACCATGCTATGTTTACTACCGTATATATACATGATGAAATCCATTGAGAAGTCAGGGTTGCACAGTACTGGGTGGATGAAATAGCCCCTTTAATTACCTCAAAGTCCTGTCAAACTTTAGTGGTCCATTTGAAGTTAAGGTCCTTCTTTAGCATTAGCATGATCAAAGCGGATCATTCCATAAAATTTTGAGATGAACTTGCTAACAAAATTAATATTTCCTAAGAAATATTGGACCGATTTATTATTGACTGGTAAGGGTAGTCCTAGAATAGCTTCAACCCTTTCTGGATCAATAGAGATTCCTTCCTTTGAAACAATGTGTCCCAGGATTTTTCCTTGGGGTACTCTAAAAAACATTTCCTTGGGTTCAGAAAGATCCCAAATTCTTGGCATTTCTTGAATACAGCTTCCAAAGTGTCAAAATGACCCTTCATTATCTTGGTAAACACCATGAGATCATCCAAGTATATAAGGATTACCTTATTGATCAGTGCTCCAAATGTGAATTCCATGGCTCTTTGAAAGGTAGCTCTTGTGTTTGTGAGTCCAAATGGAATTTTTGTGTATGTGAAGGTTCCCCATTTTATCGTGAAAGTGGTCTTATGTTGGTCCCCTTCTGTGAGGCATATCTTGTTATAGCCCAAAAAAACATCCAATAGAGAGAACCTTTCTAAGCCACCAACTATTTATAATATCTACTCCATGGAGTGTAAAGGGTAGTGATATTTTAGGGACACTCTAGTTAGATCTCTGAAATCTACACAAAGCTGAATTTATCTATTTTTATTCCTCACTAGAACTAGGTTAGAGATCCATGTTCGTGCTTCATAGGAAGATTATTTTTTCCTCTAGGAGTTTTCTCAGTTCCTCGGCCATGAGGGATTCTATTTTTGGGTTCACAAGCCTCTATTTCTAGCATACGAGCTTAGTTCCTTCTTTGAGGTCAATGGTGTGTTGGATGATATCCTTGTTGTAACCATGTAGGTTGTTGTACATCCAAGCCATCACTTTTTCATACTTATGGCATAAAGCCACAAGTCTTTCCCTTTCCCTTTAAGTGACTAATCTCCCGACTTTTAGCTTCCTCTCATTAGTCACTTCTAGCTCAACGTAATCCTCCTTTACCACTGCAAACTTCCTTTGATTTGGACCTCCGTCATTAGAATCAAAAAGGATTTCTAGCATTATTAACCCTTTTAGATGTTTGTTCATCTTGAACTGAATAATATGATCTCCATAAGCTTCTTCAATTTTGGGTTGGAGTTGGTTTGCAAATTGGTTGGATTGTTGGAGGAAGTGTATAATCTACTAGTCACTATTAAAAACCTATCAATGATCAATGTTATTAGGTATAAAAGGGTGGATGATCAATTTTATGGTACTTTTGTTTGCTATCAAATCCTGAATTGGGTTGAATTGCGACCTGATTAGATCCATCCTATCGGCCTCCATATTTTGGTCTTGAGGAATAACCTTTGATATTAAAGGCTTCAAAATCTTCGATGAGATCCCACGCCCTATGTCCATAGAACCTTGTTCTTGGAATTTTTTTGTGGCGTGTTCCTTACCTATGTTACTACCAACTCCAAGTCACCAAAGACTCTCAACTGTTTGATGCCTTCCTTTCATGTTGTAGCCAAGCCATGTACTAAGGCCTCATACTCACTTCGTTATTGGTATAGGAAAACTAGAAGTAGAATTCCATGAGTATCTTATTTCTGCTTAGGGATAACAAGCATATTCTAGCTCCTAAGCCATTTTTCCTTTCACCTCCATCGAAATGCATGGTCCATATCTAGGAATCTCTGATGGGATTCCCTTCTCTTTTATCCTCTTCTCTTAACACCTTTAGAATCGCGGAGTCCTCATCGAAGATTACGTAAGTACCCAAACCAATGTTGACTCAAAATTCCCAAAGGGATCACCAAGTGGGAAGGTTGGATAAATGACCGTCACTTTGAATACTACCCTCCTCTCAGTATATGATTTCTCTTCTATGATGATCATAGCATGGGAAGCATCAAATTCTGAAACCACTTGGTCCGTTATATGTTATTTGGAAAGGGGTTCTGATAATTCCTTCATCTTAGACCCATAATTGGTCTGCGAGAATCGAGATGGGACCAATCAAGAGACATATAGCCTCCTATTTTAGATGTGAAATCACGTAAGAGAAATAGTCCAAAGAATGGCGTAACATCAATTACTATTTGTGTGCATGGTTTTGTTTAACTAAGTTAAGAAAATTAGAACTAACACCTAGTAGTCCTAATAAAAAAGTTAAATCAAAATCTAAACACATCATGTTAAGATTACCAAAACAACTAAATTACTTAGTGGGACTTTTTGGTATGTTTTGTATAAAGGTACAAAACATACCAAAAAGTCCCACAATAAAATGTCCTTTTTGGTATGTTTTTTTAATATTGGCAATAGTTTTTGAAAGACTATACCTTTGTACAAAAGAAGGCCCGAAAGCCGAATAAGAGTGAGAAACAGAGCTGATGGAACAAAGTCCAAGTATTACAATGAAGTTCTACGTAGCCCAGAAACAGCTACACAAACGAGACATAACAACAAAACAACAGCAAAAAAATAGTAAGCCGACTGCCAAGAAACAACAAAAATAACAACTAAAAGCAGCAGAAGCATCCAGGACTACTTCTTGGCAGCTTTATCGATACTGATCTTGACTCTTTTCCAGGCATGAAACATACCCAATGCAGTCATGTGGGCAAAGATCCATCTTATCGAGCTCCTCGATGGTTCTTTTGCTCTCTTTTTCATTGCCCCAAAGTGCAGCCGGGACACCGCTGAGGTTGGAAACACTTTTGGCATGACCCTCGATGAACTCCTCGATGGCCCTAAAGGCGGCAATGTTGTAATCATGTCTAGTCTTAGCCTTCCCTAGGCGGGAGTCTAAGGAGGTCAGCTTCTTGTATATGTCTTCAATCTGACTGTTATCAATGCTCCCTTCCCCCTCCATGCTTTTCTTACCTTTTTGCTTAGCTAGGTTTTTGACCTCATCCTTCAGCAAATTTATCTCAGCCTCTAAGGCCTCCAGCCTCTTAGAAGAGCTATCCATCTGTACTTCCCGGGGACTGGCACTACTAATGTTCAGCAGGTCACGTGCAATGTCAAGTTCAATAGGCTCCTTCCCCACAGCAAGAGTCTCAAGGTTGAGTCTCCTGGAAGCCCTGGTGATTGGTCTTTTAGAGGTAGAGGCGAGGTGGGTGACAGGAGCAGCAACAGGAGGAATTGAAGGAGAAGCTTGTGCAGCCGGCATGGGGGTAGCAGCACCGGTGGCGGGGGCAGCAGCAAGGGCAGCAGGGGAAACAGGACTGGCAGCAGCAGAGCCCATCAAAGGGGGAGCCGGGCTAGGAGAGGAAGGAAGACCAGGGTACTTAAGAAGGCAGCATTTGTGAATTAACAATATAAGCCCTTGATGCAAGGGAACCACCCGGGTGTGCTTCTGGAACTCCAAAATGGAGCGCTCAAGGGAGTTTAACAGATAATGAGGGAAGCAAACCAATCTATTCCTACGGAAGTGGTTTAAAAAGATGAGATGCTTAGCAGGGACAGTGACAAACCTACCTTCCAAGGAGATGAATCGAATCATCATGCGAGTGACTTCATCATAGGGTGATGGAATTGAGCTGACAAGCAGACCCGCTGTGCTAAATATGAGCTTCTCATCTTCCTCCACAAATCTTCTTTCTTCAGCTTCTTTGATAACCCTTTTGTTGAAGAAGCGGTACCCTTCCAAGCTGAGGCCGGTCGCTTCAGCAATGAGATCTTCATTGACAAGTATCTTCTGTCCCCCATAGTCGACAGTCCTCTCTTTCCACTCCTTAGCAAAGCATACAGAAATGCTTTGATCATGTCCCTGCACCCTATCAACGAAGTTGGTGAAGCCGCCTATGCTGAGAATGTTCCAAAGCTCAGTGTTTTCCTTCCAGTCGGGGTCCGCGCACGGCTCAATTTGACAGGGAGGTCCTCCCATCTTCTCTGTGGTATACTGGTTACAACAATTTCTCGAATGCCTCTGAGCGTGAAGAACAGTCCGTTTCTTGCTGTTGAAGGTCGCATAAGACTGGGAACTATAGCCGTTGGTCTTCTCACGAATGGCTGCGTAACTGCTGAACTGAGCCTGCGGGAAGTCGCGTGTGATAACCCTTTCCCTGTCAACAATCACATTGCATTTATCATCGGTTTTCATGGAGCTTAGCATCCGGATATCAACAGCTGTTGTACCTCCCGCGTGCGCGATTTTCAAATCTAGATAACTCCACTTGAAGTTCCCTAAATAATTCTTGCTATCATTTGAAATTGATATTATTTGCCTCGCCATATTCATTAAAGCAGCACGTGTGAAAGTATTAATGATTCTGATCTTCCTCCAAAGATTAAGGCTCATCTCTAGGGATTGCTTGCTTATGAAGGTCCGCATGGATGCTGTTGTGAAGCTGATTAGGGATACTATCATTATCCCAGATGGTGAAATTTATATTAATGCCATAATTGGCCAGTGCATCCGCCAATTTATTGCCCTCCCTGTAAGTATGTATGATTCTGATGCTATTGAAGGTGTGACTAATGCTTATGGATTCAGAGATAAAATCTTTAATACTCCAACTGGGAGATGAGGACTGATTAAGAAGTTTAATGATATTAAGGGAGTCCCCTTCAACAACAAGGTTCTGAATATTTTGAGCCCGTGCAACTCTCAAGCCCCAGAGAGCAGATAATGCTTCGGCAAAATGATTGGTTTGAATTCCCATTTTTCCAGCATATGCAGCAATCAAATTACCTTTGTGGTCCCGTATTGCTCCTCCTCCTGCTGCTGTCCCAGGGTTTCCCTTAGAGGCGCCATCAAAGTTCAGCTTGTACCAATTAGAGTCAGGAGGATGCCATTTAATCGAAGATCTATCTACACTATTCCCAGGGTTGCTCCAATTTCCAATCTGCCAATTAGATAAGATGTGTTCTTCATTCTCAGGATAACACTTGTTCTTGGGAGGTTTAAATCTGGCCATGTCCTCTTTGAGACCTTGAGAAATTTTGCCAATACTGAGTTTATAATTTTGCTTCTTATTTCTGAAAATGATATTATTTCTATCCTTCCAAATCCTCCAGATTAAATGTGGGATGGCTAATTTCCAGATTCTTTTGATAACACAATGTCTGAATGGTGGGTTCCATTGATTCCATAGCTGATTAAGATCCTTCGGCAACACCCAAAGAGCTTCGAATTTAGAAAGGACAAAGTTCCAAATTCTATTGGCATAATCACAATGTATGAACAGATGACTAATGTCTTCATAGTCATTCCTACAAAGGTGGCACCAATTAGGAATTATAAATCCTCTTCTCATCAAATTGTCAGTGGTGAGAATTCTACCTCTGATGGCCAGCCAAAGAAAGAAATTTATTTTGGGGGTTAACTCAGGCATCCAGATCTTGTTCCAGTTAAAATCAGATTGATTACTGTGAAAAAGATTGATATAACCAGATTTGACTGAGTATTTCCCATCATGTGAATTGTTCCAAACCAGCTCATCCTTGGAATCCAGCTGACTTAAAGGAAAGAGATCTAAAAGATCCTGAAGGGAGGAAGTAATTTGTTTCAGCTCAATTCGCTCCACAGTAAGTTTTTTCCAAATCTTGTTGGTGCCATTTCCTTCAATGTAGTCCTTGATTTTAGTTCCATACTTGCTTATAAGGCTGTCCTTAGCTATCCCAAATCTATCCAAGAGATTATCACTGAACCAGTTATCCTCCCAGAAGTTTATCTCACTGCCATCCCCCACTTTCCATTTGCTGCCCTGCTTGATGAAGTTTCTACTCTTGACCAGATTATTCCAAAAAATGGAGCCATTGGGGAGGTGTTCATCATGCAGATAGGAGTAAACAGCTTGTTGATTCAAGTATTTTGCTTTAATAACATCAATCCAGGGTTGTTTCTCAGATAGCAATCTCCAGCCCATCTTAGCAATGAGTGCCTCATTCATTTTCTCAATATTTTTTATGCCCAGCCCTCCCATAGATTTCGGGGTGCAGACCTTATCCCAGGCCACTAGGTGAAATTTGAACTTCTCTTCCATGCCTTGCCATAAAATTTTTTTCTGAATCCTTTCTATTTTCTCTCTGAAGGAAGAAGGAATTTTGAAAAGTGACATGATATAGATGGGCAGACTTTGGAGTGTACTTTTAATGAGTAGGCACTTACCAGCACTAGAGAGAGTGGCACCTTTCCAACCAGCCATTTTTTTCTGAAATCTCACCAATAATTCATCCCACACCATGTGAGAGACTTTCTTAGTGCCAAGAGGGAGGCCTAAGTACGTTGCTGGAAGAGCACCTATTTGACAGCCCAGAATTTTAGCAATCTTGAGTCTGTCTTTCCCCAGGGGTGTTGAAGAAGAAAATGGTGCTTTTGTCATAATTAATCTCTTGCCCAGAAGCAGATTCATAGAGTTGTAATAGAGCCTTAATAGCCTTAGCTTCCACAACTGAAGCCAGAAGAAGAAGGATAGTGTCGTCCGCAAACTGTTGATGAGAGACAGCTTGGCTGAATGAAGTGGGTTTAGATCCATTTAAAAGGCCGTCTTCAACCGCTTTGCCAATTGTTCTACTAAGGCTGTCAGCTAAAAGAATGAAGAGTAAGGGGGAGATGGGGTCTCCTTGTCTTAGACCTCTGCTGCTGGTGAAAAAACCCACAGGCTCCCCATTAACAACCACAGAGAACCTGGCTGTAGATAAACAAGATTTAACAATTTTTCTAAATTTTTCCGTGAACCCAAATTTAGTTAAAATCTTGTCAAGGAAGACCCAAGATACCTTGTCAAAAGCTTTATTCATATCAAGCTTGAGGATCATATTTTCCTTTTTATTATTTTCCATGGAATGTATAGTCTCGTGCACCATAATCACTCCGTCTTGTATTATCCTGCCTTTAATAAAGCCACTCTGCTGCCTTGAGATGAGATCATTCATTATGAGCTGTAGTCTAGTAGTAATGATTTTGGTGAAGATTCTAAAGATAGCATTAACAAGACTGATAGGTCTGAAGTCCTTGAAATCTTTTGCATCCATTTTTTTAGGTGCCAGCACAATGTGCGTGTTATTGAGCTCTTTTAGAAGATTTCCCGTTCTATAGAATTCATTCACCGCTTTGAGAAGATCCTCCGAGCATATTTCCCAGAACTTCTAAAAAAATTAATAGAGAACCCATCCGGCCCAGGAGCCTTATCCCCCTCAAGAGAAAAAATAGCCTTTTGCAGTTCTTCAAGCGTGACAGCTTTAGTGATATCTCTGAATTTCTGGTCCTCAATATTATTCTGAGGGATGGCCTCCAGCATGAAGGAAATAGCTTCAGGGTTGCTGACATTTTTCTCTTTAAGAAGATTTTTGTAGAAGTCAAGCGCTTGTTTCTTGATGTTGTTGGGATCTTTAGTGATACTCCCGTTGTTTTTAGAAACCTCTAAGATCCTGTTACTGGCTCTGTGTTTCAAAGTAGTCATGTGAAAGAACTTTGTGTTCCTGTCTCCCTCTTTAAGCCAGATAGCTCTAGATTTAAGGCGCCAAAAAGACTCTTCTCTACTGCAGATCGTATGCAACTCAGATAGAATATTCTTCTCATTTGCTTCATCATCAACCGATCTCCCCAAAGTATCCATTTTTAACTCCAGATCCTGAAGCTTCTGTTTTAACTCTTTCTTTTTTTCGAAAATATTTCCAAAAACACTTTTGTTCCAGATTTTGACTTGCTTTTTGACATTTTTGAGTTTTTGAACCAATCTGAACTGAGCAGTGCCTTCACCATTCCATTCCCACCATTCTTTTATCTTATCATAGATATCGTCATGCTCCATCCACATTTTTTCAAATTTGAATGAGCTTCTTGCAGGTTTAGTCCAATTGAGAAAGCTTAGAGCAATCGGATTATGATCCGATCCAATTCTGGGAAGGGAAGAGAGGTAAAAGTCTTGGCTTAGAATCCAGTTTGCTGAGATTAGTGCCCTATCCAGTCTCACCTGAATGAACTCCTTTCCCAACCTTCTATTATTCCAAGTATACTTATTACCATGCAGATCCACATCTATGAGGTTTTGTTCAGCAATAAAATCAGCAAAATCCTCCATTCCATTAGAGAAGGTGGGGGTTCCTCCAAACTTCTCGCCTGGGTTTAGTGGGGAGTTGAAATCTCCCATGATAAGCCAGTTAGCAGAGCAATGTTGGTTTCTAAAGATTTTAAGATCAGCCCATAGTTTTCTTCTACCACTAGCAGAGTTAGGGGCATAAATATTAGACAAGATCCATTCACACTTTTTCTCAATAGTGACGAATTTAATTGCAAGATGATTAATATTATCACTAAGAATCATACCAGTACAGTGCCTTCTATCCCAAAGAGTAGCCAGCCCTCCGGAAGCTCCCTGAGAGTCAACAGCCGCCATTTCAGAGCTATCCCAAAAAAATTAATATTATCCATGGTCATTGCTTTCATTTTAGTTTCTTGAAGAATCAAAATGCTGGGGTTACTGGAATCCCGTAACTCCTTGATGGTTCTTTGCTTAGAGTTTCCATTTAGGCCTCTAATATTCCAAGATATAATCTTCATTTGGAATGGTTGGTGGTTGGAATTGCTTGCTGGTTCAGTTGACGCTGAACACCATCTGCAATATCCCTCTCCGTTTTCTTAGTTCTGAGAGTCTTTTTAGAAGGTCTTCCTCTTTTTGAGCTTCCTCCAAAATCAGCTATTCGTCTAGCAGAAGACCTGGTTGTTCTGGAAGTAGAGGTGTCCCAATTGTCAATTTCCTTTTTTTTATCACTATATAATGATTCTGGGATCCTTTCAAAACCTTTCAATCTTTTTTTCTTTTTTGAGATGACCATTGTGAATCCAGAGTCTGGATCTTCCTTTTCCTTGGTAGGCGTAATTTCCCCCTCTTCTTGTTCTTTATGAATACTGTCAGGCATGTGAACAGAAGTTGTTCTGGTGCTGCAGCAGACCGGCGAAGCCACTGTTGTAATGCTGGGACATGGCAGCGGATCCGCATTACCATTCTCTCCAGAAGAGAGAATCTCCAAAGGCTCTATTGCAGTCATATCTTCCTTGTTCCAAGCTTCCTCCCTAATGAATGACTGAATTTCTTTCTCTTCTGATCCAGAAGGGACTAAATTGACCTTCACTGAACCATCTTGCTCGTTTACTTCCATGGATACCTTAACAAAGTCTTCTTTAATAGATGCTTCAAAAGGTTTATCCGAGGATGCCTTCACAGATTTGTCCAATACTTCTTTGTTAGGAGCTTCAGGCAAAGCTAATGTTGCAGCTTTGGGGCGCCAGACAAGATGCTTCTTTATATGAGTTCTAAAACCCCCTTTTTTTTTCCCTTCTATTTAGCTGCAAATCCTTCTGGCTGGGACCTTTGTCATCAATCTTCCTATCCTTGCTTGGATCCCTGCTAACTTTGTTCAGGTCTGAGCCTATCCCAGGCTGTTCAGAATCCAAAGGGAGGGTCTTCTTCTTGGAGCAGTTTTTGTCGGAGTGACCAATGCTATGGCATAGCTTACATCTTAAGGTTTCAACTTCAATTTTTTGGGTCCAGGACCCAAATCTAGTTTTCAAGATTATGTGCTCCGAAACTCCTGATCTATGGCTGAGAAAATGCAGAACCGAGCAAAAGCAAGCCTGGATCTGTTTCTTGTGGGTCCATCCAGCCCAATAGGTGCACCTAGGGATTTTGCAATATTTAGCAGTATTTCATCATCCCATAGATGCAATGGCAGTCCTGGTAGCCTACACCAGATTGGAATGGTGTTTATATTTTCAGTATTTGGATCAAAACCCGGATACCATTTTTTCAAAAAAAGACCCATATTGCCCAGCCACCAGGGGCCTCCCAGTATCACCGAATCTAAATCCTCTTGCTGGTTAAATTTAGCCAGGAAAAAACCTTTTGGCATAATGGTAATGTTTAGGGCTCCCTTAGGTTTCCATTTTCTCAAAGCCCATTTTCTAATGAAATCAATATTAGGTCTAGAGCCAAGAAACTTACCAACAAGGGAGAGATTTGCTTTGCTTAAGGCTCTATCAACAAATCCATCTGGGACCCTTAGACAGGTGGCACCCTCTTTGTCCATTTCCCATGTAAACTGATCAGTGATTTTCGGACCCACCTTGAGGTTAGGGCTTTGAAATAGCTTATTCCAGGCCAAAGGTGTGGATCCCAGCATTTCCTCATTTTCTTTTCTAGCCGTCCGATTGTGGTCTGAGATCTGCTTTTCCTCAGTAAACTTTGTCATATTGCGCAGACTTTCCGCGGCCAGAACTGCAGAAACCGCACTGACTGTACCTCCAGCTTTTTCTGCGTTCGTACTCGTGTCCACAAACGTCCGATTCTGGCTATAGATCAGCCTTTCCTCAGCATTTTTAATCGTAGTTCGCAGACATTCTGCAGCCAAAACTGCAGAGACCGCGTCTCCATAGTTCTCTCCATACATTCTCGTATGTTTTGTACCTTTATAAACATGAATTTTCAGTTTCATTGATTTTCTAAAGGTAATAGCCACAAAACCATACACATTCATGAAATTCCATAAACTAACAAAATGTTGTGTTTAGAGTTTACAATACATGTATATTTTTTAAAATAAAATTGGTAAAAATATGGTCTTTTTCTTAATTTTTTTCATACGTTGTTTCTTATGTTATAAAAGAGTAATGATTGTCCTCGGGTGGTTTATTTATATGAAAATTTATTTTTTGACCATGAAATTTTAGATGTATTTTTAAGATTTGAATTTTGAGATTCTATCAAATTTTCATATTTTTTGACATATATTTTTTTAATTAATTATTTAGTAAAAATATTTTCAAATAAATAGTGTACATATGTCTATGCCAATAAAATTTAAGATTTATATCGAAATTGAGGTTTTTTTTCATAGGTACGAAGAAGACTTCAATAAATAGTAATTTTATTTTTTCTATTTTTTTATATATTCTACTATTTTTCAAATTTGGTTGATTGTGTACTATTGATTGTCCTAAAATACCGTATGTTAGTAAAAATTAAAAATAAATAACAAAATAGATTTTTAAAAATAAAAATTACATTTTTAGAAAGCTAATAAAAATCTGAATTTTGTGTCAAAATTTTGTAATTTAACTAGTTCATTTACCCTAATTACGTGGCACTTGAGTGGTAGATTTTGGCTCACAATTATCCCCCAAAAGGATTTGGAGCCAAAATGTGCCACCCAGGTGCCACGTTAGTGCCACTCGAGGGGTTCACGTGAACCATGTTCGTGCGAACCCGCCACACCACCAAAGCACCGCCAAATGTATCCTTCTAAATTTAATGTTTTACAAGTTACTTTTTTATAAGTAACTTAATATTGTTCGTTTTTAATGTTTTAAATTTAGTTTTTTACATTTTTTTGTTTTAAACTAAGTTTGTTTTTTTAAAATTGTTTTTAACCAAAAATATGTAATATTAAATTAGAAAAGTTGTTTTACATATTAAATATAAATTTTATTAAAATTAGAAAAGTTTTTTTAAAGTTATAAAAAACTAAAATTAAAAATAACCTAATTTCTATTGAGATTTGTATATAAATAGAGTTGCATGCACATATAGTTTTGTATCGAGTTTACTCTTAGACATTCAGATCTATCACAATTTATGTGTGCAGGTGAAAATTATTGAAGTGGGTGAATCATGGGAAATGCAAAGAATGAGAAACGAAAATATACCGAGGAAGAGAATGCAGAGAAGAATGCTAGAAGATCTGTTCGTAGGAATTACACAAAGAGAGAGAGAGAGAGACACAACAAGTGAAAGACAAGGCTGTAAAAATTGGTACATATGTATAGAAACCCTTGATAGATCGTAATTTTTTTATTTCTAAGGTTTAAATATGATAATATGTTTTTTAGATTGGGTAAAGGAAAGGGTTTTGATAGGATCCCATAACCTAAAACAATAGAAATAATACATGTGAAAATAAAATCATTTGACATAAGAATGATGTCAAAAACAACTAAAAAATAGTAATGGTTATATCATAGAGAACATGCAATCATCATATGTTTCCTTTAAACTTATAATGGCATCCTCTAATTTGTCTATGTAGAGAATAGAAAAAGTAGGAGAAATTGGACAACCATGTTTAATACTAATGATGATATTGATATCTTGTGTAAAACCAGTATGAGTTCGGACCTATCCAACCACCTTCTCATCAAGTGTCATCAGAAGAATACTCAAATGCCTTGGAATATGTAGATCTCAAAGATGTTGGATTAGAATCTATTTGGGAATTCATATTGTTAAATTCCTTCCAACAATGATCAACAAAACAACAATAAACCTTACACGTATTTGGTTTTTCTTCTTTGATTTTAACCCTAAGTACCAATATATGGTATATTATATAGTGATTCTACTTAAAACCAATTTTCCTTATTTATCTAAGTTTCTTGAACTTGCCCAAGTAGAAATATTTGAAATTGGATTGAAGTGCATTAATGTCATGGGTGGGTCACTTGGTAATAAATTTTCAAAACATTTGTTATCATGGGATTCCAAATATTACCCCTTATTTTACGATTGACCACTATGTCCTATTTTTCTACCAATACTATGATACAAAAGCTATACATAAAAATTACCAGGCTATACAATTGCACATGGTATGTGTCATCAAAAACAAGGTTAACCCCCCCAGTGATTAATCTAGGGGATATATTTGATGGTCTACCATACCTTTCATTAAAAAAATTGTTACGATTTACTCTCTAATATTGACCTTCACGTGATAGTATATTTTGAATTTCGAGAGTCATTTTTTTAGTTTATATAATTTATATGTCATGTATTGGATTAATAATGATCTCATATATAGATGTAAATTGACAAAATTTAAATATAACCTATTGTACATAATATGACATTTGAAAATAATTTTTGTTATGAAATTTATTGGGTATAAACGTTGTGGTAGATCTTGGTAGCATTCTAAAGAGGACATCATTTTGAATTGGACAATGCAACTTATGTATTCTTCTACACTCTCTCTTCCCTATTGAGCTCATAATTAAATTATTAGTGATGTTTACTCAATCTTTTAAATATAGTACAAGATTTTTGGGTTTTATGTGTTGAAATTTTTTGGTCTAGGTTTGATTTGAAAATTAGATAGCTCTAACACCATATATATATATATATATATATATATATATATATATATATATATATATATATATATATATATATATATATATATATATATATATTATCTATATATATGTTGTAGCTTGTCATTATATTATTGTAGATTTATATATATATCAAGAAGGACCTCATGAAGCTATCTAAATACAATTTTTGGTCAACTTAATATTATTGTTTACTAGATAGTAAGCTAATTTTTTAGATATTAAAGTGTTTACTAGCTTGGTCATTAATGGTGTAATCACATTTGTATGTTTTTTTTTTTTGCAAATTTTGGTGTACTCACATGTGTATGTTTATGGACACAGATCATGATGCGCAACATTATGCTGAAGTGATAACAAAAGTTATGGAATTACTTCCCAAGAAAAATTTGAAACACTTGGTGAAGATGGATTTACAAAAATTAAAAGAATTTTCCCAACAAGAACCACTATCATGAAAGAAAACAACAAAAAGTGTAGAGATAATATATGGTGAATTTGTTAATTTGACTACAATTGCTAGAGCACATTTGTTGGTTACATTCTTGAATCATGTTGATATAAGGGAAACATTAGAATTGTTGGGTGTTGATTTTGGATAGAAAAATTCAAAACGTGTAGAAGAAGAATTTGTTGGGAATGTTTCTAAAGGAATAAGTTCTTTGGTACAAAAACTAGGTCTGTTGATAAGAGTATTTCTCATAGAGCAATATTAACTTCAGTTGTAAGTGAAGATACGACAAAGAATCTTCATGTTACCGTTGTTGCCAAGGCATTGGGTTTATCTAGAAAGACGGTCGGTATGCAAAGAGGAGGAAGACATTGGATGACTCTACTATGGAAGGAAATTGGGCACTAATGTGTAGAAATCCATGTTATGATAAAATAGAGGATAATATTGTGAAGATAGTTTCTAATTTTTGACTGAGAGGACTCATCCTTCTCCAAATGTGAGGGATGTTTTAAAACATAGGATAACTCACAATAACTATGATGAACATATAAAACATTGGCTTGAAATAACTCAACATGAGATGTACATAAAGTTTATAGAAAATCTAGATGTTAAGATTGGACAACGAATGTTTGAAAATTTGAAGCCTTGGTATGTGCAAGATGATAAAGTCCTTGACACATGTTGTTGCTATCACATTGAGTTTGATTATCACTATCAGGTACAAAAAAATTTTTTATAGATCATGTATATATATTTTGAGGTGTGCTTTCATTTATATCTATATATTTGAAATTTGTTTAAATATCATTTTTTGAGATGTGATTTAAAATTAATGTATTTCAAAATCTATGTTTTTTTCAGGTGTATAGAAAGTTACGGGAAGAAAATGCCCCACCTACACATGTGTCAGTGAATTCATAACTTCAATTCTTTGCATGATATCCGATGATCATGTCGATGATCATATGACTTGCATCAAAGGTGTCTGTGACAAGTGTGGGGACTTGAAATTATTGCCAAAAACAAATGAAGATTTGGACACAGTTAAAATGGTTGCTTGCAAGAGGTGATATATATATATATATATATATATATATATATATATTTATATATATATGTTTAAATTTGGATGTTAGATTTTATTTTGATTTTTATGTTTACTAAAATGAATACATGAAATTTTTCCATTATGAATTGATTTTGTAGGTTCAAATACATAAAATATTCAACAAGGCTTGGAAAAGATGCAACCAGGTTGGATTTGGTAGAAGAGGAAATCCCCATTGCTACATTCATGCAAAGTTTCCAAAGTTTAATTAGTCCATACATCAAACATTCTCACTATGTAAAGTGGTAGGCTACACAATTCAAGACTAATAAAGACACATTCCCTATTGGTTCCATATTGTCCATGGTTGATTTTGCTGAGAATTACTCATTTTCTCATCAAAAAGAAATTCAGACACATTATTATCATATTGACTCAGGTTACTATCATGGTTCAAGTATTTTATAGGCATGCACAATTGGATTTGGATGGGGTTGAAAGTACATATGTGAAGCGAATGATCAAGAGTATCACTTCTATATAAGTGATGACAAGGAACATGACACCCACTTTGTGCAACATTGTTTTGGTTTGTTCTTTCAATATCTTCATCAGTGAGGAATACAAATAGATCAACATTTTGTTTGGTCGATGGTTGCACATCACAATTCAAATCCTCTCACCCTTTCTTTATACTCAGTCATTATCATCATCATCACAAAATACCTCATTTATGGAGTTTTTTGTGAGTGGTCATGGGAAGGGAGAACATGATGGTGTGAGTGCATGCATCAAACATGCTCTAAAGAAAAAAACTTTGATTATGAGGGAGATCAATTGATTGATGCCCACACCATTGTTGAATGGTGCAAGAAACATTTTACAGTTCAATTTTCAACCTCACAGGCTTCAACATCACATGCTTCAACCCCACAGGATTCAACCCCACACAGAGTGTTTTGGGAGATAACATGTACATGCACATTTAAAACATAGATATGTAGATCTTGATGTGATTTATTAAGTTCTACAAGTTACTAACTTTAAATTTTTTATTCTAAATTTTGATGTTTTTTTAAACTTTATTGATCTTTTGAGCATGATTAAATGAAGGTATTGATCAAAGGAAAAGTATGGATGTGAAAGGATTCCCAATTCTAGGTCTTTGCACTCTTTGATGACTATGGATAGTAATAACTGGACAATCATATAAGATATTATTCTTGTTTTTGTTATGAATGCATGAACAAATCATATTCAAAGTGCAATAGTAAAAACATGGGTATGTAGGTGAGTGGAAGAAAGTTCCTTTAGTTGTGGATGACACATATGGATCAGATCATGATGATAGTTTTGAAGATGTGCCATTAATTTCAACTGATTATGACCACATATCTGGACTAGTTAAACAAGGTATGTTTTATTTAAAAGGATTGTATAATTTGATAATTAAATATATATTTATACTATACATGGATCATTGAATGTTTATTTGCATTTTTTTGTAGGTGATGTATTTGTAGTCATTGCTGAAGAAGACAATGTTGAGAAAGTGGAGTACTACTTGTTGCGTTGCACAGAAGAGAGAACAAAGCTAACATGTGAAATAACAAGTGAAGAGACAACATTTTATACTGGCTCGGTTGTAGTGTAGGGAACATACTTACAACAAGTGAAAGCCCTCCAAAGTGGGATTCACTTTGTTGATTACAAACTAGAAAAAAGGTGTATCATTACACCCATCACATAATTGCTACAGGGTTACAATTGCAGCAGGTGAAGACTAAAACTAGTCAATGCAAAAAATGGAGACTAGATGTAGAAGACCATGAAAAATTTTACAGGTCATTGAACAATGAGCAGAGCCACTTGGTATTATATAGAAGGACATGGAATATTATATATTCATGTCTTCCAGGAATTTAAAATATTTTATCTATTTTATTTGTCATTTGGCATACATATTTGACAACTTTCTTGCTATGATATTAAGGATGGGTTCATTAATGATGTAATTTTGTTCCCTAGTATCTCCAATAATATTATTTCCATTTATATCTATATATAACAAATGAGTTTTAAAAACTTAGTATTATTTTTTCCTCGTTTTAGTTTCTCTTTTCCAGCATCTTTTATAACAATTTGAAACAAGATCTCTTAGTGTCAATAAATCTAACTTGAATCATTTAAAATTTCATGTGAGCAAAATGATAGACAATTAAATTTTGATATAGACAATAAAGAACTACATGACTCTTGTATTAATAAATTTTCTAGAGCTTGTATTTATCCAAATATAATCATTACATGTTTATAAGATCTTTATATCAATTATGATTCATATATCATCTTTGCACATAATATATATCTTAAGTAGAATAAAATCCTAGTTTGGATATTACAAAACCCTAGATCCTTACCAGGTTATAACCTAAAAAAGAGTTTAGTCCAATTGGCTTAAGATTCCTCAACCCCCTCTGAGACAAGCATCACCTACATATCTATAATATGAAAATTCCTCACACCTATGCGGTTATCCCTCCCACTAGATGTGTGTGCATATATGCATAAATAATGGTTATGATAAGACCCCAATAAGGCCTCCAACACTTGGTAACAATCCTTGAATTTAGTTATAGTGCATGATTATGTACACTTGTAACTTGTTGGCATGCTCTAAGGATGTGATTATGTGATATTTTAATTATTAGGGCCTAAAGTCCTTAGAGTTCTTTAGAATGAAATCCTTTAGATGTCTAAGGAGTTAAGAGATTCCCTTAATAAATAACATGTATGTGTTTATATACACAACTTGTGTGAAATATTTCCCACTCAATTGACCGTAAGATGATTGGTGTAAGGTGTGTATTTGAAAATGTGACCATTGTAAGTGCATGGGTCAAAATTTTCAACCTGGGTCAAAAACATTGGTCATTTCTACCCTTGTCACTCGATTCTACCTAGGTTTAACTTGGGACCTAATCTCATACATGTGTTGAGTGGATATGAGAGTGTAGATGTGTTCATTGTAAGGTAAATTGGTTCCTAAAGTGCTAAACTCAATGAAAAGTGTTGATTTGATGGAATCATAACATAGGAATTGAGCGGGGTGTTTTTACAATTAAGTCAATTTATGTGTAAATGGGAATATGTTGGGGTAGATGCCAAATAATTATTTCCAAGTTCCTTAGGTCCAAATTTTGGGTCCTACATTCTGCTAACAATTGTTTGCATGATTTGGATGTTATGTGAGTCCACATACCTTAAGACAACTCAGGTACATGTACATCATTAAACTAAATATTAACATACCTAATAGGGTCTATGTCACACCACCATTAACACTTATTAGAAATTTTATTATTTTGGCTAATTATTGTTTTGCATTAATCAAATACCCTTTGGGAAGGTAAGCCATTTATAATGTTCCCTCCTCAACTCTTGTAGTCATTTTTGTAAGAGAAATTAATGGAATTTTGGAGTTCAAAGGCACCGAAGAGACAAAAAAATTCCATGCCAAAATATTTTCATGAGCTCGTGATCATAGCCCTAAAAATATTCTTGATGTTTTACATTTCCTTAAATTCAATAAATTATGCAATTATTTGGAGCAACTTACTTTAGTTGCATATTATTTTAGTTGAGTCCCCTTTGAGAGAACCTTCAAATCATGGGTTCATGATGCATGGATTATGCCTCACGGTGTCAAGCTTTATGGAAATAAAATCTTAATCAAGTGTTTCTTTTTGTTCTAACTATAACAATGTTGACCATTGTAGAGATATCATAGCTAATGGACCTTGGTTTATTTGAAACATAATTATGATTTTTCCCATTAGAAATGGTATTTTGTCATCATTGAGAAAGCTAATTCATCATTGTCATATATGGTATAAGGTATTTTGTCATCATTGTCATAGGGTTTGATAAACCTAATTCGTAAGGACCTTAAATTATTATTATCAATTCAATTTAACTAATCCAAAAAAATAATATGATTGATATTAAAAGTAATAAAGAGTTCTGATATAAATTAATGTGTAAACTAAACATTCAATACACATACATATAATTAATAATAAAAGATGCAAAATACATTTATTACTTGTATTGAAAGATATTATGACTCAAGGTTAATAATATTACAAATGGTGGTAGAAATGCGAGTGAACATATTACAAATGCAGATGAAGACTTATTACTCTTTATGAGGTAGGATGGCACGAGTTGTATCTCCAAAGACTTTGGTTTACAGAGAGGCATTTTACGTTAGGTGTTTTAATAGTACAAATCTCCAAATAAAGTCAAATTTACAATTACATTAAAATAGTATAAATCATGGAAATGTATTGCATTACATTTACTTCATTTTCCATCATTTCACACACCTGTAACAACACATGAGTTTATATTTCCCGAGTTTAAGAGAGAGGATAGATAAAGAGAGGGAATCTATTATTTTCACAAGCTTTTAAGTTACTATAGAGTTTTAGAGAGATAGTTTAATACTAACAATGTATTTTGAAAAGATTTGACAAGTGCATAAGTAAAGAAGCATTCACTAAGCCATGGAAGGTTTAATGTAACATAAAGTATTACTAAAATATCAAAAATCATGTCTAATGAGTATATACATGTCTAAAATCTCTAAAAGTATGTCTAAAATGTCAAAAAGTATGTCTAAAATATCAAAAATTATGTCTAATGAGTATATACATGTCTAAAATGTCTAAAATATATAAAATATCACTGAAGTCTCCTCTGTGCACTAGGATGAGTGCCATACCCCTCACTATGCTTTGATGCACCCTACATGTTTAAAAAAAGAATATACACGTCATAAACTATATATATCATGTACCATATATTAAAATATATAAGCAAAATTATACAACAATTTCTTGATTAATTCAATACATCATATAACATATATGTACAATTGATTACCTCAATATCTGTCCCTAGGCGGATGTTGGGAGTATCTACACTATGTGTAGATCTCAGTCCCGTAGATCCATGTGAAACAAAATAAATAAAATGTAAGAAGTTGATAAATAAGTTTTTTGAATAAAGTTCATTAATTTCTAACATTTCAATTTAGATTAAATATTAATTCTATTAAAACACATATATCTATACCTCTGTGCGGAATGCATCTCCAAATCTATGGGATTGCCACCCATGACCTCAACACCAACAAATATGTCACCAAGTGAGCCAAGATGACTCAGGCCTAACATCAAGATCCATGTTGTGCTCCGTCAAGAGTTGTGTGTATGTCACATGGGTAGATGGTGTGGGCTGTGAAGCTCCACACACTGGAGCAAAAGCCTAAACACAGAAGTACATGTTTAATTTTAATATTAATAAATTGTAAAGTAATGATGAAATAAAATAAATTTTAATTATATTGGGTGTTTAATTTTCACACTGGAATAAAATGTGTTGAACATCAGGTGTGACGATCCCAACAACAAGAATTCTATCTGTAGCAGTGCAGCAAGTAGTACCCTGACTAGAAGATACACTCCCACTCTACTCTATAAAATCTAAAACCCCGATAGTGGAATGTTGCAATGCCATGAAATCACCTCATATGCACAACAAGTCAACAGCCATGATGCATCCTAGCCAACATGCCTGAGCGGATCTGTAACTAGCTCAAAGTCATCTGGGGAAATCAAAGATGCACGAGCGTATACCTCGTTGCATGCATCACTACTACTACTAGCACCTCCACTACTAGTATCGTGTCTCTGAAGGTACTAACCCACATGGTCAGAAGATATCAATTGGGTCTCGCGAGAAATTCCAGCAAGACCCTCGATAGCAGCCTCATGTGCAGTCATAACGATAGGTGTTGCGACATCCTGAAAGCCTGATAAGAATGGTTGTGGCCTTGGTACAAGCTGTCACGCATCAACAATTGCAGGAGCTCCCTCCTTTCTATATGCCTCCCTGTGGCTAATTTGGCCACGCCCCTGCCCCAAATAACTAGGGATGTCTAAATAGTTCACCTTTAGGTTTAAGTGAACCTCAACATGTAGCATCATTATGAAGTATAACGGTAATTGGTCATTATTCGAAAATTGGCCTTGAGAGGCCACAAATCTAGGATAAATCAAAGGGGCACATAGGGGACATGAACATTTGTTTACATAATATGCCCTTATTTTCCTTTTGTCTTGCATAAAAACTCCAACAAGACCTCTTAATGACTTCCTTATCGAAAAGTTCATGATGTAATCTCATTATAACCTACATCTCTTGAGACACTTGATTTTAATGAATCCATAAAAAATTTTATTGACTCAAAATCAAATGGGTTATATGTTTTCAAACTTGTCTCTATTCTACGAAGATCAACCAATATTTTTTCACAATGGGCTTTATACTTGCCCAATTGTAGTTGGATTTTGGAGAATAGATTGCAATTTTACAATCTCTAAATTGGTCCTCTCAAACAAATTAGGAGTGGAAGAAGCCATGACTATAAAAAAATGAAAGTAAAATTCAATTAATAGTACTTTTAATTAAAAAAATTTCTAAGATATTCTCCTATTTTAATGAAAATAGAAACATGATTTTCAAGCTTCAATGCAAATAATTTAGAAAATAAGAAATTACATATAAGAAATTGCATAGATTTAATGGAACTAAAGGAGGAATTATCTAGAATGTAACATGCAGTTTTTTTAGAATCTAATCAAATGCAAGAAACATATTGCACATATCGTTGAGTTCCTACGTGCAACATCACACAATAAATTTTGGTGCACGTAATTAGGATACCAAGACATTATATTTTAGGTTTCTTATTAACAGGTTTATTATTAACAAATAAACCAAGACATTATAAATATACATTTCTTATTAACAAATAATCGAATATAAAGCACAATTGAACTAACATTATCATCAAATGTAATAAACCAAGACATTATAAATATTTATAATAAAAGTTCGTGACTTTATTTAAATGTTTTCATTTAGAGTTTTTTGGTACTAATTTATGATTTCAAATGTCTATATAAAACTTAATATCATTGTAAAGTAGCTAGTAACCACATTTAAGATATACAACCTCCACCCACAACCTCTTAAAATTAAGGACACAAAAAGTTTAGAAGAATGTTATTTGACATGATGCCTACAATTGGACACAACCAAAATTCTTATCAAAAGTTAAAAATTAAATGGAATATAAACATGATAACAATCAAAATGAGTAGCTCACATGATCCCTTATTTAAAACAATGAAATGGAAAACTCCTATAGAAAATTGGGAAGATAGGAAATGTTAATTTCCCCCCATATGTGTAGTAAAGACAAAGGAGTTTAATGATGGGGTGCATAACATTATGTGGACACATTAAGAGATGATTTTATAACCCATACTTTGATTTAATTAAGAATTATTGTGTCAAACCCACATGCTAGTACAAATAAAAATAGAGGTTTAAGCTCATTGGGGTTTAAATATTGATAGGTTACATGGAAGTTATTTATAGGGATTATCATCCAAACATTAAAAAGAGATGCTACAAGGTCAAGGACTCGATAAAAAGGAAAATCTAGGTTGGTCGACAAATCGCTTTATGTGATGGAAACCACAAAAATGTGAGTTGTGGATGTAAACCATAATATTTATATATAGTTATTTCACCCATATGGGGAAAAAACCACAACCGAAACATGATGATTATTCCAATCAAATGACTCACGAGGTTCTTCAGTGCACACGAGAACATTCCAAACATGTTAAATAGGGGAGTTGGGCTTTGAAGGAGGAATTAATTATCAAAAGAAAAATTACAAATTGTACTTGGTTGTCTTAAGTTAAACCATTTTGATTCGCCATATGAGAGAGTATATTTTGACACTCTTTGCAATAATGAAACCATAAAAAAATATTTTGGAACTAATGTGGATTCACCTACATATCATCATGTAAGAATAAATTCCCTTTTACATTGAGAGATATCATGCTTATTTGGGGAAAGTGAGTCGTTGTATAGTGATGAAGAGATTATATTGGACCTTTTGGATTCCTTGTGGGGATTGTATCAATATTATTAAATGAAATATGATATTAAAATTGGCATTGGAGAGGCATCCAAAATGTTGAGTTAGGTGTCTCATCGACTCTCATAGAGAAAAAAGTTTATATTGGGTTATTAATAAAATATCAAGATATTGTTACGTGGTTATGTGCATATATGTTTAATATGCCTACTTTTATCGTGGTGCATAATATTGTTGTGAATCATGATGTCAAACACGCAAAGTAAAAAGATACATCCTAAAGTTTCCTAATAAGAAATCCAAATTTTTATTTCAATTATGATTTTGTTAAACCTATCGATAACTTTGATAGATTTCCCACATTGTCCCAATTGGTAAGTCAACTAGGGGCATTAAGATATATACAAATTTTTGAGATATTAATAAAGTATGCCCCATTGATGATGTCATCTTTCCCTATACTAATATGATTTTTAATTTCAATGTTAGGCATAAGATTCCTTCTTTCATGGATGGGTTTTATTCGTTACAATAAAATAAAACAATAATACTCTTCAATCAATTTCTCTCATACTCAAAGTTGGCTCTTTTAAAGATGGTAATACTCATTGAACTAAAATTCACTCAAACCATGATTTTAAAAATTATTGAATAAAGGCTATTATACCAAATTATGTAGGTAATTATTAAAAGTAGATATTAAACATAGTTAGATATGAAAGTAGATATATATAAATTGAAATTAGTGTTCATTGAGTCATGCCTAGAATTACTAGTTGTCTATCTAGTATCATTGTAAGAGATATTTCTATCAAATTATGAACTCCATAAATTCAAATGGAGTTCTCAAGAATTACAACATTTCCCTTCCATTTTACTACTCTCATTGAATTACTCACTTATCAAGATGAATGTATGACTACTATGAAATAGTAAGGACTACTAATATTAGTAATGCCATAAGGGATATTAGATCCTAAAATAAATTTTTAATTATTTCACTTCAAATGTATGTAAGCTACCATATGAAGATAGGTTGGAAAAGATGACCTATAATCCCATCAAGGGGATTCTTAAGTGTAGGTCATGTATGGATTAAATTTTCATTGAACATGTCATAAGAATCTAAAATTAAAAAATAATGAAAATTAGAGGCATATATATATTACACCATTTATTGAATGTTCAAATGTTTTAGATAAGCCCTAGGAGTGTATGAACATTTCAGAAAAAGGGGTAATGATGAGAGATGATTGGTAGAGAGAAAAGAGGGTAGCTAAAGGGGTTGAGAGTACGGTTAGAGACCACTCAACATCGAAAAAGTGCCAATAAAACATATTTCAAAACAATAATCAAATATATAACTATGCTAAAATTATACACTTTAATTACTAATAAATGTGTGTGGTGTCTACATGAAATGTCTTTTTTTTAAGATTGACCTAAATAAAAACTAGCTAAACATGAAGTTTTCACATGGGCTTCTACAAAATGTGTTTTATAAGAATTTTTCCATGGTTTGAATGTTTGTGATTTTTTAATTCATCTTTAAAAACAAAAAATTTAAAAAGATGTTTCATTTTGAATTTTTCCACACTTACAACGTTTTTGATTTTGCAATTGCTTAATAATCTTTTCAACAATGAGATTCAATCGATCGCCAATAGGATCATCCCAAGACCATACGATTGTAAGGTAATATTATGAATTTAGTCAATTGTAATTTAAAAACCTCATTCAAATTTGTGTGCTTTCACTCCAATCACATGTAAAAAAAAACTTCTTTCCCTTACTAGGTGAAAATGCTACATTGCACTCGACACAAGATTGGAAAGAAACAAGGATGATTAAAAGCATAAGGAGAAGGAGGGTAATGTGGAGCATCTTAAAAAGAGAATTGAGGCTTTAGAGGTGAATAAAAATATTTAACACAATATCATGAAATGCTTAATGATGGAAAATGTGAATCTCAAATTGATATGTCAACATGTGTCTACAAAATGCCCGAGGGAAATGAAAAGAGTATGATGGGTGGGTGATGTAGGGATGTGGTTATGGAGATTAGGAGGTTCAAGGAGAGGTTAGAGATGCTGGGGTGGGAGAAAAGAAGCTACAAAGAGACCCTTAATAAGGTGGTAGACTTGAGTAGAACAACTATAAAAATAGTACTACCAATATTTTCATAATGAAGGAAAGTATTAAGAAGAGAAAAGAGATGGGTGAAGAGAGAGGTTCAAAGAAGAGAATCAGACACAAGGGTGAGGAAAGAATCAACAAAACCAAGAGATAGACATGCAAATGTTGGAGGATCACTTGAAATTCTTCAACAAGAATGGAACATGGTATTTCTTTATTATGATTTATTTGCAAAATAGTTGTAACTTTGTTGTATATTTGTTGTTGGTAGTAAGCCTTTTTCCGCATGGGATATCGTTATACCCATTTCATACTTTTTGTCCTACTTTGAATCGTGTAATGTCTTATTATATGTTTTTCTAGATGTACAAGGGTTAGGGCCCTTTCAAAAACCCTCCTTTTACCCTTATAATAATACATTTGGGTTAAAATGTTTTAAACCTTCGGAAAATTTAAAAAAATTGGGCATGTGTAAACTAGAGAATAATGTAATTACCATGATATTTTTCCGGCCCCTAAATAATAACAATATTGAAAACACTAAACCTCAATTATTATAGTATCTCCAATAGCATGTAAACTTGTATTGTGGTGTGTTTAATCAAAAATTTGTGGTATTCAATTAAGGCTCTAATGATTGCTTGATTTCTTCGAGAACGATTACAAGAGCTCAATAATTTATCTATAGATTGCCCATATAGTTTTTTGTTTTTTGTAGAGTATTTTCTCAAAAATCATTATTTATTATGATCCTGATTAAAATTTTAAAATATGAGAATCGAGGAAATTTTTTATGTATTTACTTGATGAAATAAATTATTAATTAAAATTGTGAGAACAAATCCACTCCAATTATTGCATAGTCACCTTTAATCCAAGTCTACATATTTCATTCATGAGTTAGCAATTCATTTTTTGATCACTACCATATGCATCTAAGAATGGTGATATAATCATATATTCTTACTATCATCTTTAGGAGTCTTCATGTATTTTATTTTTTTGCAAATCATCTCATCCTTGCATATCGATAAAAAATCAATCAAGAAGCTCGAGCTCTTGCTACGTAGACCTATAATGAAAAATTATTACAATAGATGGAACAATGAGTTCTACTTGAAGAAGTGGAAAATTTCTAGATTTCCTCCACATTTTCAAGCATCTCACAGACCAGCCATGTATTGACACTCTACCACTACAACACAAACTATTCACCGTCAACATCTCTTTTGATAGGTAAGTCTAGGAGGTAGTTTAGTATAAAGTCTTTTTTGATAGGTCTAAATAGCTTGTAAGTGGTTCAATATAAGTCATTATTTTTCAATAAAAACTATTGATTCTATAAAAGTGATGATTAAGTGTCACTAGGTCCTTAGGCATAACATATAATTTGTTATTTAGAATTCAAATTTAGTCAATATTTTTATATCCAAGTTATTAGAGATTATCCAATATTATCAATTTTAGATAGAGGTCACTCCATTATCTATAGTTATGTTTATATTGAGTTTATTAGTGAATCAAGTTTTATATGTCAAAAGATTCAAAGTCAAACATCTATCTATTTGTAATGGATGCATTTTTAGTGAACCCAACATCCAATTATCATAATACTATGAGGATAATTTTTCTATAAATAACAACATACAACGAAATTTCACAATCAATCTATCTATTTGAACTACGTAATTTAGAGGATGGAGGAAACAAATGGAAGGAATTCAAATAGAAACCTCTTTTTAGCTACTAGCGACGAGGCCACATAGAGATTTGGTGGCATTTTTCTATGTTGAGATTTCCCATGTTGGTTTGCTAAATAAACCCCTTTCTCTAACATATGGGAAAAGAAGCATATTTAATGAATCTAGCTCTTTTGGGAAAAGATAATATTTCGAGGTAGCTCGGTATGGACACGTATGGATTGTTTTCTAGATAGTGAGGGAGCTCTAGGAAATTCTTGGAATCAACATGATTCAAAATTTAGGATTTCAGGGTAAGGGGTTTGGGAATAGTCACATGCAATGGAATTCTACTCTTCAATATGTCTTTCTGAATGTAAAGAGACTACTTGATGGAGCGCACCTTGTCTAAATATTTCTTGTAGAGAGATGATTTTGTATGATTTGTTTCTCTTCTCCCATATTCACACTACGAGGAAGGCACAATGGGGCGGAGTGGGGGTGTGGGGAATGTTAGGAAATCTCAGTATGAATATTACATATTTGTAATGTGTGAGTTAATGGTATTTCGTAATGTGAGGTGTGAGAGTGTAAATGAGTTAATTAGACAACTCATATATTAGAGTTTATGTGTGAGGTTATTTATAACAGTTCAAGTAAATAGAAACTAGAGTAATTATAGGGATGTCGATTAGTTGTTGACTACTTTTAATAGGAGTTATTACTTGTAAAAATGTAGTCATGTTGCTTCCGATTACTTCGTGATTCTTAGATATCCAAATGAACTAGAATGTATGTGTTTGTATACTCAAATTGAATTCAAAATAAGACTTTATTGTTGTCCAAACCAACCTCTAATAGAGAAAAAATGAAAAACACGTGACCAAGAAGAAAACAAAAATTATTTAATGAAAAATTAGATAGCAATATGTAATTGTATAAAACTCTTTTTTGGATTTCAAAAATTAACTAAAACCTCATGTAGATCAAATTGCAAAAATGAGCAAATGTGCCAATGTAGAGGTAGATCAATGAAAAAATGTGAATAGAGCTCTATTAAAAATGATTACACAAAAAAATGTCTACAATTTGCTAGGGTTTTGCAAATAAAAAACTAGGGTTTCATTTATTTTTTGCAATTTGCTAAGGATCCTCCATTTTCACCAAAAAAAAAACAAAATGCATACCCGGATGGCCTCCTCACTCCTCAGTGGGCTCATTGGGCACGGTGGGCACTTGTGGGCTTGGCCTGGTCTTCATTTTTGGACTCATCCTGGTCCGCATTGTGGGTTGTGGGTGCTTGTCGGCACGGCCCGGTCTCCTTCAACAGTAGCAGCTCGGTGGGCTCTGGTCCATGAGCTTTGGTTTGGGTAAAGTTCATGCAAAGGAGGCGGGGCGGAGGAAAGTGATTTCCTCCGCAGTGCCTCCAATATATAAATGGGGGTGTTCACATGAACACCCTTCACGCAAAGAAGTGTTCACACGAACACCCCTTTCGTATGAACCCTATGTAATGCTACATGGGAAAAAAATAACCTACGTGTCAACCACATCTCACGCAAACCATTTCTTTTTACCACCCAAACTTACTCCTCACTCACATTTTTGGGACAACAAGTGGGACTCAGCACCATGCATTGACCCCAATATGTCACCAATTTGTGGGAAAGGGGATAATTATCACAATTTAAGTATTTAAATTGTTCAAGCTAAATTATAGGTGTCTACACTACTATATCTTGTGAAACAGATTATGTTCGTGAAGGAATAAAGTTGTAATGGGAGTCCCTTGATAGCTCCTATTGTTTGGACTAATTTTCCATCCAATTGTATGACTCATTTCTTTAAGGTCTCATATTCGATTCCCAAGGCGTATGCAATTTATTTGGGCATGACTATAGTGCTTAGGCCAGATTCTATCATGGAGTTATGTAATAATTTCCTACCTATGATAAGAGTCATAAAAAAGGGGTTGGGCCTTGGTTTACTTACTTCTCCCTTCTAATTTAACAACATTGCCTCTGTTGGGGCTTGAATCACTTTTACTTGTTCCTTCTCTTTCTTGGTGGTGGTTGGGTCGTCATTTGATTTGAGTGCTTCTTGGAGAAACTCCTTTTGCTCTGGAATGCCCAGAATATCCCACAAGGATGCATTAGCTGGCGCTTTCTTGAGTTGTTGGACCACATTAATTGGTCCAGGTAATGATGTCTTGGATGATGACTAGTGTTTTATTCCTTCAACTATGAGATGGAGGGTATCCTGATTCTAGATAGTTCTTGGAGATTCTTTTACAACCTTTGGCGGTGAGACCGTGATGGTTGAGGGCTCTTTTTACGTCTTACTAGTCATACTTGGGATAGGAGCATCTGTCTCTATCATCCTTTTTTGAAGTGAGTGTTGTAATTAAATTGAACTATATTGGAAGTAGATACCTCATTTGTAAATATGAATTCCTCTCCTTCTACTTAGGAGAAAAGATTTTTCTCTCGTGGAATCTTTGCTTCATGTTCCATGGACATCCCTTGAATCACGTAACAAAAGGTCGTATTTTGAACTCCTGTGGACTGGTAAGGTCTTGATGTGTTAACATCATAGCCTTCCCTTTCTCTTTGTTTGGCTACCTTTTGTTGCAAATTTCCTTGGGGACAATCTCTTGGCATGTGGGGAATATTATAGGGGAAGCACCATGCATTGGGATCTTCTACCAAATTATTTTTCCCGTACCATTTCTCTTCCGCTATTGGGTGGGATGGTCTAAAGTGGTGTTGCACTTTGGGACTAGTTGGTTAGGATAATGCGTAGTTGATGACCTCTAGGTATTCTAATGTTGTGAGGGATAGGTAGGCTGCTACCACTGATAGCTTTGATAATTTTGTCTTGGGTAAGCGCTTTGATTCCTTTTAAGATTTACTATCTTGTTAGAGAAGTTTCTAAGGATATTTTTGACTTCCTCCATTTTAGGAGAAGAATATGATGATGTTGTAGTGGGAATAGGTGTCGATGAGAGGATGGGTAATTATACAGGGACATAGGGGCTTGGGTAGAGCTTGGGATCAGTTCTTGTGGAAGGGGAGCTATTTCGGGTACATTGGCAAAGGGGCTCTCGGGGGAAGCTTACCGGCATCTATTAGATTGTTCTCGGCTTGGATCACAATATCATATGCTTGTGGTAAAGATTCCCTCCTAATGATTGAATCATCACATAAATATCCAAATTCAGATATTTTAAGTAAAAAAATAGCCATACCTATAGGAGGCCTTAAAATCAATCATAAGCTCTTGTGGACCCTTCTTGATGTTGATAAGTTGTTGTAGGAGTGAGGATCTATCCCCTTTCTCACTAAATCTTTCTACCAAGACATTTCCCAGTTGGTCCCAAGTGCCGATAGAATTAGGGGTTAGGGATCGATACCAATCTAGAGCCTTCCCTTTAAGGGAAGCAACTAGTAATCGCAAGGCTACATCATGTTCCCTGATATAATGTACCGCGCATATTTCCGCTACGTCTTGTAGGTGTTCCTCTAGATTTGTGAACTCTACTCTGCTAAATTTGGGAAATAATTTTAATGTGTTAGATAGAATAGTATTCCACGCCACCGGGGTGTGGGTAGGATGAGCGGACTCCCTTGATTCCATGAAACAAATTACCTTAGAGGTTGAGCTTGGAGGTGGGCCATTAAAATAGGTCTAAGGATTCTAGTTGACTGTAAGAAGGGCCTACCTAGTGGAGGTGTTGAGAGAGTCTGGTTTGGAGGATACAGAGACCTCTGAATCTATCCACCTCTTGTATTTCATAGCGTAGATAAATGTTACTATTCAAACACACCTTCCTCCCTTGTTCTCACTCTTTTTCACATCCCTATAGTAAAGTAGAGAAGACCAAACTTATTATACTAAAATCAATAGATTTTCGATGATGGAGTCTTAATATGTGTAGGTGTTCGTGTCCCATCGGGTGTGCCAAGAAAATTGTTGAGGATTATCTTTGCTAATGAACCATTAGAGTCGTGATATACCTTAGGGAAGTGGGATGTGCTCCCTAAGATAACATCCAGGTTTTAAAGAAATTGGATCTTCTCTATGGTGTGAGGTAAGGTTAGAGGAAAATTAAAATGAAGTGTAAAACTAAGGTGATACGCCAAAACAGATCTTAAAAGACAGAAAGATAGATCTGAGAAAATGCTTGAAAACTTGAAATAAAAACGTTTAGCATGGTCTACTATTTTTATAAGTATCTTAGATTATCGGGGCCAAAAATGTGTAAAACATATTAATATGTAGATGATAGATGATAGATGCATATAGAAAACCCAAGGGCATATAGCATGATAGATCTTAAAAATTATCCAAAACTACCATGAAAAAGGATGAAAGACATATAATATTGAAAGCTAAAATGCACAAAACAAGAAATTTGTATTCATAGACAAAATAATAGATAATGCCAATACATCATAGATTACAACTTTTTCTATAACGAACCTTCTAAGGATAGAAAATACAATAATTAAGCCTAGAATCCCTTTCCACAACTCTATTCTATTTTTATTTTCAAATTGCTCCCCCCTCCTTTGGTTATAGATCAGAACATTCCTTTATAGATCCTTTTGGCTCTAACTTCAATTTCTAGAATCATATTTTCCACCGACAACATTCAATTTTCTTACAAGATCTTTCATTTTTGGGAAAGATCTCAACTACATGTCGGTGATATTTATGATTGCCTTTAATTCATCCAACTTGCACTCCTTCGGTTGGTGATGATTCCATCTCTACCACATGGAGGTCGCGCACTTTTTTGAGAGAATTTCTTGGGGCTTTGTCTTCAAATACTTGCCTAAGTGATGCTTTTATGACGCGCTCTTGTTTGAGGGAATTCCTTCTTTCTCTTTATTTGAAATTGCACTCAGGTGACACATGGAGACCCTGTGCATTTTTACTATATCCTTGAATTTTCAACCCACTTGGGAAACTTTATCGAGCCTAAGACACGTGGGAAATTCAACACAAGTTTGAGAACACTCCTTCTCCACTTCATGCCCCGAGTGCGCCAAAGGGACACGTGGACATATTCCACATTCAACTTCATACTTAGTTGAATTTAGGCTCAAACAAATAAAAATAACTAGGGTTTGGGTGACAATGGACAAAGTGGTGGATAAAAGAGTCGTATATAAAAATAAATCTATTGTATAGATTGTGAGGTGGAAGGACATACTAAGGATAGTTTCCCTCGTAAATCAAGTACACACCATGTTCTTTGGATTATAAGATCTATCACTTAGTCATGATTCAATTCAGTTTCCCTTGTTGTAGCACGTTATCGGGTCAAACGTGTCTTGCTACTTTAAGATTTGCAAGTCCCACACTCATGATATGGAGAATTATAGATTGATTGATCAAATTCATGATGTCATTAAGACTGGTGTACATCATACTAATGTTACAAATGGTTCTAAGGAGAAAGGTGAACATCATAATCATAACCACAATGAAGGGTGCTCTAATGGAGGTGGTAGAGGAAGAGGTTACCAAGGAGGATACAAAGGTCATGGTCACGGTGGAGGAAGAGGTGATTTCCCATGAGGAACTTGTTTTACATGTGGATCCCCTAACCATTATAGGTGTGAATTCCCTCAGAACATAGTATGTTGCTCATGGTGTGGGAAGCAACATAAGTTTGAAGAGTGTCTTGAGTTATATGAGCACATGAGTAATAACTATAAGAAGAATGATAAAGGGTGCATGGGGATGATTAAAGTGCAGCACACCATGGAAGATTAGTGGATGTTGAAGTTAGTGCTTGATCCTGAGATGCTACCTATGTTAGTAACTACGTATGTTGAGGCAACGCGTGCTTGTGGAAGTTTTGAAGTAGAAAATATTATTACAAAGTAAGAGGTGATAAATACGAAGCATCCATATCCTTCCCATTAGAAGGAAGTTTATCAGAGAGACTATGGAGGTTATTAGAAGCTTATAGGGTGAGATACAATGCTTGAAGGAAAAATTGCAAAAGTTAGAGAAGGTGAAGGCAATTGAGCTTCCTCAGAAAGATGTTGATGAATTGAAGAAGGTTTGTAAGATGTTGCACCAGGAGAATATCATTCCTTTGTTAGGGGAATGGTGAGGGATAAAATACCATGTGTTGGATCTGAGTGTGAGAGATAGATATTACATGTGAACTTACCTCCTCACAATCTTGAGTATGATAAAGAGATCACTTTGAATGTAGTTGATGGGTGGATGTTGAGTAATATACTAATTGATACAAGTACAGAAGTAAATGTACTCACTTTGGATGCATGGAATTAGATGGGGAGACCACCATTATAGCCCTCTTTGAATGTGTTGTATATGGCGAACAAGACTAGAGCCATGCCCATTGGAGTATTGAAAGATGCCACTATTACTATATAAGGGGCCAAGTTTACTGGGGACTTTGAGGTCTTGGCACTTATTGAAGAAAATAGTTTCCCAACATTTCTTGGGTGCCCTTGGTGTTATGTGAATAATGTTGATCTACACTTTAATAAAGGTTATATTAGTTTTGAGAACAAAGAGGAGCACATCATTATTCCTTTAACAAATGGAAAAGTTACACCTTATGTAGAACCCTTGAGTGAAGAGGATCTGAACAGGATATATGTGTGAACAATTAGGGATCCTGAAGTACTTGAGCCATCTAAAGAAGGTGTTATACAATGGGATGATACTCATTCTATAAGTGATACAATCAGTGTTGCATGTGATAACTAGGTGCATGGAATGTATGAAATGGTTGGGTGAGAGATCAAGAAAACAATCAAACGTGTGATTATTTCACACTTTGTTTGACGTTTGAGTCATAACTAGGTACCTTGGTACACTGGTGAGGTAAATCCTGATGTATTTATGTGCACCATGGAAGCTCAGTGGAAATATGAGGGTGATAGGAGAAATATGTTGGTATATTCCTTACGTAGGATAGTTGCACATTGGTGGAATACACACAGAGATAAACTTTTGGAGTGATGAGAGGTGAGAATCACCTTCTCTACTAGGTTTCTAAGGAATAATGTACCTTCTCAAATATTTGAATTTCATGAGAAGGATTCTACTTTGCATCACGTTCAAAGTTTGAGATACTTTAGATAGAGGGGCAAGAGGAATTTACACCATCACTTTGAGTACATAAGTTCTATGCCACTCTAAGCGGTTACACGTGCGTATGGTATGTTCATGCAGAATTAACAAGAGAAATAGTTAATTGGTAGGAGATGACCTCAAGTATGATTCAGACCTTTGATTATTTTTATACTAAACCTCTAGTGAATGAAGCATTACATATTATAAAGTTCCTTATAATGGGGGATAGTGCAAAAGATGAGGAAATCATGTTATATATGTTTGGGGAATTGGACTTAGAGGTGATCTTTGATGAAGAAGAGACAGATGAAGTGCAGCTTGGGCACGCCTGGCTAGAAAAAGAGAAGGGTAAGATGGTCTACATGATTGATGATGAAGAAGTAGAGAATCTAGATGCTGACTACACTATATAGGTATGCGCGATGTCTTGGATAGTTCTAATGATAAGGCACACACTTAGCATGCGCCTATGAAAATAAATAAGGTTAACATTGGGATAGGTATAGAACCTAAAGAGGAAATTATTGGTGACTATTGGTTTGAACAAGAAGTGGCTAAGATTATTGAGCTATTACATGAATTCCAAGACTTATTTCCATGATGCTATCATGAGTTAAAGGGAGTACATCCCTCTTTGGGTGAAATGAGGATCACTTTAAAATAATGTGCACGCTCGGTTAGAAGAAGCCTTACCAGATGAATCCCAATTTACACGTCAAAGTAAAGAAAGAGATTGATAAGATTGAAATATGGAGTCATTGAGCCCATTGAGGAGTCAGAGTTGGTTAGCCCCATGGTGATAAGCATAAAAAAAGATGGTAGGATAAGGATCTATTTGGATCACAAGGAGTTGAATGTTGTTTTTTCATAGATCCTTTCCTCACACCTTTTATTGAGGAGATCTTGGAGGGCATTACAGGGTGTGAGATTTACTCTTTCACTAATGGATTCTCTAGTTATCATCAATTATGGATTGGAAGACCAAAAAAACAACTTTCTCCACCATTGAGTGGGAATTTTCATACATGGTAATGCCCTTTGGGTTGAAGAATGTGCCTGTAATCTTTTCACATTATTGTGCAAGCATTTGAGGACTTTATACACAAATTTTTACAGGTGTGTTTGGTTGATTGGATTGTATATGATCTGGTAAAGGATCACCGTAACAATTTGAGACTCATTTTTGAGAGATGTAGGTAGTTAAGCATCTCCTTGAATATTAAGAAGTGTATTTTTGCTACACCCTTTGGAACTTTGTTGTAACACATTATATGCAAAGAAGGCTTATTGGTAAATCCTGCTAAGGTTGCGCATTATTTTGGCTTAGATGAGCCTACCAATTAGAGTGAGGTGTGCGGGTTCTTAGGACATATAGGTTATTATAAAAGTTCATTAAGGGATATGTTAATATTTTTGCACCCTTGGAATAATTTTTGAGGAGTAAGGGAAAGTTTCATTGGGATGAGGTACAACAGAGATAGCATTTGAGACATTGAAGGAAAGACTTACTTTTGCACCCATTCTACACTTTCCTTCTTAGGATAAACCATTTCATGTACATGTTGATGCCTCTAGCATGGCCATTGGTGCATGGTGTTAGCAAAACCTAGTGATGGGATTGTTGATCATCCTATATGTTTCGTAAGCAGAAAATTGAGACCATCTGAATAGAACTATACAACTACAGAGGACAAAGCATTTTCCATGATTTATGCACTGCATAATTTTAGAAAATATTTGTTGGAAACTCCCTTTATATTTTATACAGATCACATGGCACTTAAGTACTTGGTTAATAATCCTATTTTGCAAGGGCACATATGTCATTGGATTTTTTGTTTCAGGAATTTGACTTTACAGTTGTGGTAAAACCAGGAGATAAAAATTCTAGACTAGATCATTTATCAAGGATTAATTCAAGCAAGGAAGTGCAGAGCATTTAGGACACAATGCCAAATGCACAACTATTCAGATTGAACCATGTACCCTCTAACTTAGAAGATATTTTTGTATTTTGTCGTATTGGTGTGGTTCTAGGGGATGAAGATTATAGAGAAAAAGTAACTTGTCATTCATTTGCACCTTACATGTAGATAAGTGGAGATCTCTACAAATTAATTCGGGATGAGGTTTTGCATTGGTGTGGAATGGAGCATGAGTGTGAATCTATAATGGATGAATCTCATGGTGGGATTATAGGAGGAAATTATGCAGGTAATGCTACCATGTACAATATTTTACTAGTTGGCCTTTGGTGGGAAACACTATATAAGGATTGTAAGGAGTATGGAAAGGCCATGTGATCATTATCAATGCCTTGGGAAGCCTAGGCATAGAGATGAAATTCCTTTGATGCCTATAGTGAGTGTAGAACATTTTGAGAAATGGGAAATTGAATTTGTGGGTCTTATTTCCTAACCGGTGTGCAATAATTGATCATGCTACATTATAACTTGTACAAATTATCTCGACAAGGTAGATGGAAGTGGCACCTACAAAGGATTACATAAGTAGCTACTACAAATGTTCTAATGGGAGAACATTGTCAACATGTATGGATGTTGATTGAACTTTACAAGTGATAAGGGCACTCACTTCCTTAATAAGACTATTAGAATATTGTTGGTGGAATTTATGGTGGCACACCATAAGACAACACCTTATCACTCACAGGCCAATGGGACTATTGAGGCTTTTAAAAAATATTGGGACATAAATTGAGAAAGGTTTTGATGTTGGAAGAAAGGATTAGGATGATAAAGTCTTTGATGTACTTTGGGCATACAAGACAACTTACAAGATGTTGAATAAGGCCACGCCCTTTCAATTGGTGTTTGCACGAAGATTATTTTACCAGTGGAATTCATGTTACCATCCCTGCGTATTATGCATGCAAGTGGACTAGATGATGAGAAAGAACTTGAAGAGTGCATTGACAAGATGATGTAATTAGATGAGTGGCAAGCTATAGCACGTTGAAGTAGGAAGATAGAGAAATCTAGGCAAAAGGCATGACATGACATGCATATTAGGAATAAGACATTGGAAGTTACACAGATGGTTCTTCTTTATGACTCTAAGTTTTTGCACCACCCTAGAAAGTTCCAAGTGCATTGGTTGGGACCATATGTTGTGACTTATATACTTGATTCAGTTGTTATCAGACATTGGATGACATGCGTCTACCACATTTATTTCAACGCTCAGAGGGGTAGGCTAAAGCCCTACTATAAATAAGTCTTCTTGGTTTTTGTAATAAGGAAGTGGTGCATTTTAGATTAGATTTCCTTTTAACGTGTTTTATTTATACGTGTTTCCTTTCATCTCTCGTTATGCTTTGTCAATTTAGTTGTGTTTTTTGTAATATGTGTGCTTACGCGCCATAGCTAATTCATATCTATGTGATTTCATGTGCATAGGACCACACATACTTTTAGTGTGGGGTGGATTGAAGTTCGAGATGAGAATTGTTGGTGCCCTCTTGATATAGGTTGGCTTGGTTGAAGGCTTCTTCTAGAACATTAGCACGTGAATAAGATGTGATAAGTGTTGGGCATAAGGTGTTCTGAAGAAAGTTGAGTTGATTTAATACCATACAGGAAATTGATCGTGTAATGTAACGTGAGGTAAGAAACAACATGGGAAACTACTTGGGATATAGCACAAAGGTTTTGTAATTCGGCATAGGGAAACATGCGGAGGAGGTCTATGGCTACTAAAGTAGTATAACACGCCGAAAGGTTACGACTACAAGACATGAGAGGTGAATTCGTGGAAGTTGTCAAAAATAGAAAAGGTACTTTGTTGAAAAGTGACTTAAAACACATGGGTCGAAGGGACATGAGGGTCATGAAAAAAGTATAAATAAGGGACGAGGGTATTCATTTGGTTACCTTTCATTTGAAGAAAATTTGTGTTATCAAGCGAGTCAAGTGTGACGAAGTTTTAAAATGACACAAAGATTGTACAAACTAGAGGAGCATGAATACTATGTGAATCCTTGTAGAAGGGTGACTTAGATTCAACATTAGAGCACAAAGAAGGAGGGTTGCATACATTTGAAGCGGTCAAAATCACAAGAGCTCGTAAGAAAGGAAAGTTGGTAACATATAACACCTAGGGCACATAATTACAGTAAAATGGCACCAAAGGCATGAAGGTTGAGAACAAAGATACCCGAGGTTGTGGTTGAAGAACACTTAGAAGAGATATACTCAGAAATGTAGTACCCTCCTAGTGTATTGAGGGTGGAAATCTAGAAATCAAAGCTCATTCGATGTAAAATCAGTGATTTTAACCACCGCACCAAGGAGAACAAGAAGAAGATGAGGGAAGATTTAGAGAAAGTCCTCCTAGGTACATATGAGGCTAGAAACCCTTTAATTGATGACTCCATGAAGTGGGAGTTGGAGAAAACAGGTGTATTGTATTTGTGGGAGCTTCCTTTATTTTCTAAACCCACTCACCTCTTCTAGTGGTTGATGTCATGGGTTCATGAAGATTTTTTTATTTTGCGGGAAGAAGGATGTGACTCACCACTCAATTAATCAAGTGTGTCATAGATGTGAGAAGCACGGGAGAAAACATGGCCCTAAATTTGTGTGCTACAATAAAAATTGAATAACTTGTAAATAAATTGAGCTATGATAAGGGAGGTAGGGGCACAAACCATCATGGATCTAGATGATTCGAACTTAGGGTTGCATCCCGACTTATGAGCTACAAATTGGGAACTTTTGAGCATTATACATACATCAATAAGAGGTTCTTGTATATGGCTTAAAATTTCAAAGAGAGAACATTAAAATTTGTCCTAGCTTCACCAATAGTATCATTAAGGAGGTGAAGCTCCGAATGAAGAAGGGGAAAATATTACGTTGGGTTCCATTCTATTTTGATCATGTTTTTGGAAATCAAGGTACCAGACGGGTGCTTGAAGGCAATATGTGGGTTTACCCACCAAGAACCCATCCCCATAGTATAGTTTGCATGGTTTACTTGTGATGGCACCATCACAAGTACATACAAATATATAATTAATAAGTGGTATGATAGACTTTGAGGGGCCTTTGAGAATGAGTGGTGTATTCCATACAAAATTCCCATAGTATTCGGATATCAGGTAAATTTTTCAATAATGCAAAATTTTATCCTTGTTTGGTTTCAATGGCTAATGGAGAGATGGGTTCATTGTGTCAAATTTCATTTTCATTCTCAGAAAGTACATGAAGTGCTCCATCAATAGGCTAAAGGATGAGCACAAGCTTACCTTTGATGTAGATAAATTGGATTCAAATATGCATATGTTATGTGCCACCTATAGATACGACTCTAAGCCCACATATGTGGAGGTTTTGAGATATACCTATTAGATTCATCCATAGGTAAATGTTACAATAAAGGACTTATTAAAAGTGTGTTGTATAGTTATGGTCAAAAACTTAAGGGGAGTCAAAGTGGAGGTTACAGACTCCACTTTTCATAGCCTATGGGAGTACCGGTGCCACATATCTAGAAGGAATGTGAGGAAGAGGTACATGAGGAAGAGGAAGGTAATGAATAAGAGGGGAAGCTTGATACCTCTCATAAGAGAATGTATTATTCTCACAGGAGCAAGTAGTGGGGGCATGGGGACCTCTCAATAGGGCGAGTGTAGAATAACAAAAGACCAAGCACGTGAGGGTAGAGATGGTCTCTAGCTCGAGAAATAAACAGTATAGGGAAGAAGAGACATACTTTGCCACACTAAGGGAGGAATTAGAATAATATCTTGAAGATTATGAGAAACGAGCTCGAGAGAAGGTAGCATAGCAAGCTCATGAAAAGAAGAAGGCTCCGATGTAATGAAGAAGGAAATAAGATATTGTTAAAGTAAAGTACACATGTGTAAATAAAGGAGAAATGGGAGAAAGAAACTAGTGACACCTTCATCATCAAGTAGGATAAGGGATTAGGGATAGGTACCAGAATTTAAACCCCAAAAAAACAAGGAACAAAAAGGAAGGCACGAAAAAACGGTGGACCCCTAGGTCCCCTCACATGGACTTCGTGGATGACCCCACAAAATTTTTATGTACTTGCTTCCAAATCATAGTAGCCACATAAAATTGCATGAATGAGAGCTACTTGGATCGGAATGGGGGTATCCGAAATGAAGAAATGATTAACTAGAACCTACACAACCACTCCAAGGAGCCAAAGTTTGAAGTGAATAAGCATGTCATAAGCACAATCCATTTGAAGAGAAATACATGAGAAACATACAAGGTAGTGGATTTGAACCACTTGACAGATGATAAGGCATGCAATTCCTTGAGTAAAATGGCCTCATAAGTGGTAAGAAGGAATTTAGACTCAATCTCCACTTTTCACCCGTGTGTGTAGATAATAAGGAGAAGAAGCATGAGATAGATAGACTACACAAGGGGTTATAAGGCAAGCAGAAGATAACTAAAGAGGCATATGATCGAGTTAGCATGTTGGTGAAAAAGATATTGGATTAATTTCCCTCTTTAGTTAGCCAAGCCAGAATGGATTATGGAGATGAAATGGAGTACCTATAAGATCTAGTGGGAATGTTCCTGGTAAACATTCAAAGTGGCGCAGGGGCCAACTACAACTAAGAATGCTTTCCAAAGAAAAGGAAAATAATAAGATTTCAATGGAAGTGAGGATCATTGAGCTAGAGGAATTTCTCACCCATCTCAAGGAAACAAGCACAAAGGAAGATGTCAGATTCAATAGATTCCAAAATTGTGAGCCCTTCATAGAGATTTGGTTGGTGGATGAGGAAGCAACTTTGAAAACCATACATGAGATATTCCCCACAAAAAAACTTGAGTGCAATCATTTGATCATAGAGACCACAACATAGAAATAAAAAATCAAGGCAAAGTGTGAGCAACTTGAGCAGAGGGGTGGCGAGTTCCATAATTCTATCTTGGAACATCTAGACATCATTAATGGCACTTGTGTGGTATGGGTGGTAGTGATCAATGGATTGAAAGGGAGAGTTGGGAGGTAACATCTAACCAAGTGCCGGGAATTTTGGAGGCTGCAATGGAGAAGGACTTGAAGGATCTGGAGGAATGGAAGAAGTTAGTAGGGGAAGTAGATGCAGAGTTCCTAGAAATATTCCAGGTGCCTTAGCCCATTTTGGTATGATGCTCATTTTGAATTTTGAATTTTTTTCTTCTTCATGAAGTTTTGATATTCGGTAATCAAAGATTTGTCAAGGACATCAATCTAACTAGTGTGGGGTAATATGGGACCCCTAAAATATGCTAAGTAAACATGCTATGTATAGTGGCAAGATAGAAGTTAGGCATGAAGGCACACACGAAAGTAGAGTAGACAATGCACGAAGGCTCCGCCTAGTTAGACACATTTGAGACTTAGCTGAATTTTGAAGCATGGGGTAGAATTGGAAGATGAACATTTGGAGTAGCATCCAAGTAATGTTCTAGAGATAATATTAAGCATTAAGACTTGCAGTTCAAGCAACATCTATTTTTAGGAAGGAAATCATGAGGAGGAAGATAAAGTGTCATACATATCTTAGATTAATAATAGGATTAGAACTAGAGTTTAAAATAGAAGATAATCTATTATTAGCAAAACATGCATGCTTCTATAGTGAACTTGTAATGCACACATAGCTATTTGTGGCATGCAAGCTATTTTGAGAGTGCATGGTCCATGAAGAGCAAGTCCCCACCCCTATATATATGTATGATTTACACCGTATGGATAGATTGTGAATGATTGTAAGGTTATGTTGTTGTTTTTATTATGTGCATGATCTTATGGAGTTTTATTGATGTATTCAGCTTTTTTGTTTCATGGTTATCAATACAATGGATCATTGTGGATGGATTCTTATTATTGATTTTACTTGTTAATGGATCTTGCATGGTAAATTTGTTATTGGTTTTTGTTTAGTTCGTTCTTGCATATGGTTATGATATGTTCCTTTATGTTTTGATCTTGTTTATCTATTATGGTTATGAAATATATCTTCATGCATGCTAACTCCTTGAAAAAGTTGGCATCAAAAGAGGGACCTGGTACCTTTGCGCTCTTTAGGTGAGCATTCAGCCTTCAAATTTGAATGAGGTGTCAGTGCACCTAGGGTGTTGGTAAAGAAAGTGACTACAATTTCTCCATATTTTTGGCTTGTTTGATTTGTATTATAATTCTCTTCTCGCTTTTACTATTATTATAAGGTTGACTCCCACTTTCTTGGATTATTTGGTACTTCTTGATTTCCATTTGTGTTAGACTTCTTCTCTTCCAATTTTTCTATATAAACCAAAAATTTACCCATATGATGGGTTAGAGATTTGTGATTTGAATTACATTGTTACTCTACCAAAATCCTGTTGAGAATTACACATACAACACATTATGTTTCTCTGTTTCTTCCCAATCTTGCATTTGTGATCAGTTTTCTTGCAACTATCCTGCTCCAACGTTTTCTTGATTTCTTCTTCTAACCAGCCAACACTGCACCCTAGATTATTTGGATTTTCATCTCTAGAAAGGAAGATGAGGAGACAGTGATATCATCACCACATTTGGGAAGGTTTCATAGTACAAGAATTACCGGTTGGGGTGTAATTACATTTCTTTAAAATCTTTCACTTTCAATAGTGTCATTTAATTTAGAAGAAGCAACACATTTGTGTTAAGAGGTAGAATTTACAATTTCTTCATTCTTAGAGTTGTATGCATACCAAAAAAATTCATTGATATCTTCTTCCTTGATTATCCATGTGGATCTACAAGGGAAAGAAGTTAAAGGAATATTTTTTTCTATGTTTTTCATTTTATTTCTTCATTGTTAGTTTTCTCGTACAATTTATTTGTTTTACCAAAGAAGTTTTAGGGGAAAGAGGAAATTGCTTCTGAGAATCTTTCTTCTTCCTATGAATATGAGGTGAAGAAATTAGAGGAAATTATATTTCCACAATTATATGTTCGAATACATCTTTCTTTTAGATTAGATTTAATTACACAATCCTGCAACAATGGAATAGCTACATCTGGTTATTCCCTGTTTAATTTGTTTTCTTGGATGTAATAGTATTTTTATTTCTTGTGTCTGTAGAAGTAGATTTATTTTATTTTAATTAATTTAGAAAATGTAAATGTTATTTTTAGTTTAATAACCTCATTTCAATTCATTTCTTTCTCATAAAAATAGAGTATATATTTCATTTCATTTCATTTAAATTAATCAAGAATGAATTTAGCTAATTGAAATATTAAACACACTTGTCTTTGTTAAAGTTGGATTTACTTTTCTTACTTATTTAAAACAAAATTTCAGTGTAGTTTAGAATTAAAATTAAAAATAGTCAAAAATAGGGAACTTACACTATCCGTACATAGCCTATGATTCCCCTCTTGCTAAGTCAACTTTTAGGAATTCACACTATAGGATCCTAGTCCCCGATTATTCTTTAGTTTCCCACCAACATCCCCCAATTCTATAAGTTATGGTTATCCTGGGAACAACCTCGGGATGTCAAGCGTGTTTGAAATCACATGTTTATTTTCATGCATACATTTTTTTGAATAAAATTGAAGATATAGGTCTCCAAATTTGCTCTACCGATTTTGGCCTTAAGGGATAAAAGCTAGTCATGGAGGTTTGAGATGAGTTTGGTCATTTTGCTTATTGTAGCATACTTTTATAACAATTTATAGATTTTAGACACTTGACATTATGTTTTAGATTATTTTTTTATCATATGAATTATTTTCATGTTGAAACCCTAGTGGCCTAATTAGCTCTATTAGGTATCTCAAGAAGGTGTGAAGGAACAACAATGAAGAAATGGTTTTCTCTACATAGAATATGTTTGTAATGTCTTAAAGAAGTGTATTAGGTCCCTAATGAAGTGTTCCAAATGATTTAAGTGCTTGGAAGTGAGGTTGAAGGCATTTTTACATGTTTCTCTCAAGACTGGTTCTTGAGTCCATTTTTGCAGCTTTGGACATGCTTGAGCTTAAGTTGTTTGAAGGTCTTATCCTATGTTTTGATTAATGAAGTAAAGTGTTACATGAAGAATAATTATAAACATTTCCATTGGTATATTACTTGAGCCTTTATGATGATTTTTTCGTGTGAATTTGGTCATTCTTCAGGATTGAATTTTGGGTGTTTGAAGACCTAGTTGTACACACTTGCTTCTAGGAATGTTTCATGATGATGGTAGCTGATGAAGAATTTTATGAGCTTGTGAAAGGTGTGTAGAGGTTTTTCTTGGGTTTTGAAGCTTTCAGATCCATGATAAATTTTTTTATGTCCTTTAAGATAAGCTTGCATTCGTTGGATCTTGGAGAGTGTGTTTTGAGATTATTTTTGTCTTGGTGCTTGTTGGAGTTGTCTTGACCCTTTTCAACCTACTAGGGTCTCATGTGGTGTTTTATATGGGTTTTTTGTTATTTTTATTTTTAGAGTTACCAAAATTAATGGTATTATTTGACATGTGGTCATTATGGTGTGTGTCAAGTATAAAAGTGCATTGTGTGTGCTCATTTGCTTTAGTTGAGACAATAGGGATGTGAGTGAGCTAGAGGAGAAGGAAGAAGATCTTGCAGGGGTCAAGGATAGATCTGAGGATACATATAAATTATTTAGAATATTTGATGATAATCATTTATGGAAGCAATAATACCTAAGTGTTCATCATCTTCAGGGGTTAAGTGGGTGCTTGATCACCTTGGGGGGTAATATCCTCATTTTATAGTGGGTTTTATACTAAACAGGGGTAGGTACTCCTTATGAAGTGGGTGCTTCACTAAATGAATCTTGTTTGAAGTGTAATATTCTTACAAGTCCTTTGTTATGATTAATATTAGCAGAGTTTTCAATGGTTTTTCTTCCCCTTGAGGGTTTCCCACATTATATGTTGTGTACTTGTGTTATCTCTTGTCTTATGATCTTGTGAATGGTTAATACACATCTAATAAGATCACATTAATGATGTATGTTGAATGAATGTAATGAATTATGCATAAAAGATAAGGTATATGAGGTGAAATTTTTATAAGACTGATTCACCCCCCCTCTCATTCTCGTTCTTCTAATATGCCTTTCATCATTCCTACTATCTTATAGCTCATGACCAAGATCTCATGCTAAGGGAATTCCCCATGTCCTTGGCCAGCCTCACCCTTGATTGGTATAATAGTATTCTACAACACTCCCTCTATCCATTTGCACAACTAGAGATTTTATTCTTATAACACTTTTCTATCAACAAATCATCCATAAAATATCTATCGCTAACTTTTATGTCATAAAATAATTTGAGGATTAGCCTATTTTTTATTTTTTTCTAGATGGCGAGGAATTATTAATCAACTATCCTCCTCCCTTCCATAAAATGAATTGATTGAGTTATTTTCTCAATCATGTGTGAAACACTAACCCTGGTGGTCACCCAAAGAGTGAAATTATTGCAGATTGTTGCACTACATCTCAGACCCCATGTAGTTCTTGTGTGTGTGTGTATGAATGATGCCCTAGGATGTCCTTTTTGTAATTGGCACAAATGATAGTAGGCTAGATCTATAATGTAGCAATGTATAGTATGTGTGGATGGAATATAATAGAATTCCCTTCTATGCAATGTATGCAAAAGTGATGCAACCCTTATCCCTTGTATGGATGCTATATGGATGCCTTTGAAGTGATTTTGTTCCTTTGGAATGCAAGCTTAGGTGATAATAGTAATGCTTAGTGCTTGGTCCTGATTTTTGAGAAGTAACTAAGTATATATATGATTCCCTTGTTTGAATTTCATAATTGACAACTGGAAGGCCAAACCATAAGTGAAAAATATTCCCAAAAGATAAAAGAGACCCAAAAAGAGTGAGTAAAGGTAAGAAAGGGTTAGGAGTTCCCAGTATGGATAGGAGTGTCTAAGCGCTTATGTCCTAACTAGGAACAAATGTTTGCTACCATAAAAGATAAATCAATTAGGTTCTATCAAGACTCTAGGGTATTTAAGACCAAAGAGAAAAAAATAAACAAATAAAAGAGGCCAAATATAGTTTTCAACCACTATTTTTCTTTCTTAAGAATCATGTATACATTAGTATGCTTTTGGACCTAGAAATGTACCCAAGTGTGTGATTTTGTGTCTATATTTTCCCCCACTTTATGTTGTTGAGTGAATACTCGATAACATAAATTAGATATAATATGTGTACCTTATGATCATGTAGAGAGTGTGGTGAATAGTGTGCTAAGTGGACAAGTGAAGCATGGAGACTATGAAATGGAATTGGACCATAGGGGTAAAGCATATGTGTTGTGTGTTATTATAACCTATGTTTGATGATTTAAGTTTCTCCTTGTTGTGTATTAAGGATGAACCTACTAAAGAAGATTGAAAGAGTAGTCAAATTTTTGTATATAATAGATCGAGAAACATGTATAAGTGTGTAAAGAGTGTAACAATTAGGTGTAAAAAGGAAAGTGTGCACCTGATATGTAAGAGAGTAAAATATAGAAAAGTGTCTTGTTTCTTGAAGTTGTTGATTTGAATGCTGATGGTGAGGTTTATTTTTGATATCATGCCGAGAGTAAGTTTTTGGATGATCTCACGCCGACTATAATGTTTTGGGTGATCTCACACCAAGTGTGAGTTTTTAAGTGATCTCATGCCAAAGAGCAAGTGTTGGGGAGAGAGGTTTGGTTTTATTCTCCTTCCATGACTCTACCCAATAGGCACCATTGTAGATGGTATGTCCTAATTTGTTCTATTTTTCCCGATTTGTTCGATTAGTTCCAAATTGATCCGATTGTACTAATTGTAGAAGATAGAATGTTATATGTGACTAAAGGTAGGTGCCTATTACTATAGGAATACTCTATAAATTGTTGTATACTGTGTTGTACTACAAAAAATGATTGTGTCTACCCCTATGACATTATCACCCATGGGAGGATAGGAGTGCCCATGCACTAGTGTCCGGGTCTAAGTGTTGGTGTATGTACGTGTGCTGAAGCCCAAGTCGATTCTGGACTATTCACGTGATCGTATACCTATGTTGTTTCTATATTGTGTTAATCTAAATTGTAGCTCTAAGATATTATAGAGGTGATTTATTCACCTAATGTATACCCCCTCGTTTAGGGTGCATGTGACGATAGTAGGAGAATGCGGCCCAAAGGAGAGGACTGATGCTAACCTGAAGTACATACTTGCGGGGGTAGGGGATGTGCATGGTAGAAACCAAGGCACATGTAAATAAAGTGGGATAGAAATATGTGTTAGTAGGAAAAGTATCTAGCATGCAAAATAATATAATTTATCAAGCAAGTGTGTAGACAAGATAGATCATGAAAAACCGGTTTTAAACATGGGACATCGCTCACAATGTCACAAGATAATCAAGGCCGAAGCAGCCAAAATCATACAATGATCACACAAGACATAGGTAATATCCCACAAATAATAAAAAATAATAACAAACAATAGCAAATAAGATGTGATAGATTTGCATGGTTGTATAAAGTCTTGCCAGGAAAATGCTACACATGAAGCACCCGTTAACATGTTAGAAAGATAAATAGTATGTCAAGGCATGTATAAATCAGTGAAAAATTAGAGTAGTTTGTAATGAGAAATAATGAATAATGTAGCAATAGAACCTAAAGTGTGTAGAATGTGGTAGTAGTGAAAGTAGATGCCCCAGGAGACATGGTGGGATTGGTAAAAGGTACAGTGTCAAACATCATTACAGTGTGTAAAAACATGTAAGAGATCTGCATTCACCTCAAAATACCAAGTGAACATGCATGTGTATATATATAGAAAGATGATGACATACTAAGAATCTGTCTAGCATGGAAAACAAAGTGTAACATCTAATAAGAAAAAGATCAAGTGAACATGCATGTGTATATATATAGAAAGATGATGACATACTAAGAATCTGTCTAGCATGGAAAACAAAGTGTAACATGTAAGTAGAAAAAGATAACAAGAATAGATGCAACCAAGATATGCAAATGTAATGTATGAGTGTGATGGTATGATATGAAAAATGTTAAGTTAATTTATAGGAACCCTCAACAATTAAGAATGAACCATAGAACAAGAGTGTGTAAATGATAGGAGAAATATGCCCCTAGTGGATGTGTATGAGATGAGTTTTATTTATAGGAACCTTAACCAATCAAGAATGAACCATAAAATAAGAGAGTGTCATTAGGTAATGTGTTGTGTGAGAATAGATGATCGAAATATGTATCGTGAAGCACGATCATGAAAAGTGTAGTGGATGTGAGGTTAATTTCAGAAGTAGACCCTCAGCAGTCAAGTATGAACCATGGAAATAGAGTGCGTCATAGGGTAATGACGATATAATGTGTGTATCAAAGGGTGTGAGAGTAAAGTGTAGTGGTAGACACTAGGGAGGATTCATAGTTATGGGGGAGTAAGAGAGATTCCCCCAAGTGTGTAAGGGATAGAAGGCTATCTGATGATAGTAAAGGGTGAGGGCCCTCCAATCGATATCTCGAGGAGACAATGGAATGTGACAATGCTCTAAGGTCGGTGGTGTAGGAGGGTAAGTATGTAAACATGAAAGAGACATATGTGGTGAAGAAGATAGTGAACACATATGTGAAGGGCGTTCTGAGGAGGGATTTAGGCTGATGATGTGGACTAATAGACCGATGAGGACGATAAGGTCGTGATGTAGGTCGTGTGTGAATAGGAGAGCTAGGTATAGAGTTTCTTTAGATTTGAGAGGCATAAGAAGCCTAGATGTCATGATTGGTGCATCAAAAAAATTAGGTTGAGGTAATGGTGTGCATGGTGGAACACCTTTGATAGTAACAATTTGTTTATTGTGGATGAAATTGAGACATAAATGGTTCATAGAGGGATGGTTTGGGTAATATGGATCCAAAAGAGATTCAAGATCATGTCACAAACTTTGATTGAAGATGGAAAAAGAATGGTACAAACATGGTAAAGGGCCCAACTGTAATGGGAAGCCTAACATATCCAAAAGAATAAGGGAATAGAAATGTGACATTAGATAATGGACATTTGATAGCTAGGAAGAGTACAATAGAGCATATGTTTGTAGGATCAATTTGGATAGATCATATTATTATTAACAATATAGGAACCACTAGAAGCATTAATATTGATTTTAAACAACTAATCCTCTACATTTTTATCAAGCCATTAAATCCATGTCCTTGTATTTCCGAATTATATTGCTGAACATTATCATCACAACTTCAAATTATGGCATAAATACTTATTGATATAGTTATGGATACTTATCATTTTCTCTGGTATCTAGTGTGTGCATTTATTCTTATTATTACAACAAGTTGTTTGAATGATGAGATGTTTGATGCCACTCTTGGTTGTAAGCATCTTATTATATGCAGCAAATTGTATGCAAAGAAAGGACCCATTCGTAGCCAAAGGACTTGTCCATGGCAAAAGGGTATCACTTACAAAAAATAAGCCATGATTATTAATATCTCTTTGAATGTGAATGATGAAACGCAAGTTTGTATGTGTTGTTGAAGGAGTAGTTATAATCGGGGGCATGAATAATTGGGATATAGCTCAAAAATGGATCTAATTATTCATTGTAACTCATTGAAGAACTGATTGATTAGTTAACACATGATTTAAGGAACTTGTCGGTTACTTGAGTTATGTGTTTGATATCTAGACACTTGTTAATTAGTTTTGTTGCATGTGTTGAAACTCTTGTTGATCTGTTTGAGATCTTCCACTTGTTATACCAAATATATTTTACTTAGTTTATTAAACTCCTATTTGAATTCTTCTTCTCACTTTTTATGTAATTGAGGAGTATAAAAGAAAATATTTAATGTCGAAATCTAGAGGGAGAATATAGAGAATAGAGGAATTAGATAATAGAAGATACATAGATATAGAGGTTTTTTTTCTCCTAGATGTAACATTCATGCCAATTCAATAAAGGATTTGAATTTTTTTAGTAGCTTTTAGTTACATACCTTAGGAGGGATTAGCACCCAAGGAAAGGCCCACTTGTGGTCTGCTAAACCCCTCCATAGTTTTTTTGTTCTGTTTCATTGCATGATTAGACTAGGAAGAAATTTATCTCTTTATTTGCATTCTGAATTTACAATATTTGCTTTAGTCGTAGTGTTTAGAATCCATTTGCATTTAGTTCTAGGTTTTTTTTTAAGAATCGTAGTTTCAAGAATTGTAGTGACAACTATTTCTTTCCATACCTCCTAAATTATTTATAACTATGCATATAACACTGACATTATTGAAAGTTTACACCCCTTGGTTTGATGATTAAATTATAGTGAATTAATGAATAACATATTAATTGTTTCAAGTTAATTTACAAAACCATTTTTGGTGTCATTACCAGGATTCTACCAAGCTATAAGGTTTTGAGAGGTTTTTCATTTCTTAGAAATAGTTTAGGTTTAGAAATTCCACCTCCAAACCCCCAACTAATGTAAGTTTATTGAGTTGAGCTAGATGATGCATGCACTATCCAAGAGATGTTTGTTTTGTATTCTTACCCAATCCATAAATATCGCAAATTGTTATATCTAATTTTAAAGAAGACACGTCTTCCTCTATACAAGTTTTGATAGTAGAATATCCCCTCCAAGTGAGACTTTTTAGGTTTTTCCTTATCATATAATCATGGAAAAATAATTAAATAAAAATGTTGAAGATAGGGCAACGACCTTTGAATTCCCAATCTCCAATAACAATCAGCCTGTTGTAATGAAGAACATCTCTCCATTATCCCTTCCTAATTTCAATGGATCCATAACTAAAGACCCGGACACTTTATTTTTGAGTTTGACATTTTATGTATGAGCTATGACTACACTACATATGCACATAAAATAAAATTTTTCCCTCTCTTGCTCTCAAGGATGCATCCTTGAGATAGTTCATAGGTTTAGGAAGAGATTTTGTGACAACCTGGCCACATATGAAGGAAACGTTTACGTAAAATATCAATATTATTGCAGTCCATGTAGCAAAAATGTGATGAACTCTTTAGGATGACACAAAAGGAAGATGATCCATTGGAAGATTACTCCTGGAAAGACTCTTATTTAGTTTTCGAAGTCAAAACACATAAGGTTACCTAATGAGTCCCTCAAGATACTTTTATTAAAAGGACTCATTGAGGAGGATATGGATGCTTTGGACCTAATAGGAGCTGGAGATATCTCAAAATATACCTTTAAGGAAATTTTTGAAGCCTACAAGAATTACTCAGTAGCAACTATGAAAAGAATAAGAAGTTCTAGAGTAAAGGGTGAATCAACTGCGAAAGGGATTGGGGAAATATCCAAATTAGATACTTCATGAACATGTTCAAAAACGTGAAATAGGAAATAGTCAATGATATAACAACCCATGTTGATGTTTTACATGCTAAGAAGGAAAGAGAAGATGTGGAGGAAAAACTTACATAGTTCTTCCATGCATGTAGAATAAATAAACTTGATTACAGATGTAGAGGATTAGCCAACATTGCATAAAAGAAGGAGGTTGTGCCTGAATTCAAGATAATAGAAACAAGGGATGTGAAAATATTCTATGTTTCTTAAAGAAATCCTTGGCTACCAATACAAGGAGGTATGTCACAAGATCCTATTCCATATTTTAAAAATTGGGTTGGTAATCTATATATGAACCCCCACCTTGGGCTAATACATAGCAAGGTTGGGCTCCATACCCTAGCCAATACCAACAGTAATGGAAACCTCAATTTTTAGGCAAACAATGGAAACAACCCCCTTCTTCATGGAAGTAGCCTTAGAGAGGATGGAAGCAATGGAATAACCCACCTCCTAACTACCAACAATCCTACCATCAACCTCCTTATCCAAAATAGCAAGCTCTGATGCCAAACCCCAAATAGAATCTCAACCAAAAGCCACTCAACTACCAGCTCAACCAACACCTAACCCTAACAATAAATCTACTTAGCCAGCCTATACCACTAAATCATCTCAATACCATGCTTATTTAGTTAATGTTAATAACATCCATCTTTACTCAAGAAGAGCACTTCCTCCACCAAGTAAACCCACCATTACGAGATATTGTAGATGCACCACATTTTCTACAAACCGATCTGCAACAAAGCCAAAAAAATGTAATTTGATCTGCAACAAAGCTAAAACATGTTACAAGTTGATTTGCAGCAACTTGAATAGAGTTCTAATAAGGGTAAAATGCAAGCTAATGAACCACCATTTCCAAAAAGATTATAGGAAAATAAGATTGACCTCAAATCAAATTTTGATTCTAATTTTGTCAATCAACTAAAGGATATTTGTGTCAAAATTCTTATTCAAGCCATAACGGATGTACCCATCTATAATAACTTTGGAAAACTATCTATGCATAAAAATGAGGTAGAATAAGGAAGGATCCATCTACTGTACAATTTATTAGACATTTGGCTAACATCATGCTTGGAAATTCAATTTTACCCAAGTACATAGATCCAAACAATCCCTTGGTGAATGTTACTATTAATGGTATAAAAATAAATAATAATCTGATTGACTTAGGGAAGTTATTAATGTCATGACCAATAAAATTATGGAAGACCTGAAATAGGAATGACTAAGGCCAATAGCTACAGTCTTATAACTTGTAGATACATCAACATGTTAGAAGTACAATGGACTGAGAGGGGAGTGAATCAATCCTTATAAAATTTTCAATTAAATTTCAGATCTGAAACTCAAATTACTTTTATCAAACAACCACAATAATCACTTATTCAAATTTTAATGTGTGCATACCATAAACCATCAACAATGCATGAAACCATGAAAGCACAAAAACACCATAAGAACACAAGATATAAGTGGGAAACCATCAAGGGGAAGAAAACCCACTGAAACACAATCTTATATTGATATGTTTCAAATTTAGTGAGGCACCAACCCCACAAAGAGCACCAACCCTATAAGGAGAACCAACACCTAATTTTGTGAAGTACCAAATCCACAAGGAGGCTAAAACCCCCAATATGATCAAGTACCCACTCAACCACCTTATGATGTGTAGATCTCTTGTTTTTCTCTACCACAAATGATGGAGATCCAATTTCCATCTTGCACTTCTTCACTCAAACCCTAGGTGACAAATCTTCACAAAACAAGCTCCACAATCACTCTAAAATTCATCAAACCCTTGCTCTCATGTTCTATGATTTTTCTCAACATGCAACACACTTGTTTCAACTTAAAATCATCCTCAATAACCTGAAATCACACCTCACCTAGGTCACTCCACCTTGCACACACTCAACTAGTTCATAAAAGCACCCAAAACATGTTTTTATATGCAATTCATCTTTCAAACTTAGGCCCAAAATTTTCCCTCCAATTGGTTCAACCAATACATCAAGAAAACATTAAAATTTTGAAATACAACAGCTACATATGACCCATATAGGTCGGCCTAGCCAAAAACATCATTTCATGTGCCAAAAATGGCTCAAAACCCCATGGGCACAATCTTAAAATTTCCCTAACATGAGTCCCATACTTTTTCATGACCTAATAACCCTTACATATGACTAAAACATCATTAAATATTCATACACAAATCACACATTAATCAAAAAATAAAAATAAAAAAATCATTTACTAGGCCCGCTTCCCTTTACAATTCTCAAAATAGTTGTTTCTGCACTCTTGGAAACCCTAGAAACTTCATAATGCCACAAAATGATTTCTACTAAATTAAAACATGTCATATGACCATTCAAGCAAAATGGAAGAACTTTTATAACACTTCTAAGCATTGTGTAAGTCATGATACATCTCTCTCTTCAAACCACATCAATATTTTCATTCATGAAATGAACCTGCCAAAAACTTTATTTCTAAAGGTTAGCTCATAAAATAAAGTATACATACATTCAAGACTTAAAAATGGATTCACTGGATGCCAAATTCATCCCTATTCACATTCTAGGTGATAGGAAGTATAACTCAATCCATCTCATGCTTCAAACAATGTCAAACTTGCACAAAAAATAGATGTTGTCTTTAATCACAAAAATTTCTTGCTCAAAGAATTCCCTAGAAACCCTATCATAAGACCTCATTATGAGGAAAGCCATACACCACTGGAAATATATTTGAATCTAATTTCCAACAAAAAAATCATCTTTCTCAAATAAAACCTTAGAAACCCCCCGTCATATGACCCCATCATGAGGAAATCCATACACCACTAGAAATCTCTCTGAATCTACTTTCCATCAAAACTTGAATCATCTAAGGAATCAACCTATAACTCAATATATGGTCAAAACACTAAAGACTTATTTTTGAGGTCTCAAAACTACCATGTGACCAGTCAACTGTTTGGACCTCAAAACCTCATGAACTTACATGAACTTCTACTAAATAATTTCTACTAAATGAAAACATGTCATATGACGATTCAAAATAAATGGCAGAACTTGTAGAACACTTCTAATCATGTTAGAAGTCATGAAACATCTCTCTCTTCAAACCACAAAAAGATTTTCCTTCACCAAATCAACTTGTCAAAAAATCTATTTCCAAAGGTTAGCTCATAAAATCAAGTATACATGCATTCAAGACTTTAAAGTGGATTCTTTGGATGCCAAATTCATCCCTCTTCACATTCTAAGTGATAGGAAGCATAATACAATCCATTTCATGCTTCAAACAATGTCAAAATTTCACAAAATTAGATATTTTCTTGAACTACCAAAAATATTCTATCTCAAAGAATGCCCTGTAAACCTTGTCATATGACCTCATCATGAGGCAAGCCATACACCACTGAAAGCTCTCTGAATTTACTTTCCAACATAAAAAATATTATTGCTCAAATAATTCCCTTGAAACCCTCTCATATGACCTCATCATGAGGTAATCTATACACAAATATAAATATATTTGAATCTACTTTCCAACATAAGTTCAATCATCGAGGAATCAACACCGTAACTCAAGATATGGTCAAAATGTTGAAGACTACTTTTGAGATCCCAAAGCGCCATGTGACCGGTCAAGTCATTATGACCTCAAAACCTCATGAACTTGTATGAACTTCTACTAAATTAAAAATTCTATGTGACCACTCAAAAGAAATGGTATAACATGCAGAAAAATTATAAGCATTGTAAAATTCATGAAACATCTCTCTCTTGAAAGATGTGCCTTCAACAAATCAACTTTGCCTAAAGATATGTTTCCAAAGGTTAGCTCATAAAATCAATTATGCATGCATTCAATACTTAAAATTGGATTCATTAGATGTAAAATTCATACCTATTCACATTACATGTGATAAGAAGCATAACCCAATCAATCTCATGCTTCAAACAATGTCAAACTTACACAAAAATAGATGTTGTTTTGAACTACAAAAATATTATTACTCAAATAATTCCATGGAAAACCTATCATATTGCCTCATCATGATTCAATCCATATAATTATGTAAATATATCTGAATATACCTTCCAACACAACTTGAATCATCTGAGGAATCAACCTATAACTCAAGATATGGTCAAAACACTAAAGACTACTTTTTGAGATCCCAAAACTACCCTTTGACCAGTCAACTTGTTTGGACCTCAAAACCTCATGAAATTGAATGAAATTTATCTAAAAAATCCATGGAAATCTATAAAAACTCACATACATCATACAACAACAATTTAGCATATCACTTCTTTGGACCAACTTGTCCTAAACTGAAACTCTTCATAAAATATTGTTTTTAGGTGGGTCCCACATATGGCCATGACTTCAAACTTACATTTCTAGTAAGATCTCATATTCATCTACAAAATATAATCATCAATTTTTCACTAACAATTAAAATTAGGTCAATATACTTCATCTTTTGCAAACTACTCCTTGCTAGGGTTTAACTAGGGTTTTTGACCTCTTTATCTTCTTAAAATTCATTCATAAAAATGTGACAATTAACTGACCTCATTCTTCTTCTGAAACATTCTTCATTCACCTTAATATATTCCTGAAATGTTTAAGGTCCCATGCAAAGCATATTGTCCACAACGAGCATCTGAAGTTGCATTTTGAGCTAGAAATGCACTTGTTCTTGACCCTATTTCACCAAAACAATCATATCTTGCAAAAATATCATCATGGGCATTCTGATAGCATCATCGCTCATCCCTATAACATCTCAATCAATATAATTTGAATTCCATGGCCCAATCTCTCTAGTCACTAAGACTTACCTATGCTTACATGTTAGATTCTCACTGTAACAACTAGAATCAACTAAAAGAGTGCAATAACTAAACATGGAATCTCTAAAAATTACCCAAACATACCTCATATTCCATAATATACCTAATTATATGCTTCCATGAGCTCATCTAGCCCCAATGCACTTTGTCACACCTCCAAGTAAGCATACCTACTCCCAATGAGCACCTGTAACATGGTGAACCACCTATACCTACACTATGCCACTATTTTGAATGCTCAAAACCCTCAATACATGTTATTCATCATGTCAACATGCTTCTCCAACATCCAAGAATCTCTCACTATCAAACTATACCTTCTATGCACCTATATAGGCTTGTTAGAGCAAGCATACCTTGCTTTGAACCTCGATAGTAGCTCATAACCATATGAACCATCATGTTAGCACCTCATACATCATCATGACATCATCCTACAACATCCACTTTGTCATTAATGTGGTTTTGCATCAATGACAACACCTATTAGGCCTACATGCCAACAATCTCCCCCTTTGTCATTAATGGAAAACACCCTGAACTTCTCCCTTTTTACATTAATGACAAAGGCTAACATGTTACTCACCTCATTCACATTCTCTATCAATATACCTCTATGATTTGGTTATAAACATCAACCAAAGGCATCAAACAAGATATTTTTCCTCATTTTCTCTAAACAAGTTGATGTTAGGCCTCATTACAAGCATGTAAATGCCAAGCTCCCCACAGGGAAAATCATTTAAAAATCTTAAAAGAATCAAGTACACCACGAAAGAAACAAATTATCACCTTGCAAAAGGTCTAAACCATCATAAACCATCTCCTAGGCATGTAAGAGCACCATTTTTCACTATACCCTTGTTTTGGTCTTCTTGCAAACACAACAACTACATAGTCTGCTTCCATACTGAGGTTCTCACATGCTAACAATGTCAGTTCATGAGCTCATCAAATCATCACTCACCTTTCTTGACCAGAATTCATCATCTCTAGGCATATAATTCACTTTTTCAATGCATTTCCTTGTTCTTCATACCATACAAGGACTAATGTCCCTAAACAAACCTTTTAGAGCATTTTAAACCAATTTTGATCCTTTATAACATCTCATACAAGATCAAAAAAAGTGGATTATATCTCCCCTTGGGCTAAATGCCTCTATCTCTAGCTCCCAACCATAATTTTGGACTACTAGGCTTGCTCACATTCCTTGAAATCAACTTTTCAATTTTCTCAAGGTCCTAAGACTCATTTTCAATCTTTAACAGTCATATCCATCTAATATAGGTCAAAGACACACCTTTGCATGCATGAATCAAGAAGAAAGCACCATGCATACCTTGAATTTCCTTGAGAATTCAATTTTACTCTCATGGAGGATAAAACACTCACTCCCCTGACTTGAAGTAACTATACACCATTAAGCCATACAAAACGTTGTTTTGGGTCATTGTAGCTCTATCACAGTCACTCCATAAAGGATTAGACTTATAATAATGCCTAGCATTGATCAATCTATTCATGAATGAGCCACTTCCACATGTATCCATTACAATTGACACCTAATAATTGTCTTCTCCATGTACCATTTCATTGCAAATGTGGATAGATAACTAACTCAACCTTTAAACTAAGATAAGGCCTTTGAATCATGAGTCATACCTCTTTAATCTTATAAATATGCGTCACATACCTGTAGATGATCATTCTTCCAGTAGGAGCAACATTTTGGCTCATGAAAGTTTACACTTAGCTAAGACTATCAAAAATTACACTCCAAAATGTCTTAAAGTAATTCAAAGGGTATCTTAGAGATAAGAAAACATCAAAAAATGAATGAGAAACATTTCACTTACTTCAAGGAGCAACAACTGACTTTCTAAACCACTAATACTCATGTAGGTTACTTTTCCCTTCTCAAAGTTCTAGGAAATCCACACAAATAATTGAGCTCAATATTGAAATATTTCTTAAACTATCTCAAATTCACCAATAATATAGTCACTTCAAAACTATGTCAAGAATGTAATATCATCACCTCTCATACCTTTGTGACTATGCATTCCTCCTCTCTGACCTGTAGGTCTTTATAGACCTCATATGAGAAACAATCAACCTTCACAAGACCTTTTCAACTAAATGCCAATGGTAATTTCACTCCCAAGTAATTTTAATTATCTCAAGGTTTCCTTGGAGCACTGAAATTCATAAAGAAAAGATGAAGCATCATCATACTTACCATTCAAGCCATCAACCATGATACTATACAGTGAAATACACCATTTTGCAAGAGACGTGATGAAGATACCACTCAATCTCCTTCACATTCATTCCAAACTATATGGCATATCTCACATATCATTTAAGAACTCCTCATACTGATAAAACATCAAGAAATTCTTGAAAAACCATGAGAAAACTTTAGAGGTAGGGTTTTGGGAACTAAACCCTCAACATTGTGCCAATGAAGCAAATCACCAACTCTATCATTCATAACTAGAAATATACATACACCGAGGATCCCAAATTCACACATCCTCTAGCTATATGAATCTTCATGAAAGTTACAAAATTCATTTCAAAAATCTTTCATTTAAGCACTCAAACTTGAGTTTCCTTCTATACCGCTTGAAGGATCTTGAACAAACACAATTAAGAATAGTGAAGTAGAATTTTTTTGAGTTTAGCTCATACCATCTTCAAACTTGAAAATTCACATTCCAAGGACATATTAAGACATGAATTATACCTTCTCAGCTTGTAGATATCATGAATCACCATGATTCATACATGTAGCCTTCACTTTACTTGTAGACACAATGTAACTTTTGCTATATCACAGTCTCATTCAACCTTCTTTGGGATAAAACTTGATAAAGTATAACTTGATCACCTTATATCACCTTCAAGGAAACTCAAAGGACTAGACATCACATTTCACTTCATGAGCCAGACCTAAAAACACTTAATAATAGGACATAGACTTGACAAACATGTTAACAAGATCCGACAACATATTGATATGAGTGCAAGAGACTTATTTTCTATTGGAATGATTATAATTGTGGCTCCATAAATATAGGAGACACAATGCCACACTTGTCTAGATAATTTATGCCCCATTACCAATCCATATTGCCTTCTAGTGACTCTGAAAAGATAGTGTAGACTTTCACGGACCTAGAGATAGAGTGGAGATCAAACTCAAACACAAGAAGACATAAGTATGATAATTAAGGTTGCTAAGACCAATTATAAAAACATGATGACATGTAAAGATGATACCAAAGCACTTATGATTCTCCACAGATGAACTATACATCATGATACCTTATACGGTGATCACTCAAGCCATTGTCAACTTCAACTCGAAAATGTAAGACATTAAATGGACAATCACACATGAATCATCATAATGACCAATACAAGACTATGAGAAGCATAATATTAATATACCTGTACTTTTTGGAGATGGCACACATGATACAAACATCTCCCCCTCACTTACATGCTTCATTTGTAATGGTATACCTCCAAGAAGCATAGTGAAGGTATACTTGATCCATAGTGACCTAAAAGAAGGTCTTGAAGAGGTCCCAAGCCTTCTTGGGCACTTGTAATACTCCATCTTCCTCTCTCCTCTACTCTAAACACTGTGTTATAGCTCTCTTCTCAGTTTCAATTGTCTTTGTTGAGACAACATTGTCCTTTCTTGGCTCCCATGCTCTTCTAGAATTAATACCTTGCATTCTAGCACCTTGGAAGTTGTTCTCATACACTCTAGGTATTTGATTCATCTTCTCTTGTCTTAAATGAAAAAATACTCTTGCCACATGACCAATCTCATTACAGTAGTGGAAAACAACTGATTTCTTCCTTTTAAAACCTTCACTTTGACTAGGTCTATTGATGCAACCTAGAATTTAGTGATACAAATCCAATAAGACCCTAGACACATTGGAACATCACTCAACCTAGACTGAGTGCTCACCCGAAGCACGCAAAGGTACCAGGTCCCTCTTTAGGGTTGTTGTTGTAGGATGTTAGCATGTTGAAGTCTTAACATATATAGTTCTATTACTAACACATCATTCTACAAAGCATATCAGATCTATCTCTAAGGGAGAACATAACTAAATATTAACCATGAGGAGACCAACGACATACTAGATTTAGATACACACAAAACTAACACTTATATTCAGCCAATATCCTCCATTATATTCAATGTAACAAGTATACAGAAGCTTCATTACAATAACAATAGTATGCGCGTAATAGATTTAGTAGCATATTCTCACTATGTATTCATATCTTTGTATATGTCAATATCCCTTTTACTACATAGTTTACTACATACTTATAAGGGTGGGGACTTTCCCTTCACCACTTATTAGTTCCCAAAATAGGTCGCATGCTATTATTAGCCACGCACCGTTACAAAACTCGCCACACATGCAAGTGCGCTAACAATAGACTACTACTAGCTAACTAACAGTAGCATGTCTATTTCCAGTTAGTGTCCATGAAAAGTGCTTCATATCCAATCCTCCAAAAATAGTCAATACACGTCTCTGCCTCGTTTGTGTGCTCTGCATGTAATCTCTAAAAATAGACCTTCATGAGTGAAAATGGGTAAGTCCCAAAAATTGAACTTCTGCTCCACACGTGTGTTCTCCCTATCCATTCATGCCTTTAAATAAGAATTTTGTTCCCGTGTGGACTTCTTGTGTGCTTTCTGTCAAGTGTTCTTTGATCAACATTGTAATTAAAATGTGCTTGATATACCGGGAAATGTGATTTTCTTATATGGGTGGGATTTTGACCCATAGGTTTATGGGACGGTTTTTACCCATGGTTTTGATACCCACGGTTATGTAAAACTTCTTAAGCAATTATCTACTTATATTATTTTATGCATGTGGTAGGATAATGTAACATTACAGATGTGTTTTGAATTTGGTGTGAATTCTATAGAGTTTGTTGAGCATAGCTCCAAACAAATTTGGGTATTATATTGAGAGAGAGGTGGCTTGTAATAAAATCTGAGCAAGTGAATCTTGGTGGACGTAGCCCAAATTGGGTGAACCACGTTAAATATTGTCTCGTTGTTTTGTGTTATTTTATTATGCACTTTTATTTGAGATCTGTAATATTTTTTGCATATTAGTTTCTACTGTTGCGATTATGTGAGGGATTATTCCACATATTTTATCCCTTATTTCCTAACAATTGGTATCAGAGCTTGGTTTGGTTTGCTGAAGTGTTGAATCGTAGGGAAATTTTTATCTTGAGTGGGAGCTATGGTAAATGATGGAAGATCAAGGGTTGATAAATTCAACAGGCAGAATTTCAATCTTTGGAAGATGCAGATGGAATATTACCTTTATTAGAAGGATCTTTATATTCCACTATCTGAGAAGGTGAACAAACCCTCGAGCATGACGGATGTGGAATGGGATTTGCTAGATAGGAAGGCACTTGGGACAATTCGGTTGTGTCTTGCATCTTCGGTATTATTTAATGTTTCAAAGGAAAAGACTACAAAAGAACTGATGGATGCATTAGGAAGTTGTATGAAAAACCCTCTGCCTCAAATAAGATATTTTTAATGAAAAAGTTGTTTACTATGAAGATGTCGAGAATGGTCTAGTAGCGAGATCATTTAAATGATTTTAATATGGTTATAAATATGTTAGCTTCGATTCTGATAAAATTTGATGAAGAAGTTAGGGCTTTATTAGTTACAGTGCTCTTTACCTAAGAGTTGGAATAGCACAGTAATGGTGGTGAGCAACTCGGATCTAGCTAACTCAAAGTTGAAGTTTGAGGATGTTGTAGGTGTGATTCTAAGCGAGGAAATGAAAAGAAAAAGCTCTAGGGAATATTCTACTTAAAGGAATGCTTTGAAAATGGAAACTAGAGGGAGACATAAGAATAGAGGAAGCCACGGAAAATCAAATGATCGGTAAGGTCAAAATCCAAAAGAAAGATAGTATGTTGCACTGTGGAAAGTCTAGGCATGCAAAGAAGGATTGTTGGGAGATTCGGAAAAGAAAAACAATGGGAAGAAAAAAGGAGGCAAATGTGGCAACGGTAATGTATGTCAATATGCTTTGATTCTTTCTTTGCATAATATTATTGAATCTTGGGTTTTAGATTTGGGGGCTTGTTTCCATGCTACGACATAGGCATTATTTTGTTGATTATGTTCAAGGAGATTTTGGGCATGTTTTTATTGGTGATGATGAGCCTTGCGGCATAGTTGGAAAAAAAAATTTAGGTTAAGATGCGGAATGGGTATACTTGGCTATTAAAGGATGTCGAGACATGTGCCTACAAAGAAGATGCAATTTGATATCGGTAGGTAAGTTGAGAAGTGATGGTTGTATTGTGATATTTACAAGTGGACTCTTGGAAGGTTACCAAGGGTGCTCTTGTGGTGACAAGAGGTAAGAAGGTTGAAACCTTGTACTTAACCACTTATAGCACTAATGTTTCGTATATCTAGGAAAATCCTTCTTTATGATCTCCATGCCCTTATGGATCATATGAAGCCCATGCACATGCAGCCCATGCAAGAGCTTTCCAGCATTTGGTGATCCTCTATGGCATTCAACCTCTTACCAGCACCTTCATCCATCACTCACAAGCACCCAGAACCAGGTTCCAAGTAAGTAGAACATTGTACTCCTCTGGTTCATTCATTTCATCATTGTATTGTCATCCTTTGTTCTCTTAGCCACCCATTGACCTCCTTTAATGGTCACCCCTCCACATACCTATTAAAACTCCACCAAACCCCATCTAAATAGCCTAATACCTCATTACAGCCGACCAAGTCCTTTGTGTAATCACAAGGGAGACCCAAAGCTCATTCTGTGGCATTCTCAATTTTCCACAGTAACTGGCACCGATTCTCCCCAACCGACATCAGTCACCCTTAACTAGCATCGGTCTCTGTATTTACCAATAGAGCCTAGAAAAGTGACCTACCCACCTATTCTCACATCACCCTTAATCACCTGTGACCTGCCTGAGACCTCTGTTAGACCTGCAGAGAACTAGAACCAACTACTTGACCTTCGATCTTATTTTAACCTAGCCTGTTAGATTAGATCTTTCTTATTGTGTTTTTAATGAGATACCTAAATCATTTCAATTACAATAGGATTTACTTCATTACCAAGCATTAAATTGTTTTAAATAGTGGACTGACGTCTAGGAAGTATCACACTTCCCGGATCTAGCACACGCTAGGTAGTTCACTGCACATATTGTTTAACTCTTTTTGGTGGTCTTGTGTTCCATTTTAGGTAGTTCCTCCTAGCCAAAAGGAAGCTCTCACGATCAGTGTGGATTCAGAAGTCATACGCGTGCAACAACCCAACAACCAACATTTCAACAGGTATTCCTCCTACGCCCATTACCCTATCTGTTTTGTCAATATTCAAAGAAATGTCTAAGAATCAGGTGAAACATTTTGGCATGCCCGGTGGGACCATTTAGGGTTCCTTGCATTTTATTCATTCCTAGGAAAAGTTGTGTGTTTTTTTCCCTTCTGAAAAGCATACACATTAATTTTCTTCCTTGGTAACCCTCTTTTTCTTTCTATTTGCTCTAAAAGAAACCTTTCTTTTGGTGTACTTAAAAAGAATCATTTCTTCTTGTTTTCTACATTTTAGTGAAAGAGCATCCCTCTTCCTCTTCATCCATTTGTGTCATCGAACTTCATATTTTGATTTGGGCTTAAAATAAGTGCATTGCATTCTGATTTATCACATTAGCTCACATTAATTGAGGGCAACCTATACACTGGAAGTCATTCCCAGCTGATGGTTGACAAACGAATCGTAGAAAGCACATCTCTCTCTCGATTCTTCTTGCCACATAACACAAATTCAAAATGAATACATATTCTTAAACAACATCTTTCTTGGGATTGCTTGGCAATGATCGCATTGATCGAGGATTGGTAGGTACTCCCGGACGCTACTCTATCGAGTCATACTTGAGTGAAGCACCTGCCTGCCATAACATACCCAAAACCTCACCTTTTAGATCTCCTTTTTTGTAGGAAGCCATCCTCACCAAAAAAATCTATTTTACAGTTCATGATTCAGGTCCTTAAATATCATAATCTAAACAAACATAATAGAAAAGGCACTCTTAGGATCACATTTTTCTTAGTGTTTCGCTTGGCTTGTGTTTTGAGGTGAGAGGTCACGTTCTTCATTATTCTTGTTTATCCTTGCATGCTCCTCATCATAGTTGGTGTATTCCACTTCATCTAAGTGTGCCTGGACCATATTCTCATCATTCTTAGAATTTTGAGTCTGATTCCACATCATATTTTAATTCACAACCATTTTTCTTTCATCATTGTTTCAATTTCACAGTGACCAGTGTCGGTCCAAAGACGTCGTCGATTACCCCTAACCATCGCCAATTATACCCAACCGCATCGGTCCACTTTCATTTTGGTTAACCTGCCCAAAAGGACATTTATTCACCTTCTTCAACTAGTCAAAGTCCCTATCACTATTATCATTCCCATTGACCTTGTAAAACTCATCAGGTTTGGCATACCTGTCAGATTTGACCTTACACCTTGTTTTTGACTCACTTTGTCCATTTCCCACAGTGACCAACATCGGTTACCCCTAACTGGCATTGGTTTACCCCGACCGACATTGGTTATCTTGTGCCACTTTCCAGCCAACATTTCGTACCTAGTCCACTTTTTACCACTTGTTTCACCTATTCCTATTGTTTTTCTTTGTCATTTACAGAGAAGTGGCCTAACCTAATCGAGTCTTTAGTTCACATGGTGCTGACCCTAAGACAAGAAAGCACACTTATATTCCATGTAAGTTGTCAACTGCTCCCACCTAGTCCTTCACCACCTTCCATTTTATCACCCACCATGGATCTTATCCAACCTATCACTATCACTACCGGAGATGAGGAGTTCACATGACTCCTTGACCAAAACCCTGCCACCTTGCAATTTTACCTTTCCCACTCATCCACTTGAGATGCCTCGAGTCAGTTGATATATGGCATGCCCGTATCTATCCCCTCGACTCTCGCTCCCACTCTGCGTCAACCCCATTTGGCTGCACGCTGCCCGCATCTACCTTACCCCTAGTCGTTTCATAGCTAGGGCCTATACCTACTATGACTGCCATGTTTGCTATATCCATGACACCCGCCACATCCACCATACCTTTGACAACCACCCAAAACGCAACCTCATCTGCCCCTAATGTCTTGCATTTACCTGACCCACAAACTACACTACCACCTCCGGTGTCGGTGACCTCTACCCCTTTTCGTAATGTGGTCCTTTCCATTCCACAATCGTTAGCCCCATTACCACTAGGGTTACCACGACCCTTCCACCTCCATATACGTCTTATCAATGCAACCTCATGTTTCATCTATTATTCATTCGGGTACATACCCCTATTTCACTACCTTCTTCTCAATCTACCTACATGGAAGCACCATATATTGGAATGCCACCCCATTATATGCCCAAAACCAACCCTCTTACACTACAAGAGGCACCCAATCATCACAACCTACCAATGACCTAATCAAATTGATGATGGAAAAGATGTAAACATTAGAGGCATTGGTTTCGGCTCCCACAATACTCTCACCTATGATGAAATTTGCAACAAGCCCATCCACCCATCCATTCCTATTCATCCATATCCCGTGCATTGGGAGATGCCTAAATTCAACCGCTTCAATAGTAAGGAAGACTTGCAACATCATTTTCGGTTGTTCAAACATGGGTGCTACTTAGTCTCTCACAATGATGCTTTACTCTTAAGGACCTTTCCCATGTCTCGACTAGACTGCGTTAGATTAGTATAGTGGGTTCCTAGACACTATATTTTCATTTAATCAGGTAGCCCAAGCCTTCTTGGATCACTTCTCAATCAATATCATCAAGAAGGTTACCATGACTGACCTATACTCCACGCATCGGTGAGAGGGCCGAATCTATCACGAGATTTTGTCACTCATTGCGTATCCTAATCAATCAACTCATCGTCAAAATAACACAAACATAACTCATCAAGATCTTCACATGGGCTTGTGCTATACATATCTCACTAACCCTATAGGTTCATACTTTGTGAACATTTGATGAAGCATTCACCATGGCATGAAAGTTAGAGATTCGGGCCATCGAAGAGAAGAAAGTCTTATTACGCAATAAGAATTTGGCATTCAAGTTGAATGATACCTCTTCTTCTTCCAAACCACAAAATAATTATTCAAAGGCCAAGGGAACTACTAATGCAGTGGTACTCAAAGCCGGTCCAGCTCATCCATAAAATCAAGCTACCCCATCATTTAATCTCTCACCCGTCTAGACTTTTCAATTCAGATGAGAACAATGGAAATACACCCCAATTAGGGAGCCCTACTCTTTTATCTTATAAAAGCTCATCAAAGCTGGGGCCATCACCCTTCTAGCCTATAAAACCACACACTATTTTTGACCTTGCTTGCCCCATGCCCACATGGTATAAAGAACATGACTTATGTAACTATCATCGAGTAAAGGGTCATAGTGACAAATTTCATCACTTTCAAAAATATTGTCCAAGAAATGCTCAAGAAAGGTGAGTTAACCGTGGATAATCCTAACACACCTACCAATAAAAACATACATATCTTCAAGAAATCCTTTCCCAATCATGCCCATTCATCTGATCAAATCGGTGAGACCTCAACTCATGATAGCCATACCCGCGAGGTCATGCTATTTTTAGTGGCCTTTTTGCTTCCCAATTACCCTATATTCCTTCCATAGAGGAGAATCTAGATTGAAACCCTCCTTCGCATTAGAACCTACCTCACCTATTCCTCCACCCATAGAGGAACACCTTTCACCTCCTTCCTCACCTACGGAGGAGCCCTTCGCTAATATCGAGACCATTTCACCTCTAGCTTCTCCACCTAGGGAACCGTCACCCACAATAATTCTTCACTCCATAGAGGATACTTGTTTACCTCCACCTATAGAGGAGCACCCATCATCTCCTCCACCTATAGAGGAGCACCCATCATCTCCTCCACCTATCACAAACCCAATTGAGATACCTTTACCTCTTAGTGAGCATTCTCCATTAGCTACCCAAGATCTTGCAGACCTACTTTCAGCTCTCTTACCCACGAAAGCTGAAGCTAACGAATTTCCCATCTCTAAGACACATTTTACGGGAATAGCCATTGGGTCCTCATCAACATCACCTATAGACGTGTCATTCTCATGTTTGGCCAATCACCTAGATTATGTAGACAGAGCCTTATTGTGGGGGCATCTTTTGCTTCTACGTTTCAACACAAATGCAAATTTCACTTGCTGATACTTCCACTATCTATCCAAAAATATTTCAACCAATCAAACTAAACACAACCACCACTATCACAACTTCTTCCACAACACCCATCATACCTCAACACATACCCTTACCCATAACCCAACCTACATCTAAATCCAAACCCACACATACATCATCTTCCTTGACTAAACCTATCACTACCTTAGGGGTCACCCTAACCACCAACCTTACTCATCCACCTATCAAACTGGATTTAGCTACATCCTCCACCATCAACACCACACCTACCCCAGTACCCAAACAGAAGAACCAAACCCATAGAACTCATACCCCGGCTATGCCAATCACACCTACACCGATCCTGCTCATCTTAGGACCTCAACTTCCCAGCACGGTTTAGAAACTTCCACCCATCAATAAACCAAAAACACAACATCCCACTCCTTCCTCGCAAACCTCTAACCTACCCAAGCACCCGAAATGACTTACACCTACACCTGCAGCATCTTTACCACCCATACCTCTAATAACCTCCGCAACTTCTTCATTACCCACTACACTTCAGTCTCTGTCTCTCACACCCCCGCTCAACCCACATCATCTACCTTCACAGCACCTCCATTATCCTCGTGGGTAACTCACCCTCTTCCCCCATCTACTTTTCCCTCTAGATCTCGTACACCCATATCACCTTTACCCAAGAAGGTACAACACAAAAAAAAAAATCCAAAACCCTCCAATAAGGTAGTCAAAGAAACCATACACCCTCCTACCCGTTCATCTACCATACCCCTACCCAAACAAACATGACCAACACCCAAGACTACTCCAGCACCCAAAACCATGGCTCAACCCACTCCCCCTCCTACAAGGACCATTCCTCAACAATCAACCATACCTATACCCAAACCCACTTTCACTTCCCATTGCGATCCACTAGTGGGGTCCTATGCCAAAATATTAACCAACCTCCTTGAGACTTTTGTTATCACATTACCACCACTCAGACCTTACGACCCCCTCAAACCCAAGCCAAAAGGGTTTGATGACACTAAAATTTGTGCCTACCATCATGTGTCGAGTGCAATCTTTGAGAACTGCAAGGCCTTAAAAATCATCCTTATCTAGTTGTGTCCTCCGAGAAGCCAACATTAACAATGACGACCTTATCGATGAGGAAACTGCTTCATCGATACCCATTCCCATATTCCTTCCCTCACTACCCACTCAATAACCACGACCTCCACAACCATAGCTCCTAGAACCACCTCTAAGATTTGAAATTAACAGGGTTCGCATCAAAGAACTTATCACATCATAACCCAAATTTTGTTGCGCCTAGCTCACCTCACAGTTTTTTTCCTCTCGTAGGTTTTTTCCTGTCAAGTCATTATACCACTCACCCTATAACTTCTTTGTTTACCAACTCCCGTAGATCAACATGATCCATGTTACTACCCGTGCTCGTAAGGATAAAGGTAAGGAAAAGGCAATCGACCCACCAACTAATCATATACCCAACATACCATCTACACCACACCTAAGATTACTATCCGTGGACCCACATACCCTATTTCTAATGGGGTCACACATCACACCATGCTCAAAAATTACACCAATCTTTCCTCAAAATGTCCCTATATGACCTCATCCAAATCATATTTCTTCAATCTATTGAGGTTTTACCCAATGACCCTACACCCATAGCCTTCATCATCACACCCCATCATGTAGCCTCTCTCACCAAATTACCACCTTTATCTACACCTCACCCTACTCACCAAATAGCCTCCCTTAGCTTCTCGGAAGAAGAGATCGCACCTCACCAAATAGATGACCCGCACCCACCCTCTTCATCTCTATCCACATCAATGATATAAATGTACCACATGTAATGATTTATGGGGGCACTGGAATTAACATCATTTCATCCCATGCATTCACTCGAATGCGCATACCCGACAATTGCATGCATAAACATCCTGTCATGTTGTGTTCATTCAACAACATTATCACCTCTACACTAGGCACCATCATCCTCCACATTTGTGGGGTCCCCACACTATTCTAGAGCTATTCTATGTCTTGGAGGGGAATTTCAATATAACTTGTTGCTTAGCAGAACCCTAGATTCATGTCATGGGTTACGTTCCTTCCACTTTGCATCGTTATGTAAAGTTTGAACATGAGGGACACACCTACACTATCCCAGCTGATCCATCACCTTTTAAAACATGCAACATGCTTTACCAACCCAATGACGTGCTTATACCCATTAATGTGTCTACCTCCACGACCCCTACCACTTCACCTACACTTCCGCTTACCAATACAACTGCCACAACCTCCACGGCCAACCCATCAGTCTCCCAATCCATTAACTCCACCTCTGCATCGACCTCCGACACATCATCTATTCCCACTACCCACATACCAACCACCGATCCCTTGGAAGGTGTTTTTCAATGCCTCACTCTGGGGGAATACCACCTATATAGTGTCAACACATTTCTTACTCCACAAGAGTATGGAAGTCTTCACCAACACCCTCGCTATGATCACCGCATAGGAGAACGCCTCCTTTATGGTCCTCCTCATCTTCATACCAGTATCACCTATGGGGGACTTGATACTACCACGTACACACCCAAACCACCATCACAAACCCACCCATTTTCCACTGACTTCTAGTCTCTTACCAATCACCATTTTTCCCACACCTTCCTGCACCGATGTGCATGGAAGGGTTTTGGTTTTGGCTTTTACGAGAAAGGCCGCCATACCGTTATTCCATGTACCACCCACAAACATAATGACTGTAGTGGTATCGGCTTTCCTGAACCACCTACCAAATAGGCCCACATTGAACTCATCAAGGACATTAGCCCTTCTCCACCCTCTTCACCCACTCCACCTTCATCACCATTTCACCGACGGAATCGATGGATCCAGAATCTATCCCTCCTAATTTTTATTTTTTTCATAAACATCATTTCCTTAGGGCCTTTGACTTATCAATGTGAGGGAAAGGCTCCTTCCTCTCTTCCCTTCCCGTATCCTAAATGATAAATGACAATACACCTTCAATTAACATCGTTTAATGTCGGGATGATGAATTTATACTCACCTACCTTAGTGTAGAAGACTCATGTATTCATCGGGCCGTTACCCTCTCGAGATGCAAACCATGTTGAATGAATCAACTATCGAGATCAACATTCATACTCAAGAGGACCCGCACATCCTAAAGATCATCCAATATTTGGATGTTGTTGAATAGAAAGCCATCACTTCTTTTTTCAAAGATCATAACCACGCTTTTGCTTGGTCTTATGCAGACATGCCCAGTATTGAACCCACCATAGTGGTCCACAATATCGTAACCATTCCCGATGCCAAACCCACCAAAAAGTTGAGGAAAATACACCTCGCATTTCCCTTCTCGTTAAAGAATAACTTGTGTTCTTTCCTTTCCTTCATATTACCCATTGATTATCCTCGTTGGATTTCTAACATTGTCCTTGTCACTAAGGCAACAGGGGGACTCTGCATTTGCATGGATTTCTATGACCTCAACCTAGCCTACCCAAAAGATGACTTCCCTTACCTGGTATTGACCAACTAGTTGACCTTACCACTGGTCACGAGATGCTATCACTCATGGATGGCTTCTCGGGTTATAACCAAATCCTGCTTGCCCTAGAGGATCAACATAAAACCACATTCATCACCCCTTGGGGGACCTTCTGCTACCGAGTCATGCCTTTTGGCCTTAAAAACATTGGTGCCACATATCAGCGGGCTATGACTTATATCTTCCATGATATCATGCATCATATATTAGAAGATTACATGGATGATCTCATAGCCAAATCTAAATGCCGCTCCAAGCACCTTGCCATCCTAGAAACCATTTTTTACCGTCTCATTAAATATTGCGTTCGCCTTCAACCTAAGAAGTGCATCTTTGCGGTCCTCTCAAGAAAACTCCTGGCTTTATCATTTCCCTACGTGGTATAGAAGTTGACCCTGCTAAAGTCAAGGCCATTCTCAAAATGCCTCTACCTACTAACCTTAAACAACTCTGTAGCCTACAAGGTAAGTTGTAGTCTATTCGCCATTTCATTTCACAATTATCTAATCGGTGCCAACCATTTCATCACCTTCTCAAGAAGGATGTCTCCTTTAAATGGGATGATGACTACCACAAATCTTTTGAGGCCTTAAAACAATACCTTCTCCAACCACTCGTACTCATTCCACCTAAATATGATCAACCTTTCTACCTATACATCTTAGCTACCGATCACTCCTTGGGAGTAATGCTTGCTCATCACGATGAACAACACAGGGAGCAGGTGGTTTATTATATAAGCCATACTCTTTTGGACTACAAAACCTGATATACCAATCCTGAAAAACTTTATTTAGACTTAGTTTTCATTGCCACCAAACTCGCCATTACCTACTCAACCACAAAACCTATGTTATGACCAACACCGACCCCCTACACTTCATGTATGTTAAACCTTACCAAAATCAGCGTACCACACATTGGCTTATGTTGTTAACTGACCTTGACCTCGAATTCATTCATCAAAAGTCCATTAAGGGCCAAGCTATCACCAACCAATTGGCCGACGCACCTATTACCGGGATCAACCCTCTAATTTTGACTTTCCAGATGAGTCAATTGCTACCCTTTCCCTGGACGAACCCACTTACCAAATAACACTCTTCTTCGATGGTTCCAAGTGTCAGCGTGGGGGTGGGGATGGTATTATCCTCATTCCACTTGATGGTGAACCCATGCCTTTGTCTTTCAAACTAGATTTTGATTGTACAAATAACATTGCCAAATACGAAGCATTGGTATTAGGTCTCCAAGCCACCTATGCCCTTGATGTCAAATCAATCAACATCTTTGGTGATTCTCAATTGGTCGTAAACCAAGTCAATGGTATATACCAATGTCATAACAAGATACTTCAAAATCATAAACATCATGTGGACATAATTTTGACCACCTTTGACCGTTACGCCCTTCAAACCATCCCATGTTCAACCAACAAATTTGTAGATACCATGGTCTGCTTCGCTTCTCAAATACCCACTTCACCCGTTGATTCTAAAATCTTTATCACCATATAACGAATCCAATCACCCTCTTATTTACCTCACGAAGTTTACTCTATTAGAACCACTGCTCCTGACCCGAGTGACCTGTGGTATAAAAATACTTCGACTATCTTTCTCTCTCCATCTTACCTCTTGATCTCACTCGTAATGGACAATGCACCTTCCTTAAAAAGGTCTCTCATTATGTCATCATGGGTGGCCTTCTCTATAAGTGCGGATTTGATGGTATTCTCTTACGATGCCTCACAAGTTCTAAAATTCCTTATACCATTAAGGAAGTTCATGATGACATATGTGGAGGCCACTTCAATGGCCTTATTGTTGCTAAGTGTATTCTTTGTCTAGGCTATTACTGGCCGACCCTTAACCATGATTGTTGCGACTACGTCAAACGTTGTGTAAAATTCTAACAACATGTCAACCTTCATCATACACCTAGTCACGCTTTACAAGTCGCTCATGACCTTTGGCCCTTCTCTCAATGGGGTTTAGATCTTGTCGAGAGATCAACCCCCATTCTTCCCAACGACATCAATGGATCATCACCGCTACCGAATACTACACAAAATGGGTTGAATCCATACCACTCATCTCCATGAAAGCTAAGAAAATATGTGAGTTCATCAATCATCACATCATTTTTCGCTTTGGTGTTCCTCATCACCTCATCACTGATAATGGAAAAAAATTCAAAAATAAAACATTGCAAAATTTTCGGACGCCTTCGCATTCGCTTAAGTTTCTCCTCACCTTATTACCCACGGACTCAACGGCCAAGCTGAATCCACTAATAAAACCTTAAAAAAAATTCTCATGAAAGTGGTTAACGATATTGGGAGGGATTGGTATACGCACATTCCTTTTACCCTATGGGCATACCACACTAGTATTCGTACTTCCATTGCCACTACACCTTTTTCTCTGGTCTACAGTATAGAAGTTGTTCTACCTCTTGAAGTCTATATCCCCTCACTTCACATTTCTCTTCATGACATGCTTAATGATGATGACTTTTTTCAGGTTTGATAAGCATAGCTTGAGTTATTAGACGAAATTTGTCTTAATACTCTTGATCACCTTCAATTTTACCAAAAATGTATCAAACGTGCTCAGAAAAACATGTCCATGAACGAACGTTCCAAGTCGGTGACCTTGTCCTATAAGAAAATCAACATGTAACCAAAGCAAAAAAAAAAGTAAACGGGGCAAATTTTCTCCTAATTGGCTTGGACCATACATCGTGACTCATACTTATGGATCAGGTGCTTATCATTTATCTTCACTCGATGGTAAACCTGAACTTGAGCCCCTTAATGCCTTGCATCTTCGACTGTTCTACTGTTGACCTATAGTCCTACCTCACCTTTTTCCTCTTTCCATGCTCATCCCTTGAGCACTACCCACTTCCTACATCTCACCAATGACTAAAAATGAATCATGTGAGTACCCATCACTTATTATCTTCTCTTGAATATGTGTACCACGGCACTGCACATAGCATGATTCTCATGGATACTTTTCATCTACCTTTAGATGAGATCCCATGGTCATTTCACCCTACTTTTTGAACAAGAATCCTATTCTTCACCTTGGTCTTGTCCATGACTTCAAAGACCCACATGGGACCCAACTCCTTGAGTCAAACTTCTAATAAAAAGATGACTCCCTCAAAAGGACATCTTCCTCTCAACAATCATTGTTGTAAATAGATTGCTCCCTCGAAGGACAGCTATGTAAAGCTATAAAAAAGCTAGAGAATTTGAAGCTTCCCGCATCGATCAACTTCACAAAGACCTCAAGGAGTTAAATTCCTCATCCCATATAGACTTCCCGCATCGATCAGTCTATCTCAAATACAAGTCCAAACAGAGAACTTTTTAGTCATGGAATTGCCCATTGTGACCTCGAATCTCTTGCCCAAAGCACCTACCACATCATACCATATAAAATATTAACCACCTTTCACCCTTCTCACCATTCCCACTCCCATTTCCTACCACCTCAAGGGACCTCTTTGAAACCAAGACATTTGGTGATCATATGACTACTTTTCACTTTAGAACAATCAATCATGCAATGTATTTAGGGTCTTACGTTCATCACCTCCTCCAAGGTATGATCTACTCGGTATGATCCTCACCAATCAGGTGGCTTTATTGCCTCCTCTTATCTTTTAACCGTCGTTATTTATGTTTTGATTACCTTATACAGGATTTGGTCCTCGACACTTACCTTTGGGGTAATCTTCTTCTTTTTCCACAATCGACATCACCTATATCACTTTACCTATAACCCACCCACACCTAATAGACCTCAACCCACAACATGCCTAAAACCTACTAACTCATTCTCATACCTCATCATATTCTTCCCTAGCTCATGGGAGAACTACATCACCTGGGGTCCCTTTTCACCAAGACTATGTAGGCAGCACTCCGAGGGCATGGGGCCCTTAGAGGTTAGCTCAGCCACTCTCTACCCTAACCAATCCATCTTTCATCTTCCTAAAATACATTCTACCCCACTTAGTTTTCTTTTTATATCTAAAATTGGAAATTAAACCACATACATAACAAGTTGCTTAACATTTTAATCCTCATCGCAACATACATTTATTATGACTACCATTTCTCTACCATCATCATACATATATTATAAAGCATCTTAACAATAGCCCATATTATCATTCATTATACAAATTAATGAATCACAACCCCAACCACTTTGAAAATCAATCACACCTAAACCAACCTGACTTCACCATGCCTAAACCAACCTAACTTAACCATGCCTAAACCAACCTAACTCAATCACGCCTAAACCGACTGACTCAACTATGCCTAAACCAAACTTGACTCGATCCATGCCTAAACCAACCTAACTCCACCATGACTAAACCGACTGACTCAACCATGCCTAAACCAACCTCGACTTAATCACGCCTAAACCGACTTGACTCAACTATGCCTAAACCAAACTTGACTCGATCCATGCTTAAACCAACCTGACTCTACCATGCCTAAACCGACCTGACTCAACCATGCCTAAGACCTGACTTGATCCATGCCTAAACTAACCTGACTCCATGCCTAACTCACCTAATTTCCGTCCATATCACAACAACAAATCAAAAATCTCATCAAAACACCAACAACTCAAGCATCTCATGTATCTCATCATATAAATAAATATGTGTCTCAATACAATGTACACAGGATATCCAATCATGTCCATCATCTCAAAATTATCAGCACGCAGGCCGATACTCAATACAAAATGTCATCGGCACGCAGGCCGGTATCATATACACTGAAACAATAAACCAATACAAAATCTCTTCGGCACGTAGGCTAGTATATGCTCAAAATATACAAAAATCTCATACATCCTCACTATCTTCAGCATGTAGGCCGGTATATATAAAAAAATGACTATAATACATCAATAATCAAGAGCCATATATCAGGCATCTTGGTGCACATCCTCCATATTTGTGTCACCTGTACCCTCTACCTCCTTGGCCCCACTGCATCCCTACTAGTGCCTCATTTGGAGCTGGTCTCCGTGAGCTGGTGGCCTCTCCATGATCTATCCTTGGAGCTTGATGGCCCCCTGTGCTCTCTAAACTATGAGTGTGAGATCTAGTCCTCTCACTCGAGGCTTGTTGTGCTTGGTACTCTCCATAAGATAGAAAGTCTATCCCGGCCCCATCAGCTAGTTCTGGTAGTATCTAGCCTCACCTAGGGCATCTCGTAACCTAGATATAGGCACAGTCTATGGTGTTCCCATAGGCCTCGGACCACATTTCCTTCCCAGCGGGACCACTGTCCCGCTCCTACCTATGAACTGGGACCTTGTCCCAATGCTGTGGTGGTACCATCTATCCTCGTGCCTATATTCGGGCCTATAAGGCCCCAATCTGCAGGCTTAAGTTGTGGCCATCTAGCCCTCAGTAACCCTATCACATGTGTCTCGTATGGCCGCTTACTCGACCATCATCTCCATCTCCACCCCCACCCCTGGCCATCCGGGCTCAGATTTAGCTAGCCACTGTATATGTAGCTCTACTACCTCTACCTCTCGAGCTCTTGCCAACAGTTCGCACCATACCCAACTAGGTAGTTAGAGTAGCCACTACTACCCGTAGGGTGTCTATCTCGCACCATGATGGTGGCTAGATACGGCTTCCCCCTGGGTGGTATGGCTTATAAATGAGCCGCCACCACTGCCTATACTTTTATGTGACCCCGGCATCATCAACTGTCACCCACTACTTGCTCCTCCTACCTCGTGGGCACTGTCGCCATGATAGAGGTAATGTTCCCAAACTACCACTCGACTCATCAACTTAGGATCATCTCATGCTCCCAAAGACGGTGACCTCCCGTATCCATCTCAATAGTTTGAGCTCCGCTAGCTCACACACATCTTCCTATATGAGGGAATCCCACATATAACCTTAAAATGATATCCACCCTGCATAAGCCCTCCAATAGTCACCATAAATAGACCACATCATGTGTGGGCATGGCTAATCTCCGATCTCCAATAGTAGGCACCAAGCACCTATACCGCACTCGTACATAGCCTAGGCGGAAATGCATCGGCTCAGGGCATCCTTACTAGCCGCACACAAACTATGTGCTCATAAGCCCAATAATGAAGTATAAATGTATAGCACAGGCTAAACCTACACAGCCATTCATATGCCCATAACTCCCTGTATAGCTGCACCAGGAATGCTAGCACCTAGGTAAAGTGGGTTTGGTCCATCATCATGTCGTGTAGTACCCCCATCAATGAGCGGGGAAATATACCACCCTCTGCATCTAGCAGTGCAAAGTAGCACACTGCCTCCATCAATAGAACTACTAGCCTCGTCTCCTCCAGACGGGCTAGGTACATCTCTCCATATCGAATGTTAGCACTATGGAATGTCAGCTCAACCATCCCCTCTCCAAAAACTATTAGCATCAGCTCCTCTGAGGCCTCAGAGGAGATAGAGTAGACCTATGTACCCAATATGGGTAGCCGCAGAATCCTAAACACGTCCTCCAGGGGTGACAAGTGATCTCCCTCGTCGCCGAGGTGGAATGTTTTGGTCACTGAATCCCATCTATCGATGAGCGTGAGCATCAAACTAGGCTACCAAACTACGTGCCGGTAACGCCGAACCCCACCATGCCTACCACCTCTACATGTCGCAGCTCCTTAGGGGTCGCTGCACTGCACACTATCACAAGCAGGGGTGGAACCCTATCCCGCATACATAGTTGATCTCTCCCCTGCATCTAATACAAATAACACATTAATCTATGTTTATCACACCCATACTTACCCCTTATCATTTTACAACACCCTATTTTACCCCTACCCATCTCGGCCACCAAACCTCGTGGTTTTTTTGGCCCCTTGTCCCTAAAGCCCGACTGGTGCCGGTTCTCTCTAACCGACCCCGGTCACCCCTAAACCGGCATCGATCACCTATTTCATGACCGATACCGGTTTAACCCTACGACGCGGCTCACCTCGATCGGTAGCACTTCCAGTCACTGCGTGGTAAAAAAGTGACCCCAAACCCCTTTTTCAAAAAATTTCCACCCTGCCCCTTTTTAGCCATCTAAACTCACCTACACCTCCCCTTATACCTCATCCCTCCCCCTCTCCCACCTATCTCTCTCCCCATTCCTATTTTACCCACTTTACCCTCCCATTTCCAAATTTTTATTTTTAATTTTTTCCCCACCCACAATAAAAAAACCAATTTGCAAATCATCTAATCTATCTAACCAAATACAACTAGAGTTAGACACTTACCTCATCATGTTGCCGTCGCATCATGGTGGCACATTTGGCCACTACACCAATGGCCCACCCGATCCCTCTCTGGCCTCTGCCATCACCTAATCTCCACCCGTGTCTCCAACCAATCAAATCACACGCACCGATCCTATGGACCTGCCTCTCACAACCCAATCACTTGCCATCTAGACTCAAGCTAACTCAACACTCCTTTCCGTCTGACACTTTTCCTCTTTTCTCTCTCTTTTTTCATTTTCTCAATTCACTATATGACAAATGAATTAAAAAAACATAGATTTTTTATTTTTATAACAACCCGACCTAACCGACATCAGTTTACCCTTCACCGACATCTCATGTGTGCCCTACCTTACCGTAGATGGTTGCACTAAACCGGCCTCGGTTACCCCTGCCGGCATCGGTCACCCTCTCTTGCCCAAAACCCAATATTTTACCCTATTACCCCACCTATCCCTCCTTTTTTCCACACCCAACCTTTACCCTGACTATTTACCTCACCCTCCTGACCTCATCCTTTACTACCTACCCTCATCCTCCTTTGGGGACTCATTATTTTACCCATACCTCGGCCTTACCCATGCCGTGACCTAGATATTTGGACCTGACCATCGCTAGTGACCTTTGACCCCATGTGTTTGCTATAGCTTGTGACATCACAGTACCTATGTTAATTGACCTAATGACCTTACCTTGCCTCTTGTCGTGACCGTTTATCCCGACCCTAACTTGGGTGTATCGAACATACCTAAACATTCCTATACCTCACCTATGTTTTGCTTCCTAGCCATATCCTATACCTTGAATACCATAATCACTTCAACCTTTTTGGATAAACCTATCGACCTTAGACAATGTATATTTTACCTACTCTTCAACCCAAGAATATGCTGGAGTTTATACATGTGTCCGAGTTTGACTGCTCCTACCTTTGACCCTAACCCATTACCTAGATTACCCGAGTCGACGTTTTCCTTTTTCCACCTACTCCCACCTTTTCCCTTTCTCATATTTACCATTTTTCAAACCACTCACCAATTCTACCTTCGCCTCGTAAGTTCCTATTTTGAGGGGGATCACCTTCACCCACACATGGGGAAACCACATCTTATTTTTGTTAGCATCGCTTACCAATACAAGCTACATAACAAAAAGGGGCAAAATGTAGACAGAAACTTAGGTCACACTCCCTTTGGTCCTCGAAAATAAATACATTCATCACATTCACCTAGCCATGGCCCCCTTCACCCCACTAATATTAATTTAATTAAATTAATTCATTATCCTCACCATATTTATTATTTAAATATTTTAATTTAGATAATGCCCACACTTACACCTCACCTAAACACCTCACCAAGCCAACTCACCCTAAGACCTATTCTTAGTAAGTTGCCATAACTAACTAAGACTTACCCAAACCCTAAAAATGAATGCCTACATTCCCTCTAACCACATTCCCACATGTGGACAAGAAGCTTCCAATCTGATTCATGGGTGAATGACACAAGATCCTAGAAAATCAAAGGGATCTCCCTAGTTTAGTAAACCTAGGAAATATCACCTTAACCGACGTCGGTTACCCCTAACCGTCACCGGTTAAGCTGGAAGAACAGTCGGTCATCTTTTAATCCCAAAAACAAACTTATTTTTGAGGTTGGAAAACATTGGGAATTTTCCTGAGAGATAACACATCTTTTTAGAGAAGTTTCCATGAGAACATGCATGCAAGGAAGGAGATCAAGCATTTTCTCTTGCACAGGCATCTAACAATCATCTAGCTTCCATCCAGCACTCACACCAACACAGATTTGATCCAACCAAGCAAAAGGGAATGCACATGCAGCCCATGCAGGAGCTTTCCAACGTTTGGTGATCCTCAATAACATTCAACCTCTTACCAACACCTTCATCCATCACTCACAAGCACCCAGAACCAGGTTCCAAGTAAGTAGAACATTGTACTCCTCTAGTTCATTCATTTCATCATTGTATTGTCATCCTTTGTTCTCTTAGCCACCCATTGACCTCCTTTAATACTCACCCCTCCACATACCCGTTAAAACTTCACCAAACCCCATCCAAACAGCACCTAATACCTCATTCCGACTAACCAAGTCCTTTGTGCAATCACAAGGGAGACCCAAAGCTCATTCTATGGCATTCTCAATTTTCCACAGTAACCGGCACTAGTTCTCCCCAACCAGCGTCGGTCACCCTTAACCGGCATCGGTCTCTGTATTTACCAATAGAGCCTAGAATAGTGACCTACCCACCTATTCTCACATCACCCTTAATCACCTGTGACCTACCTGAGACCTCTGTCAGACCTGCAGAGAACCAGAACCAACTACTTGACCTTTGGATCTTATTTTAACCTAGCCTATTAGATTAGATCTTTCTTATTGTGTTTTTAATGAGATACCTAAATCATTTCAATTATAATAGGATTTACTTCATTACCAGCATTAAATTTTTTTAAACAGTGGATTGACAACTGTCTAGGAAGTATCACACTTCCTAGATCTAGCACACGCTAGGTAGTTCACTGCACATATTGTTTAACTCTTTCTGGTGGTCTTGTGTTCCATTTTAGGTAGTTCCTCCTAGCCAAAAGGAAGCTCTCACGATCAGCTGTGGATTCAAAAGTCATACGCACGCAAAGCAACCCAACATTTAGTATTTCAACAAGTATCCCTCTTATGCCCAATTACCCTATATGTTTCATCAATATTCAAAAAACGCCTCTAATCAGAATCAAGTGAAACAAAGAGCTTTGCTTTCAACTCTAAGATGAAGCATATACGCTTAAGGTACCATTTCATCGTGGATAGCTTTGGAGGAAGATAAGTTAAAGCTAGAGAAGATTCATACCAGTCATAATCCTGCAGACATGATGACCAAGGTAGTCACAGGAAAAATTGAAGGCTGCGTTCGGCTTTGGTTGGTCTTCATGGAAACTAGTGAAGGGTTGAGAAGCTTGCTCGAGGAAAACTAGTCTCCAAGTGGGATATTGTTAGGTTGTGGAGCCTATTTTCACATGAGGAAGTTTTGAATATTATACACTTTCCACGCTTGTCTCACCAGATTCGGGATCGGGTCGGCCCCCAGCAGGTCCGGGGTGGCAACCCTTGGTAGGGGTTGAACCCCCAAGAAAAAAAGTTTTTGCCTTGAAACGTGCCCGATATACCGGAACCATGCTTTTCTTATATGGGTAGGATTTTGACCCATAGGTTTATGGGATAGGTTTTACCCATGGTTTTGTAAAACTACTTAAGCAGTTGTCTACTTATATGGTTTTATGCATATGGTAGGATAATGTAACATTACAGATGTGTTTTGAATTTGGGTGTGAATTATGTAGAGTTTGTTAAGCATAGCTCCAAACAGATTTGGGTATTGTATTGAGAGAGCGGTGGCTTGTAATAAAATCTAAGCAAGTGATTCTTGGTGGACGTAGCCCAAATTGGGTGAACCACGTTAAATACTATCTCTTTATGTTGTGTTATTTTATTCTGCACTATTATTTTAGATCTGAAATATTTTCTGCATATTAGTTTCTACTGTTGTGATTCTGTGAGGGATTATTCCACATATTTTATTTTGTATTTCCTAACATTGGCACTATCCCCATAGTTAAGCACTTGATAACTTTCAATGCTTCTTCTATAGGAGGATTTGTAGAGAAGAAGTAAAATTTCAGGGCCATTCCTGTAATTAAATTTTTCCAATTCCCAGTTTCTCTATGGAGTTCTACATATGCATACCAAGCACACATGCATCCTTGTAAAGTGGAATAAAACTAGTGCACCCATAGCGAACGTGGTAAACCTTCCTACCCTTCTATCCAAAGTTTCTCACACTTCTAAACATGGCATTGAATAGTTTGATTACCATGATAAGTACAAATTTGAGTAGGTGCATTGCTCCTAAAGAACCTAGTAGTAAGAGCAATCCTAATTTCATTCCACCCACTAAGATTATCCCTGTGGACCACCCACCAGCATGTTGTTGTCCCACGTAGTGTATATGCTAGCATATTTCTTCTTTCTAATGGGTCTATCCATTTTTCATTCAGTGGCACACAGGAATACCATAGGATCCCCTTCTCATGTGTAACAAGGTACCAAATTACCTATCCTCCTGACATAACATGGTTTTGTGCCTCAAGGGAATATGCTCTTTACTTCGCACCCTACCAATGCATAAGTGTTGTGAGCCCAATTATCACATGCAACACTTATAGTATCACTAATAGATTGTGCATCCTCCCACTGAATTATTCCTTCTTTGGTTGGTTCAATCATCTCTAGATCTCGGATGGTGCGTACATAAATCATATTCATATCTTCTTCACTTAAGGGCTCAACATAGGGCGTGGACTTTCCATTTGTTAAAGGGATAATAACTCTTTCCTATTTATTTTCAAAACTGATATAGCCCTTGTTGAACTAAAGATCAACATTATTTGCATAGCACCAAGGACGCCCCAATAGAGCTAGGAAGCTATCTGACTCTACCAGCTGCTAAAACTTCAAAGTCTCTAGTGAACTTGGCTCCTTGTATGGTAATGGATGCATCTTTCAAAACTCCTATGGGAGTGGCCTTAGTCTGATTATCCATGAATAATACATTAGAGGATGGCTGCAATGGGGGTCTTCCCATTTGTACCCATGCATCCAAGGTAAGAACATTGACTTCCACACTGTATCAATTAGTATATTACTCAATAGCCACCCATCCATAATAGCATTCGAGTGATTTCCTTGTCATAATCTAGGCTATGAGGAGGGATATTTGCATGCGATCTATTGTCCATTCTCAGTACTTGCACGCGGAGTGTTTCCTTTTAACCAAATCCCTAATAGTGGAATGATGTTCTCCTTGTGAAACATTTTGAACACTTCTCATAAGTCATCTGTATTAGTTTCACCATCTCGATGCTTTCTTATGCTCCTTTAAGTATTGTATCTCACCCTGAAGATTCCTTAGAACTTCCATGGTTTCCTGATAAACCTCCTTCTGATAGGTAGGATCTGGGTACCGTGCATGAAGAACCTCCTCTTTAGTGATGGTAGGCTTCTATTAAAATGCTTCCCGGCATGTTCTCGCCTCCGGTCAAGGTCGTGATCTTCACTTATAGTGCCTCATATTTTGCTTCCATCTTGGGCATCCATTGATTTTCAACAACGAGTTGTATCCTAACCACCCTTGCGCATTTGTTTTATTGTTTATGTTGCTTACTCGGATGCTCATATAATAATTGGGGAACTCTTCATAGCTATGGTTTTTTCCACGAAAAATAACATGTAATTTTCTAAGACATTCACGCCTATACCTGTAAGGAGAACCGCAGTTATAATATGTTCCATGAGGAAAATCACTTCTTCCACCACCACGGTATCCTCAACCTCTACCATAATTACCTTCAAAATGCCCCTCATTCCAATCATAGCGTGCTGATTGTGTTCTCGATCCTGATGTTCATTCTTTCCTTAGAGTTATTTGAAACTCATGTTTGTCATACACCAATATCTATAGCATCATGGATTTTTCCAATCGGTCGGCGGTCTTCCGTGCCATGAGTCATGGACTGTAGATTTTACTGAAGCTCGAAATGTTCTTCCTTATCACACGTTGTAATAATGGGCGTGGCATTTAGCATCATGGTTTAAGTGACATATTTCAAAATCCATCAACAATGATCGTATTGTTTTGTGAGGACAACTATCCTTTCGTGACCTTCTACTTCACAATCATGTGCACCAAATCCCCATGTGTTTCTCGTGTGTTGAATTTTTGATAGTTTCTCCAACTATTTTCCCATCACTTCTATTTTTGCTTATAAAAATGGGCTCACCCCAATATCTATGATTCCAACTGCCTCATCACGTAAGGATTCTTCAAGTGCTTTGCACGGATCAGTGTATGTCTTATGTGATAATTCCCTCCTAAAAGGGGTAATCAAGCCCCCAACGAACCATTATGCATGTTGGCTTGCATGTATGTCATAAGAAAGCTTATATAATAGTGTTTTAAACCATGCATCATACTCTCTAACACTTTCAGTAGTGCCTTGCTTAATATCCTTGAGCGCACTTATACTCTTCTACTCAAACTTAGAGATATGAAAATGCTTAAGGCATGCATATTTTAAAGTTGTATAATCTACATAAGTCGATCAGTGGTCAAAATTTATTTACCACTGTGTGTGTGCGCCTTTGTAATGTAGTAGAAAATTGGCTTTCCCTATGCTCAAAAGCTATGATTCCTTTTACATGCCACAATATTTCACACATATGCACATGTTCAACAACATCTTTTATGCCCCTATACTCTAGAAGATGAAGAGACATTTCCATGTAAATATTTTGGGGTTGGTGCGGACCTTGCCCACCTGATCCAAAACTTCCTATATTTCCCCTACCTCTAGAACCTTTAGATCCACCTGAACTAGAGCTACTTATGCCTCCTAATCCCGAACTTGTAGCTGGGTCGACCAAAAGATGTACTTCCCTGTGTCCCAATAGTAGAACTAAATTGTACCCCGATAGTCTGCAAAGCGTTACTACTCCTAGAAGTTAATCCAAAAATTGGCATGCTTGTATTTTGTGCTAATGATACACCCGAAAAGGTACTCCCATATAACAATGAATCCATTTGTGCTTCCATCGTTGTGCCTCTTATAAGACTCACTCCTACTCTCCCACTACTTGAACTAGCTTGTTGACTACTTGTTGTACTAGATGCTAAAAACCAAACGCAAGGGTAAGGTTACCAAGTGGATTTAGATGCATAGCCATGGCCCAGGTAGTCTTTATTGGCATGCTTCTATTTGAGGTTGAGGGGGATCCCTGTTATGCTTTCCAAGATGGGGGAGTTCCTGATGCTCTAGCTCCACGTCTTCTACATGAGCTTCAAATCCTTCACGAGCCATCTCTCTCCTCAACACCATACTTTCTACAATGTTACGTTGCTTCTCTATCTCCCTCTTATGCACCTCATTATACTTAAACTAACTTTTGTCTCTATGCCTTTACGCCGCTAGGTCTGTCATCGTTCACTAAACCTGCTCCCGCCTCGCGTGTGGTGGGGTTTAGTTAGCCATTGGTTTACTCTCTAGATTCAAATTTACCATCAGGATCTTGATTTTTAGTGGAATGCCTTGTAGGTAAGCTCCCCTTGGATATCGTAAGAACTGGAATTCAGCTATCTCTGGACACGAATAAGTGGAAATTGAGTCTTCCAAGATATAACTGATCAAGACACCACTAAACCATGTATCAACAACTCAAGTCCAAATCAAATAAGCATCATAAAGGGCCTGGAATTCTTCTTGCATCTAGAAAAGTGTGTGATACCTCTAATTCCACTTAGATGCATAAGAAATCAGCTACTCGTATAATTCTACTGGAAAGATAACAAAAAATCTCTCATATAAACTATCATACATATTACATTACACCCACACTGTGCGTTAAATGAAAATCCAATGTTAAATCATTGTGCATATTCTTCTTCCAGATCACGTATCCATTCTTCAATACTTGCTAAGGTCAACCAATATGTCTTCATCGCGAACCATGCTTTGAAAAGAACTGAAAAAGAGGTCACGGAAATGGAACCAATGATGATAACCTACAATTCAGTGATACAAATCCAATAAGACCCTAGAAATGTTGGAAAATCACTCACCTGCATCGAGTGCTCACCTAAAGCACACAAAGGTACCAGGTCCCTCTTTAGGGTTGTTGTTGCAGGATGTTAACATGTTGAAGTCTTCACATTTATAGTTCCATTTACTAGCACATCATTCTACAGAGCATACGGATCTATCTCTAAGGAGAACAAAACTAAATATTAACCATGAGGAGATCAAATACATACGAGATTTAGATACACACAAAACTAACACTTAGATTTAGCAAATATCCTCCATTATATTTAATGTAACAAGTATACTGAAGCTTCATTACAATACCGATGTAGTATGCACGTAATGCATTTAGCAACATAATCTCACTATGTATGCATATCTTTATATATGTCGATATCCCTTTAACTACACAGTTTACTACATACTTATAAGGGTATGGACTTTCCCTTCACCGTATCAGTTCTCAAAATAGGTTGCATGTTATTATTAGCCATGTGTCGTTACAAAACTAGCCACACATGCAAGTGCGCTAATAATAGACTAGTGCTAGCTAACTCGACGATGTGAGATCTATTTCCAGCTGTGTCCATGAAAATTTCTTCATATCCAATCCTCCAAAATAGTCAAAGTGTGGCATGCACGTCTCGACTCATTTGTGTGCTTTGTATGCCATCTCTAAAAATAGACCATGAGCAAAAATGGCTAAGTCCCAAAAATTGAACTTCTACTCCGCATGTGTGTTCTCCCTATCCATTTGTGCCTTTGAATAAGAATTTTTTTCCCACGCGGACTTCTTGTGTGATTTCATCAAGTGTTCTCTCGATCAAGACAACATTGTCCTTTCTTGTTTCCTATGTTATTTTATAGTTAATACCTTGCATTCTAGCACCTTAGAAGTTGTTCTCATACACTCTAGGTCTTTGATTCATCTTCTCATGTCTTAAATGAAAACATACTCTTGCCACATGACCAATCTCATTACAATAGTGGAAAAAAACTAAGTTCTTCCTTATAAAATCTTCACTTTGACTAGTTCTATCACGCAAACAATGCCTAGTTTGTGTATCCTTGTTCATTGCAATTGTAGCATACATACTGTGGTACCAAGATTTAATCTCCTTTAAAGGCCGAGTAACATCATGGATTCGACAAGACACTCAGAGGCAGATAGATGATTATGTATGTCATTTTTTAGCCAGGGAAGCAATCTATCTAAATTTTTATCATTCAAGCTTTGAAGAAGTGGGTAGCACCTTAAAAGGATGCAATCTTATTGTAACTATTTTAGGTTGTGCCTCTCAACCAAGGTAAGAGAACCTATTTTGTAACCTCTCGTTATCGAAGAATGATGGTAAATCCTTATTTTGCACAAATTTTATAGAGAAGACCTTGGGAAAATATGATCAACATGCCAAATCTAACTCTCACGAGTTGTCACTTTCATATTATAGAGATATTTTCAATACAAAGCAAAGGTTACTAAAGACATTTGGAATCCCGATTGTTCTACATATTTTTACAAGTAGATTTTGTTCCTTTGTTGATACACACGGAAAATAGGGGTAGTTTAGGTTATATCAATGGTTTTAAATGATTTTGGTGGGAGATGAAGTAGGAAAAGTTGATTATACCATATCCTTGGAGCGACTTCACAATAATGAACAACTTCACAACATGAAAAAGCTTGAATAGTCAAGACGTTCCTTCAACCGAAGGTGTGCTTCAATACAGCCCAGATCAGCACATTTTCACATAATCTTTGAGACTCCAACACAAAGTCTTGAATTGGAAGACTCAATTAAACACTAAATTTTCTGATTAATCACACCTAAGGTACACCCAAAGACTTACAGACAATCTTTATCAACAAATGACAGTGAATTGATTTTAAATTTTTTTATCTCATCCAAGATGAAGGATCTTCTTGAAATGAAATTACAAATACCATTAGACTGTCACAGGGACAAGATCCTGTGTGATTTCACAAAAAATTAGTATAAGATTGCAATAGGAACAAAAGAAACTATTTACAGACATTATCTCGAAAATAAATTAGATACAAAATTGCTAGAGATTAGACACAAATTAATTCCAAAATTACTTAGATTCATCAGCGGGAAAACTTCCAAATAAATCTCTCACGTGCTTGTTAATGGCTATACATCCGCAACTAACTTGGCATGAAAGAAAATCTAACACAAAATAAAATAACAGTAATCTTAGCTTTGGTCTCTCGGAAGATGACTTTCTCAAAAATTCTCAAGAATTCATACTCGACCATTTGCAAAGAGTATTCTCATTGCATTTATACATTTTTGCCCACTCAATTTCCCCCAAAAGATAATAATATTCGAGGGACCTTTTCTTATTAGCAATTTGTTTCGACAAAGCAACGCTTAAAAATTCATATCTAAAATCTGCCAAGTGGACCAATTGTGAACTAATCACGTTTCTTGGGCCCTCGACTAATGACTAGGATGCCATGCCAAAAATTTTCAGGACTCCCTTTAATCATTCTGATTTTGTCATGTGAGAAATCCCCTTTTTAATCATTTTTCGAGCCTCTGCATAGCTGGACTTGACAGGTCATCCCTTTTTTTCTCGAGGCAACGCCTTTTTCACCTTTTGTTCTTACACTTTCATCATTTCATCCTTTGCCCCTCCTTTTCCTCTGAAATTTTACTCTGCAACTTCTAGATCTAGCATTTTGTGTTTTTGCACGAGCCCGAGAAAAATCCACTTCAAGAGTACTTCATATTTACAAATTGAGCTCCCAAATTGATTCAATTGAACTTTATAGACCAAAACGACACAAATTTGACAAAAACATTTATGAAGAACGATATAAAAAATGTATCTCCAAACATCCTAGAGCTTCAATGGTGGAAAAATCAAATGAAATGTATAGCTACCATTTATCTCACCTTTCAACTTTTAATCTGAGCCCTCCACATGGAAAAATGTGATTGGAAACAGGCCTAGGAGCACTTTTTGACATTTTATAACTTTTGGAAAAAGGAAAATTTTCCAAATTTTTCCCGCAGCCCAACCCTTCCATTTTTGACTATTCAACGCTAGCATTACTTTCATGTCAGGGCCGTGCTTTAACTTATAATTTTATCCCTTTTTACAAAAAAAAACCTTAAATAACCCCAAAGCTATTTCTCCATTTCCCGTCTGCTACGTGTCTCAATAGAACATTTTGAGATGGTCCCAAAAAGTAGATACCCCAAACAAGTGCAGGCTCAACACGTGTCTCAGTTCGGTAGAGTCTTCAAGCACTGACATAGGGAGACAGAAAACATGACAGAGGTCACAAACTGAGGAAATTCAATGAAAAATGGGGCGAGACTAATTTGAGTGCCAACATTGGCTCTGACTAGGGGATGAGCACTCCCTGCAAGTGCTAAAAGAACCAAATAGTAGACCAAGTGCCACAAACAGACCATTGGGCAATGGAATCAAAGAAAAATCTTACAAATTAGAACAACCACAACCATCCTCTAAAAAATGAACCAAGAAACCAGCAAAACCAGGTCACCAAGGACCAGAAAAACACAAAAACAGATGAGAACAAAGAACTATACACTGTACAAATGGAATATACCTTGATTCTAAAAAATTAATCAAGGAAATGCTTCAAATGCCTACCATTAATAGGTAATTCAAGTAGTTACCCATCTAGGTCTTTTAGGAAGAAGGTATTTTCACCAATTTGAATATCAATTGAATAAGGGCCCATCCACAATGCATCAAATTTACCATGCTTGCCCTTATCTTCATGCCTGCTATCCCATAAAAGCACAAGATCCCCAATGTTGAAAGCTCTGGGTGTCACCTTTTTTTCAAATAGCCTCTTCAACTTTTCTCTGAACTTCACATGTCGTTGATGGGATGCCCTTCTCTCTTCATCTAGCTCAATAATTTGATTGATTTGAGCATCATATGAACTAACTCCTTGGTCTTCAATCTGTTGAAAAACTGAAATGAAGATAATTGCAAATGGAGGGGCAACAGAGCTTGAGTTCCATATACCAATTCAAATGGGCTTTTAATAGCTCTTTTGTGATGATTCTGTCTTCCCAAATAGCAAACTTGATTGCTCACCCCACTTCCTATTTTTTAGCCACAAGGTTCTTTTAATGATCTTCAACAAGTTTTTATTATTGGACTTAGCTTTTCCATTTCCTTCAAAGATATTTTAGTTAGAAGCATATGTCAAATTGATCCCATACTCTTTGCAAATTTCCACCAAAGGTTTGGCTCTAAAACTCATGGCATTATCAACAACAATTTTAGTTGGCACTCCAAATATGCATATGATTTGATTCAACATGAATTCCATGATCACTTGGTGTGTTTCTAAGTATGGGGAGGTAGCGGATTCATTAAAAAGGGTTAAAAATCGACTAAGTATGGGGGAGGCAGCAGAAGGAGCCGCGTGTCTTAATGGCTCTTCTCTAAAGGTGAATCCAAAAAGGGAAGCCCAAACTAGCGTCAAGCTTCCATGCGTCCGTAACCCCAAAATTCACGGGCGGGTTGAAAAATATTCAACCGAGAGAGAGAGCGTGTTAGGTTTCGGCTCGGTGTAAATCCGAGAAGGAAGACCAAGGTAGAAACTCAAACTTGTGTCAGCCCTTCATATAGCAAATGGTCAAACAGAGTCAAAAGGTGGACAGGTGGGCTTCAAAATTTGCTAAGTATAGATGTGTAAGTGGAAAATGCCAAGTGTCAGTACGACGCATCTCCAAGAGTTGGTCCCAAGGTGGAGACCCAAATGAGCGTGAGCTCGCCACGTAGCCCAAAGTCTAAAAGTAAGAGGGACCATCAAAAGTCCACAAATCAGTGGAGGCTAACAAGTATCAACTCGACGCTCCTCCAAAGGAAAACTTTGGGTTGGGTTTTCAAACAAGCGCGAGTGCCTCCATGTGTTATTCCAAAAGGGGCAGAGTCAATTGAATAGTTAATGCATGGGCCAGTCAGGGAGGCTGCCAAGTGTCTTAATGGTGTTGATTCAAGGGTTAAATAGAGAAAAGGTTCCCAGACAAGCGCCAGACTACCGCGTGTCTCAAGGAAAGCGGGTCGTCGGGAATTTTTTTGCCCATTGTTATTTTAAAAGGATAAAAGTTACAAAATGCCCTGTAACTCCACCCAAAGGAAAAGTCAGCGTTTGAGCCCGAGTCAAAGCCAAAGCGGGAATCGGAGGAAAACGTAAAATTTTTCCTTTTGTCAAAAGGCACAAAGATAAAGATGGAAGCACATCCCTCAACCAAACAAAGGGTGTAACATGTCCAGGTGGAGCTTCAAGGCTGCAATATTTTTGAGTTTTGTGTTTTTTACGCAAAAGGGAAAAAGATAAATTATAGACCCGTGAGCCCGATTTTTGCTCTAATCTGCTACCACATGTCCCATATAAAAAAGGGGACCCATTTTTCAAATTTTTTTCCCGCCCATTTGTATGGACTCGATACAAACTTTGAAGGGGCATATCTTTTGACTCAGGGCTCAAAATATTGCAAATCTGACACCATCAGAAATATCTTGGCCTCACCCACGCCATAGAGGTCTGAAAATTTAATTTTGAGGAGGTTAGGTAAAGGAAAATGGAGGAAACATCTTCAGGATTTTAATACAAGATCTTCTTACCTCAACAACCATATCAGATTTCATTTTTTTCTCATTTCCTCTTCCTTCAAGGTGCCAAACCAAGGATTGATGTAATAAAGATGGATTTGGGGGTAGATTTTATCTGAAGCATTAACAAGTAGTGGTTGAAATTCAACCTAATTTTCCCACTTCTCTCTCTCTTCCTTCTATCTGATTGAATCTATAAATATGGGGGCGGATTCATTGTAAAGGGTTGGAAATTCCTTGTTTTGCAGGCTCCCTTTTTCTTCTAGCAAAGGAATTTGTGGAATTTCAGGCCTTCCATCAAAGTTGTAATATATTTCTTGCCTCCTGGCTATTTTGTAATGTATTGTATCAATCTACAGAGCAATAAAACATGTTTTTGATCGATTCTAGATCCTTTGTCTCTTTTTCTTGCATCTGGTCTTTCATTATAAATATGGTTATCTGTGTTTGATTATTACATGTATTTGTTGGTTTGTGTCTATCAGCAAAACTAGTGTTCATCATTCCTTTGGTGCATCACCTTGTAGTTTAGTTTTTATTTCTTGTACCTCTTTCTTATCCTGTCTCCTTCATAAGTTTTAGATCGGGTATAGAGATATATCCTTTGTAAATTCTCACGTATGCATTTAAACAGAGGAATTAGGAACCATTCTTTAATGCGGAGAGCTTTCCCAATTTTCATGGTCCCACACCTTGGGGAAAGTTGAATGTTATGTAATCACACCAAATGATTCTACCTTAAAAAGAAGATTTTTAGAATTCATTTGGGGTGTTGTGATTTTGCACTAATAGTATGAATGGTGTTTCCCATGTATTCAGCCACATAATAAGTCTATGTGCTTCAATGGTGCATTAAATTAGGCTCTGATGGTGAAAACCGCTAGTGTGTCACAAGAACATATTCATGAAGAAAGTCAATAGCAAGGAGCTCGGGAAGAGGGACCCCAAACGCGAAACTATGCTTGTCAATTGGCAAGCTAAAGACTTCTATAGAATGAATCAGACTCCTTCTCAAAGTATAGTTGCCAATACATGATCTAAGAATAGAAATATTGGAGAAGGAAATTTACCAAGCTCGGGTGATCCTCAACCCTTTATCACTCAAAGAAGGTATTAGCATTCAAATATAACTCCCAATGTGTAAAGTCAATCCAAGCCACCTTCTAGACCTACTCAGGCACCGGTTGTAATAGCCCAGGTGCAAGAGAAAAATGTGCCTGGGAAGGGTAGAAAAGGATAGCTCATTCAACATCATCAAGCAAATGAAGAGGACAAGTGTGAACATTTCACTATGGGAGTCACTGGCCATTCCGGGGCAGAGGGATCTGTTGCAGACTGCCATACAAAATTGGTCGAGCTCAAATCAACCCCCTAACTAGCAAGAGAGAGTGTTTGCTAATGCAGTTCAACTTAGGAGGAACCATGGAGAATAACAAGGTAAGATCTTGAGACCTCCTCCATTCTACGTCTCATTGATTATTGGAGACAAATTGGTGCACAATTGTATGATTGATTTTGGGGCTAGTAGTTCTGTGATGCCCAAACAAATAGCTGACCAACTGGGTCTCCAATATGAAGTCATCTCTAGAGGGGTAGTGTAATTAGATGGGACAGCAGTGACAACTGTTGGAATCATCAAAGATCTCGAACCTCACTCTGCATGCCTACCCCAATGTGACTATTTTGTAAAATGTATCCATCATAGATTTTCCACCACATTTTGCTTTGTGCTTGTCTAGGGACTTCACTGCCAAAATTGGAGGCTATCTATCTGTTGATTGGTCACATATGCTCTTTAGAACAAGGTATGGGGCAAAGGCCACAATCATATCTGAACCCATTGCCAATTATCATATTGAATCTTATGTGCCTAGCCCAATCAATGCCAACTACTCAGCTTTTGATCAAGAAGACCTCCTAAGCATTTATGAAGCAGATACCAAGGTGGGATGTATCCCATACTTGACTCTCGATGAGTGGGCCAACAAAATTCATGCTTTTGACCCCTATAAGGAGATGGAAGAATATGAGCTAGGTATCTACTACCTACATGAAGAAAATCATCCTCTTCCTGACCTAATTAAGCCAGAATACAAGGATGACAATGAGGTATGGAAATTGTTCTTTGATGGCTCAAGGCGTAGATAAGGAGCTGAAGGAGGAGCTATGATTGTGTGCCCCAAAGGTATGAAATGTTATTCATCCTTCGGTTCTAGTTTTCTTGCTTAAACAACACTATTGAATATGAAGCTTTGGTCCAAGGTCTTCATTGGGCAAGGAAGCTTGGAATCAAGAACTTGCAAGTGTTTGGTGATAGTGAACTAGTTGTCAATCAAGTCAGAGGACTTAATGTTGTCAAAAATGACTTGCTCAAGAGCTACAAGAGTAGGGTATGGGATCTCATGGAAGATTTTGAAGCCTTCAACATTGTATCCATACCTAGGAAGGAGAATGAAGTTGTTGATAGACTTGCAGTAGTTGGAGCAATGTTTGATGTGGTCGACAACCTCAAAAGAGACAAAGAACAACCACATACCCATGTGGTTGTGAGGCCATAGTGCTAGATAACAACATATGTTGGCGGTATTTGAGGATGATTAGCATATCATTAAATTTCTGCAAGAAGAATTTGAATTCTCAAATTAGAAATCAAAACAGGATAGAATAGAAATATGGAGATCAAATAGTACAGTTGCATACAAACAAGCTTCCCAAAGGCTTAGTGACATTGGAGTCCATCTTCAATCCTAGTGATCATTTTAGAAAAGAGGATGCTAACATACATATCGAGAGGATAAGATTTAGATTCAATCCCGGTTGGAGAAATTAAAACAATTCAAATTGGAAAAGTGGCCACCGAGCAAGAAAGGTATGAATTCATACAACTTTGCCAAGAATTTCTAGATGTATTTGCTTGGAGTTATAAACACATGAGAGGGTTCAATCCAAAGCTAGCACAACACACAATTGAACTAGATCCAGCTGCTAAGCCCATTAGGAAAAAGCAGAGACCAGTCAATCCACATATTGAGCCTCTGATGAAGAAAGAGCTGAAAAAGTTGATAGAGGCAAGTATAATATTTCCAATCAAACATTCAAGTTGGGTTGCTAATCTGGTCCCAGTCAGGAAAAAGAATGGAGAAATTAGATTGTGTGTAGACTTTCAAGACTTGAACAGAGCTTCTCTCAAAGATCATTACCCACTCCCTTCAATGGAGCAAATCTTAAAAGTAGTGTCTGGGTCAGAGAGATTCTCCCTCCTAGATGGCTACTCGGGTACAACCAAATCATGGTGAAAGAATATGATTAGTTCAAAATAGATTTCACTACCAAATGGGGCGCTATGCCTATAGAAAAATTCCATTTGGATTGTCTAATATCTGGTGCCACTTTTCAAAGGGCTAATCAACAAAATAGTGCTGATCTATCTCGATGACATTACTGTGTTCTCCAAAAATGCATTAGACCACCTTTTTCACCTAAGGAAAGTGTTTCAGAGATGCAGGAGATTTGGGGTATCATTGAACCCTAAAAAATGTGTATTCTTGGCCCATGAGGGTAGGATTTTAGGCCATATTGTGTCTAAAGAGGGTCTCACAATTGACCCAAAGAGAGTTGAAGCAATAAGAGCATTGTCATTTCCAAGTCACAAGAAAGCCCTTCAAAACTTCTTAGGGAAGATCAACTTTGTTCGAAGGTTTGTCCCAATTTTTCTGCCCTTGTTAAGCCAATAACATTGATGTTGAAGAAGAGCTTAGCATTCAGATGGACAATTGAAGGAAGGGAAAGCTTTGAGGCCATCAAAGAAGCTATATCAAAATCCCTAACCCTAGTAAATTTAGATTTCTCCAAAGACTCCATACTATATGCCTTTGGTGGCAGTGACACTATCTCTGCAATCTTAGTTCAATAGAACAAAGAAGACATAGAACAACCAATTACCTTTTTCAGTCAAGGTCTGAAGACTATGAAGTAAGATATTCCTTCATTGAAAAGAAATTCTTGGCAATGATCAAAGGACTAAAAAATTTCAAGCATCTGGTTTCGAACAATAAGATCCAATTGTTAGTCTCCCATGCAGGAGTTAAAGATTTCCTTCTCAGTAAGGATCTGAATGAAAAACGAGTAGGATGGATCACTCATGTCATGGAATATGACATTGAGATCAAGGTCACTAAGCTGGTCCATGGTAAGGGGTTGTGTGAACAACTAGCCTCAGGTCAACAAGAAGAAGCAAATAAAGAAGAAGAGGTTGTTTTTGTTCTATAGAATAGTCAAGAAGAAGAAAATGATGATATACCTCCTCCTTGTTGGACTCAAGGCATGATACACTTTCTTCAAACCAACTTTGTGTCCTAATGGGATGAGTAAAGAAAAAATAAGGCATTTTAGACTCAAGCCATCCCATATGTTTTCATTGATGGTGTCTTGTTTAAAAGGGACATCAATGGTGTTCTACTAAGGTTCATTGGGACAAATCAAGTCAAAAGAATGTTACAATAATGCCATGTTAAAGTAGTTGGAGGCCATTTTGCCCCAAGGGTGACAGCCCTCAAGATCATGAAGGTAGGATATTATTGGCCTAGAGTGTTTAGTGACTACTACACATGGATCAAAAGGTGTAAGAATTGTGCATTCTTCAAAGGCAAAGAAAATCTAGCAGCACTTCCATTGCACTTAATTTCAATTGACCAACCTTTTATGCAATGGGGATTAGACTTCATTGGAGTCATCAATCCAAATTCAAGCCAAGGCCAAAAATGGATTCTGATAGTAATAGATTATTTCACCAAGTGGACCGAGGCAGTGGCACTTAAGGAAGCTAATGAATCTAGTATACTAGATTTCTATAAAGGGACAAAGTGACCAGATTTGGGGTGCCAACAACCTTTATATCGATACAATGCATTGGCATTCATAGGTTCCAAGGTCACAGAGTGGGTTTTTAAGAACGGGACTTACTTGAGCACTTCATCAAACTATTACCCTCAAGGTAATGGCCAAGATGAGTCCACAAACAAGAACCTGCTAAAGATCATCAGAAGAACTCTTGATGAGAAGCAGATGACCTGACACACAAAGCTCAAAATGGCCTTATGGGCTGATAGGATAATGCCTAAGAGATCTACAAGAAGCTCTCCATTCAAAATTGTCTATGGGAAAGAAGTAGTGTTGCCTATATCACTTGAGTTGCCAACATTAGAGCTCGTAAAGCAGCTAGAGATGTCTGAATTTGAACCAATGGAGGCTAGGTATGTGGAGCTGATGGAATTGGAAGAAGCCAGAGAGTATGCAGTCTAGGAAATAGAGAATAATTAGGCTTCAATCAAGAAATGCTTTGACAAGAAGGAAAAAGCAAGGACCTTCCAGGAAGGAGACTTGGTTCTGAAATGGGATGCAGATCAAGCAAAACCAGGAAGGCATTCCAAGTTTGATGCCATCTAGAGTGGCCCCTATATGGTCACAAAATGTAAGAGTAGCAATGCTTTCCAATTGTCTACATTGGAGGGTGAGTTACAGATTCCAATGAATGGGATCTATCTTAAGCACTGCTACTAAAAGGAAAGTTCTCACCCTGTACATATTAGTTTAGTTTCTCTTTCCTCTAAGTGCTTGTGCACATCACATTGTTGTAGTGTAGGTTATTTTTCTCCTAAGTGCTTTGCACGCTCTGCATGTTCTATTTGGAGCATGTATGATTTCAATTTTTATATAGTTGTGGTGCTATTTTTTTGCTCTTGTGCAGTCCATTTGGAGAGACAGATGAAGCCCCAGGTCAAAATAATTTTCTACTCTCAGAAACCTTCATTTCAAGATTTCTTATGAAAATTGAGAGTGCAAACAAGCTGGGCTCATGAATCAAAGGTAGAATCAATATCATACCATCGTTCTTGACTCCATGCCCAATGGATATGACAAGGCATTTGGTATTTTCATAGATACCACGTGATTCGCTAAATTGTTATCCATATTTTGCACCGGGCCAAATATTGGATCAGCCACGACCCCACATAGAAGGAACCTAAGAAAACTCATTCGGACACAGTAAATTGGTCACGAGAGGGACTCAAAAATGAAATTATAGGGGGCAAAAAAAGAAAGAGCGATGCCGTAGAGGAACTAGAAACAAGAAGGGGAAGAAACAAAAAGATCTGAAGTCCCTGCTCGAATTCATTAAAAAGGGTCCAAAATTGACTAAGTATGGGGGAGGCAACGAAGGAGCCATGTGTCCTAATGGCGCTTCTCCAAAGGTGAATCCAAAAAGGAAACCCAAACTAGCACCAGGATTCCATGAATCAAGAACCCCAAAGTCACGGGGCCGTTGAAAAATATTCAATCGAGAGAGAGCGAGCCAAGTGTTGTCTCGAAGAAAATGGAAAGGAATCCCAAGGCGGTAACTCAAACTTGTGCTAGCCCTCCACGTAGCAAATGGTCAAAGAAAGTCAAAAGGAGGATAATTCAGGCTTTAAAATTGGCTAAGTATAGATGTGTAAGTGGAAAATGCCAAGTGTCAGTGTGGCGCTTCTCCAAGAGTTGGTCCCAAGGTGGAGACCCAAATGAGAGCGAGCTCACCACATAGTCCAAAGTCTAAAAGTAAAATGGACCGTCAAAAAGTCCACAGATCGGCGGAGGCCGACAAGTGTCAACTCGATACTCCTCCAAAGGAAAACTTTGGGCCGGGTTTTCAAGCAAGCACGGTGCCTCCACGTGTTATTCCAAAAGGGGCAGATTCGGTTGAATAGTTAATGCATGGGCCAGGCTAGCGGAGGATGTCAAGTGTCTTAATGGCATTGATCTAAGGGTTGAATAGAGAAAAGGTTCCCGGATGAGTGCTAGATCACATTGTGTGTCTCAAGGAAAGTGGGTCATCGGGAAAAATTTTTTTTTTTCCCTTGTTATCTCAAAAGGATAAAAGTTGTAAAATGCCTGCTGAACTCCGCCCCAAAGTAAAATGTCGGTGTTTGAGCTCGAGTCAAAGCCAAAGTGGGGAATTGGAGGAAAAGGTGAAAGTTTTCCTTTTGTCAAAAGGCACAAAGATAAAGATGGAAGTGCATCCCTAGCCAATCGAAGGGTGCCACGTGTCCAGGTGGAGCTTCGGGGCTATGGGAGTTTTTGAGTTTTGCATTTTTTGCGCAAAAGGGAAAAAAGATAAATTGTGGACCCGCGAGCCCAATTTTTTCTCTAATCTGGCTGCCATGTGTCCCATATAAAAAAGATACCCATTTTTCAAAAAAATTTCCTACCAATTTGTACGGACTCCATAAAAAATTTGAAGTGGCATATCTTTCAACTCAGGGCTCAAAATATTGTAAATCTGACAACATTGGAAAGATCTCGACCTCACCCATGCCATAGATGATCCAAAAACGAATGTTCTTTTCCCACTTTTAAACGCTTTCAAGGATTTTCAATTTTAATCAACTTAAAAGGATTATAAACTTCCAAAAACTGATCAAAATATGATTTAGGACTGAATTCAAACTAAAATTAAGTTTGCAATTTACTCAAAATTTCACTCTTTGATTGAAGCCCCAAAAAAATCATTGTTTCTTAATTTTAATCGATTTTCCAAAGTTGTCAAATATTGATTACTATTGCATCCACATTATTTTTATGAACTTCAATTATTGCAAATAATCAGAAACTGAAAATAAAATCAAAACACAACACCGTTGTTTACGAGGTTCGAATTCCTACGTCCTTAAGTTCGTGATGAACCGATCCATTAATAACGTTTTAAAATGTAAATGCAATAACATTTACACTAACCAATAATGAATCAAAAACCTACAAAACTATGTTTCAGACCTTTGAAGGACATTAATGGAGCTCAGCCTTTGTCCTTCACCTTCCTGATCCACTTACAGCGGTGTCTCCCTTTGGTTCTACGCCTTCGTGTGACTTTAACAAAAATAACTCTATCACAAAAGCTCCAAATTGGAAAAATGATCACACCATTGTGATTTTCTCAAAATTTTGAACAACTTTCATATATAACTCAAGATCTGGTTTTGAGTGGAAGTGCCTCAAAATTACATTTTTCCAAAACTACCTGCTTATTGGCTTGACACAGGACACTGGAACTTGTTTTGTATAAGTTACAAGACAACTCCAATTTATAACCCATCGAGCCCTTTGGGTGAGTTGGTTGGTGGGATGTGTCTTTGGACTAAGAGTTCGGGGTTTAAATCCTGCCTCCTACTCCTTTATTGCCACTTGGTTTATCCTTCCATGGACATTGTCCCACATTCTCGCCACGAAGGAGATTTGCACTAAAAATAGGCTAGGCCACCCTTTTCCCATGTGGCTTTAGCCACGTCTCATCCTTTTTTTTTCCACCTATACATGGCAAGATGGTTGTTCATTATTTCACCCAATGTGTGGGCTTTGGGGTCGTTAGAAAAGCCAATACATTGGCCGAGTTGTGTGGCTTATTTAATCCACCCTTACCATAATAAATCCACCCAATAGTGTGTAAAGTGGCCCATCCATTGACCGAGATATATGTTGCAATGTTAACTCACCCAATCTGTTAGGAGATAAGAATATCCCGAACAAAATGGATAGCTAAGTGGAAATAATATCGAGTAAGATAATAATAAACTCGGTCAATTCGAAACATGTGACTTGGAACCATATGGCAATACATGGTGAATAATTACCAAAGCATATGAAATTCGACCACATAATAATATGATATTTCAATAATGAAATATGGAAAAGTGGTGGCAAGCTACATGGTGGTTTGAGGACCCACCACATTGGTGATAATATAATCTTCCTCATGGTGGCTAGGTTCCCCTCCGTAACAAAAAGTTGAGCCTCTTGTTCTAGACCACTTTTATGGGTGTCGAAGACCGGAGGTTACAAACAACTCAAACAACCTTCATTTTTCCCTTTTCTCCTTTTTCCACATGTCACATTGTTATTGGTCCATTATTGACCTGTTGACCAATGTTAACCTTCTAGTTGACCAAAATTTGATTGGACATATCTCGAGCTCTAAGTGTCCGTTTTCATGTTCTTATAGTCGTGAAATCTCTTTAAAGGATCTATTGCACTAGAATGGTTTAGGGAAGTTTAGGGAACTTTTGACACTAAAAAATATCCCCTAATCACTCCTCCCTACTAAGAAGGCTTTTTGTCCACAAAAATTTGTTTATCAACCCTCAAATAATGTTATCTCTTCCTGCATGGCACAAACACATACAAGAACCCAAAAAACATTATAGGTTAAAATAAATGCAAATAGTTGATTATCTAGTCACATATCCGATTAGATAATAGCACCCAATTAAGATAGTGTTTAAGCTGAAGCGTTCTGCAACCCTATCAATTCTACACCAACCGTGAATTGTCATACCCCACTGTAATGCCATCACAAATAATTGACTAGATAATAACACCCATTCTATTACAAAAAGCTAGTGTTCAATCACACCTTGTGATTTGCCTAATTACTTAAATTACAATTCCATAAAACAGATCATTATACAAGACATCTAAACTACCCAAAATTAGGCTAGTGCCCACTTGTCCATCTGACACTAGTAACAATTGCAATTATTCACTATCCAGAATAAAATAGACTATCAACACTCAAAATAGCTATAGTCAACAACTAAATCCACGTGAATCTGCAAAAAACATTGTATTGCCATCACAAATAATAAGTCAGATAATAACACCCATCTATAACGAAGCTAGTGTTCAACTGACACTTTGTGATTATGCTAATTACAACTACAAATATTCACTATCCAGAATCATTAAACCATCAACGCCCAAAATGGCTATAGTCAAAATCTGAATCAACGTGAATATGCAAATATTCTATCCATACACTGAACTGTAAAGGGATATATTATAAACTGTATGCTTACCCAAATTGGTGAACTGCCATAATCTATAAAATGATCACCTAGTACCTTTACAAACCAGTTTGTTAGTGTAATAAATTTACACCTAATTACAACCAAGTCTGATAATTACAAAAATAAATTTTTCCCAAAATGAGGGTCTTATAAATTAGTGTAAATAACACATGTGGATAGAACAAGTTTGTCTATCTATTACAATATTAAACAAGTCCCCGAATGGGTCTTATAAGCATCCATAAATTTGCATAAATGACAACACTATAAAACTACAAGTTTCAAAATTGACATTATGATGATGCCCATATCCCTACATATTGTTTTCGAAATGGAATAACCAACCACAATGTGAGAAGATGAATATGATTATGTTGAACCTGTCACTCAAATCTTCTCTATTGCTTCTAAATTATTTCAAAGCTAAATATAAACATAGGATCAAATCCCTAAAATATAGCTTTGAAAATGTTTGCATACTATCACCAGTTACTGCAATGCAAACATAAAGTTGAGGAATGTTTTACCCATCCAATTACTTGGATTTATCTATTTAGGTGGTTTTACTTCCCAATACCAAAATGAGCATTTACATGAGTTAGATAAACAAATTTTGGTTTGACATTATTTTCCTTTTTAACAACTTTCCAATGTTACATTGAAGGAACATACCAACACATCTTAACATCATGACCATTCCTTTTACAATGGGAACAAAATTTAACTTCCTGTTTTTAGGAGTCTTACCCATTTTGTCATTCCTTGAACTCTGTCTAGGAAAATGATTCCTTTGTTTAGGAGAGGTAACCTTTTTGCCATTTCTCACTTTACTAGAGTGAGATTGGTCTTTTGCACCTACCTTATCATTCACAAAAGGCATTAACTTCTTAACCATTGTTTTCCTCTTCTAACAATATGTTGCAGAATGATTAGAACCTTCACAAAACATGCAAGGAAATGCATACTTCTATCTACCAAAGCTATATTGTTCAGACTGAAAGAGAGTTTTAGAAGTCTTAGGATTTAATTTCCCCTTAGTGCTATTTTTAGTGTAAGTGGGAGGAGGTGGAATTTCATTACCTTGTTTACCTGTTTTCTTACACCTTTCATTATTCCTCTTGATGGTGGAATCCTACAATTCTAGTGGCGTAGATCCTTGGCTATTGGAAGCTTGTCTTCCTTCAGCTACTTTGGAAATTTCTCCAATTTCCATTTGCCCACTAGAATATCCCAAACCTACAAACCGAGGTTGATCCTCTACTTGTATTGGGTTAGCATCACCTTGTCCATTTTTACCAAGGCCCTTTCCATTAAATCCCATCTTAACCATTAGTTTAGACCCAATTCCCTTAGTGTGTTTTTCAAACTAACCCAAAGGAATATCTGAAACTGAATGAGAGGAAGAATTAAAATGTGAACAACTTACAATGCATTCTATCATAGTACTTGCATCTGATTTGGAAGGCATTTCCTTCTTGTGTTCACCTTGTTACATCTTTTCCAAGAGACCATCCTTGGTCCGTATTTCTTCCTGCAACTCTTTAACAAAAACCATCAACTTCTTGCTCTCTACAAGCATCTTATTGACATACTCCTCTTTCTTGGTTATAGAGGATTGTGGCTTAGATTTTAACCATACTATTTCCTCTTCTAAGGAATAGAATTTATCTATCGGGAAAGATTGTTCTTCCTACAGTTAGCGGTTAATGGCTTCAAGCTCATCCAATTACTCTGTTTGGATGACTTTCCCATGGTTCCATGTTCTTGTAAACACAACTGTAATTCCAAAACCACACACTTGCAAAAGAAGATTAACAAGCCCAAAAATTTCTACACACTTTGAAAACTCAAATCAATACTTAAATGAAGCCAAATTTTAAAACACAATTAGAAGCTAATTCGAAATCTAAGCGCTCGATACCAAACTTGATCTGAAAATGAATGTTTTTTTTTCCACTTTTAAATGCTTTCAAGGGTTTTCAATTTTAATCAACTTAAAAGGATTATATACTTCCAAAAACTGATCAAAATATGATTTAGGACTGAATTCAAACTACAATTAAGTTTGTGATTTACTCAAAATTTCACTCTTTGATCAAAGCCCCAAAAATCATTATTTCTTTATTTTAATCGATTTTCCAAAGTTGTCAAATACTAATTACCATTGCATCCACATTATTTTTATGAAATTCAATTATTGCAAATAATCAGAAACTGAAAATAAAATCAGAACACAACACCAGATTGTTTACGGGGTTCGAAATTCCTACGTCCTTGGGTTCGTGATGAACCGATCCATTAATAATGTTTAAAAATGTAAATACAATAATATTTACATTAACCAATAATGAATCAAAAACTATAAAAATTTGTTTCAGACCTTCGAAGGAAGTTAATAGAGCTCATCCTCTGTCCTTTACCTTCCTGATCCACTTGCAGCGGTGTCTCCCTTTGGTTCTATGCCTTCATGTGAATTTAACAGAAAATAAATCTATCACAAAATCTCCAAATTGGAAAAATGATCACACCATTATGATCATCTCAAAATTTTGAACAACTTTCATATATAACTCGAGATCTGGTTTTGAGTGGAAGTGCCTCAAAATTGCATTTTTCCAAAACGCACCTTATTCGCTTGACATAGACTGGCACTTGTTTTGTATAAGTTACGGGTGACCCAATTTATAACCCATCGAGCCCCTTAGGCAAGTTGGTTGGTGGGATGTGTCTTTGAACTAAGAGGTCGGGGTTCAAATCCCACCTCCTACTCCTTTGTTGTCGCTTGGTTTATCCTTCCATGGACATTGTCCCACATTCTCGCCGTGAAGGAGGAGATTTGCATTAAAAATGGGCTACGCCGCCCTTTTCCCATGTGGCTTCGACCATGTCTCATCCTTTTTTTTCCACCTATATGTGGCAAGTGGATGTTCATTATTTCACCCAATGTGTGGGCTTTGGGGTCGTTAGAAAAGCCAATACATTGGCTGAGTCGTGTGGCTTATTTAATCCACCCAATAGTGTGTAAAACGGCCCATCTGTTGACCGAGATATATGTTGCAATGTTAACTCACCCAATTTGTTAGGAGATAAGAATATCCCTAACAAAACGGATAGCTAAGTGGAAATAATATCGAGCAAGATAATAATAAAATCAGTCAATTTGAAATATGTGACTTGGAACCATATGGCAATACATGGTGAATAATTACCAAAGCATATGAAATTTGACCACATAATAATATGATATTTCAATAATGAAATATGGAAAAGTGGTGGCAAGCCACGTGGTGGTTTGAGGACCCACCATGTCGCGATAATATAATCATCCTCATGGCGGCGGGCTCCCCTCCGTAACAAAAGTTGAGCCTCTTGTTACTGTCTTTGCTTTTATGGGTGTCGAAGACCGACGGTTACAAACAACTCAAACAACCTTCATTTTTTCCCTTTTCTCCTTTTTCCACGTGTCACATTGCTATTGGTCCATTATTGACCTATTGACCAATGTTTACCTTCTAGTTGACCAAACTTTGACTGGACATATCTTGAGCTTTGAGTGTATCGTGTTTCACGTTCTTACAAATCGTCGAAATATCTCTCAAGGCTCTACTACACTAGAATGGTTTAGGGAATTTTAGTGAAATTTTGACACTAAAAAATATCCCCGATCAATAGAGGTATGAAACTTTCATTTTGAGGAGGTTAGGTAAAGGAAAATGGAGGAAACGTCTTTGGGATTTCAATGCAGGATCTTCTTGCCTCAACAACCAAATCATATTTGATCTGTTCCACCATTTCCTCTTCCTTCAAGGCACCAAACCAAGGATTGATGTAGTAAATATGGATTTGGGGAAGATTTTATCTGAAGCATTAATAGTAGTGGTTGAAAGTCAACTTACTTTTCCCTTCTCTCTCTCTCTTCCTTCTATCTAATTGAATCTATAAATATGGGGGCAGGATTCCTTGTAAAGGGTTGGACATTCCTTGTTTCGGGATCCCTTTTTCTTCTAGCAAAGGAATTTGTGGAATTTCAGGCCTTCCATCAAAGTTGTAATATATTTCTTACCTCTTGGCTGTTTTGTAATGTATTGTATCAATCTGCAGAGAAATAAAACATATTTGTGATCGATTCTAGATCCTTTCTATCTCTTTTTCTCACATCTGGTCTTTTGTTATAAATTTGGTTATTTGTGTTTGATTATTGCATGTATTTGTTGGTTTATGTCTATCAGTAGAACTAGTGTTCATCATTCCTTTGGTGCATCACCTTGTAGTTTAGTTGTTTATTTCTTGTACCCCTTTCTTATCCCTGTCTCCTTGGCAAGTTTTAGATTAGGTATAGAGATAGATCCTCTGCAAATTCTCACGTATGCATCTAAATAGAGGAATAAGGAACCAACCTTTAATCTAGAGAGCTTTCCCATTTTGCAAGGTCCCACACCTTGGGGAAAGTTCAATGTTATGCAATCACACCAAATGAGTCTTCCTTAGAAAAGTAGATTTTTAGAACTCATTTGGGGGTGTTGTGATTTTGCACTAACAGAGCACTCCCAGGGGGTTCTTCCAAGCTAACCCAAAATCAGTAATGACACATTTCGAGAGGCTAACTTAAGATATCTTTTCTAATTTTTACTCGATTTTTAGGGTAGCATAGATGTCCGAGATAAAAGATTATATCTTTGTACCATTCGGAACTTACCAACTTTTCAGGACATCCACCCTTTCTCCTTTTTACTTCATTTACCTCAATAGTTGCGGTTTCTCTCAACCATAAAAGTTTATCTAGACCCAAACTTATTACCAATTTCATGGTTTGGATATCCATGTCATACTCCTGCAACTTGTTCACCAACCTACATATTTTTCTTGAGACCTCCATCTCTCGATAAGATGTCTTTCACCATGGTGTGGAGAACATAAGCAACAACTTTAGAACTCAAGATGTAGGGTCTGAAAAACCTTTGTTTTTTTCACCAAGGTAAATGCATGCTTCTCCATGATGGTGTATTTTAACTTAGCTCCCTGCAATGCCTTACTGAAAAATGCAATTGGTCTCTCAGCCCCTTCATCATCCTTCTATAACAAAATAGAGGCAATGGTGTTTTCTGAAGAAAAAGAAAACACTTGAAAAGGTTTCTTGTAATGGGGTTGCCCAAACAGGGGCATGCTTTAGTGCTTATTTAATCCCATCAAAATCCTGAATGGCTGCTTCTTCCCACTTGATAATCTGGTCTTTCTTCAACATGCAAGTGATGGGGAGAGTCAACTCAACAAAGTTAGACACAAATCTTCTAATGAAATTGATCTTCCCAAAGAAGGATTGGATTCCCTTCTTGGTTCTTGGAATTGGAACCTTACTGATAGCCTCTACCCTTTTGGGATCAATCATGACACCATCCTTTGATACAATGTGACCAAGCAACTTGGCCTTTTGCACTCCAAAATGGAACTTCTTTGGATTAAGTGAAATGCCATACTCTCTGCATCTTATCAGCATTTTTTCCAAGTGCTTCAGTGATCACTTCTCTTTCTAGAAAACACAGTCACATCATCTTGGTAAAAATAATAAAATCATTAATGTAACCAACAAAACAACATCCATTTCTCTTTGGAAGGTAGCTCCAGCATTCATCAGACCAAATGACATCCTGACATAAACATATGTGCCCCATGGAGTGGTAAAGGTAGTCTTTATTCTTTCGACTCCTTCACAACAACTTAATTGTATCCAGAGAAACCATCCAAAGTAGAAAGAAACTCAGATCCAGTCACTAATTGCAGCATATTTTCCATGTTTGGAAAAGGATAATTATCTTTCATTGATGCTTTGTTCATATTTCTAAAATCCACGTGAGAGCCTAATATCACCATTCTTTTTCTAACTAGACACTAAGTTTGCAACCCAAGAAGAATACCTTGTTGGCTTAATGATCCCTCCATCTCTTAGCTTCTTCAATTCATCTTGCATTTTCATGGAAAGGAGTGGATTAATCGGCATTTTCTTTTGTCTAAATGGTTTTGCATTAGATTCCAAAGGAATCTCATGTTGAAACAATTCCTCTCTGTATGCTTTTAGTTCAGAATAGGACCAAGCAAGGAAGTCCTGACATTTCTTTAACAATTGGACATAGGACTATTTCTCTTCTTTGTTCAGATTATTTCCCAACCAGATCTTCCTTGGTTTTTCCTTTGTGCCAAGGTCACACTCTTCAACATCCCTTGAGGCTGCTACATGTCTGTTAATAATGCAATCAACATTATCAAAGTTTGATTCAAGAGCAACCAGCCCTCTAGGAATGGTATTAGTTTTCAATTGGATGATGTATTTTCCGAACAAAGTTTATTTTCCTTCTGATGTGCACACCATTGGCTCCCAATCAATAAACTGATCAGCAAACTCCCCTTTGTTCTACAGAAACCATTTCACCTGGGCATCATCATCAAATACTTGCCAATTTTTTACATTGTCAGGGACAGATGGCCTTGTTAGTAATTCAACATTATATTCACAATTGGGGAAATTGAACAAACATCAAACCAAGATCCCAAGACTACAAGCTGGTGCTCTAACAGCATTGAACTTTCTATCATGATGTAGAATATTAAATGAGTCAAACATTTCAATCAAATCCCAAAATGCATGCGTGTATTGTTTCATTCTCTAATTTCTAGTAGCATACAGTTTTCTAATTTGTTTGACAATCAGATTCCGAGTCTCCTTTGAAAGTGATATCTTTAATATGATACTTCCAAGCAATTCTCAAACCTAATAATAATGATTCATACTCAAAAGTTTTAATAGTGCATTCAAAGTTAAGTTTGAAAGAAAATATAAACTCTTCTTGGCTTGGGGAGATCAGAACAATGCTAGCACCATTTCCAAACTTGGAACAAGCTCCATCAAATAACAAGGTCCAAGGTAAACTAGCCTATTCAAGACATTCGCACTGATCAATCTTGTGCTCCTTGTCATCAGCAAACCCCACAAAGTTATATGCATCCACATCAGCATATAACACTTCATAAGAAGCATTATTTGGATCCTCAATGAGGTGCAACATTTTCTTCTCTCCATACAACTTTACAAGGCTGCCTTTAATTGGAATGGTGGCAAAAGACATATCCATTTGAACACTTCCACCAACACTTGTAGCCCACTTTCTTGATAACAACATGCCCCATTTGGCAAGGCAATCAACAATGACAACATCAAGTTTCAGGTTCTTACCTAGATAAGCTGCAAGTTATACCACCAATCCTTTCACACATCCAACAATGGGAACCTCTCTAGAGTCCATGGCAGTGCATCTTCCATATGATGTTTTCACTTTGATATCCAGCTCATTCATGACCTCAAGAGGCATGACATTGCATGATGCTTCGGAATCAAACATACAATTGTGCAACAGTCTATCCTTAATGATCAAAGTTGTAAAAAATGGATCAACATTTAATTGGGATTCAACCAAAGATGTCCCCAGGTAAACCTCAGGTGTTTCTCCTAGCTCTTCTAATGTTGGTGGTGTTTCAAGGTCTACAATGGTTAGAGGAGGAGTTTCTACAATGTTTACATTTCTGCATGGGGTACTCTTTTCTTCTTTCAATCCCAAGTACTCAAATGCTCTCTTCTTGTGCTCAGGAATCCTAAGCAACTCAACAATTGGAACACTAACTTTTATTTGACTCAAAACACAGGCAATGTCATATGGAAAATTCTTTGGCAAGGTAGCATTGGAAGGGAGATTAACAAACTCATCGGATGGAATGGGATTCTTAACAGTTTGGACATGAGGAAAAGTATGAATCTTTTTGGGACAAAGCAAGGCCTTTGGAAGGTGTACCTTTCTTAGGAGCCTCTTTAGGAATACTAGTAAGCAATGGATTTTAGGTTTGGATTGAGGCCCCGCTCCTTTGACAACTCTACTCCTAGTATTATAATCCTTTTTTCAACAACAACAACGTTCATAAATAATTGTCTATCTTCCTCCAAAGGGATTCCTCCATCATACTTCTTTATCACTAAATCTCTTAAATACTCAAAGTCATTATTAGGTATTTCAAAAGCTTACACTACATCTACTTCAAAAGTATGAGGAGGAAGAAATGGTACCCGTGAATGCAATCCCAAAAAGTTGCAGCAGTTCAAGCACTTATCACTTTGGTTGAAGTTTCTCCTTGTTGTGATCTTGAAGAGCAACCCATCATGCAAACATCATCATCAGTACCATCATCATTATCAACTTCTTCTTCTTGTTGATTTACTTCACATGGAGGATGGGGCAGAAATCATCTATCACACCAATCAATCTCATTGGCTTCATCAACAACAACTCGAGCAATCAGAGGATCGGGCACCATTCTACTTTCACGTGCTTGGGGATGTTTATTTATAGATCCCATGGGTCCTTTACCTCTGTCATCTGACCTCTGATCACCCCTAGGATGATTGCCAAATCTATCATGATTTTGTGCCTTTTGCTGACCTTGTGAACTCTACCCAATTCCTTTCTCTTCCCGGGCTAGTTTGTAAGATATTTCTTTGACATCCCTGCCAAAAGTTTTAACAACCTCCTCAAGATCCACACTCTTTCTTGCTTGAGGTTTTTCTGGGTTTATCAATTTAACACCCTCCCTCTTATGAGGTTTTCCAACTACTTTGATGTTATTCTCATTTTTTAGAGCCATAGTAAATGCCTGCCTTAAAGTGTAGGGGTTTTATCCCTCAAATAGTATGCAACCTTCTTGTCAAATGCATCAAGATACTTTATAAGACAAGATTCATCACATGACATCAAATTCACGGAAATCTTCTCAATGTCTTATTGAATCTCATATTAAATTCATGCAATCGACTCATTAGGATTCTTTTTAATATTCTCAAATTTTGACAAAAGAAACTTAGGGTCTGTTTGTCACCATCTTGGAATCTAAAAGCATTCTTCATTTCAGTCCAAGAATCAATAGAGTTATCAAAGTGAGCTTTATACCAGTCCCTTACATCCTCTTCTATAGTATGAATAAATAATTTAATGTATACATCTTCAAACTCTATTTCAAAATCCTCCATCATATTGACAAATATTTTCAAGTGTTGATCACCAGTTATTGCATTATTTCCTTGAAACTTAGGCAATTTTTTTCTTACATCTTGTGGCATAGCATTCGAATAGCCATCCATACCTCTAAAAATGATGGGACCAAAAGTATTAATGACAAATGGAGGTCTAGGTGGAGGCTGAGCCATATTATTTTAAGGAGGTGATCTTATAGGGGAAACAGAGTGATGAGGAGTGAGGGGTCTATGTGGTACAGGGATACAATTTTCAGAATGACTATCCCCTAATGGCTCTTTTTCATGGCAGACACTATCAGATTTGGAAAATACAAGGGTAGAATGAGATGTAAATATTTCAAATACATGGGTGGAATGAGAAGGCCCCTCTCCAAATGGAGAATTTAGATTTACAAAGAGACTACCTGATTTAGAAGCAGTTGAGGAAGCATTGCAATCTTCAATTACGTGTCGATCAATTTCACCAATGGAGATCTCTTTTCTTAATGCTTGATCTCCAACAACCTTCCAAATTCTTCATCCTTCTGAATTAGACTTTCCAAACTCTGGAAATAACCTTCTACTAGTGTCCGCGGTGAAGAAATATCTTCTTCCTTTCAGCTTTGAAAAGATTATTAACAAATTTACATTGACAGAGGTTAGGACACTAGCATTTACCAAAAACAAATCAACATGGAGTCGCCACTAAGGATTTTCACCCTAGTTGTGTAAATGCACTAAAATAATATGTCAAATGTCTGTCAACACTAAAAATCATGCAAATCTTTACAAATCAAACCTTCCTTCACCCAAATTTATCAATGGTGAGGAAAACTTAGTACAATAAATACTAGAAAAATTGGACATACATCACCTAGTACAAATATATTTGTTCAATTCTTACAAATCTGATTAGAGAATGATGTTTACAAAACGTATTTGCACACAGAACTACAAGAAACATTACCAAGGTTTGGAAAACTTTAAATTCTTCAAAGAATCCCCAAAAATGGCACGTAGAAGTGTGGATGATGTGCTCAAATGCTTAAATGTTTCAAATACTTTATCCTTTTGGAAACTATCTTTAAATAATCCCGATACTTGACGCCTTGGAAGCGTGTTGGTACCCAGATTTAATCTCCTTCAAAGGCCAAGCAGCATCATGGATTTGATAAGACACTCAGAGGTAGATAGATGATTATGTATGTCGTTTATAGTCGGGGAAGCAATCTATCTGAATTTTTAGCACTCAGGCTTTGAAGAAGTGGGTAGCACCTTAAAAGGATGTGATCTTATCCTAACTATTTTAGGTTGTGCCTCTCAACCAAGGTAAGAGAACCTATTTTGTAACCTCTGTTATCAAAGAATGCTGGTAAATCCTTCTTTTGCACAAATTTTATAGAGAAGACCTTGGGAAAATATGATCAACACACCAAATTTGACTCTCACGAGTTGTCACTTCTAGATTATGGAGATATTTTCAATACAAGGCAAAGGTTACTACAGGACATTTGAAATCCCGATTGTTCTACATATTTTTGCAAGTAGATTTTGTTACTTTGTTGATACATAGGGAAAACAAGGGTAGTTCAGGGTGGATCAATGGTTTTTAAATTATTTTGGTGGGAGATGAAGTAGGACAAAGTTGATTATACCAGGATCTTTAGATGGATTTCACAATAATGAACAACTTCACAAAAAAAGCTTCGAACAATCAAGACGTTCCTTCAACTAGAAGATGTGCTTCAATGGAGGCCCAGATCAAGCACATTTTCACATAATATTTGAGACTCCAACACGAAGTCTTGAATTGGAAGACTCAATTAAATACAAAATTTTCTTATTAATCATGCCTAAGGTACACCCGAAGACTTACAGACAATCTTTATCAACAAATGACAGTGAATTGATTTTAAATTTGTTTATCTCGTCCAAGATGAAGGCTCTTCTTGAAATGAAATTGCAAATACCATTAGACTGTCACGGGGACAAGATCCTATGTGATTTCACAAAAAATTTATTATAAGATTGCAATAGGAATGAAAGAAACTATTTACAGACATTCTAAAAATAAAGCAGACACAAAATTGCTAGAGATTAGACACAAATTAATTCCAAAATTGTTTAGATTCATCAACAGGGGAAAGCTTCCTAAGCAATCTCAATGATTTTCAATGGCTATACATCTGCAACCAACTTGACACGATAGAAAATCTAACACAGAAGAAAATAACAAATAATCTTGGCTTTTGTCTCTCGAGAAGATGACTTTCTCAATACAATTTCTCAAGAATTCATACTCCACCATTTCAATAGTATTATCATTGCATTTATACATTTTTTTCCCACTCAATTTTCCCCCAAAGAGGATAATATTTGAGGGACCTTTTCTTGTTACCAATTTGTTTCAGACAGTGATGCTTAACAAATTTAGATCCAAAATCTGCTAGGTGGACCAATTATGAACTGATCACGTTTCTTGGGCCCTCGACTAATGACTAGGATGCCATGCCACAACTTTTTGGGAGTCCCTTTAATCATTTTGATTATGTCATGTGAGAAATCCCCTTTTTAATCATTTTTCAGAGCCTCTACATAGCTGGACTTGACAAGTCATCCCTTTTTGTTCTCGAGGCAACGCCTTTTTCACCTTTGCGCTGCACTTTCATCATTTCATCCTTTTTCCCTCCTTTTCCTCTAAAATTTTACTCTGCAACTTTTGGATCTGGAATTTTGCATTTTTACATGAGCCCAAGAAAAAATCCACTTCAAGAGTACTTCAGATTTACAAATTGAGCTCCCAAATTGATTCAATTGAACTTTGTAGACCAAAATGACACAAATTTGCCAAAAAAATTGATGAAGAATGATGCAAAAATGTATCTCCAAACATCCTAGAGCTTCAATGGTGGCAAAATCAAATGAAATGCACAGCTACCGTTGATCTCATATTTTAACTTTTAATCTAAGCCCTCCAAATGGCAAAATGTGATTGGAAATGGGCACTGAGCACTTATTTGACATTTTAGAACTTTTGGAAAAAGGAAAATTTTCCAAATTTTTCCTGCATCTCCACCCTTCCATTTTTGACTATTCAACACTGGCATTACTTTCCTGTCGGGGCTGCACTTCAACTTACAATTTTATCCCTTTTTTACAAAAGGAAAAAAACCTTAAATAACCCCAAAGTTGTTTCTCCATTTCTCTACGCTACGTATCTCAATGGCACATTTTGAGAGACCCCAAACAAGCATGGGTTCAACACATGTCTCGGTCAGACGAGTCTTGAGCACCAACATGGGGAGACAAAAACATGACAGAGAGGCCACAAATTGTGGAAATTTAATGATAAACGGGGTGAGACTAATTTGAGCACCAACACAATCCTCTTATCAAACTCACACATATTATCTCTCCAAGGGTGATCATCTCTAGGATATCTTCTACATTCTTTAGATCTATGACCAAAAGTATTACAAGTAAAACAATGACCATTGAAATTTCTTTCATACCTTGAATCTTGGGGTTGTCTAATGAACCTTGGTCTTTCATTGTTCTTGATAGGAGTCACCTTCCTTTCCTCTTTCACAGTGAGTTTATTTGATTCCTTGCTTGGCACACCAGCTTCTAGCTCAACTTCTTTGTCCTTAGACTCTTGTTTGAAGCCCAAACCAGTCCTATCATTTGTAGCCCTTTGTTTGCTAAGTAGGTCATCTAGATATTTAGTACTCTTTTCAAAATTTTGCAAGGACATAGTCTTCTTACTGATTTCTAGCAGCTCAACCCTCAAAAAATCTATATCTTGCTCATATTTGGTGCACATATTCTCCTTATCCTGCATATTAGAGACAATAAACTTTACCTTATCCTCTAGCACCTTGTTTTCCTCAATTAGCTTTATAGACTCAATCACATATTGCTCATCCATCTTATGAAACTAATTTTCATATTCCTTAATCTGCAAGGTCATTTTTTTATTTTCTTTTTTAGCTTTCTCAAGTTCCCTTTTTATACTTTCAAGATCACCTATGTCCTCTTCACACTCATTATCAGAAAAGTTACCATAACCGAAATGAAATCACCTAGAAGAGAAGAACCATCACCTGAAGATCTCATAGCTTCTTTAGTCATGAACAAAGCTTCATTACCTAAGCTTTCATACTCATTTTTAGATTCAGAATCTGATACACCACTACTAGCATCTAAAAAATCATCATCTTGATTTGAGTAAAAAAAAATTCTCCTTTTTATAATTAGGCTTCTTAAAAATTTCTTACCTTTTCCAAACTTGTAGTTCTTCTTCTTGGGTTCTTCCTCTTGATCTTCATCATCATCATTTTCTTTCTCATGCCTATGAGGAAACTTAGCATCAAAATGACCTACTCCTCCACAAGTGAAACATTTGAAAGGGAGTTTACCTTTATACTTACTAGAACCTTGTTTCATTCTTCTGGCTAACATAGCAAAAATCTCATCATCTTCAATCTCTAGAGTGGTGTCAACCTTATTTACCTCCTTGTCCTTTTTCTTCATTTCAGATTTGAAAGCAATCTCCTTCTTGGCTGATTTTGAGTCACCTATCCTCATTTCATAAGCAGTCAAGGTACCATGCAACTCATCCAATGTAAAAGTGGTTAGATCTTTAGCTTCTTCTATAGTGACACTTTAGAATAAAACTTAGAGGATAAGGACCTTAGAAACTTTTGAACTACAACTTCTTCTTTTACTTCTTCACCTAATCCTTTCATATTATTCACAATTTTATCAACTCTAAGAAGATATGCAGCAATAGCCTCATTTTTAGACTTTCAAACTGATTTCTAAAAGTTTGAAGTTTTACAATTTTTACCTTTGAATCACCTTCATAGAGAACTTAAAGCTTGTCCCATGCCTCCTTTTCATTCTTGTAATGCATTATCTTACCCATTTCTGATTCTCCAAGTCCACTTAGAATGGCACTGAAAGCCTTTGAGTTGTTGGTATAATCAGCCTTCTCGTTTTCAGTCCTTGGAGGAGTGCCGGGAGGATTATATGTAATTTCAACTATTACCCAAACATAAAAACCTTGTGCCATGATGAAGTTCTTCATTCTCAATTTCCAGAAGAAGTAATTTACTCCATCAAACATAGGTGGCTTTCCAATCACATTGTTACTTTCCATTTTGTGCTTCAAGGATCTCCTTTCAAGTTGTCAAACTTATGTAAAAAGACATGATCTGATACCAATTGTTAGAAGAAAAATGGACTGAGAGGGGGTGAATCAGTCCTTAAAAAATTTCAATTAAATTTCAGATATGAAACTCAAATTACTTTTATCAAACAGCCAAAATAATCACTTATTCAACTTTTAATGTGTGCATACCATAAACCATCAACAATGCATGAAACCATGAAAGCATAAAAACACCATGAGAACAAAAAATATAAGTGGGAAACCCTCAAGGGGAAGAAAACCCACTGAAACATAAGCTTATATAGATATGTTTAAAATTTAGTGAGGCACCAACCCCACAAGGAGCACCAACCCTACAAGGAACACCAACCCCTAATTTTGTGAAGCACCAACTCCATAAGGAGGCTACAACCCCCAAGATGATCAAGAACCCACTCAACCACATTATTATGTGTATATATCTAATTTTTCTGCCATAACTGATGGAGATCCAATTTCCATCTCGCACTTCTTCACTCAAACCCTAGGTGACAAATCTTCACAAAACAATCTCCACAATCACTCTAAAATTCATCAAAACCTTTATCTCATGTTATTTTATTTTCTCAACCTACAACACACTTATTTCATCTTCAAATAATCCTCAATAACCTATAATCACACCTCACCTAGGTCGCTCCACCTTGCACACACTCAACTAGTCCATAAAAGCACCCAAAACATGTTTTATATACAACTCATCTTTCAAACTTAGGACCAAAATTTTCACTCCAATTAATTAAACCAATACCTCATGAAAACATTAAAAATTTTAAATACAACAGCTACATATGACCCATGTAGGTCAGCCTACCCAAAAACATCATTTCATGTGCCAAAAATGGCTCAAAACCCCATGGGCACAATTTTAAAATTGCCCTAACATGAGTCTCATACTTTGTCATGACCCAAGAACCCTTACATATGTCTAAAATATCATTAAATATTCATACATGGTCGCACAATTAATAAAAAAAAATCGTTTATTGGGCCCAGTTCCCTTTACAATTCTCAAAATAGTTGTTTCATGCACTCTTGAAAACCCTAGAAACTTCATAATGCCACCAAATTATTTCTACTAAATTAAAACATGTCATATGACCATTCAAATGAAATGGCATAACTTTTATAACACTTATAAGCATATTATAAGTCATGAAACATCTCTCTCTTCAAACCACATCAACATTTTCCTTCACCAAATCAACTCCCAAAAATATGTTTCTAAAGGTTAGCTCATAAATTCAACTATAAATGTATTCAAGACTTATGAATGGATTCATTAGATGTCAAATTCATCCCTCTTCACATTTCAGGTGATAGGAAGTATAACCCAATCCATCTCATGCTTCAAACAATGTCAAACTTTCACAAAAACATATGTTGTCTTGAACTACCAAAAATATTCTTACTCAAAGAATGCCTTAGAAATCCTATCATATGACCTCATCATGAGGAAAACCATACACCATTGGAAAACTCTCTGAATCTTCTTTCTAACACAAAAATTTCTTTCTCAAATAATGCCTTGGAAACCCTATCATAAGACCCCATCATGAGGTAAGCCATACATAACTAGAAATCTCTCTAAATATTCTTTCCAACACAACTTGAATCATCTAAGGAATCAACCTATAACTCAAGATATTTTCAAAACACGAAAGACTAATTTTTGAGATACTAAAACTACCATGTGACCAATCAAACTGTTTGGACCTCAAAACCTCATGAACTTGCATGAACTTCTACTAAATAATTTCTACTAAAAGAAAACATGTCATGTGATGACTCAAAAGAAATGGCAGAACCTGTAGAACACTTCTAAGCATGTTTTAAGTCATGAAACATCTCTCTCTTCAAACCAAAACAATATTTTCCTTCACCAAATCAACTTTGCCAAAAAAATATATTTACAAACGTCAGCTCATAAAATCAAGTATACATGTATTCAAGACTTCAAAGTGGATTCGTTGGATGCCAAATTCATCCCTCTTCACATTCCAAATGATAGGAAGCATAACAAAATCCATTTCATGCTTAAAATAATTTCAAACTTGCATAAAATCATATGTTTTCTTGAACTACCAAAAATCTTCTATCTCAAATAATGCCCGAAAACCTGTCATATGACCTCATCATGAGGCAAGCCATACAAAGACCTTTGGAAAGCTCTCTAAATCTACTTTCCAACATAAAATATTCATGCTCAAATAATTCCCTTGAAACCGTATCATATTACCTCATCATGAGGAAATTCATACACCACTGGAAATCTCTCTCGAATCTACTTTCCAACACAACTTGAATCATCTAAGGAATCAAACTATAACTCAAGATATGTTCAAAACACTCAAGACTACTTTTGAGATCCCAAAGCTGCCATGTGACCATCAACCTATTTGGGTGAAAAACCTTATTAACTTACATGAACTTATACTAAATGACTTATACTAAAATAAAACATTCCATGTGACCACTCAAAAGAAATGGTAGAACTTGTATAACACTTTTAAGAATTTTATAAGTCATGAAACATCTCTCTCTTCAAACCACAACAAGATTTGCATTCACCAAATCAACATGCCAAAAAAATTGTTTCCAAAGGTTAGCTCATAAAATCAATTATACATGCATTCAAGACTTCAAAATGGATTCATTAGATGCAAAATTCATCCCTCTTCACATTACAGGTTATAGGAAGCATCACCCAATCCATCTCATGCTTCAAACAATGTCAAACTTGCACAAAAATATATGTTGTCTTGAATCTGTCAAAATGCTCAAAGAATGCCCTAGAAATCCTATCATATGACCTCATCATGAGGCAATCCTTATACCACTGGAAATATATTTTAATCTAATTTCCAACACAGCTTGAATTATCTAAGGAATCAACCTGTAACTCAAGATATGGTCAAAATATGAAGACTACTTTTTGAGATCCCAAAACTGCCCTTTGACCAGTCAACCTGTTTGGACATCAAAACCTCATGAAATTGCATGAAATTTATCTGAAAACTCCATGGAAATCTATAAAAACTTACATAAATCATTCAAAAACAATCTAGCATATCACTTCTTTGGACCAAATTTTCCTAAACTGAAACTCTTCATAAACTATTATTTTTAGGTGGGTCCCACATATGGTCATGACCTAAAACTTACATTTCTAGTAAGCTCTCATAGTCCTATACGACATCAAATCATCACCTTTTCACTAGAAATAAATACTTTGGGTCAGTATACTTCATCTTTTGGAAACTACTCCTAGCTAGGGTTTAACTAAGGTTTTTGACCTCTTTACCTTCTTAATGTTCATTTGTAAAAATGTGACAATAAACTGACCTCATTATTCTTCTAAAACATTCTTCATTCAACTCAAGAGATACCTTGAAAGGATCAAGGTCCAATGCAAAGCATATATTCCACAATGAGCATCTGAATTTACATTTCAAGCTAGAAATGCACTTGTTCTTGACCATGTTTCACCAAAACAGTCATATCTTTTAAAAATCTCATCATGAGCACTGAATGTTTTCTAATATCATCATCACTCATCCCTAGAATTCTATATTCTCACTATAACAACTAGAATCAACTGAAAGAGTGTAATAATTGAACATGGAATCTCTGAAAATGACCCAAAAATACCTCATATGCCATGATATACCTGATTAGATGCTTCCATGAGCTCATCTAGCCCCAATGCACTCTGTCACACCTCCAAGCAAGCCACAACTACTCCCAATGAAAACCTATAACATGGTGAAGCATTTATACATGCACTATGCCATTATAGTGAATACTCAAGCACCCTCAATACACATTATTCATCATGTCAATATGCTTCTCCAATATCCAAGAATCTCTCAACTTTGTTAAACTATACCTTCTAGGCACTGTATAGGCTTGTTAGAGCAAGAAGACCTCATTGAATCTCTTTGTAACATCTCATAACCATCTAAACCATCATGTTATCACCTCATACATCATCATGAAATAATCCTACAACATCCACTTTTTCATTAAGTGGTTTTGAATCAATGAAAACACCTAGTAGGCCTACATGTCAACACAATAGTGAGATCTAAAGGAGTCCTTGAGGACATATTTGTGGTGGTAGAATCTTGGGAATAGCCTACTGACTTTATTGTCCTTCAACCAAAAGTGAGTTTAGGAGGTTATCCTATTTTTCTAGGAAGTCAATGGTTGGCCACTACATATTCATTCATAGGTTGTAGGTTTGGCAACATGATTATTTCCAATGCAATTGGTATCAAGAATTTGATGCTCTATCCTCCTTCCCAACCATTAAATGATGAAGATCAAAAAATTTGGGTAGAAGAACTAGAAGTAGATCAAATCTTTGTATAACATATCATGAGGCTGGAGAATTCTTGTATAATTGAAGGACAAGAAGAGGATTTTGTTCTCTCTAATGTCTTGAAGAATAACTATGGAAGGAACAAAGAATTGGATGATAGATTAATGTGTTTAAGTTGTCCCTTGAACCAGGTTCTACCGTAGAAAAGCACCATGGACATTCCAGGTAAGAATTGTATTCTTCATCAAATTCTTCCCCATGACTGCATACTGAATTATGTTAGCAGCAACATTTATTCAATGATGGATCTCTCCAAACAAGTGGAAATAACACTAGGAAAACCACTTAATGTCAACAAGTTGTTGGATAGACAACAAGAGTAATTGCTAATTGCTCTTTTACAAAAACATAAAACAATATTTGATTGGGACTATGGTGATATGCATGGAATTCATCATAGGCTTTGCACTCATAAGATTTATATCAAGGAAAATTATAAACCAATCAGGAAGCCACAGAGGAGAATGAACCCGGTGAAAGATAATGTAAAAGGAAAATTGAAGAAGTTGTTCGATGCTATATTTATATATCCCATGTCAAAAAATCCATGGGTGTTGCATCTTGTCATTGTGTTATAGAAGAATGGAAAATGGAGGATCTGTATAGATTATAGAGAGTTGAATGCAATAATAAATAAAGATCACTTCCCATTTCCTTTCATTGATCAAGTGTTTTACACTCTAGCTAGTAAGAAATACTTCTCTTTTCTTGATAGATATTGATTAAACTAAAATGGAAATATGAATCCTAATTTATTTTAATCTAGATTTTATACAAAGCGGTAAATAATAGCTAAATAAATAAGGTATATGACCCAAGAAACTAAGTAAATAGAAATGTAAAACCCTAATAAGAAAATAGGGTTAGAAATAGCTTAGTTGATTTGGTGGTTGTTCGGACTATGTCACAGAATAAACCAGATGAACAAAATGCAAGTGCGACCACTTAGGAGCTCAAGAAAGTATATGTATGAGTTGTTTGGTTGGACTAGGGCGCTGAAGAGGGATGAGGGTGCCTAAGGCACCCTATTCTAAGTTTTGGGCACCCTGGTCTGTGTAAGAGGTCCATAAACCAAACTCATAGGGTCGTTAGATGATCTAAATTCTTCGTTGCCTGTCGCGTGTGTTTTGCTACACTTCGTCGGATGTCATTGGTAATTAATGATGAAGGAAAGATTTGCGAAAACCCCAAGACAAACATCAAAACCCTAAAAAATAAACATGCAAATTGTCCTCGGTGGCCAATGGTGGACTTACTAACTAAACGTTACACTAAATTTTAGACCCAAATATAGTTCTAGGTGTGTGTGTGTTAAATTCATGCCCTATGTGCTCTTGTTTCAGTCACACTTTGTGAAGTAGTGAGTTATAACTAGATGTATAAATGTAATAAATGGTGGATGGAATAGAATAAACATCCCTCCTATGTAGTTTGATGTAGATGAACCAACCTTGTCCCTTGTGATGGAGCTAGATGGATGCAAATGGAGCCTTTGATGGATGCAACCTTAGGTGATGATAGTAGTGCCTAGTGCTTGGTCCCTCATTATGGTATCATAACTTTATATTTATATGGTTCTCTTGATCTAATTTTGTAATTAACCCCAAAGAGGCCGACCACCAAAAAGATAGAAATCTCAAACGACTAGAAAGTGCCCAAAAGATGGAAGTAAAGTGGGAAAAGGGTCGGGGTTCTCCGATGAATAGGACTAGGGCACAGGGCACCCTAGTTAAGGGTAAAATGGCACAAAATGACAAAAACGATTGTGCGAAATCTTGCAAAAGGTCGGTAGTGATTACAAAAAGAAAAGTAAAATGGCCAAAGGACAAGGGTTGATTAGTATTTTCTTCACTCAAAAAACATATGAATAGTATTATGAGATCGGAACTAAATAATACCCAAAGTGCGTGATTTTGTGTCTACATTTTCCCCCACTTTATGTTGGTGAGTGGAATGCTTGGTAACATAAATTAGATAGAGATGTGTACCTGATGTCCATGTAGAGTGATGTAGAAAGCACGCCGATGGACTAGATAAAGCATGGAGTGACAAATAGATGGAGATACTAAAAATGAAAAGAAAAAGTGATGAGAGTGAACCTAGGGTGGAAACGTGTGTGTAGTTGCCGATGTGTGTGATGTACCTACATGTTAGTATGAGGTGTGTATTGCAGCAGAATGTTGAATGTTTTTTTTTTTTGTTGCTTACTTCTCATACAGACGGACCTACAAGGAGAATATGATCAAGTAGTCAAATATGCATGTATATATGTAAAAAATACATGTATATAGTAAAAAGTATGTAATGGAAATTAAAAAGGAGCATGTGCACCTGATCTGTGATGAGAGAAAGGGCGAAGAAAGGATATCCTGTAATTGTGAATTTTTGGACAATCTCACGGACGATACGGCAAAAGAAATGTATGGAGAAAGTTACATTATTCTCCAACCAAACTACTTCCCGATAATGTATGAAGAGATCTTTATACTCCTCGGTTTTTAGATGATCTAACACCATTGGTTGAAGTAGTGTAAAGAGAAAATCTGATGTATCCTCTAACCTATAACTGCTCCCCAAAATTATAAGGACAATTGTTTCCTATAAAATCCAATGTGTACGGGGTTCGTAGAGTGGTCTGAACCCACTCACTATATGACCTACAATGTCAAGGACATAAAACTAAACTGAATTGTGCTAGTAGAAAGGATTGTGTAGTTTGTAAAACCCCAAATGATGCCCCCTCTTTAGGGGCGCATGCGATGTCACTAATATGATAATGCGGCCCCAAAAGAGGACCAACCACATAAATAGTGCCTTACGGGGGGAAGGGAATACACTTGATAGCAAACCCAAGGTGCATGAAAACAAGTGGCTAGAAAACAAGTGTTAGTGTAAACAAGCATGCAAGTAAAAGACAAGTGTACACTACGCAAACAATGTGTAATCTATAATGAAAGTAAACACACAAGAAGGAAATGTATTACTTGCCAAAGTGGGTTGCAAACATAGTACAAGACTCACATGATGTCACAAGACACCCAAGTCCATAATAGCCACATAAAAATAAACAAGTGTGCACACCAAATAAAGGGCAAAGCCCACATACGAGAGAAAACAAAAACAAGCAAGTATAAATAACAGATAGCCATAGAAGTAATCCTACAAACAAATGTTGCACATGAAGCATCTATTAGCATGTGAGAAAGATAACCCATATTTCAAAAGCATGAGTAACCAAGTAATGAAAAAGTGCTAAGTACAAAATGAAATAATAACACCTGTAAGAGACGAATGTGGATGCCCCCAACAACCATTGTAGGCATGGTAGAAGGCAAGCATCCATGTTGTGTGTAAGAGACTTGTATCTATGATCACAACTAGAGAAAGGTGTGAACGTGTATGTGTGTATGGTAAAGATAATGACATATAAGATATCTATCTAGCATGTGTAATAAGATGACCATATACAAGAAAATGCAAGCAAGAGTAAAATAAACCAAGATATGCAATATGTTATGGATGGATGGAATGAAATGTAAGATGGATGATAGGATCTGCATGCCCCCAAGTGAATGGAGTTGTATGTAGTGAGGTTCATTTGGTTTGCCCCCTCAACAGTCAAGAATGAACCATAAACAAGAGTGTGTCATCGGGAAATGGTTGAAGTGTGTGTTGTGTCTAATGCGTTGTGATGAGTGTGTATGTGTGTGATGATATGCGACCTAGAGATGAATGCATGATGATGTAGCCTAAAGTGTATATCACTATGAGATGAATAGGGGAGTGGTGATGTAGCCTAAAGCATATACCACTACAAGATGAAGGAATATGTGACCATTTAGCCTATATCGTATGTCACTAACCTAGTAATTTTGCATGATAGAAGGTTGAATGATGAATGTGTGAGTATGATAAGGTCCATTTGATTAGTAAACCCTTGGCAGTCGAGTATGGGCTGAGGAACTAGAGTGTGTCATAGGGTAGTGAGTGCAACACGTAGAAGAACAAGTAGTATGTGTGATGATAATGGATGACCATATGATTTGTAAATGTGCAATGTATAGTATGTAATGTAAGAGTGTTATGTATTATGTAGAATGAGTAGTATGTGATGTAATATTCTTAGATGATAGGAGTGTGACATATGTATTATGAAGACTAATATGATGTATGATGTATAGATTTACAAATTTTGAAATGATGTAGACTAAATGTAGAATGTAGGATGTAAAACGTATGACTTGAGATGTGTGAATAAACGTAGTGTGCAATACCTATTGCGCAGTGTGTGGGGTTCATGTGTAGTATGCCCTTAATAGTTGAGTGTGAACCAAAGAAAAGAGTGTTTCATTAGGTAATGATGATGCTAAAACATGTGATGAGTATGCCTATGCGAGGATATTGATGTATGATGATTCAAAGATGAGAGGTTCACTAATGCTAGTATGTTAGGGGGATGTGTAAATGTTATTCCCCCTAAGTGTGTAAGCGATGGAAGTCTAGTCAAAAGACACTAAGTGGATCAATGTAAGGAGTAGTTGTCTTAAAAAGTGATGGGATATTGAAGTGATAGAGGAGTGTGATCATTAAATGGTTCATCATCATAGTAAGCTTCATCCGAGTCCCAATCATTGACATAGGTATGGTCTATAGTAGATGGCGGAATTACAAGTTTAACTTTAGAATGTGGTTGTTGAGCATGACCGTGTAATAGTGCATATAACTTTAATGGAAGAGGAATTAGACTAACATTAAGAGGAGGTTTCTTAGTTTTATGAGGTATCATTGTACATGACTTAGTAAGAGGAGGTGTGGAACTGATTTTTAAAGGAGGTTTATTATGTTGACTTGGTGATACCATAGGTGGTTGCTTAGGCATCTCTTGACTTTCCTTATTAGATGAATCAGATTTAAGAACCCATTGAGATGTAACAAGTGGAGAGGACCATGTAATAGAATTTTTATGGTGAATGAGATGAAACCTTGATGCTCAAGATGCTTGATTCTTCATTGTAAAGTATGGTAATCATTGTAATTATGTCCATTGATTCGATGATAGTGGCAATATGGATGCCCTTTAAATTTGTGTATTCGATAAGAAGGATAGAAATGAGTAGGTGGTAAAGTGATCAAGTGGCAACTAAGCAGTTCAATAAGAAGGTCATGGTGTTGAGAATAGCAATCAAGAATGAGAGGCTCTAGTAAGGGTATGGCTTGAGGCTTACTAATATGAGCACATGTAGAAACATAGAATGAGAATGAGATGTAGAAGGAGAACAAACATGTGCTTGAGAAGTATCCTTAAGATTTTAAATTTCATATTTGAGAGATGTAATTGTGAATTCCATGGCCTTAAACTTGTCTTGAAATAAAGCATGTAAATCTTGAATTGAGTCCAATAGGGGTTGATTAGATGGACGAACACTAGGGCCATTAAATAGACAAGTGAATATAGGACTTATTTCGTGTGGTGGCATATTGTCATCTAGATATATGGTATCTAGGGATTTTCATAAAACATCCCTATAATTGGGATGTCTCTTAATTAAATCAGATAAAGAAACTTGAGTGACTTTGGGAGCCGTGATAGAGGAAAAATGAGGATCTTAATTGTGAAAGTGATTGGGTTCACCAAAATGATTAAACTAAAATGGAAAAAGGAACCCTAATTTAGTTTAATCTAAATACTATGAAAAGTAGTAAATAACAACTAAATAAATAAGGTAAATGACCCAAGAAACTAAGTACATAGAAATGTAAAACCTAATAAGTAAATAGGGTTAGAAATATCTTCACTAATTTGATGGTTGTTTGGGACTATGTCACATAATAAACCAGATGAACAAAATGCAGGTGTGACCACTCAGGAGCTCTAGAAAGTATATATCTAAGTTTTTGGCTAGAAGTGGATCACCCGGAGAGGGATGAGGGTTCTGGGGCACCCTAGTCCGAGTTTTGGGTGCCTTGCTCTACGTAGGAGGTCCAGAAACCAAACTTGCAGGGTCGCTAGATGATTTGAAGTATTTGTTTCCTACCACATGCGTTTCGTTGCACTACATCAAATGTCACTGGTAATCAATGATGAAGGAGATATCTCGTAAAACCACAAGCCAAACATCAAAACCCTAAAAATAAAAATACAAATTAAGGGGTCAAAATGTCCTCAATGACCCACAATGGTAGACTTACTAATCGAGCGTTACACTACATTTTAGACCCTAATGTAGTTTTAGGTGTGTGTGTGTGCGTGTGTGTGTGAAGTTTGTGCCCTATGTGCTCTTATGTCGAGTCACACTTTGTGAAGTCGCGAGTTATAACTAGATGTAGAAATGTACTAAATGGTGGATGGAATAGAATAAAATTCCCTCCTATGCAGTGTGATGCAGATGAACCAACTTTATCCCTTTTGATGGAGCTAGATGGATGTAAATGAAGCCTTTGATGGATGCAACCTTAGGTGATGATAGTATTGCCTAGTGCTTCGTCCCTCATTATGGTATCATAACTTTGTATTTATATGGTTCTCTTGATCTAATTTCATAATTAACTCTGAAGAGATCGACCACCAAAAAGATAGAAAGCTAAAATGACTAGGAAGTGCCCAAAAGATGGAAGTAAAGTGGGAAAAGGATCAAGGTGCCCCAAATGGGACCAGGGCACCTGAAGCACCCCGATCGGGGGTAAAATGACAAAAATGATAAAAAACTAACTAGGTGCATCCATGTGGGAGGTCGGTAGTGATGACAAAAATTAAAGTAAAATGGCCAAAGGACAAGGCTTAATTAGTAATTTTTCACTTAAAAACCATGTGAATAAGTACTATGAGATGGGGACTAAATAATACCCAAAGTACATGATTTTGTGTCTACAAATATAGTGGCTATAATAAAATTCAAATTGTACCAGAAGACCAAGAAAAAACTACCTTCACATGCCCATGGGGAACATTTACTTATTTATTTCTTCCATTTGGATTGTGTAATGCATGTGCTACATTCTAGAGGGTAGTCTTGAGTATATTTTCAGATTTGACAAATGACTAGCATGGAAGTCTACATGGATGAATTCACTTGTACATGGCAGAAATTTTGAAGAAGCTATGAAAAATCTGGACAAAGTATTGAAGAGATGCAAAGAGCATAATTTTTCCTTGAGTAATGAGAAGTGCTACATGATGATGTCTGAAGGTATAGTTTTAGGACACTATCTTTCTTCTGATGGAATTCAAGTTGATCCAACAAAGGTATCTATTATAATAAACTTTCCAACACCAAAGAACAAAAGGATGTCAGGAGCTTCCTAGGCCATGTTGGATATTACAGAAGGTTCATACAATATTTTAGCAAGATTGCAACACCAATTTTTGCATTCTTTAGGAAAGGATGTTGATTTTTTTGTACTAAATGTTGTAAAGATGCTTTTAAAATTTTGAAATATATGTTAACTATTTCTCTTGTATTGAGAGGACTTGATTGGAACCTGTCATTCCACATCCACACTGATGCATCATACCATGTTATTAGAGTTTTCCTAGGACAAAAATATGGAGTTCTAAATTATGTAATGTATTATGTTAGCAAGAACTTGCAACATGCAAAATTAAACTACACAGTAACAAAGAAGGAGTTCTTGGCATTTGTGTATGCTATCAATAAATTTAGACACTACATCATAGGTTATCTAATGTTAATTCACATCGATCATGTTGTAATAAAATATTTGATAAACAAACTAGTAGTAAACAAGACAATCATAAGGTGGATACTCCTCATGTAAGAATTTGATGTCACCATATTGGACAAGCCTAGAAAGGACAAAATGGTAGAAAATTTCCTCTCCATGATGGAAACAAGCAATGAAGAGCAAGTATTTGATGAATCCTTTCTAGATGAGTGCTTATTTATTATTTCTACTAAAACACCTTGGTATGCGAGACATAGCCAACTACTTAGTCTCGGATAAAACACCACCACATTACTTATACTACGAGAAGAAATATATAGTTGAAAAAGTGTACAATTTTATTGGATAGCTAGATTTCTATTTCATACATGATAGGATAAAATAATGATAAGGTGTATAGATGATGAGGAAATATTTGATTTCCTCATAGCCTACCACAATGAGCTCTGTTAGTGCGAATCAATGCAAGACCCCTAGATGTTTTCTCAGATTTCTAGTTTGATAATGGACATCCAGTGTGATTGCACAACATTGAATCTTTTGCCCAAGTGTGGGACTTGCAAAATTGGAAAAAGAATATACAGATTAGAGGCTAGTTCCTTAACTCCTCAGATCAGATGTATGCTTGAAAATTGCAGAGGTTTAAACTCAAAATCCTACTCTAATTCTTCCAAGGAGACAGGGATAGAAAGAAAAGGATAAAACAAAAACTAACAAGGTGATACACCAAAGGAGTGGTGAACATTCACTTCTACAAATTGACACAGATTATAGAAATGCAACAAACATCATGCACAAACTGCTAAAATGTAATGAAAGATCAGAATGAAGCAAACAACACAAGAAAAGGATTGAAACTCATTCACAGAGCTTGCATTGTCATTTCCATTTTTAAAATACCATGCATTACAATAGAAAAGAGGTAGAAAACATGTTGCAGTCCTAAAAGAGGTCTGATATTCCACAAATTCACTTTCTAGGGTGAAGGAGGGAGTCTGAAAAACATAAAAATGTCCAACCCTTACAAATGAGCCAAATTTGGCTTTTTAACAATGAAAACTGAGCCAGGAGGGAGAAACGTAAGAAAAATGGAAAGAATCATTCAACCACTGACCAAATTCATCAAAACAGCATGGGTACCCTTAAAATTTCATTCCCAATATTTTTGACCATCTTTGGAGGAGAATGGAAGCCATCTTGCATTAAAAATGGTGGTTAAAACGTCGCCTCTACTCTTTTCCCCATGCCACGAGGGAGTTTTTTATTTTTTCTCTAACCAAACTCCATAAAAACACAAAATTTAATATTCCATCATGTAGAGGACTTCAATATCTTTCTAATGACACCAAAATTGAGGAAAACTGAGATCTGGATCAAAAGTTATGCCCCTCTGAAGATTTAGGGCAAACTAGGATAAAAATTGGGTCGGCAAGCCGAAACCCAAAAATTTCCCTCTTTTTTGAATTTGGGAAAAATTTCCCAAAAATTTCCACCCCCAACTTCTTGATGCCATGTGGCACATTTTGATTGGTCTCAAGCTTTATAAGATCATTTTACACCTTTTTGAACTTTGGAAAATTTTCCAAAATTTCTCGTCGTCACTCATTGCCACGTGTCCTCTTACTATTCACCCGAAGGCACGCTTCCAATTTTTCCATTGTTGCCGACCACTTCCCTAAATAGGACACATGGCACCTTTCTATTAGCATGAGCTTGAACCCAAAAATTTTCTTTGTCGCCGCCCCCTAAGATTTTGGTCGGCCACATAGACATGTGGCGTGTTTTGATTGGAGCGGGCTATTGGGGGTGGAGTTTTATTGCGCCATTTGCCACACTTTGGAAAAATGGAAAAAAATTCCCTGCACCTCTACCTCCCACTTCTCCATGGACACATGGCATGTTTTCATTCTCCGCGGGCCTTCGGGCCGAGATTTTCCTTTTGCACCAACTGGGAAATTTTCCTAACTTCTCCCCGTCGGTCCGACCTTCGACGACCCCATGGACACGTGGCCACTTCCTATTCGTCGACCGGCCTTCGGGCCAAAATTTTATTTTTGCGCACCCCGCCATTCCTTGGTAAAATTTCTAACTTACCTCCACTCCCCGCCATTTCGATGCCACGTGGAGCTCTTTAATTGGTCTCGGACCTTCCTAGGGAAAATTTCCCTCCAAAACTCCATCGAGCCATAACTTGCAAAATACAAGGAGTTAGAGGGAAAAATTTACCTTTCTAGAAAGCTGAGAAGATTCTCTATCTGATGAAGCCATTTCCAAAAATTTTGAGTGCTTGAAAAGTGAAAAAAATTGACTGAGGCACAAGGAAGGAAGAAATGAAAGGGAGTTAGCCAAAAATAAGCAAGGGGCTTATTTTGGATAACAGAGCCTTGTGGAGGGAATTTTTTTGTAAAAAGAACATCGCATAAAGTGTTAAAAATTGGTTATTATTGGCCAACATTACACAAGGATGCAGCATTATACATGAGGAGATGTGATAGATGTCAGAGAATGGGAAAGCCCACCAGATTTGATGAAATGCCATTATAGCCTCAATTGGTCTTGTAGCCTTTTGACAAGTGGGGATTAGATTTTATTGGCCCCATAGACCCTAAATCTTAGCAAAAATAATACATTTTAGTATGCACATATTATCTAACCAAGTGGACAGAGGTGAAGGCATTGCTAAATCAGAAAAGTGAGAAGGTATCCAAGTTCCTATATGATCACATATTCACCGGTATGGAGTTCCAAGGGAAATTGTAACAGATCAAGGTACACACTTTACTACTGATGTAATTTATGATCTAGTTAAGGAGTATGAAATCGGCATAGGAATTCTACACCATACCATCCCCAATCTAATGGCCAAGTAGAGGTTACAAATAGATAAATAGAGGTCATATTGACAAAGAATATTACACTCAACAGAAATATTGGGCGAGATAGGCTTCCGAGGGCGTATGGGCATTCAACACAACTTGGAAAACAACAAATGGCTTCACACCATTTGAAATCTTGTATGGTAAGACTGTTGTTTTCTAATTGAATTCAAGCACAAAACACTGAGGACTGCACTTGAGCTAGGCATAGATTTATCTAAAGCTCAAAGGTAGAGAATTCTCCAACTCAATGAATTGGATGAATTGAGAAGACAAGCAATACATAATACAAAGGTAGTGTAGAAGCAAAGAGTCAAATGGCATGACTGGTACATCAAGACCAAACAATTTTAGGAAGGTGATTGGGCACTCTTGTTTGATTCAAAATACAAGGACCATATGGGAAAAATAAAACAAGGTGGCTAGGTCCATATGAGATTGAGAAGATATTTCCCAATGGAGTTGTAAAAATCACCACCATAGATCTTGTGAGGTTCAAGTTATTGGTCAATGGTCACAAGTTGAGGCTATACAAGAAACCAATTGATAGAAATAAATTCATGCAATAGTTTAAAGGATGTCTAAGCAAGATGGAAGAAAAGACATCGAGTTAGCATCGGGGTTGAGCCTATTGGTTGACCTTCCTGAGATTTTAGAGAATTGAGAGATTTTAGTGGTTTTGGTATATTTAAATTTTTGACTATTCCAAGGACAAATAAAAGTGTTTTGATCAGCCCTTTTGGTGATCAAGCAACACTCTGCTAACACATTTTATTTCTTAGAGTTTTTTTTGCATGGTTTGATGTAAGGTGATTGCAAGAGTGCATGATCTCCATCACAAGGAGATAATGCAATGACTAAAGTTTCCACTTGTAGAAAAATACAGCAAAGCTCTATTTTGTCTTTTGCATTTGGCTAAACTCATGATTGCATGAAAGAAGATCAAGGATATTTGCATGTGTGAGAGATGGAAAAGAGACAATTGACACCCCAACAGATCGAGAATTCCCTCTCTGAGAGTTATCTGGTTTTAGTAAGGACCAGCCAATATCAGTTTGACACATGTCTATAGCATCATAGCAATGTCCACAACATTATAGTAAGCTTGCATGCAGCCAAGGCACAAATCCAAATAAGCATGCACAATCATCATTCCAAACGAACATCGAGATAAGTACACTCGACTATCACTTTATTAAATTATAATTAGAATGATTATCATTAATTAGTATTTATGCCAAGTCATCATGTATTTACTTGCATTTAAAAAAATGCCACCTTTCATGTTATGATGTGTCCCTCCACATAAGCCCATATTGTCAAATCACTTCACTTTGCATGCTTCACATGGTCACATCAATTAATGATCACTCACATAACCGTGTTGCGTGTCCTTTTAGTCTCACATTTTAAAAAAATCAACATAACTCAATTGTGCATCATTTCTTCAAGTAGATTTGTGTTATTGTGTATTGAGACCAGAGCAAGCTACATATTCACAATGGGAGGAGATTTGATATGACATGAACCCACTGAGCATTCTCAACTTCTTAGCCACCCTCAAATTTTACAGTATTTTCAAGATAATGGTTGGCTAGATTACATAAACTAGTTTTAGGGTTTCAATGAAGAAATGGTTGAAGATTTTTCCAACACATTTAGTGATGGGGAGGTAAAAGTGAAGGGTTTATCAATCAAAATTAGTGATGAAATCTTGATGGAAGTAATTGGTCTACTTTCCGAGGGAGAACCATTTCTAGAGAAGGCTAACCTTAAATCGGGAATAAGATAATTTGTAGATGTTAATGACCAATTCATCTTAGAAAGGTAAGGTACACAAAGAACATCCCTTAAACCCTTATGGGTTGAGGTTACAAATTATGTAATTAAGTATTTTACCTGTGAGGGAAGATATTCTAGGTTGAATACAGTTCACTTAAAATTGTTAAATCACTTAAAGAACAACATGAAAGTGAATATACATAATTTATTATATGGTATATTCAAGAGGATGAGTAGAGAGGTATAGAAGGGAAATTCTACAATGTCGCACATTACCTCATCACCTTGATAGTAAAGCACACCCTGCAGAGGTATTATCCTGAGATAAGGTGGGAAGATTTTGAAGGGGCCAAAAGTATAGATGTTATTTTGGGAAGTAGAAGAAAGATGATAAAAAGCAATGAGAGATCTTCCACACATGTAACTAATCCTACAACATCAACCTCCTAGCCTAAAGAACCCCTTACTTCTGAGAATTTTCCGTCTACTAAGAAAAATCATGTGCCTATCTCCCCTGAGAGAATTTTTATTGTTGAAACCCTCCTAGAGTTCTCCACTCCTAAATCCTCCACCTCCAAAGGTAAACGGAATTATTCCAAGTCCACTCCTACACCACCAAGGTGCTCTCATAGGCTCAAAACCAAAATTCCAAGGACCTCTAAACCAAAAAAAGATAAAGCCCATATCACTAGATAGTGATGTGGAGACTACCAAGAAATATTTGAGCCTCATCTAATGGAAACACAACATGGAGATGTTAACACCCCTTTTTATGATCAAGAGAACCTTGAACCATCCATGGAGGATCATGCAAAGGAATCTCATGATGAGGAGGTATTTTATCTAATGGAATGTCATCAAGAGAAGAAGAGAGAAGAAATTGGAAAGGAAACTGACCAAGAATCTCATGATGAGGAGATAGTTCATGTAGCAGAAGGTCATGACGAAGAAAAAGATAAGAATTTGTAGAATAGATTGAACATGAACACATTCCATACATTATTGAGAAAACCATTGAACCATAGGAACAAGAAAGTGAACATGAACAAGTGCCACAATTTATTGGGCGGAGTCATTGAGAACCACATTAATGGAATTGAGAAAATCCAAATGTTGTAGAAGGGGAACAAGAACATGAGCACATTCATTTAGTTAAGGATGATATAATTTAGAAAGTGATGCAATAAACACCACATGTCGGTACATGCAAGTGGGTGTAGCACGAGGTAACCCCAAAATTGTTATTAAGGAAATTGTAAGAGAACCTATAAAACTGTTTTGTAAGGAGATGACCACACAAACTATGCTACCATACATTGATTATTTGATGTCACAATTTGATATCTATGTTGATAAGCTAAAAGGGAAATGGAAAAGGGAAAAATAATCCCTTATCTCCAAACATGAAGAAGAACTAGAGACAAAGAGATAGAAAGGTTGAAGAAGAAGTAAAAAGAGATAGTCCAGGTGGCCCATGAGATATTTAAATGCAGGCCTCCATCCAATTTTTATGTTATTTTCTTAAAGGAAAATATGTTACAACTCAAACTCACCTGTATCAATTTTGACATACCATATGATATCAATGCAACTAGGAGCTTCTTTAGGTTATATCAAAATAGCACTCATGAACTTCAACTCCTATTATGTGAACTTTACATGTACAACTATGCTCTTGAATATGATAGGGATTGGATTCCAATCCTATACATTAGAGATGTTCAAGTCAAATCCCTCTGCTCTTATTTTGTGAATGAGTTGGATAGAGAAAGAAAAATGGAGGAATACATGCATTTAGAGAAGGTACAACCATTGATGGTTAGGGATGAAGCTACAAAAACTGGAGAAGTAGAATAATATGCAAAGTATGTAAAGAAGAAAGTGATCAGAAGGAGAGTGTGGAAAATGAGGAAAGAAACACATGATGAAGTCAAGAATATGATAAGGAAGCATGGAATTTAGGTTGTAAAAGCATGTAGGATGCGGTGGAACGAGATTCCTCTTGAACTTCAAAATAAAGAGATACACTTTTACCCTAATATAATACCAACTCTAAAAAGAGTGAATACATACATCAAAATTACTACTAAATTTGTAAGTAATCGGCTTCCAATTGGATATCACCCCCAATATTCCACTTTTTGATACCTCCATGGACAAGTGATATAACACTAAATGAAAGGATATAAAACAGAGTTATGCACATGTTCATGCTAAATGGTGGTTACTTATTCTCGAAGCTGGAAGGATCGAGACCCTAGTTGATTTCAGGCATGAATTTTATTTTCAACAGTAGGAAATTGAACCACTTAAATTAGGAAATTTAAAGAATTAAGCCCGGGGTGTGATAAGTCATGTAAATCCCCTTTTAAACAAATAGTCCTCTATATTTTTTAAGTCATTGAATCCATGTCCTTGTATTTCCTAGTTATATTGTTGAACATTATCATCACAACTTGAACTTATGGCATAAATACTGATTAATATAGTTATGGCTAGTTATCTTTATTTTGTGGTATTTGGTGTGTGCATTTATTCTTATTATTACAATAAGTTGTTTGAATGATGAGATGTGTGATGCCACTCTTGGTTGTAAGAAACTTGTTATATGCAACAACTCGTATACAGAAAAGGAACCATCTGCAACAACTCATCCATAGCCAAAGGACTTGTCCACAATAAATCATCCACATCTAAAGGGGATCACCTATAGCAAATAATTCATGATTATAAAGATCTCTTGGAATGTGAAGAATGAAACTCAAGTCTGTATGTTTCGTTGAAGGATTAGTTACAATTAGGACATGAAGAAATGGGAGATAGCTCAACAATATACTTGATTATTCATTATAACTCACTAAAGAATTGATTAATTAGTTAACATTTGATTTAAGAAACTTGTCAGTTATGTGAGTTATGTGTTTGATAAATGGACACTGTTAATTAGTTTTGTTGCATGTGTTAAAAATCGTGTTGATTTATTTGAGATATTCCATGTGTTCTACCGAAGATCTTTTACTTAGTTTTTTAAAATCCTAGTTGAATTCTTCTTCTCACATTTTTCTACGTAATTAAGGAGTATAAAAGAAAAAAGTTAATGTTGGAAATTGAGATGGAGAATATAGATAATAGAGGGATAATTAGAGAATAGAAGATATGTAGATACATAGGTTACTTTTCTTCTAGATATAACATTCATGCCAATTTAATAAAGGATCTAAATTATGTTTAGTAGCTTTTAGGTACGAGGCCTTAGGAGGGATCAAAGACCTAAGGCAGGTCCCACTTGTGGTCTACTAAACTCTTTCGTAGTTTTATTTCTCTATTTCATTACATGATTATAATAGGAAGCAATTTATCTCTTTATCTGCATTCTAAATTTACAAGCTTTGCTTTAGTCATAGTGTTTAGAATCCATTTGCTTTCAGTTCTAAGTTTTGTTTCAAGCATTGTTATTTCAAGTATTGTAGTGATAACTATTTCTTTCCATACCTCCTAAATTCTCTATAACTGTGCATACAACACTGGCATTATTGAAATTTTATGTCCCTAGTTTGATGATTAAATGACTATGAATTAATGAACAACATATTAATTGTTGCAAGTTAATTTGCACCACCAAATATGCAACAAATCGAAGAGAATGTAGTGTGATAATCATGATCTAAGAATGTAATGACTGGTGGTGGTGCATCAATAGTAGCAACGGGGAAATCAAGAGGCCCCGATGAAGGAGGAGGAACTGTGTGATATGTGTGGTTGGTAGAAGAATCAATAGTTTTCTTTTCATGCGTGGGTGAAGGGTCATTAAAGATTTTCAAATTTTTATTATCATTGGTAGACGTAAAAATAGATGGCTCAGGGATCTTGATTGCATTGTTATCAATAATATATTCAATAATATGTTTGAGTATGAAATATTGATCAGTAGAGTGCCCAACATAGTTTTGGTCACGGAGGCAAGAGGGGTGGAGATTGAGCAGTGGTGGAAGAGTAATAAGATTGATTTCGATCAGTTTTGGCAATAGAAACTGAGGTGCGTAGGTTACTTTGTTAAAAGTTTGCTTTGGAGGTTGTAATTGAATATTTTCGGGTGTAGAAACAACATTAACAGTGGCTTTTTCTTTAGTGAGCTTAGGAGATGGCTTGAAAGTATATTTGGCTTGAAATCGATTAAAGGATGAGGATGAAGCATTATCATAGTATTTCAATTTTCCCATAGATAAGAGTTTTCCTTTGCCCATTTTGATTGATATGGTGCAATTGACAAAAGGATAGAGATGTCTCAAAGATAACAATCTCTTGAAGTAGAGGTAGGATTCTTTCAATAAAAATATCTCTCAATTCGAATTAGCTAGTACATTACTCATCTTATCAAATTTGTTCTTGTAATGAAAAATATAGTCGAGTTAGGCACTCATTAGATCCTTGTTTGATTTGAGAAAGTTGTGCATAAGATATCTTGGTGTCGATATTGATGGAAAAGTGAGCAAGGAAAGCATTAGCTAAGTGTATAAAATAATTTACTAAGTGAATAGGTAGATCATAGAACCAACACATGGCGTAATCTTGCAAACTTATAGGAAATAACTTAGCTAGAAAGGTATGGTCATCCACATAGTCAAGACATGCCACATGGAAAGATCAAATATGCTCTTGAGGTTTAGGTCATGGCCATTGAAGGTGGGTAGCTTTGGTGTAACGAAGTTAGGAGGAAGTGCGTAAGTAGATGTGGCGGGTGAAAAAGGGGTGAAGGAGTAATGAGGAATCAAGAGATGGAGAGGAACATGAAGTAGCATTCTATAATTGATGGATTTGAGGTTGGAGATCTTGGTATAAAGAGGATAGGTGGACATAAAATGGGAACAATAGAGGTAGGTGGGATAGTGGAATGAGGAGGTTGGGTGACAATAGGAATAGATGTGTCATTAGAAACTAGAAGATTGAGCTCATCTAGATTAGTGGCTTCTTCACGAAAAACTAATAAGAGGAGATCTAGATCTTGGGGGTGATCAATAATATGGGCTTGGAGGTCATGGAGATATTCGTTAGTAAAGGTTTCATGAGTGGGAGTTATGTGAGGAGAAGAAAAATAATGTGTAAAAGTAAGGTATGGTTCGAGTGATGGGTTCAACAAATGATTTAATTTAAATTGAATTAAATCTAATTACAGAGTAACTCATTGTAATAAATAATGTACAAATGTTAATATATAGTAAGATACAAGTAATAAAGCATGTAAAATGTAAAACCCTAAGAAAGAAGGAGAGATATGAAGACTTAGCTGATTTTCAAGAAGACTGGAAGTGATATATGAAGGAAAAAGTGTTGAAAAGGCTGAAAATAGATTCATTAATGCTCACTATAAATTTTGGAACTCGGAACAACATAAGATAGGGCGTCAACGGGGAGGGTAGAGGCGTTTGGCCGCTGGTGACTAGATCTAGGTGTTGGTGGTTGTGAAAATAATCACGAACCGATTTCTTCTATGTCACAATGATTTTGCTATTGATTCTTGTTTGTCACTTGATATTTTTATTTGATTGTTGAGGGTACCTGTAACCTACAAAACATAATGAATACCTACACATGTCCACAAACCACATTAAATATAATAAAAAAATATGCAAAATGTGGATTCGAGACGGACCACGATGGTCACTGAAGAGTGAACTTATTGTCGAGCATTGCACTACATCTCATACCCCATGCAATTCTTATGTGTGTGTAGAAATGGTTCCCTAGGATGCCCTTGTGCAAGTTTCACAAATTATATTTGTAACACCTCCACCATTCCTTCACTGTACTTTCTCTTTTAATAAATGGATAAAGCAACATTGACATGTGATTTTTCTTGAGTTGTGGCTCTACAAAATTGAATGAATCATGTTGCTAGATTTATATGTATCTTAGTTGATATTTTCTCGGATTACTCGTCCATTAATTGAAAGTACTTTTGAATGGTGATGTTCTATTTAATTGGTTCGTGAAATAAACATGATGTCTGCGATTGTGGAAAATTATATTCTGCTTTTGGGACCAATTGGTGAACTGGTAATTTGGAAAACTATTTTAAGTCAATGACGATTGATCATTATTATTATTATTATTATTATTATTAAGAAAATACCTTACATCAGTTTTATTGATTCAAGGCATTTTTCTAACTCGATCTGCAATTACAATTAATTTCTAGAAATTTGTGTTCTTTGTTTTGGATTATCATTGTTGTTCAATTTAATCCTAGTGATTAGTTCCAGTTTCCTATGGTGTAGTCCCATGATGAGGATTGGGAAGTGCCAAGGATTGGCTCGAATAGTGTTACCTATTTGGGAAAGACACCTCATTGGTAAGGATTATTGTGGTATCATAATGCATTTACGACCATTATTGTTCTAGTAATATGTATATATATGTATTGTATATGTATATGTATATGTATATGTATATGTATATGTATATGTATATGTATATGTATATGTATATGTATATGTGTATATGTATATGTGTATATATATGTATATATATATATATATATATATATATGTATATGTATATGTATATGTATATGTATATGTATATGTATATGTATATCCTAATATATATATATATATATATATATATATCCTAATGACATAAATTGGGACCTAAGGCATGTGGATTTTATTACTAGCATGGGAACCTAATCTAAATTAATCTAAGTCTAATTTCTATGTTCTAAGTATAACCTAAGTCCTAACCTATGATAATCTTGGGGGACCTGGACCTAGCCCAATGGTAACTCGGGTGGGCTTGTGGAAGGATAAGGCTTGGTTAGAAGTGGTCGGTGGTTTCCACCACCCTTGCAGATACCGTAGTGGAATTTAATGCCATTAATTACAAGCCAACAACACCTTTGGCAATAAGCCAATTCAAATTGGCATATTTCTAATTCTTTGGTGGTAAAATTTGATCACGATCGGTTGGCTAGGAAGTTTGGAGCTAACCCAAATGGAGTTAGCAGATGTTAGTGGAGAGTGAGAAACCACACCTGTCCTAGTTGGCATTAATGATTTTTCAGAATGAACCAAACCGCCTAGGAAAATACGTCGGGTTCGGCGAAGGCGATAGTTATTTTTTTGTTTCATTGATAATTTATTTTTCTCTCGCTCTGCGAAGGAATTTTTGAGTATTGATTTGGTTCTCATTTTTGTTGGAATCTCTACTCTGGTTCATGGAGAGACTATTGGTAAACCACTTTGACTATGGAAGTTGTCGTGGAACTAGAAAGGAACTCTAGGAAGCTTTAACAAACATGATAGCACTAAACCCTTGCAAAAAATTGCTCTATCTAATTAGTTCATGAAAATAAATTTTCTTGTGATAGAATACATTTTTGGGTCTTCGGTTTTAAAATGGAACATGTATTTGGGTAAGCGGAAAATGGAATTGGCTTATGGTTTTACAACTATATATTTGATTATCATGGTTGATATGTTGATTTTCTCTGCATGACTATGTTAGTTGTTTGAAATGAATTCACTATGGTTACTATTAAAAGAAAAATGATTATCCCATGTTGCATGCATGGATACGTTGCATTTTGGTGATGTTTGGGACTATATTATTGCTCATCGTATTACTTGAAGAATTCATTTTGCATGTTCAATGTGTAACCCAAATGGGATTTCACAGAGATTTATTTTCGATTATGTGTTATTAGATTTTGTTGCCATGAATAGCCTTTGTGTATTCTTTTAAAATAACAGTGATTCTCTGTTGTGGGTCAAGTTAAAAACGAGCATCTAGTCGAGTTTGGACCGGTGTTGTTTAATGTTATTGTTGTCATTCCTTTTTGGTTTGTTTTGAACGCATGCATTTTCATTTTGAATGATTGTGAGTGCATGAGGGTCTCCTTGTCTTCTCGATCATCCTCGCATGGGAGAGTTTTTCTCAACTCGGTTGGATATGGTTGCGGTGGCATGTCTGTGATCACTTTATTTTATGGATGTGATGTTTAGATAGCCCAAGTTGGGTTAGTTTCTTTTATTATAAGTTGTTTAGGTATTGTTCATACCCGTTGGGATTGCATGCATTCACAATCATGGGTAAACGAGTTGCTCGACTATTTTTGATGTAACCATTTAGCTTTATTTTGCCAAAATGTTGTTGGTTGTATATTGCCTAGGTCATAAGAGCTTGAGGTCCTTCTACCTCAACGTGATGACTGTAACGTTTTATCCTTACTTCATTCATTGGTTGTAATGTTTAATCCTTATGCATTTCGGTGACTGTAATGATTGTGTTCCACCATGTCATGTGATCGCCATGTTCATTGTTATCTCTTTTGATGATTACAATATTTGCTGCTAGTTTGTGGTGACTGTAATGCTTTACTTCAATGATTGTTTCAGTTTGATGATTAGGTGTAATCTTGAAAATAACAAACATAAACGGTCTTATGGTGTGTTGGGTTGTAGTATTGATCTGTTTGAATCATTGAAGCTTGCATGTCTACTCAAAATTTATTGTGATTTGATTATTTTTAATAGTGTCAAGACTTGATCATCTTCGTATGATCAAGGATTTTGATTGATCGTCGAAGGTTGTTTGACTGTGAGTTCTCCTTGTCTGTGTGGGAGCATTTTGTTTCTTGTTTAAGTAATGAATTTTTTTGGGTTTGTTTGTATCAGTCTTGTAAGGAATATTTGCATGGTTTGTACATCCTTATTTCATAACCTTGTTAGATTATTATAATGGCTTGTGTAATTATTATTTGGTTGGAAGCCAAATAGTATGGCATGGACTACTGGTATAACAAGTCAAGATAGGTTTGGGGTCTTGAGAACTAGTTGTTGTTATTTCTCTACTCATTGTAATCTTGCTCAGACTTTGGACTATTGTTTGTGGAACTAGAATTCATTTTTTTGTGGTTAATTGAATTTGGGTAAAATATTTTAGTTATGTAGTATGGGCTGCATGATTAAGACATTTCTACTCTTGGTTGTTCACCAAATATTATGTATACTTGGCTCTTGCTTTATTGATGAAATAATGTTAAAGTGGGAATGTATACTTGTAATATTTTGGAACTATGTTTGGTTAATGAATATTAAATTCATTTGTTGATAATATTATATTTGATAGTAATCGATTTATTTTATTGTTAGAAACTAACATTGCAGGGTTTGTGAAATACTTGAGTTCGGTGCTTCAAAGTGTTTAAATAGGAAAAGATCTTTCTGAACCCTTGACTTGTCTTCTATTAACAAGCAAAGTGTTCCTTCTTGAAGTTGTTAGTTAGAGCATATGGTTCCAAGGATTTAGTTTCTATCATGCTCAGTTCAAATGAACTGACAAATGCTAACACTCTTGCAAATAAGTTTCATGAAAATAAGAAGAGAAAGATGAAGAAGACCTATGGAAAGATGCATTTGTTCTATTGCTTGAGGAAAAAAAAAAATGATGAAATTATTTATGTCTCATTGCTAAACTATTCTTGGGGATAAGTTCTTAGGGCCTAAGACCAATTATGTAAAATTGTGGAAAGAACTCGATTGTTTCTTGTCATCTTAATTTGGAAATGATGGAGGTTGTTTCTTGAATAATTCATTCTTGATTGGATTAGCTATAGGCAATGGTGTCTTCTATGAAATAATCCTCTTTCTTGAAAAAGTGATCTTGTATGAAATCTATTGATTTTTATATCTTCACTTCTTGTCATTAATTTACAACCTTGGGAAAATAAAAGGGAATGTCAATTAATCAAGTTGTATTTATGTAGCAAGGAATATTAATGTGGATCTCTGTTATGCAAAAAGGGGGAATAAATAGGGATCATTACCTTGCAAGTGACTTGAATGAAATGACTATTGACTATCATAACTTATATTTACTGAATTCATTCGATTAAGTCAAATAAAGAGTAAGATGTATTTAATAAGTCATATGTTAAGGAATCTAAATTTTTCAATGACTAGTGTCTAATTACAGCTTTATGAAACAACACAATCATGACCGTATTATGAAGAAAGCTATAAACAAAAGGGAATACATGATTCTAATAATGGTTTTTGAACCATCGGAATAATCATACGAGTACTTAATCTCATTAAGTACATGTAGTAACCCATATTGGGAAGGGGTCTAAGTGATTGTACCATAATGCAATCTCATCCTAATTAATTGATGACGAAGTACATCGATGAAATGGAATTGTGCTAATAAAGGATAGAAATGATAATTGGAGGTTACTTGTATAATTGAACCTAACCTTTTATGCCTTAAGAACTAGTTCTACTTGCTGCAATAATAAAGTCATATATATGATCACTATTGGGCTTACATGCATAATGTAATTATGTTATGGGAACTTAATATAAGAGACTATCATTCATACTTGAAAGTATGACCCTTATAAGAGACTAGGAGTTCGAAGTAAAACATCCTTCCCTCATAAATGAGTTGCACTTTTGTGATTAATATTAACTAAGTAATTAGAGTTGGAATTATTGAAATGACTTAAAGGAAAGTAAACTTAAGTCATTAGACCATTGTGAGTTGAATGCATCGAACACATAAGGAGTCATTAAAATGAACTATGGAATGTCCCTAAAGGTATAAATGAATGTATGATGTTTCTTCCCTACAATATACTTATATGTTGTTTCTAGGACACGAAATCAACTAATGGATGTTTCATACCTTAAAAGATCAAGTAATGAGTAGGAATAAACCTGCAGATCCTCCTAATTGACTTAAGTGGAAACATGATGTTCCTAAAAAGGATGTTGATGGAATCTGAGTTAATCTTTAGGAATGAAACCTAAAGGCTGAAAATAACTGGGATGGGACTAACAAGCTGCGAATTAAAGGGATTAATGAACTTGTTAAGAAAGGAGGTTTAGATTTGGAACTTAATGGATTGTTGCAGCATAACCATTGTTGCACAATACCCATCCAATGATGGGGTTCATTGGTTGGTTACTATGGAGTAGTCATTATGTCGCAATAACCTGTTCAGCTCCACTAATTGAGACCGTATCGGAATGGGATCTCAATTCATTGTTAAACACTAGGTAGCGATAAGTCCATGGTTAAGGCGATGTCTTCTTACATTAACTACGGGTGATGAATTGTACTTGAATCAACATGGGTTGAATCAAATACACTTGATGACCCTTATTCACCACAAGTGGATCATCTACCCTAGTCCATGTGGGTTATCTCTTCCTAGTGTCTAACACGAAATGAGAAGGATTGACATGGGTCAAGAAAGTATAATCAAGATAATAGTTCAAGTGAGTGAGGTGAAAGACATATTCCTTCAAGACGAGTATGTCATCTTGGAATATAGGCATGGAAAACATGTCTAAAACTTTGGCCAAAGTATCGCAAGTTATTGGTTGCGTTGTCTTAAATTCACCAGACTAAGGTGTAGGATATAGGATGGGTACTCGTAACAAGTACCTAGATAAGCCCTTAGTCAATTACACTTGATGAACCCTTAAATAAATTAGGGAACCACTTGTATACGAGTATACAATGAAATTAAATATGAGATATCAGTTTTATACTGAGTCATCATTGAAATGAAACATGAGAGATTGGTTCTATACCAAGTCATCATTGAAATGAAACATGAGAGATCGGTTTACACCGATTCATGACAACTGCATATGGTTACTATTATAGGATTGATTAGCAGATCTAATGTGATTCTAAATGTTGAATTTATAACAGAAATAAAAAAATCTTCCCTTGCTTTTGTAATCATGAAATAGGATGTTACATCTTGGTATCAGAGTTGAAGGTTACAACTCTTGGGCCTATTTGAGTCCACTTCTAATAAAACTAAACTTCTTGATTACAAAAATGGTAAGAACAAGGGGGTGTGTTGCAAATAATCTTCCTCTGAGAGGTGAAGCAGCCACAACTTAAAAGCTGGATGAAATCCTTGCTACCTTGTTGGACATAAGGAATAGGATTGTTGTTCTTGAACAACAAGTGGTTGTAAATAATATCGAGACTGATAGTGAGTAGTCTCAGGGACAGCCACAAGATGAGAGCAATGATGAAGTTGAGGATCTCAATGTTGCGAATGAAAATGTTGTGATTAATGCTGGAAATAATGACAACGGAAATACACCCAATCATCTCAAGAACAAAAGGGTAAGATTAGCAGCTGAATTGACCAGTGATATAAAGTGTATAAGTCCACCAAAGTTTTATGGAACCACCCAGGGAGATGGGGTTGAGAATTAGGTCGGAAAATGGAGAAATATTTTATAATAAGAAATTTCTCTGAGGAAACCAAGGTTGTATGGGGAGCTTATCAACTCTCCCATGAAGCATCTTCATGGTGGGATAACCACAAGGTTGAGCTTAATGTTGATGAAAAAAACATCACATGGGACCAATTCAAGGGTCATTTTAGGAAGCATTGGCTACCCCAGCTCTACTATGACTAGAAAATGATTGAGTTCCAAACTTTAACTCAAGGAAAACTATCGGTAACGGAATATTGGGAGAAGTTTACCAAGCTTCTCAAATATGTGTCACAGTATCAAACTGATGAAAAATTATGAATAAGAAATTTCATCATGGGGTTGTATCCTATCATAGGTGGTGAGGTTGATGTGCATAGTCCCACCACCATGGAAGAAGTGGTAGAAAAATCCATTCGGTAAGAGCATAAATTGAAGGCAATTTCTACACATAAGGAGGAGAAACGTAAGAAAAATGGGAATGCTTCTTCATCTTTTCCACCCAAGAAGGGTACATGGAAGAATTTTAGAAACAAATGAAAGCCTTGGTATGTGAATGAAATGAAAATAGTAGCAGGTAAGGCTGCAACGAATAATAAAAATAATGGCCAGAAGGGAAATCATGGGCCAAACAGTACTTTCAAGGCTGAGAGTAAATATGAGCCTAAGAAGGGACCCACTGGAGGTTGTTTTAATTGTGGAGGAATCCACTATGAAAGTCATTATCCTTTAAATAAAAATTACAACAACCAGTAGCATAAGATACATGTTATGGTGGTTGAAAAACAAGCTGAAAAGAAATCTACTCACATAGAAGTACCAGGTAAGTTGTATGGCCTGCTTGTAACTAAATTTTTTGATACTAGTGCTTCTGAATGTTTTATTTCTATCAAGTTTATCACTAACTTAAAACATAAGGCTGGTTTAATTAAAAAACCATGGATTGTCCAGTATAGGAATAACGTTGTCCACACAGTTATTAAGTGCCTTTTTGGTGCAGCTTTAAAGTTTCCAAGCTTCACCATTGAGGTAGACCTTTATGTTGCACCTCTAGGGTCTTATGACATTATAATTGTAGTGAATTGGTTGGTTGATCATAAAGCACTTGTGGACTATTTTTGGAAATGCATAAGGTGTTTAGATGACCTACAGAAATCAACAGACATTCAAGGAATAAAAAGAAGCATAAAAGTTAGATAAATATTTGTTATGCAACTGAAAAAGGCCAAGAATAAAGGTTGCACAATTTATGCAATAAAAATTTCAGATTCAACTAAAGAAGGGGTGACTTTTTGGAAAGATATCCGTTGTTATGGGATTACAATGAATGTGTTTCCAGAAGAGTTACTAGGTCTTCCGCCGAAAAGAGAGTTTGATTTCACTATTGAAATCAAACTAGGAATGGAGCCTATTTCTAAGGCACCTTATCGAATGACTACCACTGAATTGGTATATCTTAAGGCACAATTGCATGAGTTATTGTCTAAAGGGTTAATATAGCCAAGTTTCTCACCTTGGGGAGCATCAATGATCTTTGTTAAAAAGAAGGATGGAACCTTAAGACTTTGCATTGACTACAAAATGTTGAACAAGGAAACTATTAAGAATAGATATCCTCTTCCAAGGATAGATGATCTTTTTTATCAGATGCGTGGAGCATCGATTTACTCTAAAATAGATCTACATTCTAGATATCATCAGCTGAGAATCAAGGAAAAATATATTCATAAGACTACGTTTAGAACGAGATATGGACATTATGAGTTCACTGTTTTACCTTTTGGGTTAACTAATGCCCCTATATCCTTCATGAATTTGATGAACAATATCTTTCAATAATACTTGGACAAGCTTATGCTTGTATTCTTGGACGACATTCTCATCTATTCACGGAGCTTGGAGGAGCATAATGAGCACTTACGAATTTTACTCGACATACTAAGGAAGAGGAAATTGTACGGAAAACTATCCAAGTGTTCTTTTTATGAAATTGAGGTACAATACTTGGGACATATAATAAATAAATATGGAATCTCGGTTGATCCCTCAAATATATCAGCCATAGTAGATTGATCGGCACCTAGGAACATGCATGAAGTTAGAAGCTTCATGGGGCTTGTTGGTTACTATAGAAAATTTGTAAAGGATTTCTCAAGGGTTGCTGCCCCAATAACTTCATTGCAAAAGAAAGATAAAAAGTTCATATGGAGTGAAAAATGTGAGGTTGCATTTAAAACATTGAAGGAACAACTAACTTCAGCCCCTATATTGACTGTCCTTGATCCAAACGGAATTTTTATAGTGGTAAGATGCTTCCGGGGAAGGATTAGGGGGTATATTGTTGCAAAATGATCATGTAATAGCATACAAAAGAAGGAAGCTTAAAGTGCATGAGAAAAATTATGCTCCTCATGATTTAGAACTTGCTGCAATAGTGCATGCACTGCAAGTTTGGAGACATTATCTCTTAGGAAAACCCTTCGAGTTGAAAACTAATCATCTTGGGCTGAAATATATCTTCACTTAGCCTAACTTAAATGTGAGGCAACGAATATGGTTAGAGTTCTTATCCCAATATGATTTTGACATCAGCTATATAAAAGGTAAGGAAAATAGAATGGTAGATGCTCAAAGTTGTAGAAAGTATATTTTTGCACTAGTGACCTTGAGAACTCGGTTTAAGGATGAGGTTAAGAACGCCTTAACGTCTTATCTATACTTCCAGTAGGTAAAATCAGCACTTGCTGCAAATCCAAGGGTTAAGAAGTACAAAGGATTTCGGTTAGATAGTGAAGGAATTTTGAGGTATGAGGATAAAGTGTACATGTCATTGGGAAATGAGTTAAGGGAAAGGTGATGAATGAATTTCACAATGCACCTTACTCTAGACATCTTGGGGTGAAAAATATGCTTGTTGATGTTAAACATGAATATTTTTGGAAAGGGATGAAGAGAGATATCTTGAATTACATGTCTCACTGCTTAGAATGCCAGCATGTGAAAGTGAGCATATGCACCCAGTTGGTTTGTTGTACCCTCATAGCATACCACAATTTAAATGGTAGGTTATAAGCATGGAATTTGTTCAGGGACTGCCTATGTCAAGAAATAAGCATGACATTATTTTGGTTGTGGTTGATAAACTAACTAAAGTAGCTCATTTCATTGCTAGGAATCTGAAGGATGACTCACCTATTCTTGCAAAAAGGTTTGTTCAAGAAATTTTCAGATTGCATGGTGTTCCCGAGTTGATAATCTCTAATAGGGACCCACAAATGACTTCTCGATTTTGGCAAAATCTTAATGCAACTTTGGGAACAAAGCTGAACTTTAGCTCTGCTTATCATCCGAGAAATGGATGGAAAAATTGAAAGAGTGAATCAAGTTCTAGAAGATATGCTTAGGATGTACTGTATGGATCAACAATATAAATGGGAAGAATATTTTCCTTTGGTTGAATTGCATACAATAACACTTACCATTCTTCTCTAAAAATGGCACCCTTCGAGGCTTTGTATGGATGAAGGTGCAGACTCCTATTAGTTGGGATAACATGGAGGATAGAGAAGTAATTGGACCTAAAATGATTTCTGAAATGGAACAACAGGTTAAGTTAATCTAGGAAAGATTAAAAGAGGTTGTTGATAGATAGAAAAGTTATGCAGACCTGAAAAGGGTTGAAAGGAAATTTGAACTTGGTGATAAGGTTTTTCTGAGGGTCAAGCCTAAAAAGAGCTTGATTACCTTTGGCAAGTCTGCCAAGTTGTCACCTCATTATGTAGGCCCCTTTGAGATTGTTGAAATAATCAACCATGTGGCCTACCGACTTGCATTGCCTCCCTCATTGGCACAGATGCATGATGTTTTTCATATTTCTTTACTTAAGAAATACATTTCAGATTTATCACATGTTTTAAACTGGAATGCCTTGCAGGTCCAAGACCTAAGGGTAATCGTGGTGGAACTAGTTAGAGTGCTAGAAACCCACAAGTTGCACTTGCGTAATCGTGAAATTGGACAATGTAAGGTCCAATGGGATCAATTTAACAAAGAAAGTGCAACCTAGGAAAATTTGGAGGACATGAAAGTTACTTTTCCTCACTTGTTTTAGCAGAAAGATTTCATTTTTTGTGCAAAAACTTAAGTCATTTTGATTTACAACTGATTTTGTGTTGTTTTGAGAAAAATACCTATTTTGAGTATTAATACAACCAATGATGTTGTTATACCAAAGAAAAACAAAACGGAATTTGTAAATTAAATTTTGTTTGTTGTCAAGAAATTATATGGTTATATACTTAATATTGAACCTTTTTTCGGATAAATTGTTTAGAAACGAGGCAATCATCAGGACAATGATACTTTAGGGGGAAGAATGTAACACCTCCACCATCCCTTCACATGTACTTGCTCTTTTGATAAATGGATAACAACGTTGAAATGTGATTTTTCTTGAGTTGTAGCTCTATAGAATTGAATGAATCATGTTGCTAGATTTATATGTATCTCAGTTGAGATTTGTTGGATTACTCATCCATTAATTGTAAGTACTTTTGAATGGTGATGTTCTATTTAATTGGTTCGTGAAATTAACATGATGTCTACAATTGTGGAAAGTTACATTTTATTCTTGGGACCAATTGGTGAACTGGTAATTTGGAAAATTATTTTAAGTCAATGACGATCGATTATTATTATTATTAAGAATCGATTAATAAAATATGTTGGATTAGTTTTATTGATCCAAGCCATTTCCCTAACTTGATCTTCAATTTCGATTAAATTCTAGAAATTGTTGTTCAATTTAATCCTAGTGATTATTTCCAGTTTCCTATGGTGCATTCCCATGATGAGGATGGGAAGTGCGAGGATTGGCTCAAATAGTGTTACACGTTTGGGAACGACACACCACTTTAGTAAGGATTGATTGTATTGATGTCATAATACATTGATGCCCATTATTTTTACGATAATGTTTAAATATATATATATATATATATATATATATATATATCCTAATGACCTAAACTAGGACCTAAGGCATGTGAATTTTATTAGTGGCATGGGAACCTAATCTAAATTAATCTAAGTCTAATTTCTATGTTCCTAAGTATAACCTAATTCCTAACCTATGATACTAAGGGGGACCTAGACCTAACCCAATGGTAACTCAAGTGGCCTTGTGGAAGGATAAGGCTTGGTTAGAAGTGGTCGGTGGTTGTTGCCACCCTTGAAGTACCATAGTGGAATTTATTGTCATTAATGGTAGACCGCCAACACCTTTAGCAATAAGCCAATTCGAATTGGCATGATTCTAATTCTTTGGTGGTAAAATTTGATCGGTTGTTTGCCTAGGTATTTTGGATCCAACCCAAACAGAGTTAGCGGAGGTCGGTGGAGAGCGGGAAAACCGGACTGTTCTGTGGGCATTAATGATTTGGTAGAATGAACCAAACCACCTAGGGAAAATACGTCGGGTTTGGCGAAGGCAATATAGTTGTTTTTTTTTTGTTTCATTGATCATTTTTTTCTCTCTCTCGCTCTGCGAAGGAAGTTTTGAGTATTGATCTGGTTCTCATTTTTTTGGAATCTCTACTCTAGTTCATGGAAAAAGTTGAGTTGGAAAACCACTTCGAATGTGGAAGTCATTGTAGAACTAGAAGGAACTCTGGGAAGATTTAAAAGGCGTGATAGTACTAAACCCTTACAAAAACTTGCTCTATCTAATTAGTTCATGAAAAGAACTTTTCTTGTGATAGAATACATTTTTGGGTTCTGGGTTTTAAAAATGGATCATTAAAATGGAACCCATATTTGGGTAAGTGGAAAATGGAATTGGTTTTCAGTTTTACAACTTTGTATATTTGATTATCATGGTTGATATGTTGATTTTCTATGCATGATTGTGTTAGTTGTTTGAAATGAATTCACTATGGTTACTATTAAGAGAAAAATTATTATTCTTTGTTCCGTGCATGGATACTTTACACTTCGGTGATTTTTAGGATTGTATTGTTGCTCGATGTGTTATTTTGATGACTTCATTTTTCATGTTTAGTGTGTAACCAAATTAAATTTCACAATGATTGATTTTGATTCTGTTTTATTAGATTTTGTTGTCATGAATAGCATGTGTGTATTCTTTTAATATAGCAATGACTTTGTGTTGTGGGTCGAGTTAGAACTTGAGCATCTAGTCGAGTTTGACTGGTGCCATTTAATGATAATGTTTTCATTCCTTTTGGGTTTGTTTTGACTCTTGTTTTGAATGCATGCATTCATATTTTGAATGACTATGAGTGCATGAGGGTCTCCTTGTCTTCTCGATCATCCTCGTGTGGGAGAGTTTTTGCTTGACCCAGTTGGATATGGTCGTGGTGGCATGTCTATAATCACTTTATTTTATGGTTGTGATGTTTGGATAGCCTAGGTCGAGTTAGTTTCTTTTACTATAAGTTTTTTGGGTATTGTTCATACTTATTGGGATTGCATGCATTCACGGTCATGGGTAAATGAGTAACTCAACTATGTTTTAATGTAACCATTCAGATTTGTTTCGCGAACTTTGTTTGGTTGCATATTATCCTGGTCGTAATACTTTGGGGTTCTTCTACCTCAATGTGTTGACCGTAATGTTTATCCTTACTGCAATCGTTGGTTGTAATGTTTACTCCTTATGCATTTTGGTGCCTGTAATGATTGTGTTCCACCCTGTCGTGTGATTGTCAAGTTCATTGTTATCTATTTCAGTGATTGCAATATTTTCTTATAATTTTTGGTAATTGTAATGCTTTACTTCAATTACTTTTATGGTTTGATAGTTGGGTGTAATGTTGAAAAGAACAAACATGAACGGTCTTATGGTGTGTTGGGTTGTAGTATTGACTATTTCAAATCATTGAAGCTTACATGTCTACCCAGAAGTTATTGTGATTTGATTATTTTTAATACTGTGTCAAGACTTGATCATCTTCATATGATCAAGGATGTCAATTGATTGTCAAAGGTTGTTCGATTGTGAGTTCTCATTGTATGCGTGTGGGAGAATTTCATTTCTTTTTAAGTAATGAATTTTTTGGGTTTATTTGCATCGAATTTTAAGGAATACTTTCGTGGTTCGGAAATCCTTATTTCATAACCTTGTTAGAGTATTGTAATGGCTTGTGTAATTATTATTTGGTTGTAAGCCAAACAGTATGGCATGGACTACTTGTATAGCAAATCAAGATAGGTTTGGGGTCTTGAGAACTAGTTGTTGTTATTTCTCTACTCAATGTAATCGTGCTTAGACTTTGGACTGTTGTTTGTGGAACTGGAATTCATTTGTGTTTATGGTTAATTAAATTCGGGTAAAATATTTTAGTTATGTAGTATGGGTTGCATGATTAATACATTTCTACTCTTGGTTGTTCACCGAATATTATGTATACTTGGCTCTTGCTTTATTGGTGAAATAATGCTAAAGCGGGAATGTATACTTGTAATATTTTGGAACTATTTTTGGTTGATGAATATTAAAGTCATTTGTTGATAATATTATATTTGATAGTAATCGATTTATTTGATTGTTAGAAACTAACATTGCAGGGTTTGTAAAATACTTGAGTTCGGTGCTCAAAAGTGTTTAAACATGAAAATATATTTTAGAACCTTTGATTGTATTCTATAAACAATCAATGTTCCTTCTTGAAGTTTCTAGTTAGAGAATATGGTTCCAAGGATTTAGTTTCTATCATTCTTAGTTCAAATGAACTGACCAATGCTAACACTCTTACAGATAAGTTTCATGAAAATAAGAAGGGAAAGATGAAGACCTATGGAAAGATGCATTTGTTCTATTGCTTGAGGAAATATGTTTTTGATGAAATGATTTATGTCTCATTGTTGAACTATTCTTGGGAATAAGTGCCTAGGGCCTAAGACCAATTTTGTAAAATTGTGGAAAGAACTCCATTATTTCTTGTAGTCTTAATTTGTAAACAATGAAGTTTGTTGCTTGAATCATTCATTCTTGATTGGATTATCTATAGGCAATGGTGTCTTCTATGAAACAATCCTCTTTCTTCAAAAGTGATCTTGTATGAAATCTATTGATTTTTATCTCTTCAATTATTGTCATTAATTTATAACCTTGGGAAAATAAAAGGGAATGTCAATTAATCAAGTTGTATTTATGTAGAAAGGAATATTAATGTGGATCTCTGTTATGCAAAAAGGGGGAATAAATAGGGATCATTACCTTGCAAGTGACTTGAATGAAATGATTCATAATGTATACTTGTTGAATTCATTTAATTAAGTCAAATAAAGAGTAAGATGTATTTAATAAGTCATATGTTAAGGAATCTAATTTTTTTAATGACTAGTGTCTAATTACAGCTTTATGAAACAACACAATCATGACCGTATTGTGAAGAAAGCTATAAACAAAAAGGGAATACATGATTGTAATAATGGTTTTCGGACCATCAAAATAATCATACGAGTACTTAATCTCATTAAGTACATGTAGGAACCCATATTGGGAAGGGGTCTAAGTGATTGTACCATAATGCAATCTTCCCATCTTAATTGATGAAAAAGTACATCGATGAAATGGAATTGTGCTAATAAATGATAGAAATGATAATTGGAGGTTAGTTGTATAATTAAACCTAACCTTTTATGCATTAAGAACTAGTTCTACTTCTGTAATAATAAAGTCATATATAGGATACCTATTGGACTTACATGCATAATGTAATTATGTTATGGGAACTTAATATAAGGGATTGTCATTAATACGTGACAATATGACCCTTCTAAGAGACTAGGAGTTGGAAGTAAAACATCCTTCCCTCATAGATGAGTTGCACTTAGGTGATTAAGATTAACTAAGTAATTACATTTGGAATTATTGGAATGACTTAAAGGAAAGTAAACGTAAGTCATTATAGCATTGTGGGTTGAATGCATCTAACTCGTAAGGAGTCATTAAAATGAACTATGGAATGTCCCTAAAGGTATAAATGAATGTATGAGGTTTTGCCTTACAATATACTTGTATGATTTTTCTAGGACATTAAATCAACTAATGGAGGTTTCATACCTTAAAAGATTAAGTAATGAGCAGGAATAAACCTGTAGATCCTCCTAATTGACTTAAGTGGAAACATGTTGTTTCTAAAAAGGATGTTGATGGAATCGAGTTAATCTTTAGGAATGAAACCTAAAGGCTGAAAATAACTAGGGTGGGATTAACAAGCTACAAATTAAAGGGATTAATGAACTTGTTAAGAAAGGAGGTTTAGATTTGGAACTTAATGGATTGTTGCATGAAGATAACCATTGTTACACAATACTCATCCAATGACGGGGTTCATTGGTTGGTTACTATAGAGTAGTCATTATGTGGTAATAACATGTTCAACTCCATTAATCAAGATTGAATCGGAATGGGATCTCAATTCATTGTTAAACACTAGGTAGTGATAAGTCCATGGTCTACGGTCGATGTCTTCTTGCATTGACTACAAGTGATGAAGTGTACTTGAATCGACATGGGTTGAATCGAATACACTTGATGACCCTTATTCACCATAAGTGGATCATCTACCCTAGCCCATGTGGGTTATCTCTTCCTAGCATCTAACACATGAAATGAGAAGGATTGACATGAGTCAAGAAATTCTAATCAAGATAACAATTCAAGTGAGGTGAAAGACATATTCCTTCAAGACAAGTATGTCATCTCATAATATAGGCATGACAAACATGTCTAAAACTTTGGCTAAAGTATCACAAGTTGTTGGTTGTGTTGTCTTAAATTCACTAGACTAAGGTGCGAGATATAGGATGGGTACTCATAACAAGTACCTAGATAAGCCCTTAGTCAATTACACTTGATGAACCCTTAAATAAATCAGGGAACCACTTGTATACTGAGTATACAATGAAATTAAATATGAGATATTGGTTCTATACTGAGTCATCATTGAAATGAAACATCGAGATTAGTTTACACCGAGTCATGACAAATTTATATGGTTCTTATTGTAGGATTGATTAGCATATCTAAATTGATTCTAAATGTTGAATTTAGAACAGAAATAATTAAAAAAACTTCCCTTGCTTTTGTAATCATGAAATATGGATGTTACATGATAGTAGACTAGATCTAAAATATAGAAATATATAATATGTGTGGATGGAATAGAATAGACTTCCCCTCCTATGTAGTGTATGTAGAAGTGATGCAACCCTTGTCCCTTGTATGGATGCTAAATAGATGCATTTGAAGTGATTTTTTTCTTTTGAAATGCAAGCTTAGGTGATGATAGTAATGCTTAGTGCTTGGTCCTTATTTTTGAGAAGTAACTAAGTATATATATGATTCCCTTGTTTGAATTTTGTAATTAACAACTGGAAGGCCAACCCATAAGTGAAAAAGATTCCCAAAAGATAAAAGAGACCAAAAAGAGTGAGTAAAGGTAAGAAAGGGTCAAGAGCGCCCAGTATGGACGGGATGTCCTAGGCATTAATGTCCTAACCGGGCACCCGAGTGTCTGTGGCCATAAAAGATAATTCAATCAGGTTTCGTCAAGACTATAGGGTGTGTAAGACCAAATAGAAAACAAGAGACAAAGAAAAGAGGCCAAAGATAGTTATCAACCACTAGTTTTATTACTTAGGAATCATGTATAAATTAGTATGCTTTTGAACCTAGAAATGTACCAAAGTGTGTGATTTTTATCTATAGTTACTATTTAGGATTCTCGAGAAGATGAGCAAGAGGGATAAATAAAAAGATCCAACCATGGGAATTTTCCCTGTTGAGGGGCATTCCAACCAATGCCACCAGAATCACTAAGTCACTAAATACCCCACCATGAGCAAGGGAGGAGGGTCGAGAGAGATGAGACCACCATTAGCGAGGAGAAGGGATCCACCTTCAAGAGCATCTTTAGTGAAACCCCCAAACTTGGGGCGGAGGAGGAGAGCGGCATAACAAGGTGGCAAGTGATGATGGGCAAGAGAATCTAGAGGTACCACATTTGCTCACATAGGGGAAATGGCCTAGTGGTCAAGAAATTGTTGGAGGTGCTCAACCTCCAGCTAAAATTTCTCAACCTAGTTCTGGATATGGAGCATCACAGTGGAAATAAAAACCACTTTATTAGTAATAGAAAAAATATATCCATAGGAACATTATTAAAAATGACATTATTTCTATCTTTCCAAAGATGAAAAAGAATATCAGTTCTGAAGATGTGCCAAAATTTTATATAAATGATGGGTAACAAAGAATATCCCCCAAAAGAACCATTTTCTAGGTAAAGAACTCTAGAGAAAAGGGCTGAAAAAGGGTATGAATCCACTTCCATGCCAAGTGAGCTCAATGGAAAAACTAAAAATGTGTTTGATAGATTCTCATTGATGGCGAGACCCGAGGCAAGTGGGCTTTAGACCCATATTCTGAGTTGATCCCCAATTGGGATCCACCGGTGTAAAAACACCACAAAAATGTGATTTTTGGGTGCAAAAGAACGTTCCAAACCCTCTAAAACCAACATTTCTAGAAAGAATATTGTGAGGAAATATTCTAATGACGATTAAGAGTATCGGTGGGCCTTTGAATAAGGGCTATAAAAATGGGGATTTTAGTGGCGAAATGCATAGCATTGGTCCAATTCTATTTTCACCATTGTGGAACACCGAGGTGATGCTAACCTCGGTACATATTCATCATGTATGCAAGCAATGATTTTTGTAATTGGTTCTGCATCTTGATGTTAAAGATTGAATTTAGTAGCAAGGGCACCCCACGAAAGCCAAGATTTGGAGTGTCTGCAAAACAAATCACACACCACTTGGATTCCTTTTCTGAAAATATGAATGGATTTAGCCTAAGGAGCCAATGTGAGAGGGCCATTATGAAAAGTGAGAATAGAAGACCACTAGAGAGAGTGAGATTTAATAGACATAATAGATCTAAACCCATCTCCCTTTCAAATTAGGCATGACTTAAGCAACTCCTAAGATTTCCAAATGATTTAGCTAATGAAAGTGCCCCCAATTTTAACTGAAACATGGTAGAGAAGAAGGGATTAGAAGTTGATACCTTTCCAATATTTCCTACCCAAAGTATATCCCTAACAAATGCAATGCCGAGAAAAATCTTCTAAGACTCATTACCCTTGAGGATACAGTTAACCACTTGACACATAGAGCATATCCTTGGAGTATGATGTCAAGAAAACCAATACCCCCAGGCTTATTTAGGCCTATAGTAGATATCCCACGGAACCCTATGGAACCCCTTAGGCCCTTGAAATTAGCCTATAGAAATTACCATGGCTTCTTCTCAAATTTTGCATAAGTAGTGTTAGAAAAGCCCAACAAGAGGAATAATAAACATGAGTAGCAACTAAAACCTTGGAAAAAATTTGAAACTTACTGCAAAGAAAGAGGCTTGGTAATCCAAAAGGAAATCTTACGCTCAACCCTTTGAATCACATAAGTCCCAATTTGCATGGAAGTAGCTTGGAAGGAAAAGGAAATGCCAAGAAACTTGAAATGAACACCTAGATTAATTCAACTCCACTATAATCCTTCCAACTATGGAAGAATATGAGACTGAGAGTGATGATAGCATTGGGTTTTTCCCATTGAATGGAGGATTCGAATCCAAACAAAATGTACCAAAGCATTTTGAACAGAATTCTCCTCCTTAAGGACTTTGTGAGAAAAGAGTCATCTACAAAGTGGCCATTTATGAGTTGTTGATCAAAGGTCGGAAAAGAGATTCATTAATCAAACCTTGAGAAGCATTGTGGTCTAGCGGTAATTAAAGCCTTCACTTGCAAGCACATAAATTGACAGGGCTAAAGGAAGCCTTTGTCAAATGGATCTGAAAAATCCAAACCTAGAATATTGAGCCCCATTAATGGAGATTTAAGCCCCAACGTTGTTAAAGAACATCTACACATTGTGAACAAATATTGTCCCAAATATAAGAGCTTGAAGCATAGCCGGAATGAAAGACCATTGAATTTTATTATAATATTTTGCATAGTCAATTTTGATAAATAAAAATTTTTGGTTAGAGAGACGATCCTACTCCATTCCTTCCCAAACAACAATAATATTATCTAAGATATACCCATGCTTGAGGAAACCAATCTACGCACTTCTAATAATGAGAGGAAGGAGATTGGAAATCATGTTAGAAAAAGCCTTAAAAATAATTTTTTAAGACATATTAAGCAAAATGATGGGTCTCCAATTCAAAAAAAAATAGGGTCTCCAGACTTGAGGATAAACTTGATATCGTCATGGTTAATCAATTCACCCAAAGAATTGGAATCTAAAGCTTCAAGGTACACACTATACAAATCAGCTTCCGAATTTTCCCATAAGGTCCGGTATAATTCAAAGGGAAGCCATCGGTACTTGGAGCTTTATCATGATCCATTTAAAATGATGTTTCCTTAAGGTTTGTGAGGAAAAAGGCCTATCACACGATACCCATTGAGGGTGTGTGACTTTGCAAGGCACAACTTACGGTAATTTTAAAATAACATCTTCTCTAGTATGAGTGATAGGTTAAGAGGAAAAAAATTGGTAGTGATGGAAAAAATCTTTGAGGATATCCGAAAAGCATTGTGTCATACATTCCTTTTTAAAATGGCTTTCATTTGATTAGAAGAATGTTTGGCGTGAAGCATGGAAAATAATGCTTTAGAGGCTTTGTCACCGACTAAGTCAATGTAAGAGAGCACCCTGTGTTTTGTAAGCTTCCTCCACCTTAAGTTTGTGCCTCCATTGGGCAGCCTGAAGTTTTAGGGAATGGTTGAAAGGAGAGTCATTAAGATCTTGTGAGGCATGTTCAAAATCATGACATGAATCCTCATGCCCAACCTTGTTGAAAGAGAACAACTTGCTTTCCATAGATGCGAAGGAAGGTGTTGGTTATTTTGATGACATCATTCCACCAAGTAATCCATCCCTCCCCTAGCCAACGGGTGAGGAACCAAGTTCCAAATGCATTGGATATGTGACACGGTCAAGTATGCTTGTGTCCATAATGTTTAAATAAAGCGACAAACTAACCTTGTATTTTTAGTAGGTTTAACCCATGTAGTGTCAAAGAAAATGGGGGAATGTTTAGATGAGAGAGAATTTTCAACAACCATAACATGCTTACCTAAAATGGGGAAAAGATATAATTCTTGACTTGGCATAGGTGTACGCTACAAATATTGCACAATCCGATCTTGGCCCTTTTGAAAATTGGACCAAGTGAACAAAGAAGAATTGGATCTCTCCTCAAAGGAGATGTTGGGGTCAAAAAGTTTGATATTGTGTTTAAAATAGAACCAAGCCTCCCATTCTCCCGCACACCAATGCATGGGAAAACAACCAACCTTTCCTTCGTGGTAATCACCCATATTAAAATCACCATAAATAATCCAAAGAGCATTAAATAAGGAATCAGCAAACTACCGCTTGAAAAAAATCATTCAACCACATCATTGGACGCATAAATATTGGCTAAACCCAAGATACACCCATCAAAATCAAAGAGAGTTCAAACCAATTGATGAGTGGGTTCAGATTCCCATGAGAGAACATGTTGGGAAAGGTCAAGGGCAATCAAGGTCACGACCCCTCCACGTCCAGGGTAGCGATTGGACATGTGGTAAATAACATTGGGCCGAGATGATGCAATCAACATACTTAAGTATAAATCATGCAAGTTTAACTTCTTATAGACATATAACACACATATGCTTAAAGTGTAAACAAATTTCCCTAACCAGATATCTCTGGGTGGGTTCAATAAGGCCACGTATATTCCAAGAGTACATAATCATTAGACTGAATCAAGGTAGATAGATCCGTCATCATCAAGATTAGAGAGGGTGGAAAACTGATCATGAGATGAATTGACATGAGAAACATCTACCACTGACCATGGTCTACACTTTTCCTACACAAATTTTTCATCTTCCATTGGTTTAGGGCTAGAAGAGTGACTAAGGACAGCTTCACAAGTGAAAGAAACTTGATTTTCTTCCATGAATGACACTTATGGTAACTGGAGAGGCAATGAGACCGATGGAGTGGGTTATTTCAAGGGAATTACTATTAATGTAGGATCATCCTTCATGATGTTCAGTGAAGAATAAACAAGAATATTCTAGTACAATAAGCCTTCTCAAGGCATTGACATCATACATTGTAGTTTAAATAGTTTTCCCTCCATAAGTTGTGTTTGAATTTGAATTTGAATTACTATGTAAAAACTCTTGATATAAGAGTAAAGGTAGAAAAGTAGTTGTTTTCATCACTATGCTATGTAGGAGGAGGAATTGGATTGTATTAGGATATTGAGGGAATCATGTGTAAGTTGTCATAACCATATAAGTTGGTAAAACAACTCTACCTATTCTAGCTTGTAAGTTGAGAGAATATCTCAACAAGAGGATATGATAAGTCTTATCTTAGAATAGGAGATTATGACAATTAAAATAAGTTTTATCTGAGGATATAGGTCGAATATCTCCATAGGAGGAGGAGAGAGAAAGAGTTATCATGCATGGAGTGAAGGAGCTGATAGAAGAGGAGGATAAAGTGTTGAAAGGATGACATATGTAAGACTGCAGACTTTGTAAAGTCATGGGGAAGAAGATCAAAGCTTATGAATGCATGAATTTTGTGTTTAAATTAGTTTCTCAGGTGTATATGGAATAATTTTCAATGGTATGAATTCATTTTTAATAATAATGTTCAAATTGTCATGATCTACCTCCAAACAACTTGTATTGTGTTGTTTGTTCATTGCTTCCTTAAAATAAGGGTTAGAACCAGTCATTATAACTTTTTATTCCCAACATAAAATGATCTAAAATTTTGTATGTAGGTGAAAGAGGTCATTATCCATATGGGTTTTTAATATTTTATAATAACTCTTAAGTATTTTTTAAGTTATGAAGTATTTTTCTATATGTTTTGAGACTGCATGCAAATTGTTTGGTATAATGTATGTTCGGAAAACAGTCATAAATTTCAAATTCCTTAATGAAAATGGATGAAATTTGGAAAATATAATACTTGTAGATATTTATAGAAGATATAAAATTTGTCGAATAATTGGATTTTTGCAACAAAATATATTCATATTAGAAAAATTTTGCGAGATGTATGTTCTAACATCTTGTGCATGTCTGTGATTGTATGAAGTATTCTAAGTTGGTTGATTTAGCTTGTGAAGGATATAAGATGTAGACCACAAAATTTGGTATCACCACCCTCCACCCCGTGTTCACTCCCTTTTCTTCATGGTCATCCATTTGAATTTCATATTCCCTCCTAAATTCAATTTATCCCATTAATCACCTATTTCCCACCTTTAGCCATTTTATTATTCCATCCATGTTAATCATCCTTAATCATCCATAATCCTTCATTAATTCACTTCCTATCTCTAGATTCTTCCATTTTATCATTTCTATGTTCTCAACCACCCCCATTTAATATTTTTATTCACCCCTTTCCTTTATTTACTCATCTCAACCATCCACCTACCCATTAACATTCCCTATGCAACCCTAGCTCATCTCTATCCATCTAAACCCTAATCCCGCTTCATTTGGGCCTCTTTGCCTCAAGTTGGACATCATTCCACCACCCAAATGGACGTCTCTCCATAGTCTCTGGTGATTTATTTGGGTCATCATCAACCTTATAAAGCCTCATTCACCCCTCCTTGTTCAAGGATGCAATTTTGGAGACTCCTGCTTTCTTGTGATCTTTCCTTCATCCTTGAATGCCTTTAGAGATGCCGAGATCCATCTTGGGGTCCTCTTAGATATCTTTTGCTTCCATTTTGGAGTTCTAGGGATATTCCCTTCATATTTTTATGCATTTTTCATTACTATTATGTATCACCCATATCAGTCTCTAACATCTTGTGCGAGTTCGAGATGTCGTAAAGGACTCAACCTCGGCCTTCTCGTCATATGTCTTTTCCTGCAAGTCTTCATTTCCACCCATCTATTTTCATCTAAGCATAGATCTGCCTAGGTTACCTTGATCTAGTCCAATCATCTTTGACCCAACCTCCTTTACATCATTCGGATCCTCAACCATTTGCTTTCGATTGTTGTATTCACCAAGTCTCGAATCCAACCATCATGTCTCTCTCGACATCCCATATCCACTCTGTCGGCCCTCGGTCGCCACCAACCCAACATAGTCGTCATCAATCCAGGCCATATTTTCATTATTCCCTTGGATCTCTCATTTTTTTGAATCATTTATGTTTCTCCCTTTCTCAAGCTCTTTTACGGGTTCTATTCATCATTCCAAAGTGTTGCACCAACTCAGGATATGTCATCATGGCTTTCAAATTTGCATTTTACATTGTTATTTCAATCCATATGCCTCGGTCATTGTCGAATGACCCTCTTTATCCTCAGGTCTCCATTGACCCATGCAGATTTGGTTTATTTCGCATCCATTTAGATCATATGTGTACATTCCTTACGTTTTTACCTTTTAAGTATTATGTTTATCTCAGTTCTTATGCATATTATCCAAGATCTTAGCTACATCAAATTTATCAATATTGTATTATATATATATTTTTATCAAAAAGAGGGTTGACATCCATCCTAGGAAGTTATTGCTTCTCGGGACTGACTTTTCAAACAACCCTCTCATCCTATCTACTAATCCAATATTTTTCTATTGAGTTATCTTGATTTGTAGGTCACTTAGCTTGCTATGGAGAAGGATCAATCATTTGCGCCCGTCCATATCATCATCCTATCTCAAGGTCCATAAACCCTTCATATTTTGAGTTTCTTTATTTTCTTAAGTACTAGTTCACTAATCTGAGCAAGAAAGAGGAAATCTTGTCCAACATTTTGGCATGCACGATGGGACCTTTTTATAGGTAAGTCTTGTTATTTGTTTCATTCTCTTTCTTTCATTTCCATTAACCTTGCAAGGAAGGAATGTGTGTTAGATCATGCTTGGTTTATTATTCACATTGTATTATGGATTTCTTGGAATTTCACTTGATTTATTATTCTCTTTGAAGATCAAATAGAAAGGAAAAATGTATTCCGGCATTCCTCTTTTTCTTAGTTGCTCCTTTTGCACTATACTTTCCATTATTGCTTGTTGTTCTTATTGGCATGTGGTCCTAATAGGTGTTATCATTGATGAAAAACCACATTAATGAAAAATTAAATGTTTCATTGAGGTCATATGATGTTTTTTATATGCTAACATACTTGTTCAGATGTGTTTGAGATGATATAGTGGGATTCAGTGAGTTGTGCTTGCTCTTGCAAGCTTATACATGTGCCTAGCAGGTGTAACTTAGCAAAGTGTGAGATTCTTGGATGCTTGGAAAGAATGTTGACATGGTGGATAATATGTTTTAAGGGTGTTTGAGCACTCACAACAGTGGCATAGTGTAGGTACAGTTGGTTCACTTGGTTACAGTGCTCATTGGGAGTAGGTATGACAACTTGAAGGTGTGATAGTGTGGTTTTGAGATAGATGATCTTATGGAAGCATAGATTCAAGTGTATCATGGAATATGAGGTATGTTTGGGTCATTTTAAGAGGTTTTTGTTTAGTTATTGCATTATTTCAGTTGACCCTAACTTCTACAGTGAGGATCTAGCATGCAAGCATATGTAAGTCTTAATGACTAGAGATATTGAGCTATGGAATTGAAATTATGATGATTGGAGATGTTAGAGGGATGATTTATAGTTATCTCAGAAAAATTTCAGGTTCCCATGATGTGAATTTTGCAAGATATGACTAATTTTGTGAAATAGGGTGAAAAACAAGTTAAATTCTAGCTCGAAGTGCTACTTCTGATGCTCATTGTCAACACTGTGATTTGCATGGGACCTTATGGATTTCAGGGAATATTATATGGTGAGTTTAGAAGGTTTAAAAAAATGAGGTCATTTGATTGTTAGGTTTTTATGAACGAATGTTAAGAAGGTAAAGTGGTCTAAAACCCTAGTTAAACCCTAGTTAGGAGCAGTTGGCAGAAAGTGAAGTATTGTGACCCAATTTTGATTGTTTCATCAAAATTTATGATTGGATGTTGTAGAGGACTCCTCATTATTTCCATAAATGTATGGTTGAGGTCATGGTGATGAGTGGGTCCCACCTAAAAATAGTAGTTTCTAGAGAAGAAGGTTTTAGGAAAAGATGGTCCAAAGGATTAAATGCAAAATTGATGGTGAATGATGTTTAAAATTTTTATTTATGTACATGGAGGTTTAGAACATTTTCATGGAGGTTCATGTATTTTTGAGCTCCAAACAGGTTGACTTGTCAAAGGACAGTTTTGGGATCTCAAATAGCATTGTCGATCAAATGAGCATAACTTGAGCTACGGGAGGATTTTGCGATGATTCAAGTTGTGTTAGAAATTATATTCAGAGACATTTCCATGGTATATTTATTTCCTCATTTTGAGGTCATTTAATAAGGTTTCAAGTCATTCTTTGAGCAGAAATATTTTTGGCAATTAACGACGAGGATGTGTTCAGTGAATTTTGGTGTTATTTGAAGCATGAGATGGATTGGATGATGCTTCCTATAACCTGGAAAGTGAATCAAGATGAATTTTCAATAAAATTAATCCATTTTGAGGTATTGAATTCATGTATAAATTATTTTATGAGCTAACCTTTGGAAACAACGTTTTTGGTAGGTTGATCTGGTGAAGGAAAATGTTGATGTGGTTTGAAGTGAAGGATGTTTAATGACTTATAAATTTCTTAGAAGTGTTCTACAATTTATTTTTAGTGTTCACATGGCATGTTTTGGTTGAGTATAAGTTATTTGGTGATCAGATGAAGTTTTCAGGGTGTTGAAGGGTGTATGAAACAACTATTTTGAGATTTGTAAAGGGAACTGGGCCCAGTAAATGAAATAATTTGATTGGTTGATATTAATTATGACCATGTATGAATTTTTAATGATATTTTATTCATATGTAAGGGGTTTTGGGTCATGAAAAATTATGGTACTAATGTTAGGGCAATTTTAAGATTGTGCCCATGGGGTTTTGAGCCATTTTTGGCACATGAAATGATGGTTTTAGCTAGGATGACCTAATTGGGTCACTTGTGACTATTATATTTCAAATTTTAAATGTTTCCTTGATGCATGGGTTGAACCAAATGAATTTAAAAGGTTGTGCATAAGTTTGAAATGTGGAGAATCTTATAAAATCGTGTTTTTGGGTGATTTTGGAACTAGTTGTGTGTGTGTGTGTGTGTGTGTGTGTGTGTGTGTGTGTGTGTGTTGTGTGTCGCGCGCGTGCGCGCAAGTGGAGCAACCTAGGTGAAGTGTGATTACAGGTGTTTGAGCATGAATTGAGGCTGAATAAAGTGTGTTTCAGGTTGAGAAAAATTAGAGGACATGAGAGCAAGAGTTTGATTATTTTTAGAGTGTTTGATGAGCTTGTTTTGTGAAGTGTGATCACCTAGGGTTTGAGTGAAGAAGTGTGAGTTAAATATTGGATCTCCATCAATTGTGGTAGAAAAAAATAAGATATCTAAACATAATAAGGTGTTTGATTGGGTTCTTGATCATCTTGGGGGTTTTATCCTCCTTGTGGAATTGGTGCTTCACAAAATTAGGGGTTGGTGCTCCTTGTAGGGTTGGTGTTCTACTAAACTAGGGGTTGGTGCTCCTTGTGGGATTTTTGCCTCACTAACCTTAGGTTTCGATGATGATGTGAGCTCCTTAGGAGGAGGGATGGTGAAAAAGGTCTTGGATTTTGGTTGGGATGTTGATTTAGGATCATGTGGGCTGGATCGAGTGGATATCCGAACAACATTGATGAATAAAGGGGGACCATCCTCAAAATAATCATCGTTTGGAGGTGGGATGGCCACAAAATTTTGTGAGGAATGAGGGGAATTTTACATTTGGATGGATGAGGTATAGGGTGTAGTTAATAAAAAGCACACGTTGAGAAAAACATATATTTCAACTTGAATATCATTGGTGTCTTTAAGGTCTTTAGATAAATCCACCTTAATGCAAACATGTTTTTTAGGGCGAGTGTTGAAACACTTAAGTTATTTTAGACAAATAAGTCAACCTACGGTTTGATCAAGTGTTTAAAAAATCCCCACAAGGGAGGTACCCCTATAAATTCCATCCATACTTGATATTTCAAGCTTGCCTTGTTTGGAGACTTGAAATCCATGGGCTAGTGAGAAAACACCACTAATGTGTTTCGAATGAACCGGGGTCATGGTTGACAATAGATTTGCAATGTTCAACATTGTTAAAATGAAACAAAAAACCCTTTGTGAGGTTTTGCACTCCCTTGAGCTTGACACCATGGTGTTGCCAATGGTTGTGAACCCATTGTTTTAGTAGGCTTTTAGGGGGGACTCAACCAAAAAAATACCCAACAAGGGTGAATGATTCAAGCCAATTACAAGCCTTATCAAATTTAGACAAATTAAATACAACATCATGTAAAGGAGTCTCAAACTTAGAATGGTTACCTCATCAAAGACATTCAAAGCATGAATTTCCTCACTTTCTTTGGAGCCATAGGGAGCCAGTGTTCTGTCAATCAAACCTATATCAATAGATGGATGCGGTGAAAGGGAAGCCATCAATGTGGTTTGGAGATAGATGAGCTCATGGAAGCATGAATTCAGGTGTATCATGACATATGAGGTATGTTTGGGTCATTTTCAGAGGTTTCTTGTTCAATTATTGCATTATTTCAATTGACCCTAACTTCTATAGTGAGGATCTAGCATGCAAACATAGGTAAGTCTTAGTGACTAGAGATATTGAGCTATGGAATTGACATTATGATTATTGGAGATGTTAGAGGGATGATTCATATTTCTTTCAAGAAAAGTTTAGGTTCCCATGATGTCAATTTTACAAGATATGACTGATTTTGTGAAACAAGGTGAAAATCAAGTTAAATTCCAGCTCGAAGTACAACTTATGATGCTTGTTGACAACAATGTGATTTGCATGGGACCTTGTGGCTTTCACGGAATATTCTATGGTGAGTTTAGAAGGTTTAAAAAATAATGAGGTCATTTGATTGTCGAGGTTTTTATGAATGAATGTGTTGGCGAGAAAATTGGTCGGGTGGAAAAGCTTGTGGATTTCTTGTCAACACTCTCGGAATCTAAGTCCCTATACTTAATCGGTGTAGTTGTCATATATGCATGCGTGAGTAAAGGTGGATTTTCTTGGTGGCCTTGTGGTCGGGGATCTAACAAGGGCACTCCACTAACCCTGTGACAAAGCTATCAATCTCTTGGTAGGGAAGACTTTGTCTATATATAGGGAAAGGGAGTGAGAAATGAGGCGGAGAACTAATGTTGTAGGTAGAAAATCAAATTCCTACACACACACTAGTCAGAAATTTTAACACATGCATTCATGAGAAGAAATAACTCTGCAAATAACAACAAGACCAAATAGAATTTATTGATCACAAAGTATCAAGAAACCCCTTAGTCAAAGAAAGCTAGAAAATCCTTCTTCTTGTATTGATTGTTTTAAAAAAATTGTACATAGTGTGGGAATGGAAGAAATTTAAGAGTGGAGAAAAGTAGAAGAAAATGGCTCTCTTTTGCTTTCTTTAATTACAATGCACTCTCGAGTTTACAAGATCAATTGTCAACTCTTTGAAATGGGAATGGCTTTACAATTTATAGAATGAGAGGTGACTTATTGTCTACCCCCAATGGATTTTCATATGTCCTTGTGCAACTTAAAACTTTTCAACTTCCTAGGAGAATATTAAGTCCCTTTTTATAACATAAAGGTGACTTATTACATTAGGAACATTAGGACATATGAAAAAGTGCAACCCCAACGTGAAATTAGAATATTGGAAAGTGAGAGAAAGTTGGGGGAAGAGGAGAGAAAGAGAGAGAGAGAAGAAGATATGTCATTCCTAATGAAGTTTGTTGATCCTTGTTGATGGAAAGCTCCAAATGTAGTGAAACTCTGAATCTTCGAACTCCTTGCACACTGAGAAACTCCTTCAAATTAGCTCACGAATGCTCGCCAAGTTGAATGAACTAAGATGGATCTCGAATGCCCTGTGAAAAAATGTCTAGGATGATCTTGAACAATGATGTTCCCCGAATGATTATCCTTGTACATCCCATTGTGCCAAAACTACTCTTTGAGTGTAACTTACTATTTTTAGTAAGTGTGAATTGTGAGCCGAGATGACCTTTTTGATGACTTTGCCTACGATACTCCCTTTGTGTTTACCACCTTCTTTGTAGCCTCTTCAAATGGTGGCTTATCTAAAGTAACATGAACCCTATGTAGGAAGACATGTTATTTTTAGTAAGTACACCACGGATGTCAGATTGCAACAAAACAAGTCTTGAAATTCTAGGTTTTATTCCAAGGTTCCATGCTCTGCGTTTGAGTAACTCCTTCATCTGAACAAGTGGGAAAATGATATTTTCATGGTGTGGGTAGAATAATGAAAAAAACATAGCCCTCCATATCCCTAAAAATAGGGGCTTCATGGCACAAAAACTAGTTCATGCGAAACTAGATTTTTCAACGATCATTCCTTCCAATTTTCGCGCGGTTTTGCCCACTGGAACCTTGAGAAGTGAAGAGGTAGCTCGCTACCTTTTCCCAGAAGATGTTATTCATATAACAGGAGCGTACTAAAAAAACACAGCCCTTCATATCCCTAAAAATAGGGGTTTCATGGTGCAAAAACTAGTTCACGAGAAACTAGATTTTTCGACGATCATTTCCTCCATTTTTGGGTGATTTCGCCCACTGGAACCCTAAGAAGCGGAGAGGTAGCTCGCTAATTTTTTCCATTACTATGTCATGGAGGCCATTAATGGAGATTGAAATTTTTAGGTATGGTTTTGTATCCATTTGCGATGAAATCAACTCCATTGTGATAGGTTTTTGCTTCTGGTGCTTCACGCGAAATTTTACTTCAATCCGACAATGGTTTGATGGGAAATTCAACTTTTTCTTCATTGAGTTGGAAAGCGATATTTGTTCACCGTGAACATTCCTTGCTGTGAATGGGAGGTTTGAATATAATTTTTATTTCCCTTCAAGATAGAATAACTCAACAATAGACAGGTTTGTCAATCCGTGCAATGGTTTGCAAGATATGTTTGATTCTTGGTTTTATGACAATGGAGTTTTCAGACTTCTTCTCTGTTCTTCGTTCTTTCTTCTTGGTTTGATCAATCTTCCTTTTGTGACCTATGTGCCATCATGGAGTGAAGGATAATGTGTTGTGATGGAGCTGGCTCAAGGTTCATCAATGGTGAAGGGGTGATAGGAAGTTGTAGAGGAGTTTGGAGAAAGAAATGTGCACATGAGAGTTAGATGTTAGAAGTTAAAAGCATAAGGGATTTTAAAATTTGAAAATTCTCTAAGGCATAGAGTGAGGTGCATTTTTAAAGGTTTGATGTCCCTGACATGTGAGGGACGTGAGGAACATAAAATTCCATGGTGGTCCTGAAGCTGACATGCGGGGACGATCGGACGACAAGGAATGAAGCCTGAAAAATCACTTGAAAGCACCGAGGGTTTGGAAGCTGGTCATATGGGTCACCAAAAGTCTCCTCTAGGACTGGGCACATTTTCAATGTGTGATGTCCCTAACCTGTGAGGGACATGAGGAACATCAAATTCCATGATGGTCATGGAGCTAACATGTGGCGAAGATCCGACGGTAGGGAATTTGAGCTCCAAATTGCACCCGGGGGTTGAACTGACAATCTTGATGGTTGCGTAGGGGTTCCCAGGTCACATAGGGCACGGGAATATTTTCCAAGGTTGATGTACCTGACCCTTAGGGATTTCGGGACAAAATCCCATTAGGCTCCTGGAGGTGACATCGTCCTTCCAAAACTTGGCTAAGTCCTGAACTTGCTCCAAGAGGACAACTTGCGACAATGATAACTTAAGCTCCCAATGAACTTTTTTTTTGGAAAAAATTTATATGATCCTGACTAGAAATTGCCTTTTGAATCCAATGGTGGGGGTCTCATGTCTTGATTCTTCCATTTGATCCCTGAAAAATCGAGTTTTTATTTGGTACTCCACATGTGCTTGTAGACTTGATGTGCCAAAGTGTTGTGAAAAATATGATTTCACCATATTGTAGGGCTTGGAATTATATTTCTAGTGATGTTTGGTTTTTCTCCTAACTCCATCTGGAGCTCCTAGAATCATCTTCCAAAGCTCAGTAACTTTTTTGGCCTGCACTGCCTAGGCTTGTGAATCCCCAACTTTGATGAAACTCCCCAATGCTCCAAATCTTCCCTGAACCTTCCAAAATCACCTTCATGATGTTCTATGCCTTTTAATCACTTCCACTTCCATTTTGGATTTTCTGTTCCGCTCCATGGAGTTGCTCTAGTGTTAGGAAGGCCGGTGATAGCCCTTCCCACAACTGTCTATAGCTTGCAAATGAACTCCTAAAATCACCTAGGAGGAATGAATGGACTTTCTTAATCACCTAGGAAAATGAATTAACACCGATCGGGAGGTTCTTTGGGTATTTGGACAAACTTGGGGTGTCTTGGAATGATAGGACTTAAAAAAATTGGTATAGGGGTATCGTTGTTGTGCTTGGAAATTGTCAATTTCTCTTGTTGCACATTTGCATGACAACAAAATGTTAAGAAGGTAAAGTGGTCTAAAACCCTAATTAAACCCTAGCTAGGAGAAATTGGCGAGAAAGTGAGGTATTGTGACCCGGTTTTGATTTTTTCATCAAAATTGATGAGTGGATGTTGTAGAAGACGCCTCAGGATTTCCATAAATGTATGGTTGAGGTCATGGTGATGAGTGGGCCCCACCTAAAAATAGCAATTTCTAGAGAAGAAGGTTTTAGGAAAAGATGGCCCAAAGGATTAACATGCAAAATTGATGGTGAATGATGTTTTGAAGTTTTTATTTATATACATGGAGGTTTTAGGTTTTAGAACATTTTCATACGGAGTTCATGGTGTTTTGAGGTCCAAATAGGTTGGTGGTCAAAGGCGGTTTGGGATCTCAAATAACATGGTCCAGTAAAATGAGCATAACTTGAGCTACATGAGGATTTTTAAGATAATTCAAGTTGTGTTAGAAATTATATTTAGATATATTTCTAGTGGCATATTTCTTGCCTCATGATGATGTAATTTAACAACATGTCCAGGTCATTCTTTGAGCAAAAATATTTTTGGCAATTAAAGACAAGATGTGTTCCAGTGAAATTTGTGTTATTTGAAGCATGAGATGGATTGAGTGATGCTTCCTATCACTTGGAAAGTGAATCAAGATGGATCTTGCATCAAATTAATCCATTTTGAGGTATTTAATTCATGTATAAATGATTTTATGAGCTAACCTTTGGAAACAACATTTTTGGTAGGTTGATCTGGTGAAGGAAAATGATGTTGTGGTTTAAAGTGAAGGATATTTAATGACTTATAAATTTCTTAGAAGTGTTCTACAATTTATTTTTAGTGTTCACATGGCATGTTTTGGTTGAGTATAAGTTATTTGGTGATCATATGAAGTTTTCAAGGTCTTGAAGGGTGCGAGGAAACAACTGTTTTGAGATTTGTAAAGGAACTTGGCCCAGTAAATTAAATAATTTGATTGGTTGATATTAATTAAGACCACGTAAGAATCAGAATGATATTTTATTCATATGTAAGGGTTTTGGGTCATTAAAAATTATGGTACTAATGTTAGGGCAATTTTTAGATTGTGCCCATGGGGTTTTGAGCAATTTTGGCACATGAAATGATGGTTTGAGCTAAAGCGACCTAATTGGGTCACTTGTGCTGTTATACTTCAAATTTTAAATGTTTCCTTGATCATGGGTTGAACCAAATGGATGGAAAAGGTTGTGCCTAAGTTTGAAATGTGGAGAAGCTTATAAAATCATGTTTTTGATGATTTTTGGAACTAGTTATGTGTGTGTGCAAGTGGAGCGACCTAGGTGAAGTGTGATTATAGGTGTTTGAGCATGAATTGGGGTTGAATCAATTGTGTTTCAGGTTGAGAAAAATCGGAGGACATGAGAGTGCAAGAGTTTGATTATTTTTAAAGGGTTTGATGAGCTTGTTTTGTGGAGTGTGATCACACTAGGGTTTGAGTAAAAAGTGTGAGTTGAATATTGGATCTCCATTAGTTGTGGCGAAAAAAAAATTAGATATCTAAACATAATAAGGTGTTTGATTGGGTTTTTATCATCTTGGGGGTTTTAGCCTCCTTGTGAAGTTGGTGCTTCACAAAATTAGGGGTTAGTGCTCCTTGTAGGGTTGGTGCTCTACTAAACTAGGGGTTGGTGCTCCTTGTGGGATTTTGTCTCACTAACCTTAGGTTTTGATGATGATGTGAGCTCCTTAAGAGGATGAATGGTGAAAAAGGTCTTGGATTTTGGCTGGGATGTTGACTTAGGATCATGTGGGCTAGATCAGTCGATATCCGAACAACATTGATGAATAAATGGGGACCATCCTTAAAATAATTTTCGTTTAGAGGTGGTATGGCCACAAAAGTCCATGATGAATGAGGGACTTTTGCATTTGGATGGATGAGGTAGAAGTGTAGTTAACAAAAGCACGCGTTGAGAAAACATATATCTCTAATTTGAATATCAATAGCATCTTTAAGGTCTTTGGATAAATCCACCTCAATGCAAACACGTTTTTGAGGGCGAGCATTGAAACACTTGGGTTGTTCTAGACAAATAAATCGACCCAAGGGTTTGATCAAGTGTTGAAAAATCCCCACAAGGGGAGAGGTAGCCCAGGAAATTCCACCCATATTGGGATTTTAAGCTTGGTTATTTGGAGACTTGGAAATCCTTGGGCGGTGGAAAACACCACCAATGTGTTTCGAATGAATTGGGAGCTGTGGTTGATAATGGCTTTGCAATGTTCAACGTTGTTGAAATGAAAAAAAAAACCCTTGGTGAGGTTTTGCACTCCCTTGAGCTTGACACCATGATACTACCAATGGTCATGAACTCATTGTTTTAGCGAGGCTTTTCGGAGAACTCCACCCTAAAAATAGCCAACAAAGATGAATAATTCAACCGATTCTGAAAGCCTTACCAAATTTAGGCAAATTAAATACAACATCGAGCAAAGAAGTCTCAAACTTAGAATGGTTACCTCATCAAAAATCTTCGGGATGAATTTCCTCGCTTTTTGGAGCCATGGGAGCCAAATGTTAGTTAATCAAACTGCATCAATAAATGGAGGTGGCGAAAGGAAGCCATTAATATGTGTGTGACGCCACCTAAAGGGCGGAATAAATAACCCACTTAGCGAAATAAGCATGCGAAAGAAAAGCAAAAATCCCGCCCAAATCCCAAGGAAACGGTAGTGTGACATCAAACCAGTATGGACAACAACAAACATGAGAGGACATAAGTTGCTTTGATAGCCTTGCGCACGTTAAAATTTCTTGTTCTTCTTGTTCTTCTTTTCTTCTATTTCTTCCAAGACCCTAGGAGAGCCTTTGCATCAAAACCCTAATAAGCTCGTGTATCTTCATTTGCTTCTTAAGAGGATATGAGAAAGTAGGCAATATATCGACTATTTTTAAGGAGTCAACCACTACGTAGAGAAAATACGAGATAAATTTGAAACAACTTCTTAGAGCATGGTCCCATGCTGGGGGCTACTGCTCCTATTTATTTGGGAAATATGGTCCCATGCAAAAAAATTTATCGTCATTTCTTTGCCAAAACCCAACAAAATCCCTAAAATTTCTCAACAGCTATAACTTAGGGAGAGGATTTCCAGCCCCATAAAGCAGCTAGGGGCACAAAAATAAATCTGCTGCTTAAAACTTTTATGGAGCTTTTTTGACACTTGGCATTTAGTTTAAGCTTCCCTCTCGATTTTCCATCCAAAAGTTTATTTAGGATTCATGGGACCCTATTTTTGCTAGTGCTAAAGCTTCCTATTTTATCTATGCACATAGAAATAAAAAATCATGGGACCCTATTAATGCTAAAATATCCTAATTTTCTCAAACTCAGTTGCTCAAAAATTTCTCTTCTCTTACTCAGTTGCTCAAAATTTTTAGTTACTAGTTACAATTTTGATCACGACGGCTGGTGAAGCGAGTCAAACCAGAGATGGTTGTTTATACAGAATATGCTGCTCTTGTCAATTCCAAGTGGAGATCAGTCTACATTATGAAAGGCCGGTCAAATTCTACTGAATGAGACGCGTTCGAATTCGCATTCATATTCACGCACTCCTTACTTTCCCTGTTCCCAATCCAGCAATTCCATCTCCATGGGTGACGAAGAGCATGATGCCGAGGCGCACACCATTAGTATAGGTATGCCAATTGTCATTATTTTTCTTTAATGTGATTAAATCAGAACAGAATAGAACAGCACGAGTTTTGCAAATGTTTTGACACAAATTCCATGTGACCATGGCGTCCCTGCATGCGCATGGCTAGGGTTTCTGACCTGTAAATGAAATTGCAATTGTAGGGATGAGAAATATCAGTAAAATGTTTGAGAGAAGTAAAGGTGAGCTGGTGATTGTGGTGTTGAGCATCATAGCACTTATTGTGGGGCAATCTGCTGCTACTCTTCTTAGCAGATATTATTTTGACAATGGCGGTAACAGCAGATGGCTTTCAACGCTCCTTCAATCCGTGGGATGGCCTATTCTTATCATACCTCTGCTTTTCTATCTACCAAACCAAAAGAAATCCTCCAAGCTTACAACCTTGACAACCAAATTGGTTCTCATATATGTAGCCCTGGGCCTACTTGGAGCGGGAGACAATTTGCTCTACTCTTGGGGTGTTTCCTTTATGCCGGCTTCAACATATTCTCTTCTTTGTTCCACTCAGTTGGCTTTCAATGCAGTGTTTGCTCTCATGTTGATCAAGCAAAAATCAGCCCAGCGGTCTTAAATTCCCTTGTTATACTCACTTTCAGTGCAGTCCTGCTTGGAATTCATTCAGGCAGTGATAGGCCACCGGGGGTGAGCTCTTCTGAGTACGTAATAGGCTTCATTTGCACTATTGCAGCTTCTGCACTGTACGGACTGATTCTTCCATTGATCCAACTTGTCTTTATAAGGGTTTTAAAGAAGGAAACTTTTGCAGTGGTCCTTGAGATGCAAATTTATATATCCATTGTTTCAACAGCGGTATGCATAATTGGATTATTTGCAAGTGGAGAGTCTCACGATATCAGAAAAGAGGCATCTAGTTTCACAACGGGGAAAGTTGCGTATTATATGACCTTAATATGGTCTGCAATAGGATGGCAGGTTTGTTCTGTAGGTGTGGTTGGTTTGATCTTTCTAGCGTCTTCCTTGTTTTCTAACGTCATTAGCATCCTGGCCCTCCCTGTCGTGCCCATATTGTCAGTTTGGTTCTTTCATGACAAAATGAATGCATTAAAGATTATTTCTATGCTGTTAAGCATATGGGGATTTATTTCCTATGTATATGGAGGGTATGTGGATTCAAAGTCTGTCAGGGACTCAAAGAATACAACTGGGGAAAATTCACAAAGCTCTCCAATTGCAAGATGAACTCAAATTCAAATTATTCCTGAATTTGTATTACCACCGCGAGAGTCATCCTAATAATTTCTTGTTCCAGTTGAAACTAGTCTTTGCATTCTATAAAACTCGATAATTTTGGGACCAATGCTCTCATGGATGTATCTAACAAGTTCAATTCATAACTTGGCGAAACAATGTTCTTTAGAGGATTGTGTTGTGGAAGAAATAAAGCTAGCAATCCCTCATTCTGTTATTTCTACCCCATCTTATGTTATTTACTGAATTTCTCTTTTGGAAATTTCAACTGTTTTTTTGGCATCAGAACATATGGATGATCTCCTTTCCAGGATGGGAAGATGGGTATGGAAGACGTCATATTTAAATACCATTGTGGAAATATTTGGACCCCTTTATTTGCTGTTAAATCCCGTTCACACTGCTACTTTTAGTCTTATTTTGGAAAATCCTTATAATGTCAATGAAACTGATAAGAAACAAAATCTGAATTATTGTATGTTTTTCAGCATGACTGTGTATACACACTGGGCTTAACTTAATCTTGAAATGCGATGTTAGTGACTTTCAGCTTTGCACAAAAACTAGAGTGAGTTTCAGGAAAAAGATGCCGGTTACTTGATATGTGAGACTTTATGTATTGAATCAAAAAGGGACAGAGCGACCACCAAAGATTCTTCAGGTCAAAACAGCTTCAGAAAGAATTTATTTGCAAATTTTGACTATAGAAAACAGCATGCAAATATTAATTTTCGCAAGTAGCAGTCTTTTCTTGTAAATGACTGCAGCAATTTTATAAGCTTTGCAGTCACAATGGTTAAGATAATTGGCATGAACATGCCTGCAAGTAATTTAAATTTCCTGTCTTTGGGTCCTGCGAGCACAGAAATAGAGAGAGTTATTCCACATACTAAAGAGACTCTATCTTAAGGTTCACAAACATTACAATCGCATGACATACCAGAGATAACATAGATAGAGAGCTAATAATTGTTATTGTCTCTGAAAATTTCAAGTCATAGATCACCCGGAATGAGTTTTTGTGGTTTGATTTAAGTAAATGAAGGATATCTTGTATAGTATTTTCAAGATCTTAATTTCCATTCCATGACTGCACCTAACTGTCCTGACATTTATTCTTTCTTCTATGGAACGCTTTTGTTGGCAAAACTTTCAGTTGTGGTGACAGCTACAGTAACTCTTTCTGTGGCTAGATTGCTGTTTTATTACATGCATTTGACATTTGTTGGAAATGACCATGGATTGGAGGAGCGTCCCAGATCAGAGAGGGAGCTGTTGTATTCAAGTGTTAGCAATGAGTCACATTTCAGTAAGGGGCTGCATGCTCCGGGAATGTGAACTTACTAAGTTTTAAGGCGTTTATAGCTTTCTTATATCATATCTGCTAGTTATATGTTTGAGAATTAGGTACACTCCATGATGGAACAGACTTGGCTTTTCCTTTGGCCTGGATAAATTTAAGAGAGTGACCTTTCCAACATATCTATAAAATAATGGAGCTATAGGGAGTCCTGAGGTCCAGGCTATGTCCTTATCCAAAAAACCAACTATTACATTTGCTGATGATTCTTATCATTCTTCAGATTCAAATAGACCTGATGCAGATCACTACCACGTGCAACACAAGCACGATACCTACATATGCTACTTTCAGCAGCTCTGTATGAAACTGTTAGGAAACAGGAGGAAAGTAACTCCACAGCCACTGATGCAAAGGAATAGACAGCAACCTCAATAAGACAGTTAGAAGAACAGTAGCTAATTCATTGGAGTATTATATATCCCAAAAATAAAGAGAGGCAGATATTCAACACTGTGCAGTAGAAAAATACTTTTTTGTTTGCCAAACGAAGAAAACTCTACCCACAACTCCTCCTACTTCAGCATTTTTATGGCAATGAACTGCCCCTAAAACTAGCAGTTTATTTACTTAAAACAAAAATATTGAGTATTCCACCAAAACAGAATGGTTAACAAGTTGATTATTTTTAGGAGAACACGCTCCTGCAGTCGCTCAACTGCTTACTGACAGGTGTTCATCTTTCTCCCCATCTTTTCAAAATTTTGAACCTCCTGGTTCAAATTTCAAAGCAAGTTTATTCAAAGTCAACCTTCAAAAAGGCCAAGAAACTGAAGAAACCGACTGCTGATATACATATATATGTATATATGGTGATGCAGGATTGCTTTTACCCCAGGATGCTACTGCATATTTGGTGATGCAAGATTGATTTTACCCCAGGATGCTACTGCATATTTGGTGATGCAAGATTGCTTTTACCCCAAGATGCTACTGCACCAAACATCCAAGTAAGAGTTTACGAGCATAGCGCCCATGCCCACAAATTTGGCTGGATGGTAGAACCATCCTGTTGATCCAAAGAATAAGGCCATGACATCCCCTTCCACCATGTAACCTTTGTAAATTTTCACATGATTTTTTTCCTATGCTTCCAGCCTCTTGTTGGACAATAAACCGTCATCCTTGCATCTCTAACATCCTTTCTCTCTCTTCACTCTTGTCTTCATTTCTGCTCTTCTCTTTGCATCTGTGGATTTGGACCCAATCTTGTAAACTGGCCTCCTCCTCCTTATGGTTATATGGTTCTCAATAACCATTTGTGCTTTTTCATGGGCTGAACCCACTTGCGTCCATCCATCTCCACCAGAAGCTTTCATGGTTTTGGTAACTTATCACTTGCAGCTCCTTTACACTAACTTCTGCAACTAATTTTCTCTCCACCTCTTCATGAATTAAGAGCTCATATGGCTCCATTTCTTGTCTCATGAGCTCCCAAAGTAGCTCTTCTTCTTCTGCATGTTTTAAGAGGTTAAATAGCTTCAAATCTTTTGAACACTATATCAGTTGCCTTCTCTTCCTCTATCTCTGCACCATTGTGCTCTTCATTACTCACCCATCTCTTCTCACTCATGAGAGTCATAAGAGACTCTTTTATACATCTGTCTGCCCCACCATTCACCAGTTCAAATAACTCACTTCCATCTCTCTGCATGAGTTCTCTAAGTAACCCATTTTCAGCAGCCTTGTGCACTTTATCATGTACTTCCCTCTCTGCGCATTTTATGAGCTCAAATAGCTTAGCTCTTCCTTCACTTTTCATGAACCCTCTAAATGACCAATCTTCCGCTTTCTTATGCATTTTTAAAAGTGCTTTCTGCTCCTTTTTCATTCCTGTATCTGCACAACACAAAGCCAATTTAGAATAAAAGCATGAGGCAAGATAGCTCCTTCAAGTGCTTCTTCTCTCGTGCTACCACACTCTTCTCACTATTTCATTCTCCAAAAATGAGGATTTCTTCAGTTCTCAACTCCTCTCTCATGTCTACAAAGAGACTTGTTTCTCTTCCACTCTTCATTCTTTTGGCTCCCTCTAGAGCTCTTTCAAGTGCATCAACATGCACTTCTTGTTCCACCTTTGGATTTACTCCTTTCTCTCTGGCTGATTGCAAAATGAGACCTTCTCCTCTCTCATGGGCTGATAATATATTCAGCTCCTCTCTTTGTCCTCCACAATGAGGATTTTCTCCTTCTCTCCTTTTGTGTCATTCTTTTCTTGTGTTATAGTCCCTTTCGTGCCTGCAATCAACTCCAATGTGGCATTTGTGAGGGTCAAACAACTCCTCAATCACAATCTCTTCCATATCTTCTTCAAAGAGAAGTATCTTCCTCTACATCTTCTACAATGACGATCTGTCCCTCTATGGGCTGAGCACAACCTCCATTCTCCTCTCTGCTGCTCCTTAGAACAGTCTCAAGTTGCTTTTCTAGTAACTTGTTCTCTCCACTTCCTTTCAATGCAATGTGCTTCTCTTCAAGCCTTACCTCAATCATTCTCATTTCTTCTCCAAGGAAGAGAAGGTCTTCTTCTCTCTTTTCATCAATTATGGGATTTTCAAGACATCCCTCGAGCTGCTCTTCTGCCATGTTCTCTAAAGTCAACATGACTTCATCAAATATGCCCCCTTAAAGATCTCCTTCTCTACTGCTACTTCATCTCTAATGTGGACCACTTCCACATCTGCAACATCTTGGGCCACCTCTAGTGATAGGCTGCATTCTTCTTCATTGTAGTCTTCTAAATCTTCTCCTCTTCTGATACAGGAGCATCTCAGCCTTGAAGGCAATCTTGCATCCCAAAAATAGTTGAGAAAATGTAGGGAATTAGTTTTCAGATAAAAAAAAATAGGTGTTGGTTGTTGTGTGAAAGTCAAGAACACTTGAGAGATTTTGAAGTTATTTTTGAAGTTTGTTCACCTATTAATAGAAGTTAGATAAAGTCAATAACAATTGAAAGATTTTAGGAGTTTGTTCTACTATTAATAGCAGCTAGAAAAGTCAAGATCTATCGAGCAATTTCAGGACTTTGTTCTCCTATTAATAGAAGTTGTTATAGTCTTCCTTTGGTAGAATAGCATAAATAAACAACAGAGTGGAAGTGGAAGGGGGCTGTAGTACAAGTGAAACTGTTGTAGGAGTACATGTTTTAGGGAGAGAAAAGAAGCTCTGTTTGAGCACATTAGTAAGTGCAGAGTCTGCACACATTAATTGGCGAGCCCTTTAAAGTTGTGTCACGTTTGAATGCCGCTTTTCAGATTAAAAAAATAGGTGTTGGTTGTGTGAGAAAGTCAAGAACACTTAAGAGATTTTAGGAGTTTGTTTTCCTATTAATAGAAGTTAGAGAAAGTCAAGAATAGTTGAGAGATTTTAGGAGTTTGTTCTCCTATTAATATAAGCTAGAGAAAGTTAAGAGCAGTTAGAGATTTCAGGACTTTGTTCTCCTATTCATAGAAGTTATAATCTTCCTTAGGCAAAATAGCATAAATATAGAACAACAGAGAAATTGAAGGGGGTTGTAGAAGTACAAGTGAGACTGTTGTAGGAGTGCAGGTTTTAGGGAGAGAAAAGAAGCTCTGTTTGAGCACATTAGTAAGTGCAGAGTCTGCACATAGTAATTGGTGAGCCCTTTGAGGCCGTGTCATGTTTGAATGCACTTTGAGGCTGTGTCATGTTTGTAATGCCCTTTGAGGCTTGAAGATAAATAAATAATGTTGTTTGTGTTGATTTCTGTTGTGTTAACATTGGAGCTGCAAGGTGAGACCCTTGTTAACTCGAGACCCTATACCTTAACTGCATCAAGTGGTGTTAGCGCAAGGTCTTTCTTGGCCAAGTTTAGTGTGTAAGGCTTTTATATGAGTCCATTGTAGGTTGTGAAAAAGAAGTCTGCTAGAGATAGTTGCAAGTTGTGAAAAAGAAGCTTGCATGGAAAAGAGGATAGGTTTGTTGTAGGTGTGTGAGAAGTCCTACAAGTATAGAGAGTGAAAGAGAGGCTCTTGTTTGAGTTTATTGTAGGTTGTGAAAGAGAAGCCTGCTTGTTGAAGATATGGCACACAAGAAGGGAGGAGCACCATGAGTAGAAGACTTGGTTGAGATGTTGAAGGAAGTCCAAGCAAGATTGGACATGATGGAAGATGCACAAAGTGAAGATGTTGCAGCAGTAAGTGAAGAAGAAGAGATGATGGAGATGTTGTTATCCCTACAAGCAAAGTTGGATGTCTTGGAGAGAGGACAAGCTAGCAAAGCAAAGAGACCAGCAAAGGTCAAGGTGAAGGAAAGAGGTAAGCCCACTTGCAATGTTGTTTTGTTTAGTGGTAAAGAGAGCCCAAATGAGCTCATGAGATGGATAGTGGAGTTAGAAGTTCTTTTGAGGAGGAGAATATTGAAGACCCCAAAAGGGTAGTGGTTGCATGTAAGAGGCTATATGGAGTTGCAGCTGTTTATTGGAGAGATCTCCAAGAGAGGAGACAAAGGAAGGAAAGAAAAAGTGAAAAGTTGGGAACATATGGTTTCCAAGTTGATGGGGCTAGTTTTGCACCCAAGAATGCAAGGAGAGTGGTTGAAGAAGCTTCATGTCTTGAGGCTTGAGAGAGGAAGGAAGAAGATTGTCGTGAAAGGTAATAGGAGAGAGAAGTTGCCATGTGAGCAACTCAAAGCTATTCCAAGAAATAGCAAGGAGAAGGATATGAGTGAGGAGAAGAAGGTTGTCTTGAAAGACAACAAGAGAGTGAGGTTTCTATGTGAGGAGCCAAATCTGATTTTCAGAACAGCAAAGAGAAAGAGGTTTGCGAGCAGCCCATAGAAGAAGAGATCTTCATGAATGAGGATGTAGAGGTGATAGATTGTGAACTAGAAGGAGGAGACCCATTATTTGATGATGGGAAAGAGTTTGTGGAATCCCATAAGTGGGAAGAGGCTGAGTTTTCATTGAAAGATAAAGATAAAGAATTTCATATTTCTTTTTTGCAGCGAAGAAGGGCCGAGGACAACAAAGAAGGGCCGAGGACAACAAAGAAGAGTTTCAGTTTTCCATGAAGGAAACAATGGAGGTGGCTAAAGTGCATATTAGTGCACATGAGTTGAGTGTGGTTGAAGACCATGCATATGAAGAGGAAGAAAACAGAAAGAAGAATGAGGAAAGAACAACCATGGAGGTTGTTGAGAATGGGCCTTTTGGAGTCCATCGTGTGAGCACAAGTTGTGAGAAGAATGTAAGCAATGGAGAAGAGTTGGACAACATGTCTATGAGGCATGATGAAGAGTTGGAAAAAGTGTTTGTGGGAACTCTTGATTCCCTTAATGTGTTTGTTCAATGTGCAAGTCCAACAAAGGTAAAGAATGCAAAGAAAAGGAAAAAGTGTGGTTCAGTCCAACATGCTCATATGTATGAGAAGCAAAGTGAAGAGGTAGAACAAGAAGGTAAGGTTGCAGCAGTAGTTGAAGAGCTGGTTGGTAAGGATGTGGCAGCAAAGAGGATTGTCTTCAAGTCATCATGGAGACAAGAGAGAGTGGAAATTGATGGTACAAGAATGTTCTCAAGAGGACATACAAGAGAGTTCATTTGCAGCAGCTAGAGGTGGGAGAGAAGACTCTCACAAGGGCAAGTGGAAGAGATTGGCAAGATAAAGAAAGTCACTCATGTGGCATAGAAGAAAACAAGAAGATAGAGATGGTGGACATGTTTCTACCAAGAAGATTGAAGGATGCAAGTAATGTTGCACATGTGGGAGTTGGTGAAGAAACTCTTATGAGTCAAGGTATGCATTGTTCTCATATGAAAAAGGAGAGTGCAAGGTTCTTTGCACATGGCATGGATGAGGTGAAGAAAGAAGATTGCAATCAACCTACAATTGATGTAAAGAGTTTGAGCATAGAAGAAGACAAGGATGAGATGGAGCAACTAATTTGTGCATAGAAGAAAAGGATGAGATGGAGCAACTAAGTTTGTTACCAGTCCAAGCATGTGATGAAAAGTATAAGGTTGCAGCAGAGATGCAATTTGAAGATGATGGGATGGAGGAGATGCTTCTACAAGCCTTAGAAGCACATGGTGAAGAAGATAAAGAGGATGATGAGAGCCTAGTTGGGACAATGTTCCACAAGGAGATGGTCTTTTTGAAGACACATTGAAGGTTATAAATAGTGAAGAAGATGATGTTGCAGCAGAGAGAGGAGTTGCTTGACATAGCAATGAGGACAATGAGAGAAGAGAAAGAGTTGGCAACCATGAGAAAAGAGGAGCTGCAAAATCCAACAACAGGTTGGATAGTGATTGAACAAAGCCTACAAGGCTTTAGGAGGAGGTGGTTGGATGGTAGTGGGTACAAGCCCACAAGAGAAAGCAAGATGCAAGAAAGAGCATCTTGGTGGAGGTGGTCGGACAAAGGTGGGTTTAAGCCCACAAGAATATGGGAAGAGAAGAACAATGGTGGGATAAAGCCCACAACACAGAGATTAACGAGTAAGAGTGAACCCATTGGTTGGAGGATGGTTTATGCCCAAGCAAGGACCAAGAAATGGAGAAAGAGATACAAAGTGAAGGAGAGAAAAGTTTAGAGACCAACAAAGAGTTGGAAAAGAAGAAAAAGACCTGGAGCATGCAGAGGTATTTGGCTCGTTGGAAAGGGAAGCCTTGGTCACAAGCCTCAGTGATCAAAAGAGTGGTTCTACCACTCACTCAGTCCTTGTGATAAGGAGATCACAATTTTTCCATATGGGGTGTCTAATGCAGGAGCATCCCACCCTTGAAGGCAATCTTGCATCCGCAAAAATAGTTGTGAAAATGTAGCAAATTAGTTTTTAGATAAAAAAATATAGGTGTTGGTGGTTGTGTGAGAAAGTCGAGAACAATTGAGAGATTTTAGGTGTTTGTTTGCTTATTAATAAAAATAGATAAAGTCAAAAACAGTTGAGAGATTTTGGAGTTTGTTCTCCTATTAATAGTAGCTAGAGAACTTCAAGAACAGTTGAGAGATTTTAGGAGTTTGTTCTCTTATTAATAGAAGTTATAATCTTCCTTTGGTAGAATAGCACAAATAAAGAATAGCACAGTAGAAGTGGAAGGGGGCTGTAGAAGTTTAAGTGTGACTGCTGGAGTGCAGGTTTTAGGGATAGGAAAGAAGCTCTGTTTGAGTACATTAGTAAGTGCAGAGTTTGTACATAGTAATTGGTGAGCCCTTTGAGGCTGTGTCATGTTTGCAATTCCTTTTGAGGCTTGAAGATCAATAAATAATGTTGTTTTGTGTTGATTTCTATTGTGTTAAATTTGGGGCTGCGGGATGGAGCTCTTGTTAACTCAAGACCCTCTACCTTGACTGCATCATCTTCAATGATAATCATCAATATTTTCCCCTTCTTTGAGGTAAATCAACATCTTCAGCCCATTCATATATCTCCTCTCTCGCAAACTCTTTGCAGAGCATCTTTAAGAGCCTTCCATTCACTAGTAATTTTACCAACTCAAGGGGTTTAATGTTTCCTTGTTATAGCAGATCTATCCCTTGGCCAATCCTTGACTCTGTGACTTTTCCTCTCTAACAACAGCTCTTGCTCACAAGGTGAGTATTTATTCCTACCAATCATTTCTACCTTCTCACATCCCTTGAATGCCTTTGTTTCAGCTTTGTTTTTCTTTGCTTTCTCATTATTGCTTGCCTCATATTGCTCCAACATCCACCATAATTCCTCCAACTCCAGCTCCATTTTTGCAACTTCCTTTGCTCGTCTTTTGTTTGCTTCTGCCTCTTCCTTTGTCTTATTTCTTCTTCCAACTTGGTTATCCTCTTTTTCACATCATGAAGCAACTTAACCCCTGCATCCATTGCCACAACTCTCTTCTGAGCTATCCAGAACTCTTCTCATGAATTCTCTAATCCCAACATCTTTGGATGCTCTGATATTAGCTGACGAAAATCACTACTACCTGCAACACAAGTAAGATACCTATGTATGCTACTTTCAGCAGCTCTGTATGAAGCTGTTAGGAAACAGGAGCTAAGCAACTCTACAATCCACTGATGCAATGGAATAGACTGCAGCTTCAATAAGACAGTTCGAAGAACAGTAGCTAATTCATTGGAGTATGATATGTCTCAAAAATAAAAGAGAGGCAGACGAGGCAGATATCCAATGCTGTGTAGTATAAAAATACTTTATTTTTAATTTCCCAAAAGATTACCCCACAAGTAGTCCTACTCCAGCATTTTTATGGCAGTCAACTAGCCCTATAAAACAAATCTATTCCTACTCAACTACGTTCTCTTATCCCACCAAAATAGGATGATCAACAAATTTACTATTTCGAGGAGAACACGCTCCTACAGTCTCTCAACTGTTCGCTGACATTCTCGGTCTCTGTTACCAGCTTGGGAGTTACCATCTTCACGTTCTTCCCCAGTATCTGCATCATCATCATCAAACCTGCTTCTCCTGTTAAATCCTCTTCCTCGCAATTTTCTGCAGGCAGTATTATCCCTCTTTCTATGCCAATTGATAGTCATCCTTCCATCTAGGTATTCTGACATCCAAACTGTTGCAGTGTTGCATGCTGCCACACATGCACGCCATTGTAGAGAACAACACCTTACCCTTGAAACACTATATTAAAATATTAAAAATAAAAAAATGAAAAATAGAATTTATAACTAAAACTTTATTTTCATCGTTAATCGTTAATCTTTCCTCATCTCCCAATGAGAAATTGTTTTTCTGTCTTTTCTGCAACAGTTATATTGCTTTGAATTGAACTATTTTCGGAGTCTTTAAGAGAGGGACAATCTATTTAAGGGAAGCTTGGTCTTTATTTCTCTTAATCTTATGATTTCCTCCTGATGATGAATCACAGTCAGTGATTTGAAATGCATAGACCAAAAAATTACACACAGTTAAACCCTGGACTGTTAAAACATCAAAACTCTCACCGTATGAAAATTAATCCTATGTCATCGGATTTTCAGAGACTCTTGGTCAAAACTCTTATGTTCTCTGTAATAGTTTTGATGTAGATACGATGCTGATGAAAGAGACAGATTTGCACAAACAATCTTCGTACTTCTCATTCAACTCATATTCACAGGCTAATATATATAAGAGTTGTATCTCCTAAAATATAGGATCTCCTATATCAACTCCTAACAAAATGTCCAACAATAAACTATTCGTATATATATTACAAACTTATTTACCAATATTACAAACTTATTTACCACTTAGTAAATAATGATTATCTAATGGAACCTTTAAATTTCCTAACATGCCCCCTTAGTGTTTACATGGGAAGAAAACACATCTCAAAAATTGAAACCAAAATTGTATGCGTCCGCATACTTTTAGTTCTCAATACTGCTGGCTTGGATCTTGCTTGCACATGATCAATCCGCTTCATCACAGTGAATCCCATACCGGATGATCACACTTCCACCGATTCACTTTTGTCCCATTTGTCCCAAATGCATACGCGAACTCAACAACCATTTTCACTTCTAGTGAATACTCTTTCACCGGCCGATCGATATTAGAAGTACAACGCCATCAATGAATCACAACAATCGAGGATCACTCCTCCCTCGAGTTCAACCGCCCTCCTATACAATTGTTCTCAAGCATCTAAAATGCACATTCTCTCTGTTTTAATCATAATAGGGAAAGAAACCACACACCATATGGTCTTCTTCCTCACAGAAAAATCATCCTCCATGGAAGGGATCCAAATGGCAGTCTCAATTTCTTTCCTGGCTCTTGCCTCATTGAAGGTCAGAAACTCGATTGATTTTACATTTTTTTCGTGGTGGCGGAAATTGACTTCCTCCATGGTATTCAACACCACGCCACACACTGAAATAATATAAAAAATATGCCACCAAAGAGTGTTGTATGCGACCTCGTTCGTTAGTGACTCGACGAGAGACATTGAACGCCCTCCATCCTTTGTTGCCTCCGACCTCCGGAATTGTCTGCTGAATTTGATGGAAATGATAGCTCGGATGAATATTGCTTTGAGACTCATTTGAGAATGTCCCCCCTCAAGTTCAACTCAGACGTCAGATTCCACCGAAAATGCATTCGGCTAAAAGTGAGGCAATTTTTATTTTTTACTTTTTATTTTTTACAATTTTCCACATTGACACTTAACACAATTGACATTTTGACAATGAAATAGACGTGACAACAATAAAAATATGATTTTGATGAGTGACTCAAAGTAGACACATGGAAGATGATTAAAGTGACAATATAGACTTTGACTATGACTCTTTGATAATCTGAAACTAAACAACTTACAATCATAAACTATTAAAACAAGATTTGTAATAAAATGATGATGATTACAAATCTAAACGATTAGTACAAATAAAGTTAAAACTCAAAATACTAACTACTTAAAAGACTCACCTATAGAAAATACTATGACTCAACCATAAAATATAAACAATTGTCACAAATAACATATATGACTATGATAGACAATTAGAAACCATTTAACAATTTTTACACGACTTTATAACAATAACAATTATTAAATTAAATGCCTCAAAATTTA